>ML681979.1:25349087-25601573 GCA_007922195.1 Podocnemis expansa
AAAAAAAAAAAAAAAAAAAGCCCCATTCTCTTCACCTTCCACTTTGAACTGGGGGTGGTGGTGGTGGTGGTGGGTGTTAATGTCAACATGTCACTCAAGTTTTACTGTTAGGTGTGAGGAGAGTGGCTTTACGTTAGGAAGGACCTAAATTAATATGTGTGTGTGTTAGGTAGAAGGTTAAGATGTACAATGGAAGTGCAATAAATCATGTATATTGGGGTGGGAGGAAGCTATAAGTGAAGGCACTCTATAAAATGAAGTAGGTTGCAGTCTGAAAGGAGTGTTACACTCTGGCTTGCACCTTGAAAATCCATTTATGGTACTTGTGATATATGGAACCTTCTGTTCAGCAGTGGGTATCTGAGATTAGACACAGGCCTGCAATGTTTTCTTAAAATGACAATTAAAGCACAATACTCTTAGGTTCAAAATCCACAATATTAAGCTTTCTAATTTCTTTAACTCCTACCACAAAAACACAGTTGTTTCCAAATCAAATGAAAAAAAACTATAATTACTTTTCAAGAACTATTTGAAATCCTTTTAAGGCATCCTCCTTATTAAAGCTCTCCATGTAAATATTTACTCCTCTCCATTGTGAAGTGTTCAAAAGGAAAAATCAATAACCAAAATCTACATGCAACAAAATCCCTTTTAGTATTAGTTTGGTTCTTTTTTTGTGGCTTGTAAATTTGAACTCCACACTTCAGAAGAGTAGTCAGAATACTGTTCAGTGATAGAGCTGATATCAGAAATCACAAAACAAAGAAACCAGTTGTTGAGCACTTCCACCTTTCTAATCCAGGGGTGGCCAAATTTACGGAACTCAAGAGCCGCACAAGTCAATTATAAAACCTTCGAGAGCTGCACTGAGGCATATAACCACATATTTTTACCTACTCCAAATTACTAAGCTTAAAATTCATTGCACACTTTAATTTTATCGTACAAATAGGGCAAATATTGATCCACTAATGTCAGATTCTAATAATTATTTAAGATTACCATGAAACTAGGCTTATACAGTAAAAATTTAGCTGTTGCTAGATGTAGAACACTACAGGCTTGTGGCAAGTTTTTTTTTTAAATCTGGGCAGCAACTTGTCAATGCAGCCAGTAAAAACTCTCTAACATGCTGATCTCTAAGTATTGTACAATGTTTTGAATTTCATTGTGGAATATGAAGCTTCACAGCAGTAAGTTGTGCCAAAAATTGAAAGTAATCTATGTTCAGTTTTATACTTTTGTCCTTTGTATTTTAATTTCTTAGTATTTCACATCATGTTTAGGACTTGTAAAACATGATTTTATTTTAACAATGAGTAAGCTGCATTAGGGCCTATGAGAAAATCTAAACATGCTATGCCTTCTCTGACCATGTCATACTTCTCTTCCCCACCCCCATTGCCGCTTCCCTGCCATCTCTTACTATGCTGCTGCTTCTCTGCTCTCCCCAGCCATGCCGCACTTCTGGTCCCACCCCACCTCAGCCCAACCATGCCCCCACTTCCCTGCCAATATTTCTGCCAGTAAACTTGTTCACTAAAATACTCATGGACAGTGAAGACAAAAGGTCTGAGGACTCAGACAAAATTAATTTTAAAATGAGAGTAATAGTAAGGGAAGATACTGCTCTCATTTTAATCCTGTGAAGAGATGCACACAGGGACACCTTTTCCACTGTTCAGAATCCCAACAGATCAATGAGAATTTATGGGGACATAAAGTGTAAGATCAGAGCCTGTTTCAGTAAGTGCTTTGGAGCCCATGCACAGAAGATACTGTGGAAAAAATCCCATTGAGTTTATTCAGTTTGGGGTCAGGTCAAAATTCTAAATATCAATATTTGGTTTTTATAATGCAAAGTAAAATCTTTATTGGTGAGAGAGTTTTTTTTTTAGAAAGTTTACAACACAATTTTCCATCCTCAGCCCTTCACAACAATTATTCTTGTCTAATGGGCTCAGATACCCATAGAGTCATTCATGAAGACTGCACTGAAATATAAATAGATTTTGACTATACAACAAAAAAGAATTAAGACATGTTGAATGCTATTTAATCAGTAGAAGTATAGTGCTGCTATTGAACTTTGCCGTGAATGTAAATTATCTTGGTAATTGACTTAGTTATATTAATCAAAATTTTCTTATAAATGTGCTAGTAGTTTCTTCTGCAAACAGATGACATACTGATGTCTCAGGCACACTTGTTCAATGGACTTAAGGAATTTTTTTTTCTAAAGCCAGTTTTCAGTAGTGGTGGTCTATCTTAAGTCGAAATGATTTTGCATGCTGAAAATGAACCATGATCCATAATAAGTACTTGTAACATTCTTTAAATTAATAGAGGTTTTTTTAATAACCTTTTGACAGTAGTCAGTGGTTTTGGATGTAACACTTGTGTTGATTTTCAGTAATTTCTGATGATTCTTATTTAATTCTCAAAATAGAAATACAAGAGAAATAATTTTGCATTATATTACAATATCTGGAAATGTCAGGTGATTTTTAAAAAAAGAAAATTAATTTACAATTGCTTTTCAGGTTTAAATTGCTAATTATCATCACTTATCTGTAGTTCATTGTAGACTTGTTCTTGATCAATTTATGTTGCCAGTTTTAAAAATATTTACCCAGAAAACAATATCAAAAAAGAAAAATATTTAAAAAATCATGCACTGATGTAATTAAAGACGGTATCATTATGCACACAGACAAGGAGTATACAATTAATATTGTGTGGGTAAACTGTGGAATCTGGCAGTTACTAGCTCCGAGTGCTTCTCTTTACACCTAACTGAGGAGGTTGCCTTTCACTGTGGGCTCTCACAATGCTGCCACTCCCCTCGCGGCTCTTACCTTGCTGCTTTTTTCTGCTGGTGAGGGTCTCACAATGTGACCCCTCCCCTCCCTTCTCTTCCGCGCTCTGACCAGGCTGCTTTGTCCCTGCTGGCTCTCACAGTGCTGCCCCTCCGCTGGCTCTGACCGCGCTGCTTTTTCCTGTAGCTCTCACAAGGCTGCTCCTCTGCTGCCGGCTCTCACCATGCCACCACCTCTCTGCTGTCCCTGACCACTGCAAATTTGTTGCCCCTGGCTCCCGCCATGCCACCCTTCCCTCCTGCGCTCTCCCGGGAGCCACAATTTTTCTTTCAAGAGTCGCATGCAGCTCGTGAGCCGCAGTTTGGCCCCGTCTGTTCTAATCACTCGAGAAATCATTTGTTAACAACTGTCATCAGAGATGTGACTGGGACATCAAGACTTCAAAGAGAAACAGCTGAACTCAAATTAATATGCAAACTAAATTCTGTGAAAGCAGGGTAGAATGGAGACTATGGGTTCTTTTCCCATTACAAAAGGTAATTTGACTTCAGGCTTCCCATGGTTTGAACCTAACAACTGCTCTGATTTGCTGTTACTGTATGACCTGATCCTATGTTTTACACCCTCT
The DNA here is from genome assembly GCA_007922195.1 of Podocnemis expansa. NCBI lineage: Eukaryota > Metazoa > Chordata > Testudines > Podocnemididae > Podocnemis > Podocnemis expansa. Next base: position 25,352,538 of record ML681979.1, read on the forward strand.
TGCATTTATTTTCATTCCATTCTGTAAGTTCACCCATCTTCGAAGCATCTGAGGAAGTGGGATTTTGTCCCATGAAAGCTCATGCGAAAAATAAATCTGTTAGTCTTAAAGTGCCACACGACTCCTTGTTTTTTTGCTGGACTAGACTAGCATGGCTATCCCTTGGGAAGTTAATTGGGGGGTCATTCAAAGATTACCACCATACTTACTGCTTCTTACACTGTGCTAAAAGACCCCAAAATTCCATGATGTAGGGAATGTCTAATAATACAGCCCTGTGTCATTAATTTCCATGACAGATCTTCTGTTGACTTCAATGTGTTTTTGAAAGGAAATAAAAGCTTTTCCACTAGACCACTGAATAATGACCATTATCATGGTATGAGCTTGAGAGCTCATCCTAAGTGTGAAACGGTGACTTTCTGCAACTGGCATTGTGAGATGCTGTGTTCTCTCACTGACTGATTCTAATCAGAATTGCTTAGTTTAGGAATAAAATATCTTTTCTAACAGCCAGCCCTGCATACTCATTCAGACTCAGAGTTTAAGATTAGTTCCTTGTCATTTATCATCAGTAATAAAGAGTCTGGAGGGCAAATTAAGCTCCCAGTGTATCCTCACTGAAGGCTAACAGAGAAAACTAAATATTTAGTCCCAAAAGTACTCCAGGAAAGATGGGTGAGTTGAGATTAAATGTCAGTGACAGATAACTTGAGCCTGGGTTGAAGACTCAAAACATCAGGGGCACTTAGTAGTACTGTATGTTAAGAGGCCCTAGTATCTTGAGGGATCACGTTAACTCATCAGTGCCTGACCCAAACACACAAGTGAAGAAATGAAGTCACAGAGCTTAAAAATATGCCCTGAGTCCACATAGTGCAAATGTTGCTGGAAAAATCAAATTAAACAAGAAAATTAAAAATGACTTAGGACTGACTGGGTGGGTTGGCACACCAATGAAAACAGTAATATCAGTCTAAGATTGTAGATGAAGTTTTGAAGCAGCAGTTAGAGAAGGTCTGGTGTGTATCTCTTGGGGGGGAGGGGCTTTAATTAGAATCTAAAAAAAGACAAGGAAGAGGTTATTGAAAGTGTTTCTAAGAAGGTGGCATTGAAAGACGGCTGGAATGTAAGGGTAGGACCTGCAATCGTGTTAGTGCCATAGAGGGCCAATCGCTTAGAGCTGCAGAGGTTGCAGACCTATTTCACACTGAAAGTACAAAACCAAAATGTGATGGTATTTTTAAGTTAGAACATACATCAGCAAAAATCAGTACTTTAAATAACTGAGATGATGGGTGCTGTAAAAATGCTTGAAAAAGATCATCCCAATAATACAATTATGAATGTAATTCAAACATTATGTAAGATATTAACACAATATGTATACAAAATGAAATAATAAACTAGAATGTTAACCCAGTCTACTGTTCTCTTCATCTTTGAACTGGATGGCCTGTGATAAGGTTACATGCACTTCTGTTGGTTATTGTTCCACTATTTGGGTTCTAAAATTAATAATCTCTTTCACTACAGTTTAATTTTCTTCTCTGTTGGCTTGATTGTCAAACATCTAATAAGATAAAGATGCAAGTATATTTTCAACAGTCTTTTTAATAACAGAGAACTACAAGACTATACTTGTTAAGAAGCTTGTATGATGATACAAACTGAAGTTAGTAGTAAATTTTAGCAATTTCTTTTATTATTAATGTTGCTTAAACAATGCACAAGCAAGAATGATTAAATATAAAAGATCTTGGTATGGACACAGGAGTCTTCACTGTTGATTGATAATTAACAGATTTTCCTGATGTCTCCAGACACGCTTTTCTGGTATACATAATAGTGATGTGCTTTAAAACACTGCCTTTGATGTTTTTATTTCTGTGTATAGGCTATAATGTATGTTTATTTAAAATACATTTTTACATATGATCAGACCTCTGGGGTAGTCTCTTTAGCTAAATATTTAACCTACTTGCCCACTAGTAGACTGATAATTAAATAGAAATAACTGGAGTGTTAATAGGTCTCACCCAGAATTGATGTAAAATATGTTAATACTAAAGGACTACAGTGTACAAGTATTGGAATTTCAATTATTATACAACTGAATCTTGATACACTGAATAAGATATTTAAAAATTGCATTTATTCTAAATGGATCTCCAGCTTTATTTTGAAATCATGAGGCTGTTTTCCTGACCACTTATGATGAATGTTTTAGTACCTAAGCTTTCTGGATCCAATGTTGCCCCAGCTGAAGGCAGCAGGAGTTTTGCAGTTAACTTTCATGGGAGCCTGTGTCACCTGAAAGGGTCATCTTCATTTTCAGAACAGGAGGGGATCCAAATCTGTTACTTTCCCTTACGTGTTTAAAATGTAGCTCTTTGGCTATCACCGTTGAAATAACCAGTAGTTGAGCATCCTAAACTCAAGGCTACCTAGCCTTTGAAGGAATACTAAACTGCATGAGCTCTTCTGTCAGGGGTATCTCAAGTAACTGCTGCCCATTTTGGGTAGGGTGACGTTATTACAGAAACTAGTTACCATCTTTCTTCCTTTTCCATATTGACTTATAAATTTGGTTTGCATGGGCCAATCGTGGCAGAGAAGGTTGGGAATAATACCCCAGGTCCCTCTATTTGCACCTATTGGAACTAGTGTGGGAGGGGGGGAGGACATTGGCAATGTAAAAAAGAGTTCCAAAGAAATTTGGTATATATTATTAATTTTATTTAACATTCAACTGTGACCTATAGTAACATAGTTTTACCAATAAGTATTTTAATTTTTTTAGTCATAGTTGAAACTGAGTGTTGCAGATATATTGCATATTATATTTTTTCCTCAGATTGTCATGGTAAGCTAAATGAACTGTCATTCTAACTGTATTTTGTATTAGATGTGCATATTATAAGGAGAAATACAAAAATCAAGAACTTGAAAACATTTTAACCAATAGTATTAATACATGCAAATAAGGCCCTGATCCTGCAGTTATATACATGAATAACTTTAGCTATGTGAGTAGTCCCATTGATGTCAATATAACTATTTGAATGGGTAAGCTTCAGCACTTATACAAGTTTGCAAGTTCCTTGCCTAATGGTGGAAAGAGATGAAGGTGGTGATTGGCTAATTTTATGGTCTCCCGTCAGCTTTGACTTTGCTTAGGTCAGGGATGCCAAACTCCTTTTTTGGTGAAGGTTGAATATAGCTGGTCTTGGCAGCGTCTTCAGAGTGGAAATAAAAATTGACTGATGAGGCCAATTGCAATCTTGTCCAAATACAGAAAGTGTCTGTTTAGCTATCTGAAGTAAATGTTGTATTGGAAGACCTTATTAAAAGTAGATACATTTATGAATACTGCTATCCTATAATAAGACACACAACCTGTGCTCCCCTCACCCTAACTTTTTGCAAAGTTTTTTTTTTTGCTTTTCCTAATGCTATAAATTTCTCCCTATTTCCATTTGGAGATTCCCTTGTTGCCTAAATATGCAACTTTCCTGTCTTTTGGGAATTTTCCCCTTCTCTTTTTCCTTCCTCCATGCCTTTCAGGGGATTCCCCTTCCTCTTCTTTTTGTGGAATCTCCTTCTTTTCTCCCTTTGGGATAGCCCGCTTTCCAATTTTCTTCTCCCTCTTTTCCCTTTTGAGTCCTCCCCAAGGTAATCTTTTCATTCTCTTGGGAGTCATTAGGCAGGGAGTAGGAGCTCGGATCTGCATCCTGAGGAGTGTCAGCAGAGAATGTGATGGGGAAGGCTGGAAAGAATCCTTTCCCAAGACCTTCCCTGTTGGGCTAGAATGACAGCTGCTTGAGGAGCTCCTGTTCAGCAACAGGAGGGGATTAGATGCTTGCATCCTGTTTAGCATAATGTCCTCAGCTCCACCTACCCCAGTTCTGCTGCCTCAGGTCCCTTTGAGATGCAGAGCTGGTAGCTGTGGACCAAATATCTTGAAGTGCATGGGATCAGCTTGGAGGCCAAAGGAAAAGGCTGGTTCTAGTCCATGAGTCATATGTTTGATGATCCTGATATGATATGTGATGACAAATTAATATTTTTTGAGAATGAGAGAGAGAATGTAGGTGTTTGAAAATATGGTGAGGTGCAGTTGAGGGGAGACAGATATACATTCAGATACACTTACCATTCAATATAAGTGAAAATAACCTAATTCTTATTCCAAGAACAATCTTTGCTCCACCCCTCATGTAACCATTGTCTGAATTTTTGCATCAAGCTATTTATTTTTGGTAGAAGTGCCTCAAAATTGTAGGCACATGGAGTAAAATTTGTTTTAAAAAAGTTTCTCAGGCATCCCTAAATCAGAAATGTTTTGGTTGTACAAACATTTTACAAAAAGCCACTTTAAATTATGCTTACAGAGCATCCACTTTTGCTAACCAAAATGGATTTGTAATGGAAACCAGTTTCTTTTATTATTTTTCCTTACCTTTAATCATTTATCTTATTCATATTCAGATTACATTGCTCTGTGTGTAGTCACATTGGGAATGTCTACACTTGCAAGTTAGTTTGAGCCTCCTTAATTTGAACTAACTTAGTCCCTGTCTACACTAGGCTTTCATTAGTTTGAATTAAGGAATGAAAACTTAGTTTGAATTACTAAGACTGGCCGGTTAGTTCAGACTAAGCCCTTAGTTTGATCTTAGTTCGAACTAAGGACAATATAGACTATGATTAACCCTTAGTTTGAATTTAATAAGTCTGAATTAAAGTCAGTTAGTTTGAATTAACAAAATGTACTAATTTGACTTAATGTTAAGTCAAATTAGTCCAGTTGTTTTTGTAGGACCTCACATACTATGTACTTAAGAATCCTCAAAGCAGTTTACATACCAGAGAATTCTCATTTTAGAGCTCTGGTGAGTTAATTGTTGATGCTACTACAGAACAACTAAACTAAACAAAGCAACAGAGCTTGTCATAATGGAAACATGAGGCTAAATTTAATGAATTCCAAATAAAAAAGGGCAACATCTTTAGAGAAATTTATCTGAAAGTTTTTAAGTGTTAAAAAGAAAATTGGCTAAAACAAAGTAGTTTTTAAAAATAGTTGACACGGTCCCTGTAAAGTTGTTCTCTTTTTTGCAGTGTTCATATCTTCATCACCTTTTTGTTTTTAGCACCTGCAAAGATTTAATATGGAAATTTTATCTTTTGTGTCTCTACTCTTGTCACTAAATGTTTCTTGTTGTATGTTTCTCAGTTTTCCCTCTCCTTACAAATTAAATGCAAATCATATCCTTGCAAAGCTAAACACTTATCTCTGTGAAACTGGAACAAACACTTGAAGGTTAAAACTGAGATTCTTTGGTTAGCTGTGAAAATCATGTAATGTAATATGAATTTTCAACTACAGGAAATGTATACAAAAATGCAAGACAAAATTTCAGCTCTGAGAAATGTCCTTTTAGCTAGAAGTTCATAATTTCAATTTTTAAAATTAGATGCAAAGTTTATTCTATCATCATTTTCTTGTCATAGAAAAACCAGTAACTAGCAAATAAGACTATAACAATAAAGACAATGATTAAAGAACTGGAAGGCATTTCATATAGTGATAGACTCCAAGAGTTTGATCTGTTAAGCTTAACAAAAACAAAAGGAGGGGGGAGAATGGGTAAGCAGTCACTTGCTGACACTTTTTATATGTATGAAAAAAAGTTGATAATAAAAGGCTCTTTAATTTGGCTAAGTAAGATCTAACAGAATCTAATGGCTAGAATTTGAAGACAGACCAATTCAGACTCAAAATAGTTGTAAATTTTTAACAATTAACCATCTGAAACAATTCACCAGGAGAAATGGTGGATTCTCCATCACTGAAGTATTTTTTATCAAAATTAGATGTTTTTCTAAAACAAGTCCTCTTGAGTTCAATTCAAAGATAACCTATGGCCTATGTTATACAGCAGGTCAAACTAAATTATCACAATGAGCCCTTCTGGCCTTAAAATCTATTATTCTACATTTAAAAAAACAAACAAACCTGATAATCATGTATTGCCATCGTTTGTGATGGAAAGCATGGTACTGGAGGCAAAATGGGAACAGGATACGGTCCCCAAAGTTGTTGAAAGCTTTACTATTGATTTCATTGGTAGTAGAATTAGTCTCAAATTTCATAGAAAAATATTGGCTCTATTGTCTTACTGTGACATGGAATTTATCAGTGTAAATAGGAGAAAAGTGGCAGATCTTTGTATAGAATTAGCATTAATGACCTTACTGACAACTAATAAGAATGTTCCATTTGTGTCAAGAATTTTAAAGCCTTTTCATGGTCTTAATTAAGGAAACTTCCTGACAGTGGGAACAATTTAATTGTCTGTTTCATATTGAAAAGGGAAGTCAAAAGAGCTTGCTGAAATTCAGCACTGCAAACAGCCAACTTTAGTTCCTGCCAACATCTCAAATTTATAAACAGGAAGCACAATCCTGAAATCCTTAGTTGGTTCTCTCTCAGGAGCTTTGCTTGAGTAAATATTTCTGGATTTAGCTTGGGACATTGGGAGAGACAAATAGGAACATAAGGCCTGATGTTCTTCTGCCACAGTTAATAGGATTTCTTTTATTTACTTCAATGAAAGCAAAATCAGCCTCACAACTTTTAATTCAATTATTGTACATTGTTGTAGATTTTTGTCACAGAAGGAATGGAAAAGAGGCATATTGCTAAAATATCAAATACTCTCTTCCTAAGTAGAAGAAATTAGAATATATTTTGACATGAGAAAGCTACAGTTGAATATCACATACTGAAATATCACATAATGGAAACAAGATATAATGAACACACAACGAAAATCAAATAATGAAAACAGGACAGTTTCAGGAAGATAAATTATCATGCAACAATCTTGTATCTGAGTGGCCAAGAGAATCTATTCAGTCATTTCTTTTATGAAAACTGGTAACACTATTTAATATTAATAATAACCAGTTTTCATCTATAAATGCCAGAGAATATAATGGCACAAGATATCTATATATAGCCCATTTTTAATTTCAAATGTATTTACGAAATAATTACAGAGAAAAATATTTAAATGGAGTGAGGGGGAGAGGGGAGAGAGAGTGAATGAGTGAGTGAAAGAGCAAGACAAAATGTAGTTACACCTTTTCAATCCAAGTGGTTAGCCAAAGTTGGGGGTTCTGGGCTCATTCCAGCTGTGAGCAAAAATTGAATCTGACATCTGGTATTTTCTTGGTTCAGTCTTGCTTATGTACATGGAAAGTACAAAGTCATGCAAAGGCAGAGGGATCCAAAACCAAAAAGGAGCTGTTCTTTGAGTGCTGAGCTCTGTGCATATTCACTGTGAATACACATACAATCCATGCTCCTGGGAGCAGAGATTTTTTGATAGCACTGTCTGTTGGTCTGCATCTCTGTCTCTGAGGGCTCACAGCTTAAGGGCTGGTTGGTGCAAGTCAACTTCCTCTCTAGTTCCTTTTCTACCATGCACAGTCTGGGACAGAACTTTCTTCATTCTGCTTCTTCAGATCTGTAAATATAAATAGACATTAAAGGTTTGGATAGCTTTAGTGGTAACTAATTAGTTGGGAATTAGGGGTATCTTTCCATCCTCAATCCTCCAACATTTTGTGCTTCAAGTTTTGCCTGACCTGTCACAAGGAACGAAAGGGCAAACATCCCCACCCCATGAAAAGAGAAACAGAGCTTCTCATTCATTGTCTAAAAAGAGATCTTCTTCAATCCTTTTTCTGGCATCACCTGAGACTCCACATCCCAGAACAGGCGTATCTGGAGCTCATCAGGAGATGATAATGTAGACTGTATCATGGGGCCCACCTGCATACTCCTGTGATTCTAGTTATTGACTTTATTGGGGGACTTTGAATACTGTTCCCAGCAGAGATCACATCCAGTTGAAGAACAATAGTCTCCACAGGCACACTTGATGAAGGAGGAACAGCTGTTACTGCCAGTACCATTGGATACACCCACAGTAGTTTCTTCCTCTTCTGCAGATGAGGCAATGTCACTCACCTTTCCTTCACCACTGAACAACTTTAAGCTGTATCAGGACCTTCTTATGAGGCTTGACCTCTATAGATCATGCTAAATGAGGTCCAAGTTCTGACCCATAATTTCTGGACATTTTCCAGGCTATGGCTCCTTCTGAAGTGGCACATTCCATTAACCAGCCCAAGCAACCTGCTAAAACAAACTGGTACATGTCTGCCATCAGTGTCCCTAAGAGGGCTGAGAAATCATATTTCATTTTCTCCAGGGGAACTGAATGTTATTTTTCCACCCTAATCCCAACTCCTTGGTGGTCTATGGAGTCACAGATGGAAGTTGGCTGCATGAGCTCGAGTTGACTTTTCCACAGATGTGAAGCAGCTACACTTCTTCAGGAGGAAGATTTCTTCTTCAGCCAGCTTAGCATCTATATAATAAGTTGCTAAGAGCAGATGTTCATATACAGCTTTTTGAAGTACAAGAAACTGGCAGAGTCCACTAACATATTGCATCAGGAGTGCAGCCCTCAGATTCAAGTCATGCAAAAGGGGGTAAAACTAGTTGCAAGATCTTTCGTTATGCATCCTTCAGTGCAGTGCACTGATTATCATGCTCTGTGGTGTCTTGATAGTCATGAGATGAACTCCCTTGGTGACAGGCTGTGGGGTTCTACAAAAAGCTCAAACAATAGAGGACCCTCTGAGAGTAGCACAGTCTTTAGTGAAAAACTGAAGAATCTATACATACTCTAGGACTTTCATGTTGCCCTCTGCTTCCTGGGAGTCAGGGAATGAACTGTAGAAGGGTCAAGATATTTCTACATTTAAACCACTACAGTGGCAGAGCTGCAGTTCTTCAGCTGTGCCTCTTCATATGCTGACAGGAGTTCTTCCATTGGCATAGTTAATCCAGCTGCCCAAGAGGTGGCAGCTAGGTTAACAGAAGAATTCTTCCATCAACCTATCACTGTCTACAGGAGGAGTTAGGGTGACACAGCTACATTTCTCAGGGGTGCAGTTGCTTGATACTATGCTGATCTAAGTTTCAAGTATAGACCAACCCCTAATGTGGTAGCTATACACTAGATGCAGCTGCTCCTGGCAGGAGCTACCTGATTGAATTTCCTGGGTGGTGGAGGGATGGAGGTAGTTTCTACTTGCCTCAGAAGAAGCCACAGCTTGCTGGCTGCTCAGTGTGTTCCATGCCTGCAGCTGGGCTTGCTCTTGCTTCCTGTTCCTGCCCCTCCCCTGCCCAGCTAGTTTTTCCTGTTAGATCCATGGATGTATGCTATCCTGTCCATCCCCATGTTACTTTGCAAATTTGAGAGAAACAAGCTGAACTGGGTTGATGGAGCTCCTCATAGTCCCACAGGGTCTGAAGCAGAACTGGTTCATTACCTTCCTGCAGGTAGCCTATCATCAGTGCATCCACTTATATCCATTTATGAGCCTGCTGCTCTAGAACAAAGGAAGGACACACCACCCCAACCCATTGTTCCTACATCTGGCTGTGTGGTGTTTGGCTGGATGGTGGATACAGAAAGGCATACTCTTAGAACATTCAGTCCATCCTCAGCAATACCAAGAGAACTAACTGTGGACATGCTATTCCATTAAATGGAGGTGATTGTCCTTTGCATGCCCGAAGCATCACTTACTCCCTGAGGCATCAAGTATACCCTTTATCCTGAAATATCTTCTTTCACTGATGATGTCTATTATCTATGGAACACTTGGCATCTACCAATGCTTTTCACTCCACTCCCTTTCTCTTCATTTTGAGTGGAGGGCTGCTTGGTGGTTAGCGATTCCCCTACTCTCATAAGGGCATTACCTATAGTTTCAAAAGTGATCCCTATCTGGTATCTGACTCTTATCTGTTCTGCTCTAATGAGACCAACATTTGAACCTTTTGGTCTCCTTTTCCCTCCTGCATCTTTCTCTGGAAGTTTTCTTTGTATTATCCTCCGTGGTTACCTTTGCTAGAAGGGTAGGGAAACTTGGGACCCTTATGGAAGACTCACTGTATGCTGTTTTTCACAGGGACAAGATTTCTTCATGATTAGGTCCAAACTTCATATCTAAAATGCATCCTGAAAATTTCTCCTTAATCACACCATTCACATTCTGGTATTTTACTCTAAGACACTACACAGTCTCCCAGATTGCTTTATCACTATTGCTGTAAGAATGAAGGGGGGGGGGAATGATCTCTTTTCAAAGGCACTTTGTGAATTTCTTCCTACATCATCCTTTTCAGGGCTCACTCAGAGAGAGTCCTAGCAGTATCAGGAGCTTTCTTATGGGGAGTTTCTCTTTTGGAGATATGCAATGTAGCTACTTGGGACTTTGTACACACCTTCACCAGGCATTACTATCTGGTTCAAGCTTCGGTTCAGATGTCGTCTTTAGCTCAGTGGTTTTCCATTCTGTGGTACAGCATAGTTCTTTGCCCTCTCCTCAATGAACACTGCTTGGGAGGTCACTCACAGTGAATACCATAGGGACCAGCACACAAAGAAGAAAGAAAGATTACTTATGTTATATTAACAGTGTAGGAGAAAGTAAAAGGTTAAGTAAGATAAGTAGAAGTGCCTAGGTATTGGCTCAAGGCCTAGCAAAGCAATCCAAGAAAGTGGGCCTGAATGGCATGCACATAGGGCATGGGACCATGATAACCTCATCGAAACTGGCACGAGCTAAATATGAGAAAGTATTAAGACAAAGATTAGAATGTAGTTGAATAAATAATTGTAGAAAGGGGGTGCTAGTCCGGTCTCATGCCAGAAGAGATAAGGAGGTATGCTGGGTCAAAGTGACCTGTACAAAGGAGAGGTTTGGCCAAGTCATGACACCTTGATGGATGGTGATGCCCAGGGACCTATCAAATTAAGGGGTGGTATCAAAGGAGGGATGTAGAAGTCAATTCACATAAGATTTAAAATTAGGAGCCCCAGAGCCCAAACTTCATGCAGCCGAGAGGGTGACAGCCAGTCCTGCTGTCAGTTGAGCTGTTCCATTGCATTGAGAGCACCAATGCTGCCAACAAATCTGTTGATGTGGATTGTTTGCCATAGTGCTATGTTGCAATCAAGCCTAGCCTGGCACCTTCGTTTCTACAAAGATCCGTGGTCGTGTGTGTTGTCTCAGTTTACTCACACACAGAGCCAAACTGATAATCAGCACCGGACACAGAACAGCACTGATAAGAATACATCTTGCCTGATGTGCCTGACCACACTCTGCCTGGCGTACCACAAACAGCAGTTCTTCAAGATTTCCCAGTGAGTAGTCACAGGCCTCTCTCTTTCCCTTCTGTTTGCATCCTCAGTAATCAGGCAATGGCGAGGGTGTAGACAAGAGCCACAAACGTTATTCTAGGCGTGGAGAAAATGCCTTCCAGTGAGACATAAAAAGTCCATTCTATTTAACTTATCCAAAAGAAGACTGAGTGGTGATTTGGTTAATGTGTATAAGTATTTTCATGGGGAGAAAGACTCTAAAGACCAACAGAGAAAGGAATAAGAAAAACCTATCCCTGGAAGCTGAGCCCAGATGTATTCAAATTAGAAATTAACACAAATTTTTAACAACAGGAATGATTAACCATTGGAGCAAACTACCAAGGGAGGTAGGGCAGTTAGGTCCAAAACAGACTGCAGAAAGTTCCAATTGATCTCAGAAAACTGGGTAACTGGACAAAAATGGCAGATGAAACTCAGTGTTCATGAATGCAAAGTAATGCACATTAGTGAACAATTCTAACTACACATACAAAATGATAGAGTCTAAATTAGCTCTCCCATTGAAAAAAGCAACTGTGTCATCGTGGATAGTTCACTAAAAACATCAGCTCAATGTGCAACAGCAATTGAAAAAGCTAACAAAATGTTAGGAACCATTAAGAAAGGGATAGATAATAAGACAGAAAATATAATGCTATTAAATAAATCCATGACCCCATTTTGAATACTGCATGCAGTTTTTGCTACCACATGTCAAAGCAGTTATCTTAGAATTGGAAAAAGTACAAAGAAAGACAATAAAAATGACTACACATGTGGAACAGTTTCCATACAAAGAGAAATTAAAAAGACTGGATCTGTTCAGCTTAATGAAGAGATGAATAAGGAGGATATGATAGAGGTTTGTAAAATCATGACTGGTGAAGAGAAAGTGAATAGAGAAGTGTTATTTACTCCTTAACATAATATATGAATCAGGGCTCACCCAATTAAACTAATAGGAAGCAGGTTTAAACAAACAAAAGGAAGTAGTTCTTCACATAATACATGTCGTCATGTGGAGCTCATTGCCTGGGGATGTCTTCAAGGCCAAAGGTATGGCTTGGCTCAAAAATTAATTAGATACATTCATGGAGGATAGGTCCATCAATGGCTGTTAGCCAAAACTGTCAGGGACACAGCCCAATGTTCTGTGTTTCTGTGCTGGATCTCAATGACAGGGAATGGATGGGAATTACCCTATTTGTTTACTCCCTCTGAAGCATCTGGCAGCAGCCTCTTTTGGAAGACAGGATATGTGGCTAACTGGACCCCTGGTGTTACTTGGCAATGCTCTTCTCATGTACTTCTCCCTTGATGTCTTCGAATTAATATGTGAATACCTAGGCATGAAGATATGTTGTAGCCAAAGCACAAAATACTGGATTCAGTTTAGGGATAATTGGATGAAATGTAATGGCTTGTGATATACTAGAGGAGGTCAGACTAGATAATCTAGTAATCACTTCTAATTTTAATATGAGTCTGTAATTTCTAAAGACCTTATGAATTATAGCACGTGGTTTTTGTACAGAATAGGATTTGGGGACATTTCCATGTTGTATTTATAAAAGTGGGTCTCTACCATATTCTTTCTGTATTTACCAAAAATAATATGAAACGTTATAAAGATGTTATGGAACTTGTACAATGCATCTTGCTTTGAAAGGCATTGTTTCAATGAGGCACTGACTGAGGTGATTTCTGATGTGCAATAATGTTACCAGTACTCTCTGTCCTGGGATATCTGTCAGCAGCTATACTGACAATCACTCAGATGCAATGTCTCAAAACAACCACTCTCATTTTCCAGTCTGTTTCTCACTCTTCACTTACGCATACAGAGAATACAAGAAACACGTTCCTTTCCTGGAGCAGCTAGGAACTCTTACAGGCTGAGATCAAAATCTTCCAAACAAGAATCAATTGTAATGGTCTGACCTCAAGAATTCATGAAGCTAATCAAATTACAGAGCAGCTGTCAGATAACTTCATCCCAACAAAAGGCTATGGAAAAGAAGACCTTCTGGATCACTAACCCACAGGCACTAACATTCTAGCACTAAGTTATCCCCTCTTCCTCATCTTTCTCACTGATCTCCTGGTTCTCTAATGACTTGTAACAGAAGAAACAGGGAAGAGGAATAAACTGTCAATAATAGTGTACACAACTAGGAAGACAGACTGTAGTATAAAAATTCTTATGAACCTTGGTCTTAACTGTGTAGTAGAAGTCTCAATGAATTGTGAGAAAGAAGTCTTAATTAACTGTGGAAAAGAAGTCATCATTCACACCTCTTAAATCATATCCTGCTAAACTTGTGTGGAAACCAAATTACCTTGTTTAATGCAGAATGCGTCCACTGAATTCTATAGTCCAGAATCTATCTACTTTTTGAGAAAATCTCTTTAATCTGAAAAAGTTATTTGGGATGCCAGTGGCCTGACAACAGTGCTTTCCACCTCTCAATTTGGCTTATTCATACAACAGGAAACATTATATGAGAATCAGGCTGCTATCTATGACTTTGATACTGGCGAATGAAAAGGATGAGCATATCTGCTAACTGAGATAATTGACGTCTCTTCAGGAAGGTAGCCTACCACTCATTCAAAACATCACTGAACACAACCAACTTCTCTGGTTAACTGCCCAGTATCCAGCTTCCCATTCCTGGGAAGGGTAATAGAGAAACTCACTCAGGGTCACTTCAAATGCAGTTGATGTGAGACAGATATCCTAGTTCTGCACCAGCCAAGGAAACTCTCTAAAACTAGAGAAATTTCCTGTGACTAGATTTGTACAAGCTTCCTTTTCAATGTCTGAGCCAAGCAACACACTAATGAATTGGGCCTGCTCTTCAGAAAGGCTTTTACTGCTATGTTTCTCATGTGATTCCCATTTGCCTTAATTATCATTGTTCTCGTAGGATTTCAGTGGATGTTGAGGGTGCATAATAACACCTTATAAACTAAGACCCTTGACTGAGTTGCAAGAATAAATCCAAGAGGCTGTACTTGGTTTAGCTGCTTATAGGAACATTTTGGTGGCTAAAAGTCTTTCTAGAAGCTTGGTCTCATTTATATTCCATCATAGTAATAATAAATATTATTTTTCATATGTATGCATGTGAAATGACAGCATTACTTAATTCAAATTATGAGAGTACCATTTAGGAAGACTTTTATATGAGTAGTAAACATGGGATATACCTGTGCTCATGGGCAAACAGTAAACAAAACAAAACAGCAGCAACAACAACAAAGACCTTCAAGAAGTTGACATGTGAAATTTTATGTACATGTTATTATATAGGTCTCTTGATAGCTGTTGTACCAAAACAAAATCCATTTGATACTACTGGTTTGCTCATTATGTTTTCCTCTCAGGAACCTGAGAAAACAGTATAGTTTTGTGAAATGTCTGTGTGAATGCAAATATGTTCACAATCTCTGAATACTGAGTGAACAATGAGGAAAGATTCTGAGTATGCAAGTAGAATAAAGTCCAATATACTCTGTGTGTGTGTGTGTGTGTGTGTGTGTGTGTGTGTGTGCGTGCGCGCGCGTGTGTAAATAAAAATCTATCTATCTCAATAAGAAGCGTGTATATATAAATAAAAGTAATATTTTATTACTTATATACTTAATATATGTATACTAAGTATATTGGACTTTATTCTACTTGCACACGCACGCACACACACAGACACACTCACACATAGTGCTTGAATAGAGCTAGTTTCACAAATCTGAAAACAATAAGTCAAATCATCTGGGAGGAAGAATTTAATCAGAAAAATGTGAATGATAATTGGGAATAATTTAAGAACAACTTACCTGATGCTTGAAAAATCCCAGTTCCACAACTCAGGAAGAAGGCTATGTGGGCCTTACAAAGAAACCAGAATGTGGGAGATTTCAGTTTCTCTGGCCACAATAATTCTCAGACTTGTGAGGTGGCTCATTTATTACCAACTTTGATCGATGGTATTTGAGGCAAAGGGCAAATTCCATATGAACTTTTGTAAAACCCCTGCATAACCTAGTTAAAGACATCTGCATAGTTTGACCCTCTATATTTGAGGGAGCAGCTCAAGGCAGACCAACAAGGCTGCATGTGGGGGAGCAAATTCCACACCTGCCCGAGGCTTGCAGTTGAATGGACGACACCCCAAACTTTGTCCATGGTTAAAGTCCCTATTCTGTAAACTTCTCCACAGATGCCCAATTGCAGTATAAGGATCTTAGACTGTGAGTTCTTTGGATTAGGAACTGTGTGTTCTGTCTGGACCAAGCACACCTATGGTAGTACAATATCTAAATAGATCAGATGTAAATACACCAGTAGGGCCATACTCGGTATTGACATTGACAGGTATGGGATAATATGGTGCTAAACACTTGAACGTGAACCTAGGAAGAAGTATGTATTTATTCTCTGCCATAAGTGGTAAATAGTGAGTAAAGTACTGTAGTAAGCTAAGTACTGAACTCAGTTGAGAGGAATAGGCAAGTCTCTAATAAAAAGAAAAATATCAAATTTGATGAAAGGAAGTTTAAAGCATACTTCCTGAATCCCATGCTTTTCTTTAAAAATCAGCCACTCTTCCCCTTTTCTTCCAGTCCATTAAGATGCCATGTGTTTTTCATTTGTGTTTATTTGGCATCCAAAAGACTGGAGAGAATTAACTACGTGGAAGATGAGCTGAATCATTGTCTTGTGTTTGAGCACTTTGACAGTATATTTAAAATAGATGTATGAATCTTTTTTATTCCTTGTAGTATGGATATTACAAAGGAAAGTGAAGAGGATGATAAATTAGAGAGTGCTCACAGCCAGGCTGTTTAAATTATTTTTGGGTATAAGATGTACTGTACATAGTGGGACCTAGTTGAGGATAATTAATATGAAATGTTATCCCTATTTGTTGTGCTTGCAGCCCTATTGTGTCTTTTCTAGTTCTGCCTCTTGCTGGCTCTTATCACACTGCTGTGAAATCTTTTCCTGTTTTGCACATGTCCTGCGTATTACCACCATATGGCAGTTACAGTTTCAGTAGCTTTATTCTGCTTCCAGACCACTGTGCTTTGTCATATCTTTGTTGCTCACCCTCTCTCACCATCTGATACCTATCATCTGTCTAGCACATTGGATGCTCAAAGTGTTCACGTTTTTTTGGGTGTGTGAGGGAGTGGACACATTATAGTGGAATCCGCTCTTAGGCACATACAGGAAGTTAGGTAAGCCCATAATAATGGTTGTTCCAAAGCAATCTTTCATTGTTTTCACCCAGTTCTCATACTTTAAGTTCCAAACTAGCTAATGTAAGCCAGATGACTGAAGTGCATTACACCTTTGCTTTGTATGTTACGCTACGACTGACAGATTAGAATAGTTTTAAGTGTCAAGCATGTTTTTCTCAATCTGAAGACAGCATATGATAGTTTTGCAATCTGTAACAGGGTGTGCCCTTCCCTCCCCCATGACCAAGTTGCAGATTGTAAAAAGAATTTATTATAGTCATGCAGTGAGAGAACATAGTCATATATACCTTTCAGCCATTTGGTTACAATGTGGTCTTTGTTCTCTGTCCAGGCCAAAAACTGAGTTAGTGTCAGCCTCCTGACACATAGTACTGCCACAGTGTTCCCCTCTCCTGAAAAATATTCTTCCACCATTACTATATGCCCTCGTCTCCTTCCAGGTCTCCTGGCTGAGACTTCCCTACTTTGCTTCCCTGCTGTGCCCATTTCTCTACTCTTTTTAGGAACTGAGGGACTCTGTGAGCAGCACCTGTTGCTACAACATTGGGCCTGCTGTTGATTTGTCACCCTTTCATAACAGGGCACAGAAAAGTGGCTTGTGAGGGGAGAAGCGGAGCTGCCTATCAACCACTGGGAGTTTTCAGATAGAGAAGAGGAGAGAAGGCAGCAATGGAGAGGAGCCAGGTTTTTTTCAGAACAGCAAAGGGAGCAGAAAGTGCTAAGCTCCCCCAGGCCAGTTGTGCTCCCTCTAGCATGCCTTCCATCTTCTGAAAAAGCTAGGAGTGCCTCTCAGCTTATATCTTGTCACCTCTTCCCTGTTTGTTCCTGAGCAGCAACTCTCCCTTCTTGTCATCTCTTTGCTTCCTGAAGAGGGGGGGCAAGAAGTGAAGGAATACAGAGCCCAGGATGCAGGCTTGAATATGACCTTAAACTGTGAAACAGGAGGAAAAGGGGATACAACTGTCCTAGTGTGGGAAGTAGCACACAGTGAAGTACATTTGAGAGGTTTGCTTACCCCTTTGATAAGTGTCTATGCCATATGAGTTCACCAAGCAATTGATGCTGCACATGGCTAGTGTCATTAAGTTGTTCTTCACTCTTATACTATCACCTCATTTTCCATTTGTTGCTGTGTCAAATTCATGGTCTGTGTGTGCTTACACAGTGTGCCCTCCTGTCCCACTCTACCAGCTAGGTTTGTCACACAGAGATTTGAGTCTGCTTCAGCCTTTGAGCCAGTGGAGCTGGGTCTTTTATCTCAGAAGGTGTACATGGTTTAAGATCTGGAGTTCCTGCATTCACTCCTCTCAGGTCACAATCCACCCTGAGGGGGATATGTTAGCCCAAAAACTGTAGTGGACTCAAATCTATGTTTGGTCCAGTCACTAGAGGGAGATAGCGACACAGTGGAAAGGTGAATGAGCAATGTTCCCATAGACATCTTATATTCAGTTTCTTGGCTCTTCTGTCAATAACATTGGGTGAGATTTTCAAAAGTGCTTAAGTGGCTCAGGAACTTAAGTCCCATTAACTTCCTTGCTGTGCTTTTTCAGGTTGACCTTCAACTGACTTCAGTGGTGGAACTCTCTAAAACTAGAAAGATACAGATTTAGCCATGTATCTATATTCTTTTAAGAGTCTAAAATGATAATAGTGTGACTATAAAAGATGACACTAAAATCCTTCATCTTTAGCATTTTATGAGGATTCATCCATTCATAGAATCATAGAGTGATAAGGTTGGAAGGGACTTCATGAGGTCCTCTAGTGAGTCCAATCCCCAGCTAAAACCAGGACTATTCCCACTAAATCATCCCAGCCAGGGTTATGTCTCAACAGGCCTTAAAAGTTTTCAAAGATTCAGATTCCACCACCTCCCTAGCTAACCTATTCCAATGCTTCGCCTAGTGAGAAAATTTTTCTCATATCCAACCTCAGCTATCCCAGGTGCAACTGCAAACCATTGCTCCTTGTTCTGTCCTCTGTTACTACTGAGAACAGCCTATCTCCCTCCTCTTTGGAGCACTCCTTCAAGTAGCTGAAGGTTGATATAAAATCCCTCCTCAGTCTTCTCTTTGGCAGACTAAGTAAACCTAGTTCCTTCAGTCTCTCCTCTTATGTCATGTGCCCCAGTCCCCTAATCTTTTTTGTTGCCCTCCACTGGACTCTTTTTAATTTCTCAACATACCTTCGGTAGTGTGGAGCCCAAAATTGGACACTATTTCAGATGTGGCCTTACGAGCGCTCAATAGAGGGGAATAATTGCATCCCTTAAGACTCTGACTGATGCAGCCCAATATGCCATTGGCCTTTTTGGCAACAAGAGCATGCTGTTGACTCATATCTGGCTTCCTATCCACCCTAAGTCCCAGGTTATTTTCTACAGTGCTGCTACTTAGCTGATTGGTTCCCCAGCCTGTAGCAGTCATGGGATTTTTCCAGGACTTTGCACTTTTCCTTGTTGAACTTCATGAGATTTCATTTGGTCTAATGCTCCAATTTGTCTAGATCTCCCTGAATCCTATCCCTGCCCTCCAGCACGTTTACCATTCCCCCCTAGCTTGGTGTCATCTGCAAATTTATAGAGTGTGCAATCTATCTCATCATCCAGATCATTAACGAAGATGTTGAACAGAACCAGCCCCGGGACCTGACCCCTGGGGCACTCTACTAGTTACAGGTTGTCAACTAGACATTGAGCCATTGATCCCTATCTGCTAAGCTTGATGATCTAGCCAGCTTTCTATCCACTTGACAGTCCATTACTCCAAACCATACTTCCTTAACTTGCTGACAAGAATGCTGTAGGAAACCACATCCAAAGGTTTGCTAAAGTCAAGGTATATCATATCAACTGCTATTCTCACATCCGCATATCCTGTCATCTCATCATAGAAGGCAATTGGGTTGGTCAGGCATGATTTGCCCTTGGTGAAGCCAGGTTGACTGTTTCTGATCACTCTGTTTTCCTCCAACTGTTGTAAAATGGATTCTTTGAGGACCTGCTACATGATTTTTCCAGGGATTGAGGTGAGGCTGATTGGTCTGTGGTTGCTCAGGTCGTCCTTTTTCCCTGTCTTGAAGATAGGCACTCCCCTGATCACCATGAGTTTTCAACGATAGTGGTTAGTGGCTCTGCAATCACATAAGCCAACTCCCTCAGCACCCTTAGATGCAGTTCATCTGGCTCCATGGACTTGTGCACATCTAACTTCTCTATGTAGACCCTAACCTGACCTTCCATCACCAAGGGCTGCTCTCCTTCTCTCCATTCTGTTACCCAGTGTAGTAGCCTGGGAACTGACCCTGCTTGTGAAGACTGAGGTAAAAAAAAAAAAAAATTGAGTACTTCACTGTTTTCTGCATCATCCGCCACAAGGATACCTGCCCCATTCAGCAAGGGACCTACAGTATCGCTGATCCGCTTCCTCTTCATCCTCTCTTGTCTTGCTCAACGTCTGTGTGGAGGTGTCACAGAGAATGTAGCACATCATAAAGTAAAATAACATCAATATCCAAATGACATCCAGGTTTCACTTTTTATGTCTGACATGCATGACAGCATTTCCCCACCATTTCTTCAACAGACTGTATGATATTAGATTTGGAAGTTAGCTCAAGCATGAATCTGGAAAATCTGAGGATCTTGGTGAGGAAAGAGAAGAAATTAATCTTTTCTGTAACTTTGCCTTTCATAACATCACCTTTCATTTGGGAAGTCTACTTGTTTTTGTTCATCTAGACTCCTCACTGCTTTTGGATATTTTGAAAGCTACGACAGCAAAAACCATCATTTTCTAATTACACTGGCTGTAAGCATGCGACATTTATTTTAACAAAATTCCCATTGTTTAGAAACACACTTCTCATCTTGCTCCACAGCACAGGTTGCAAGAAGCACACAACCCTCCATTCTATTCTTTTTGCTAGCTGACTCCCTCTTAAATGCCATGTCAAACTCTAGCCTGCATTTTCAAGGTTGTCTGTGGGATTGGCCAAAATTACTTGAGGGTCGACATCACAAGGAGCAACTGTGAAGTCCCAAGCAAGCCACATTACACCCGAGACAGTGGAACTGCATCCTCAAGAGTGAAGGTCACTGTTTTCTAAACAACTGTTTGTTACTGTGGAATTAGCTTGTGGAGTGTTGTGGGGGAGTGGGTGCAGAGGGCACGATCCCCACACTGCAAGAGGGAGTCCCAATCGAGAGGCAAGAGACCAAATCACAATTGTTTGGGTTAACCACTTTTTATGTGACTTTTATTAAGGTAAATAGAATTACAGAAAAGAAAGAAGGGAAAAAAGGTTAAATGAGAGGTTTATATTATTTAATTACTAATATTCCTATTACTAAAATTAAAAAACTTGCAATTCCTATTAAATTACACGTATCAAAACTCATACAAACTGTGGTTTTAGAACTCTGTTTCTTTAAGGCATTTAAAGATCTTCTAAGTACAAATTAATAGCCCAATAAACAAAAAATAGAGTATGAATACCACTACAACATCTGTCCCAATCCTTGTGTCTAACCCTGAATTAAAACCCCCAGTGCCAATCCTGGTTGGTATAATTTAGCAGAGTGGGGTTTATGGGAGATAGAGAGCACACGATCTGTAGGCAAAAGATCTTTGCTATTTACCACATGCACACACACACTAAAACATCATGCGTAGCCCAGGACAGCACGAACACCTTGCTTCTCTCCCTTGCTCTCCAGACACCATGGGTCACGGCCCAGTGAGGCTAGCCATGGGCTGTTTGTGGCTAGGAGTTACAAGGGTCAGCTGGGGTGCCTGGCGGGGAATGCAAGTGGATTTATTCTTTCGTCACACTCTTTTACATTGCTGTTTCCCAATTTGATTGTGGAACACCAGCTTGATTTTGATTTGTGAGGTTAATAGGTTTAGAGCAGTAATAGTACACATACACACAACCCCAAAAAGCATTTACCAGTTTAAATCCCATATTTGACCAGGTTATATTTACCACATCTGGATGTTATCTACAGAGTGACAGACAGCAGATCTGTTTCTTTGAGCAAGAGAGAGAGACAGCAAGATGTGATAGAACAGCCTGGTGATAAAATGGTTGCGACCAACAGTACAGCCTACAAGCTCTTGCCTGTGGCCTTCAAATCTGCAGCCCACTGGTCTGGTGTCCACTGACTGTGTGCTTCTTAAAATCCTGCACTTGACTGGCCCGGTGTTAAAATGGCTCGACCAACATTCCAGCCTACGAGCTCTTGCCTGTGGCCTTAAAAATCAGAGCCCACCGTGACCAGTTGCAGTGGTTGAACACCCCCTGCCACCCTCTTCAGATGTGCCAAGGGCTACGGCCCCCCACTCCAGGGTGAACAGGTGAAAATTGAATACTTAGTAAAAGAATTCAAAAAGAAAAAGATCTGCCAAAAGGAGAAAAAAAAAACCCTGCAGGCTCCCTTGGTGATCAGTCAAGGGGTTTAACACTCTTCCTTGTGAAGAGTGGGGAGATGCGTAGGGGGTGGCCAGATCCCCTGGCAACATGACAGGCTGCTGACCTATCGCTTCTCCAACATGCCTGGACCAGAACCCCAGCTTTATGGCTGAGACTTCAAAAATTAGCATATCGCTTGTTGGCATGGAAACTTACTGTCCTTGGTCAGTAGATCTTTCTCATGAGCTCATGGGCTCTGCAGGTGTCTCTTATCACTTTCCAGCGTTCGGTTTGAACTGGTCTGGGGTTACTTACAGTCAGTTTTCTTAAGAAAGTGTTACTGTCTGTGGTTTTCCGACCTTGGAACATAACACCACATAATTATTTCTTTTCCCAATTAGAGGCCTAACAAGCTACATTCCATAAGCCAGGCTGGAATTTAGCTATAGCAAAATTCAGGTGGAAATGTCCACCTTTCGCATGGAGTAGATTAGAATGACCACAAACATTATTGACTTCATAATGAAATATTAATCCTACTTCTTTGACCTAACCTTTCCTCAGTAATTCCATCAAAATCTCTTATTTGAACAAATGAATATCTCCTCAGAATAGGGGAAGAAGAGAGGTAGCACAATGTTGCTCTTATCTGCCTGTTGAATTTCAGAGGTACTCAAATAGCACACTGATGGACATGGTTGATGTACCTAAATGGATGCTTATGAAGAGGAAATACATCATTGTGTTCTTCAATGACTCATATAATGTATTTGAAGAGAGATTTTCTGGCATAGGTACTTCATAAAACTGTTTTGTTCAATGGAAGTATCTCTGTCAATGCTCAAACACATTTACTCTGCTACCACAAAACTCTCAGTATTTGTCTACTACACTAATATCTCGCTGAGCAGACCTATTTTTGAGTGTCACTTAAATTGTGTGAGAGATGAAAACTTTATGCTGAATGAGATTTGAGATTCGTGTGGAAAAGTGACTATGGCCCAGCCCAAGACATATGATGGAGGAAAGCGTGTACCTACATGTGAAATTTTCCAAATTCTATATTCAGTAATGACAGCAGATTTGGAAGCCCTGTCTTTAGTACAGGGGTAAAAGAAAATATATTTAAACAGATGCATTAGATAAAAGCCTGTCTAGGATCAAGTAGCACTATTTTTAAACTGAGCCCATTCTGCCAGTGTTTATGTTCATTCTTTCTCTGCTTGTTTGCAGCTGTTAGTCGGTTATGGCTCAGTACGAGCAACAAAATGTTCACTGAGTGATTTTAGACTCATTTTCTGTATTCTAAATCATTGCCTCCTCACCACCTAATCAGTTCTCTTGATTCCCAAACATTTTCAAGTACACTTATTTTGCTAACAGTGTTGTCTCATGTTGCTCTAAGAAAATTGAGAATTAATGATGTTGATTGGTCAGCGAAGACAATCGTATATTTCTTTCTGAATCTTTAGGAAACTGTAGGTAAATTTCCAACACGTTTTCTTTCACAAGGTATTTATATAAGTAGCTTCTGACCAAAAAAATGTATTTGGGCATCTATATTTTTATTTAATGGCTTACCTTTTGGAGCCTAATTTGAAAATTCCATCCTGCATCTTCAAATCCTCCTGTTTAATCTGGTAATGTAACATAAAATGAAATGTTTGATAGTCTCACAACCAGTGGTAACTTAGGAGGATATCCTATAGGTTCCCATCTTTCTCACATTCTATATATATTGCCATTGAATCATTGTCTAGTCTCTCAGTGATAATTTAGTTTGTCTTAGTTCCAGTTCCCTCTATTTGCACTCATTAGCCTATTTGGGAGAGGCGAGGTTCTGGTCTACATTGACAGTGAAGTTCAACATACTGTTGCCTATGATGACCTTCCGCAGCCTGTCAGAGCAGTATATTAAAAAAAATGGAGTTGTAATTTGGCCTGCTAACATCACCCCTGCAAGTGGTGTAGCACTGAGGTCAAAATCTGCAATTCCAGTGTAGGTCCATGTAGCCAGAGAGCAGCATTTCCATTTTTTCTTTTCTCTTTACCATAGCAACATAGTTCCTCCCCTACCTGGAGCCCTGAGAAGTTTTCAAATAATTCCTCTCTCTGCAGGAAACACTGTGCCTCTCTGTTGTGTCTGCAGCAGAGAAACAGCAAGGAAAGCTTTCCCTACATTTTTTTCCTTTAGAGAAGAAGGGAGGGAGGATGAGCAGAGGATGACTGCCTCCCCACAAGCCCCTCTTCCTACTACCCAGAATGCAGTGCACTTCTGGAAGTAATGTGAGCAGTGGGGATGCAAGACCCCTGAGCAAGCAATTTGCTGTGATCAGTTGCCTTTGTCTTCTGTAATTCAGCAGCCCAAGATTGAATTACAACCCCACCCCCAGTATAGACAAACCCCAAGAACTGTAAGGGCTGTGGTGCTGAACTACTCCTCTTACCTGTAAAGAAGTCCTCCCTCATGAGATTTGAGGAGTGCTGGCAGGTCAGTGAGTGTAGGAAACTAACCCTGCTGCTTGAGAACAGAGGACTTTGTTTACAGGAGTTGTCGATGTGACACCTTTCACAACTAAATCTTCCCTCAATTTTTGAAAGCTGAAGTTTGGAGAAATAAGCAAATTTGATGCAAATCAGAATATGCAAATTCTCATATTTTTGCATAAGATTTTGGCATAAGAGCAAATATCCCTGTTCTGTTATGTTTTCCCCCCAAAATATGGTGCAAATCATAATCATTGAAATTTCACCCAGCCAATCTTGATTTTTTTCATTTAGATGAAACAAAATTCAAAGCAACATGCATACCAAAGAATAACACATCCATGCTGCTGATGGCAGATAAGTAAAGGTGCCCAATAACAAAAATTACTTATAGCAGAGTACAGTTCAGAGTTGCAATAGTACAAACATAGAACTTTTGTTTTAGCTGGTTAGGATTTCTAAGGGGCGAAAGTGGAAAAAATGCCATTAAGTGGGAAAAATAATAATGAATCCTATACAAATACACAAAACACAGGGCAGTTATGTTAGTTTAGGTGTGACTATGGTGGGTGATAGTGACTGAGCAGGACAGATTTCCTGGGGAACAGATGGTGTGGATTTGGACTGTTTTCTGGCTTTAGTGTGTGAGGCAAATGTATGCCAGTACGTATGGCTTGACTTTACATGTCTTGTATTTCTTTGTGATTTGGGGGTTTGGCATTATTATCCCTTAGTAATCAGAGTTTGTTTTCAGGGAGAGATTTGTGTGTGAATACTGCAACTAAAACCATCAGTTCATTTTCCTATGGGAATTTTGTGATTTCTTATTGGAGCTATGTTTGAAAAGATGAATTTATTTACAGCACCTGTGTTATTATTTAGATGCCAACCCCTAAATGCATATTTAACAAAGTATTTTAATTAAAGGATGAAAACAGATGTCCCCATTAGCAAATAAAATAGAAAGGAAATTACAACTTGTCTAACACTAACTTTGGTATTGAAATATACACAGAAATAGCTTAGAAAATAAATACCTAATGATTGGATACCAATCTAGTATTCAGAGTGTACTATGTAAGTAAATTATAGAAAGCTAAAACAGCTCATTGAATGTAAAAGGCGAATGTGTCCTGAATACAGGACATTCACTTTCCTCACAATATTAAAATAGACCTTTGATTCATTTTTCTTTAGAAAATATATAACACAGATTTAAATGTTCAATTATGGGGGATGGGGAGGACCTATTACTGTGCAACCGGTTTGCCCATGGAAGTGGTTAACGTGCAGTATCGGGATGTCCCCCAAAGGCCCAACAGTAACACGTGGGTCCCGTTAACACACCTTGCGTAAATGGGACCATGCATGTTGCTGCCCCAGAGACGGGCCCCAGGCACCGGCCCAGGCCCTGCTCCCCGGCGCAGCTTCTGTGCTGGGGTCTGAGCCGGCCTCAAGCGCCTGCTGCCACCAGCCTGGCCCCAGATCCCCAGCTGAGGATATGGCAGGGAGCGGCAGCCATGGAAGGCCGAACCTAGAATGGGGCTGGAAGCAGCTGCTGCTGCTGCTCTCTGCCATGTCCCCGGCTGGGGATCTGGGGCCAGGCTGGCAGCAACAGACGCCTGGGGCCAGCTCGGATCCCAACACAGAAGTGGGGCTGGGGGCATGGCCTGCGGCCAGGGAGCAGGGCCTGGGCCGGTGCCCTGGGGAAGGCCTTCCAGTCCCGCTTATACGTGGGCTGGCTTATGTGCAGGTACCGGGGGCTTGTCCCCCGACACCCGCTTGTAAACTGGTCCCCACTGTATTTGTTTATTGAGTCTTAAACTTTTGATGATTTTTGTCTTTATGTTGTTTCACTTCAGTGAAACTTAAGTATGTACTTAAGTGTTTCATACATTGGGGTCATGTTTTAGCAATGTGTCAGTTTGTTTCATGAGCAATTATGAAATGATCCATTATCCAGGTCCAGTAAAATTCAGTAATTATCATCTTTTGCTTTTAATATATTTTGTGTATTTTTGCTTTCAGAAAATTTGATGCCTAGTGAAAAGAGAGACTTTCAAGTTGGAAGGTACCCACTTCTTCACAAAACGAAGCAATGCTCCTGTTTTTAGAAAACAATTAACTAATGATTGAACAGTCTTTTGTATCTCTGATTATAGCATGTTTATTAAAGAGAAAACATGTTAACATCTGTAGCAGGGTAGTTTCCCCATTCCAGAAAGGAAAGGGCTAAAAACCCTTCAGAAAAGAGCAGCCAATAGGAGCTGATGGCTGGGAAGTCAGTCAGGACTTAGGATCCCCTTGAAGGGATGCTCTAAGGAAGATGGAGCTCGACTGTTCTTGGTAGTAACGGAGGACAGAACGAGGAGCAATGGTCTCAAGTTGTGGTTAGGGAGGTCTAGGCTGGATATTAGATAAAACTTTTTTACCAGGAGAGTGGTGAAGTCTTGGAATGAGCTGCCAAGGGAGGTGGTGGAGTCTCCATCTTTGGAGGTGTTTAAGGCCCGGCTGGACAAAACCCTGACCGGGATGGTTTAAGTGGGAGTGGTCCTGCCTCTGGCAGGGGGTTGGACTAGATGACCTATGAGGTCCCTTCCAACCCTATGATTCTGTGATTCTATGATACAGGAGCTGCAGCCACAGCTCTGACCTGCAAAGGGGAATGGCGTGTTGGATGCCTGGCTGTGGGTGGTAGGACCAGGGACAGCTCAGACTGCCTCTCTGATACAAGGAAAAGTACTTGGGGGAGTCATGGATGTGGTCCAGAGAACCTACTGACCTGGAGTGGGGGTTGAGGCAGTGCCAGAATGGCTCATAGAGTTCTTGGGCCTGGGCCTGGGCCTGTGCCTGGGCCTGGAGAAGTGTGGAGCCCTGGGTTGCTCCCCACCTTCTCCAGATTGCCTGGGAGCTGTCATTGGACTACTGATGGCCACTGTGGCAAAGTGGACCAGTCTGTACCCCGGAAGGGAGGGAACTGAGAAGGGCTCAGCTGGAGGGCTGAGGTCTGGGACATGAGACTCAGAAGACAGAGAACAAGCCACCGGACTGGGGGGCGCTTTAGCAATTTCCCAATTCCATTACCAGGAGGCACATGTCGAGCGGGTCATGTGCTGCCACTTCTCTACAGCATCATACTGATAGCAATGGGATCTCCTCGTAAGTGAGATATCACAAATAGATAGCTTGGTCCTGAGTGCAGTATAAAAAAGTGAAAAGATACAATTCAGTACGTTGTTTGTTGCCATGTGATTAAAACTGAATGAAAGATCATCAGATGATGTGACAGGGCTCTAGATCTTCTAAGGTTTTTAGTATCTTAACTTCTGTCGATTTCAGTAGAAGTTAGGAGCATAAATACCTTTAAGCATCTGAAGCAGTATAGATTAGATTTTTTTCAAGTAAGATTTTGTGTGGCATTGTATTAGCTGAGTTACTAAAGTCAAATTATATCTACTAAATTTCCTTCATCCAAAAGCTTTGTCATATGATCAAAAAATTATAAATTTGTTCTGCTCATTATTTAGGTTTTAACAAAGACTGTCTTTTTTTTCAGAGATTATTTAAGTGGAAAAAAGAAACTTCAGACTGAACAAATCACTTAAACCTATTGGCTAACCTGACTATCCACACTTCTAACCCAGATTCACAATATATTACAGTTTTATTACCCCCTGCACAGGATAGATAAAAATAATTTATTTAAAATGATTTTTTAAATGTAAATCAGATCTTTATTTTACATGTTGCTAGTTCTTATTTCCCCATTTTATAATTTTAAGTTACTACCATGAAAGATTTGTATTTGTTTCTTTAGTTTCTGTATTGCTAGTAGGATTTCAGATTTTGATTAGCTCTTTCTACTAAGAAACTTTCTACTTTTGCACTTAAAATACTTATGTGTGCAGAGAAATACAAGTTCAGGCCTTTTTTACATCCTCACTGAAAGACAATGCAAACATCAAGCACAAAATTGACGAGCAAATATCCTGTGCTAGATCTGCAACCAGTGCCATCTTCTTATGAATTTCAACAAGTTAAGAAAGCACAAATGTTTCAATTAAGCTGTTGTCCTCCACCAGGGTTTGCAGTCTGAAATGAATAGAACTTTTTTTTGTTAATCCACTTAGGGTGGGATCTGTAAAGGGACTTAGCTGTTTCAGTGCAGAGTGTCATGATACATAACTTTTAGGGGGGTAGAAAAATCACAGGAACAATATTGTGATCCACAAAGCTGAGTTAGGCGCCTGCTCTCCCTGTATGAAGAATGGGGAGAGAGAGTTGCTTACGGATGTGATGCAGAAAAGTCAGCATGCTAGCAGGAATCTGGGAGGCTAGTCAATGAAGATGGTGATGAGTTGTGTGAGTCCTAAATTGGTCCTGTCTCAGACATAGCTGCCTAGTGATCTATGTATGGGAACTGTTGCTTGGAGTTGTGTGCCTAAGCTGCTTCTGTAGGGAATGGGTTAGGTGGCTGCCTAGCTCTACACAAAATGGCAGGGCTGGAGGAGGAGAAGGAAGAGGTGTAGGTGATGGTGCCCATCATAGCCTTCTGACTCCATGCTGTGTGAGCATGGTGGGGACATGCTACAGGGAGAGGAGGGAATGGTGGAAGGACGTATAAGGAAGTGTGATGAAACCAAGTGGTAGCTCAGTAAGTCTTAGCTCTTATAAGCCATCACAGTTTAGAGCAGCTCTGATGTTTTTTTTGATTTGTGCTGGCAGTTGAACTGTCACCCCAGGGACTGAGTGCAGAAGCTCATGTAAAGCCGTCTTCACCCTCCCAACTCTGTTACACTGAGCACAGCTCATATACACCTGTAGATTATTAAGCACTTGCTCTTTCTTTCCTCTTTCCCCTCTCCATCTCCTCATTAGTTTTCTTTCTCTTTCTTTCTTTTCTAACCTCTAGAGCCTACTTCTTTTCCTGCAGAAGTCGATAGGAGCTTTCTTCTATGGGAACGGCATCATGCCTTTAATATCTATAATACGTGATAAAAACATTAGATCTAATTTTGAATGACTTGCTTAGGACAAATTCCATTGAATTTAGGAGTTTAGCTCCATCAAGACCTGCAGTGTTAGGCCCACTGGCAACACTGTACAGGTTCTCTTACTAACGTATGTAATTGAAAACTGATGTGAAGTGGAGTTTTCATAAGTGTTAATTCATCTCTGATATATAAAAGAACCTTTTAGTTGAAAAAGAGAGCCTATAAATGTTCCTGCTGGCTTGGTCAGCATGAAGCTTCCTGGTAGAGCAGCTGCCTGTGATCGTGTTGGAGGAATAGTGGGAAGCTAGCAAATTTAGTTGACTTTATTTTAGATATCACACATCACTGACTCACAATCAACCAATTGTCGCTTTTGAGTCACAAGATTTCTGAAGTGCTTTTCAGTGGGTATCCTCTTTCACTGTTTTCGGGACAGATAAAAATTGAGAGCACTGTTGAGCAGCGGCTTCACTAAAAAAATAAAATGTTCGGAAATTGAACCTTCCTGTTGGTTACATCAATGCCAAGTTTTATGCAGCTACATGTGTGACATTTTATGCAAATTGCTTAATGAGATAATTTGTGTTTTTTAAAATCTCTTCATTTTACTAAAGTTTTAGCTTGAAAATTGGGTGACTAATGTTAAGAGATGTTTGATAACCATGGTGGAAATGAAGTATTTTGTTTATCTGCAAAGCCACAGCTTCCTGCACTTGCTGCCTTGCCTTTATGCCTCTTCTCTGTGATGAGGAGGGGGACTTTATCTAAGCAAGGCAATGTAGCTCAGTCTCTATGACCTAGATACTGCTTGGTCCTTTTTGTGTGGTTTTTTTTTCACTGATTTCTGTCAAACATGATGTGAATTTGTGATAAGAGAATTGAATCTGAGATATATCTCAAATGTATCTCATACAGGAGCCATCCCATATTGTTAGAGGGGAGTAAGTTCTAATTCTTACTGGAGTGGCATAAACTCATGCTGCCATGTTATACTTAAGGCCCAAGTTCCTGAAGTCATGTGAATATGGGAGAATGTGAACATATAAAAAACAAAACAAAACAAAAAACAAACCAGAAAACTAAGATGTTTGAGTTCCCATGATTGTGGAGAGAAGCTTGAAAGTGTGGCCTAAGTGAATCCTAAGGGCTCAAGAAGCCAGGAGAGGGGAAACAAAAAAACAAAAAACCCTCTAGCATCTGGTCTAAAACTCAAGACATTTTTGTCAAAATCTCACAATTTTAAGTTCCTGACTCATGTTTTGAACAGTTAGTGGTACAGAAACCTTTTCAATAATAGTGTCCTGAGGCTTGCAGAACCTCAGGTAATGTTGTTGTTATACCTTGGAAAATAATGTGCTTTCAATTAAGTTAAGTTTATTAATTCAATTTCTGACTGCTCTTGGAGCTTATGCAGGCTAAGGGTCTCTCACAAGCACCTGTGAATTTTGTCTCCTGAAAGCTTATTTAATAATCAGATGCCACATTCGGATCTTAAAGAGAAAGTACCCATTCAATAACATATAGATGATTAAAATATAATGTAAATAAAATAAATACAACAACATACAATATAAAAATCCTTTGCTTTCTAAATATTATAGAAGATGGTTTCCTGAATCAAAGTGTTGCATGCAAATGCAGGGAAATACCATTTTAGACCTAGCCTTGACACTGAGAAACTGATCAAAGAACTAAAAATTAATGGTAGCTTAGTTACAAATGATTGTAACTTGATTACATTTATAATGTGCTAATAGATTAAAGTCCAGGTCAGCAATGTATATACTTGGTGCAAAAAAATGGCCAATTTCACAAAACTGAAAACAATTATGAGCCAAATCCGTTGGGAAGAAGAATTTAATAAGAAAAATGTAAATGAAAACTTGGAATTGTTTTTTTATTAGATGCCCCCAAAGGCACATTTTAAGGGTTTAGAGGTAAGGTGAAGGCAGCTATACAACATTAAATATAAGCATATAATAAATGAAAGAGGAAGGGGAAGTCATAGTAATTAATACAATCCAAAGTCGGGAATTGCAGAAAACTGATAAGGGAACAAAATTTTTAGATCATATGTTGACTCTATTCTTTACAGGTGTTAATTAAACCCAACCTAAACTTGACTACTTTGCCTATTTAAGAAAAATCCTATGGCAGCCAACCTATGCAGTGGGATGTAACATATACAACTTTTTGTGAGATAGCAGTAGAATGCTGGGTGTCAGGATTGCTGAATTCTATTCTTGGCTTTGAAAGCAGTGTGCAATCAAGAGATGAAAGAAAATACACTATTATTAATTTGGCATGTTCACTTTGAAGTAGATCACAGAATTTACTTTTTGGGGGCTGATTGTTGCACTGGCTGATTTAAAATTAAAAATTATATTTTTTTTTCTTTGAGTTTAAATGATTTATGAAAAAAGTTGAGTAAGTATGGGAGCAAAGATTCTGAATCATGTAAGAGTTGTTTATTTCACACCATGTATGCTACAGCTGGTGAGCTGTACTTTGCACTTCTTACAGCTATAGCACTTTTGAGAAGACACCTTTTTTCTAATAAGATGTGTCCATAGCAGAATTTAGTTTTATTATAGAAAATTAGATGTTTAAGGTTGTAAGAGTCAGTAATTTCAGTTGAATACCAGAGATGTGAAAATGTAATCTTCAGTGCCATCTGCTGGGCATCTGAAGTCAACTTGGGGCTGAACAGAGACTATGGTTTCTTTCTACCCCATATAAAAGGCAATTTTGCTTTCTTTCCCCTCCCCTTGCCCTCCCTGCTTTATTGCTGTTCTCCTGTTTGAACCTGAACTGCTTTGATTTGCTGTATCAGTCTGACTTTATCCTTACTTACATTCCCCTACATTTATTTTGTTCCTATTTTGTAAGTTCCCATCTTCAAGTGTCTGACGAAGTGGGATTTTTTCCCCATGAAAGCTCACAAAATAAATAAATTTGTTAGTCTTTAAAAGTGCCACCAGTCTCCTTTTTTTCTTTTTTCTTTTTTTTTAAATGAGAAACAGTGGGATATCTTGAAAAGAAACAAATAAAATAAAACAAAGCATTTGGTGGTTTCATATCTTATGTGCAATGTAATAGAGTTAATGTTTCTGTAAAACAAACAAGCAATTCCGTGGCACTTAAAGATGAAAAAATTTATGTGTTGTATGAGCTTTCATGGGAGAAAAACCCATTTCGTCAGATGCTTTGAAGATGGGGGAACTTACAGAATGGGAGGAAATAAATTCAGGGAAGTATAAGTTATGGGACTTCCCCTTTAGAATGTTGCTGTAGAAACTCAACTTTTTGAATTCCTCACTATTTTGTACTTTAATCCTAAGGTCTAGTACCACATTAATGATGATTTTCCCCATGAGAAGTGATTGCTGGAATACTTCATTCCAGCTGAAGCATTTTACTCCTAGTAAACCCATTTACCAGTTAGGAAGGAGAGGACAAGAGTAAAATCAATGCAGATTTTATCCCTGACTTGAATGGGGCAGATCAAGAAGCCACATTCCTGTTTAAGGGGTGGGACTAAGTTCCAGTCTTGAATTTAATGAACTGTATAATGTGTAATTTGAATCAAATAAAAAGTGGTCTTCTAACAACATGCATGTCTCATAAGATGCATCCTTGAAATGAGCCAGTAATGTAGTTCAAAAGAGGAAATGCAGCGCCAATTGATATACCATGTGTCCAGCATCCTAAGCACTGTGTTGTTAGGAAACAAAAGCAAATCTGATACTTTTCTCCTACACAGAGAAAACACACTAATTTAAACCTTAACTTAAAAAAGCAGCTCTTTTCTCTCACCCAAATTTGGATTGATTTTTTTTCAACAAGTCTATGTTTTGTATCCTCAATAATTTTTACATATTTTCTATCCATACAAAGTTACTTATTTTTTTTAAGGTAGGAACTTTATTTTTTCTAATGTTACTGTGACTTGAAAACTGATGAAAAAAATAAATTCCCTTTGGAATGGGACCATCCATAGAAAATTTCAAAGGACAAGAAAAATTTGAGACTACTTGGAGTGAAAATGCAGTTGAATTAGAACTCTATTAATCATAATTGCTTCCATATGATAAAATTAAAAAAAATCCCTCAAACTAGAAATAACTCAATATTACTATGCAGCCCAAGTTGGCACCACTAGGTCAGCATGAAGCAGAGGAGAAATTAATTAATTTCCATTCTGTCATTGCATCTTAGAACAGAATGTACAACAAAATATCAGTCAGGAATTTTTCTTCAGCAAACCAGTTTGCCCACATATTAAATACCAATAAGCACAATTCCTGACGGATGCTACATTTTGTGTAATAATTAATTTACCTATGGCATGCTTAAAATTATTTGGATAATTGGTTATTTTTACATATTTCCTTAACATTTTAATAGTTACCATTAGAAAGCATTGTATGTGAAGATGGCACATACAATGATTTCAGCATGTAGGAATCAATGGCTCCGTGTCTAGTTGGCAACCAGTAACGAGTGGTGTGCCCCAGGGGTTGGTCCTGGAGCCAATTCTGTTCAATATTTTCATTAATGATCTGGATGATGGGATTTATTGCACACTCAGTAAGTCTGCAGATGATACCAAGCTGGGGGGAATGGTAGACACGCTGGAGGGCAGGGAGAAGTTTCAGGAAGACCTTGACAAATTGGAGCAATGGGTCAATAGAAATCTCATGAGGTTCAACAAGGACAAGTGCAAAGTTCTGCACTTGGGATGGAAAAACCCCATGCACTGCTACAGGCTGGGGAGCGATCAGCTAAGTAGCAGCACCATAGAAAGGGACCTGGGGGTCCTGGTGGATGGGAAGCTGGATATGAGTCTGCAGCGTGCTCTTGCTGCCAAAAAAGCCACTGGCATACTGGGCTGCATCAGAAGAAGCATTGCCAGCAGATCGAGGGATGTGATCATTCCCCTCTATTCGGCACTGGTGAGGCCACATCTGGAATACTGTGTCCAGTTTTGGGCTCCCCACTACAAAAAGGACGTGGACAAATTAAAAAGAGTCCAGTGGAGGGCAACAAAAATGATCAAGGGGCTGGAGCACAAGACCTATGAACAGAAACTGAAGGAACTAGGTTTATTTAGCCTGCAGAAGAGAAGACTGAGGGGGGATTTGATAGCAACCTTCAACTACCTGAAGGGATGCTCCAAGGAGGATGGAGTTTGGCTGTTCTCAGTAGTAACAGAGGATAGAACAAGGAGCAGTGGTTTCAAGTTGCAGCTGGGGAGGTCAACACTGGATATTAGGAAAAACTTTCTTACTAGGAGGGTGGTAAAGCATTGGAATGGGCTACCTTGGGAGGTGGTGGAATCTCCATCTTTGGAGATGTTTAAGGCCCAGCTGGATAAAACTCTGTCTGGAATAATTTAGTGAGAGTGGTCCTGCTTTTTTTGGCAGGGGGTTGGACTAGATGACCTCATGAGGTCCCTTCCAACCTTATGATTCTGTGATTAGTTGTCTAATAAAAATAGTTTATACCAAAGGTGGAATCCTATATAGCCAGAAGTAGTATTGTTTTGCAGTATTTTGCATAATTCTCTTGACCTGCTTTTCTCTTGTTTAATCCGACATTACAAATGTTGCTTAAAAGGTTTGGGGGGGGGAACCCTCCCTGGTAATACAGCCTGCTTTTTCTTTAACACAAAACACATAGTATGGTGTATAATGCTTGAGAGGGAGAATTAGGAAATTAGGATAACTTTGCCTTTTTGTTTCCCTGTTGCTTTATTAGAATGGTGTCCTAAGAAGGTAAATGTGTTACTGCTGACTGATTTATTCTTGATTCCCATCTTTCACTAACCCTTATCTGGAAAACGTGAGAATGGAGAACATCATTCTTTGCTTATTATTAGAGGTGGTCAATACTGGGACAAAAAAAGTTACAGTATTACCTGAGTACTAATGCTTCCATTGAATTGATTCTTCTTCAAGCTTTTTAATATTTGAAACCAGTGAAGGTTTAAAACTAGACTGCGAGTTTTGGTCAAATACATGTATTTGATGTTAATTATTTAGGAATTATTACTTTATTTAATTGTGAACAATCATTTTTAACACCATATATGTGTATTTTATCACAAATTCTGGCACCCAGTCTCTTAGTGATTTAGATAATGGATTGCAATACTAGAACAGCATTTAAAAAGAAAAATAGTCAACTCATTTGAAGAACCTTTGGGGGGGAGTTTGGATTGATTATTACTAGTTACAGTTGATTTGTATTTACAGCTCAAAAAAGTGAGCTCAAATGTAGAGTTTGCACAAGAGGCAAGAATATATGTAACTAAGATCTATTAAGGTGTGTTTCTCAAAGCTAAATGATAAAGTAGCCAGTTCATAGCCAGAGGAAATGATCAAGACACTAGTCAAGGCTTTCATGGACAGATACATGTATAACGTACAAATCTTAAAGATGTCTTGTTTCCAGTCATAAGATATTTTGGGTTTTTTTTCATAATTTAATGATATTGATATGAAAGGAAATGCATATTTAAAACAGCATGAAATCCAAACATTTTGTGCAGGTAGGGCGTGTGGCTTCTATATAACCATCGTGGGATGTGCACTGGTCTGTATTATTGTACTCTCACTCATATGGGAGTTATTGTAATAGATTTTCATGCTAGTTGTAACAGACATAAAGCTAGAGGGCTCAGTGAGGAAAAAAATAAGTAATGGTACTGTCCTTGCTACTGGTACTAGTCCTGAACCTAACTACCAAACATTTTCCAGCTTGTGGCAACAAAATGCACCTCTACTCAGGGTAGGTGGTTAGATGTTCACTGTTATACAGTTTAATCAGATAACAATGTTGAAGTATATAGATGGTCATCTTTAAACTTCAGTCACACTTTCATTTAGATCAGTAGAACTTTTTACTTTTCTTAATGCTGTTCATTATTTAAGGAGTTCTGCAGATGCAAAAAAATACCACCCTGCTTACTTTCATCTGCTTCACATTTTGAAGGATATCTTCACCATGAGGGTTGTGATTATTTTCTTTTTTCAATGAAGAATTTAGAGCCTAGAATAAAAAAAGACAGCAACCAAAGAAAAACTGCTTCTTGACAGAACCACTTCTAACGGTACTAATCTGGCCCATGAAAACTGGAATATATGGTACAGTTTAAAGTATCTGCATAACTTCATGGGGATTCAGGCAAAGCATGATGTTTCATAAAGACCACTGTAGTAAGGGGACAAAAAATGGACCAGAGTTTAATATTTAGTAAATCCATATACTTCTGGTATCAATGCTGCAAGATACTTTATATTTTATTTGATACTGGTAGGCTGTTTACATTAAAATATGTGCATTTCACTTTTTTTCTTAGTTTTAGAGATGATAGAAGAATGTTTGTTGGACTCTTTTTAAGTTATTGTCTTTAATTATTTAATTAAAGCAACCTAACCTTTCAAATTGAGGCTTGTTACTTGCACATCATGATTTTAATCCATGCATGCTACTACAATGTAAATAAATAATCATAGATGAAACTTTGCTCAAACAAATATCAATAAATATTTTTAGATTTTATTTCATGGTTCTTGGATACTTTTACCAGTGACTTGTAATCTCTAACTGCATACTTGTGATAGGTATTTATCATGTAACATGTCTTGCGTGGCATTTTTTAAATATCTATCTTTTGAATACTTCCTTTAGTTTATTCCTATGACTTTTCTGTGAATTTTAGAGAGAGTCTTTTAGATTAAGTCAGTATTTGTTATTATGTATTGTCAAATTGCCTAGAATATTAAATGCTGTTATGAATCAAAAGAAAAATCTGTTTCCTTTTCTGTGCAGGAGGCTGCATCAACAATTTGAAAGCTATAAAGAGCAAGTAAGAAAAATTGGGGAAGAAGCCCGCCGCTATCAGGGAGAGCACAAAGATGATGCACCAACATGTGGAATCTGTCATAAAACAAAGTTTGCTGATGGCTGTGGCCATTTATGCTCTTACTGCCGGACCAAGTTCTGTGCCCGATGTGGAGGTCGTGTTTCTCTGCGATCAAACAACGTAAGTTTTCTATTTATATAGATTTTATTCAAAATACCAATACAGTTAAACCTACAAATTGTTCCTCACTTACCTGACTTTAGCATCTCTTCCATGCATCATTTCTCATAGATCCTTTCTAAGGTGGGGTTTCTGTGGTGGTAGGTATATTTTCAAAAGTATGGAGATACTTATGATCCTTAAAAATAGTTAATTAAAATAAAATAATATATAGCATGACTACTGAGCTACAGTTTGAAGGAAAACTTATTACTTTATCTGGCATGGTAACCCACGCTGTCATCGTAGCTTTTGTCAAATTTTTCCTATTGAGTGATTTGATTAATTATGTAGGACTTTACATCTCTTTCATAAAGTTCTGTTTAAAGGTCATTTGTGTTGCTCGTGAATAGAATGATCAGTTCAGTGAAGGGAAAAGTAAGCCCTTTTGAGTTGCACTGATTAACAACTAGTGAGTTAATTCCAGTTTAGTTTTAATTTAGTTTTAAGTTGTACTTGTAATTTACCATGGACTAGATGTTCCTACTATAAGTTAATTCCTGATTCTTTTGTCAGGCAGGCAGGCTTTGCCCCTTCTTCTTTCCTTTGTATGAAATGAGTTGGAAAGTCTGGCCGCAACTATTAGGTTTCCCAGGCATCCTATGTGGAAGCCCTCTGTCCCAGCAATCCTCTTTTCTCTGGCATCACAGCTCCATTGGTGACAGCTATCTATCTCATTTATGTAAGATAGCTGAGATATGTGGAAGATCACATGCTGATTTTGGAGGCTATCTTGGCTCCATAGTACGCTATAAAATGTTCAAATAATCTTTTGCCTTATCACTGGATCTGTTAGCTATTGTGAGATCTAGGTCAGCTTTCCAGATCCTATATCAAGGCACTGGAATCTTTGACAATATCCTAAATATAAGTGTAGATTGCTTTTTTCTATATGAACTTAATTAAAAAACTGAAAAGAAACAAAATCCATAATAGAAATAATCCCTTCTAAATTATTGTATACTTCTCTTCTCTGAATTAGAGTTTATTTTGCAGATCTTTTGAAATTCAGGTTTAAAAAACAAAACAAAACCAGGCCTATTTTGGATTTGTACTGGGAATATGATATACTCCTAAGAAGTCCATGTAACTCCTACTAGCCTTACTTGGAGTTAAATGCACTTTTTGGAAGAGGGGTGCAGCTACAGTACATGACACTGTAAACACGTTCAGAGGTTTGAAAGTATGTGTGTGCACTACATATTATTACCTGTAGGTGGTATCATTAGAACAAGTTATAGGAAAAACTACTTTGCTTTGGTATTTCAGGTGATTTTAGGCTACATAAGATACACAAAACAGCTTATCAAGAGGAACTGGAATATGTATTAATTATTCCTTATCTAATATTTCTAGTCACACATTCACACTGGTTCAAAATGTGTTCCTCAGGTAACATTGACTTTGGTAGTGTTGCACTAACTATAAATCTGATTAAATGTATTTAAAATAAAGCCTAGAGGTCTGACTTAAACTAACTTAAAACCAAGGACATTTAGACTTAAGGCAAACTGCTTCCTGATTTTTTTCTTGTTGTGCCTAGTCATTGTAGTAATTATCATTATTGTAGGACTTGAGAACAGTGGGTGCTTTCTCTTAGTCTTGCAAAATTTTGTTCTATTGTCACACAAGACAAATATCCTTTTCTGATAGAAGAGTAAAAATATCGTTGGTTTTATGAATATGAATATTATTGTCTGGGTAAATGTGAGTTAACATCTTTTATACTTGAGGTGGTAAATGTCCATGATGATTTTGCAAGGCTTTTACCAATTAAGGACAAGGTACCAGTATGTAGGCACAGTAAAGGAAGTCAACCCACAGCAGAGACTTTCAAGCTTACAATATAAAAAGCCCCTGTTTTTGAACGATGTGACACATCCATATTGGAAAAGCAACTGACTCATCAAGCTGGTTACACAAGTGCCCCCCTTACCCAGTTACAAAACAGCTACAATTTGTTTTGTGCACATGACCTACTCTGGTTATTACTGGAACAGGTGACTGGGCTAAAGCCTTGGAAAATGTCTAGAGCTTTAACCTAGTTATGGAATATGG
This sequence comes from Podocnemis expansa, assembly GCA_007922195.1. NCBI lineage: Eukaryota > Metazoa > Chordata > Testudines > Podocnemididae > Podocnemis > Podocnemis expansa. The sequence goes on from ML681979.1 coordinate 25,392,152, forward strand.
TAAATACCTGTCCATTCTATAGATTTTACCCATTTTGTAATTGGGTCAAGGGACATCAGCATTACAACTTACGTGATCATTTTAGAATAGAATAGAATCATAAGGTTGGACGGGACCTCGTGAGATCATTGAGTCCAACCACCTGGGGCTTGAACCCAGGACCTTCTGTCTATTAAGCAGAGGTGCTAGCCACTACACTGTTTTAGCTGATGTTTTTGCAGTATTGCTCTAAAATCAATCAGCTTCCAATTTATGACATGCCTAAAAGCTTAAAAATGGTCATCTTGTTCTATGTAAAATAAATAAAACAAAAAGGCTCCCACCTTTCATGACTGGGTTTAGACCTTGCCCTATAAATTGGCTTGACAAGTTTTTGTGGGAGGAAGTATTAAATTATGAAGTCTTGAAAACAAGCAGCCTGTGATGAAAACAGATACAGACTCAAAGTGGCCGTATTAGGTGCCCTTAAAACATTTTAAAACTGTTTTTCAGGGCAAAACTAATCATTAATATTTCCATTCTTCAATGACTTCTCCATTCTTTGCTACAATCTTTCATGCTTGTATGGGTCCATGTTAGAATATATATTTTCTATGCATGCAGTACTATAAATATTTTTATTTAAGAATGTTATGTTTTTGGTTTTTTAATTATGTTTTTAACTCTTAACAGAGATACTTACTAGAATTGCCTTTCTTTGAAATCTGCCTATTAATATTTGCCTACTTTTTTCTTTTTCTCTTTCTTTTTCTTTTTTGTCTTTACTCTGCTTCCTTGGATGCTTTCCCAAAGGAGGACAAAGTGGTTAGAATCCATGCTTTCTTTTATCATGTATTATTATAATGTTGTTAGTAAAGTAAATGTGAAGTATATTAATGTTAACTATTGAACTGTAATTTTAAAATGATCTTTTGCAAAAAAACCAAAACAAAACAAAACCAAAAAACCCCAACTCCCAAAAAATCAAACCTAAAACAAAACAACAATACACAAGACCATTCCTAGTTTGCATACAATTGCTAAAATTAGAATAATCATCTAAATTAATTAAAACTGTGGACAGTGATCAAGCTCTAGAGTTCTAGTCAGTTCAAGAAAATAGCAAGGGATGATAAAATGTAATAAAGAGCTTATTTCAGTAGATATGAGTACAATTACAATCTGGCTTTTGATTTTGCTGATACAAGGTCCTTCCATCTGCTTTAAGGAAATCTATTTTAATTTTTTAATGTATTTTTAACTTGATACATATCATTTGCTGTGTCTTTACTCTTGCTGCAGCAAAAATTCAGTTGACTTCTAATTCTTGGGGAAATTAGCCTTTTTTGATTTTACATCTTAAGTATTTTCACCATGCTGATGCTAGTAAAGGATACTGCCTAAAATGGATGGATGTATAGTGGATGGAGCTGCATGAGTCCTATATGAATAAAGCAAATCAAGCCTTCTGGAAAACTGAAAATTTGCATAGGAGGTGTGATTGAGTATTGAAATGTACAGCGTTGAAACTGAATATTGAAATGTGTATTACTTCTGGCATAACATGTTTATATGGAGCAAACAGAGCTCTTTATTCAGTAAGTGGCTGTTCATCCAACTATACATTCTGTGCATAGGAGGAAATAGCAGATGGCTGTGGGTGAAGGAGTAAGGTCTTCTTACATTCCTTTCCCAGCCAGGCAGATGTAATACAAAACCAGTGCTGTAGCTCAGAGCAGTTGTTCTAGACTTTTACCTCATCATATCAGGCAATGAGAATAAGCAAACTTTGTTCAGTTATCTCTATATAAATAGGTATTGGAGGCACGACAATCAAGCGTAGTTTACCCATCCATGACTTGCAGGCAGCAGTGCCATGACTGTGTCATGGCATAGCTGCATTTCATCATGGAGAAGTCAAAGCACAGGTCTAACCTAAGAATAATGTGGGACCTCAGGTGAAGAAGCATATATTGCATGGCAACAATACCCTTTCTTATTAGGCTTGCTGTTAGCATATTTACTCTTAGAATATATCTCTAGAGCATGACAGCGAGAGAGTGAATTGAAGGTATATTCCATTATACATGTTACACATTATTATATCTAGATACTTTGATTTGCATGGGCATTTTGGCAAGCTATCATGGTAATCTGAAGAAATTGCAGAATCAAATTTACCCCCATTCCAGATTGACACTCCTCTGTATATTTTACATGGCTTTCATAATGACTGTGAATTAAAACTTCATTGGATCTTCAGTTCATAACATACTTGGCACTCAGGGTAAAGTGATGAATTGAGCCATAAGGGCTTTCTGACCATTTCAGTTTTAATAACTGAACTGATTTTTTTTTTGTTTGGGGGTGGGCTCTCAATGCAATATTGATCTGTTTCTAAAGGATTTAGCTGTTACTGTAAAAGTATTCCATGAAGTGAGGAATGTAGAGATGACAAATGCATTAGTATTTCTTTTTGTTAAGTGGAAAACTTCTTTTAATACTACTTGTTTCTGTTGAAAGCAGAGTTCTTACTTTTAAATTCACTTTAAAATATCACTAAAATAACAGGATGTTCTAAGTATCACAGTTGGCTTAATCTATTTAACACAATGTCAGAAAAAGTTGGATTTTCCAGTGTTCAGGCATTTTTGTCTAATTTGCATACTAGGTCCCATCTTTACTCAATCTTAACGGGAATTTAAACTGAGTAAACACTTACTTATGAATTCAGGGCTGGGTTTATTGTTTCTGCTCAGTTTTACATATCCATTTAATTGTATTACTTCTAATCCAGGATGATCCCGTTTGTTTGTTTGTTTGTTTGTTTGTTTGTTTGTTTGTTTGTTTAGATATGGGGGTGCGGGTAAAAGAGGGCTTCTCCTTCTCTGTTTGCATTTGTGTAACTGGCAGCATAGGAAGATGGGTCAACTCCATGCTGACCTGCTGTGCAGCTGCTGGAAAATCTCTCCTTGTCTCTCTACCATTTAAATTGTTACCCACCTTCCTCTAGTAAGACAGACAATAAGCCCTTAATGTGCAGCATGGTCAGGTGCATTACTTTTTAACAGGATATCAGATTACATTTTTTAAAGGAATGCAATATAGATTACATGTTGATTAAGGGAACGCGCAGGCAGCAATGCTTTTATTTTGTAAATTATTTTTTTAGTGACAACGACTTCCTTTTGAAGTTATAGAATAGAACTTCCTAAAGACATATTTTTGTCCATATTTTTAGATACAAGATATTGTTGTAAATATTAACCCCCTCATAATGGCAGTTAAGAGCTTCCAGCCTGCTATGTTATGATTAATGTTTTCTGATTTCCAGTGCACTAAGTGGGATTAATAGGGAGCTGCTGGTGTGTTGGGATGGCTAGTGAAGCCTGCACTTTATATTTTACTTTATAATGATATATTAAACAGTGTAAGATTTAATACATACTTTTTAATACATACCTAGAAATTCATTTTTAATAACTGTTCTTGCATACATTATTACAGGATAGTTTGTCACATTTATAGTCTGCTCTTTTTTCCTTTCTTTGCAGATAGACTGTACATTTAGAAGGTGCAGGAGAAAGAAGCATTCTAGGCATAAAATCTGACATGTGCAGGACAGTAATGATTGGGTTTAATTTATAAAAACTAGGGATTGACAGTCTCTGAACAAAGTGTCAGTGTTTTCCCATATTACTGTACTAGACAAGTACAGGGTTAAATCGTTTTAGCAAAGCCTAAATCATATCTGTGACTTTGAGCTGCTATATCCAGAAGAGGAAATTTGAGCAGTTTTGTATAATCCATGCAAGAAAAAGTTGTAACTACTCAATACTTATAATCAATGGCTTTTACATGTGAAACAAATCTAGAGAGGAGGTTGTGAGGATTTTTGTTTAGTTAGAGAAGATCAAAGCATATTGATTTTATGAGAAAAAATCGATCTCTTATTCTTTAGTTATTTTCTTTTCCATTGATCAATCTGTTTCTTTTGATGCAGTTATCCTTTCTTGACAAGTTATCCTTTCTTGTTTCTCACCTATTTATCATACTTGCTTAATCTGCAATGCCCTTATGCAAATATACACTATTTATTTTAATATACAGAAGAGAATATTAAGAGCAGTTGTTAATAGATATAGGTTGATATACTTTTCATCTGCATTGTTTGTAATATCCTAATAGAAGTTTGAATATAAAATTTGTTCTATTTCATTTGATATTTTTCATTTGGCACACTTTGCATAGTGTATTTGATGTTTCCTCCATTTCTTATGGACAGTGGGTCCTTCACATCTCAGTTTCATTTAATTTCAGCTATTTCCTGACCACCTGCTTGAGAGAGGGAGTAGCTCCCTGCTGAACATGATTACTTCATGCCTGCCCCAAGCTGTAACCCATGATTTCAATAGCCCAAGTAAGGGAGTAAGGCACTGTTTACTTGGCACTGATGGTTTCATCTTTCATGCAGCTTTGGAGGCCAGTGCTGGTGGAAGATAAAGTAATCTAGATCAAATAAAGGGTTGGAGCAAAGAGGAAGTGAGAGTATATCCTGACTCTTTGGCAGTGTAAATTCTTTCTAAAATATTGTTTGATATTTGTTGCAAAGTCAAATTAATATATATCTTCTTTAGAACCACATGATTTATAATTGTCTTAGAAAGCTCTTGTTCCTCTTCTACTTAAGGAAACAGGTATATTTTAATGTATAAAAATAATCTTCAATGAGAGTACAGATTTCACTGGAATCATGTTCTGACTTTCTCAACATTTACTCTTATAAAATCTGACCACTCCAAACCTATCATAATTGAAATTTTCTTAACGGAGAAAAATTCTTTTAACCCTCCCCTCATATACCCCCCCAATAAAACAAAACAAAAAAAAATGCCTCAAAAACCAAACACAATGCTAGGTGTGGTAATCAGATACTGAAGATTCAGATAGCTTTTCACAATGAACCACAGACTGAAAATGACCTCAAAAAAAAAAAAAAATCCACCCTTCCTGATAATTTCTAATGGCAAATATACCATGAACTCGCAACCTGCTTATGGTTATTGTGTATGCACCAAAAGATACTAAATTAATCTGCTAAATTATTGAAAGTAATTTGCTCAGTTACAATGATAATACTGAGTTTCTTCTAAATTTTCTGTCCTCTCTGTATCTAATCTTATTGTGCCCTCCTCATCATCTTGATATCTGGCTACCAAGCAGAATGCTACCGAGGGTCATAAAATATGTGAGAATAGGGTTCAAAGGAGGTTATATAAAACTCAGAGCTATAGGTAATTTTCTGCGATCTTCAGTTTTCTCAGAATATTACTTATGAATAGGACAGAGTCACAAAGTTCGGGCTTGGTATTTTAGTTCCAGATCACCTCTACTCCTTATGGGGCACTATGAAGTCTATCAAGTATTTTCCTAAGAGAAATTTATTTCCTTTTTTCTTTCAGTGTTCTCAAATACACCCTAGAATAGTGTTCCTATTGCCCATCTTTTGAAAGAAATTTCCCACGTGATCAGATGGTTCAAGTTTTGGGCTGGTTATTTAAATGGCTTTATAGTAAGCTTACCCAAGGCAATGTGAATGCTAAACCTGGTTTTTCAGTCAGAACACAACTCAAATGATTGTTAGCAATTTCAGGAAATTATGGGACAGCTTGCAAAAAGTGATTTTTCTGTCATGGTAAAGCATTTTCATGAACCAGATGCTTATACTTTGAGTTGAAATGGATGGTCCTGAACTAAGGAACACCTTGTAATCCAGTAACAGGAAGCATTTTCTTCTCTCCAGAAGCCAAAATCTTGGCCCGCAGATGCCAATGACAGACCCCCATAGACTTCAGTTAGACTATAATTTTACAACCATTTGAAACATGAAAAAGAGTCTGGAGCAAACAAAGGGAGATCCTTGTCAGTGAGGTTAAAAGTGATTTACTGCCTATTTTCACTTTTTCCTGAAGTTCAAGTTTTGGTGGGAACTGCATGATTGGAGAGAGATTTCATCTATTTGTGTGTTGGGAAAACTGTGGGTCAGGGCAGGAATAGACTGAAGATCAGATTTTAAAGAAATTAATTATTGTATATTATTTATCTGAACATAGTGATGTATGACAGGAAAAATGTAAAGTCAAGTATTTTTCCTGACGTGCTAAAAGCTGCTTTTTCTGGGATATGGTTGATTGAAATTATTTTCATTGTATTACAGTGCAAATGATTTATAATAGCAAAAAATACTCATCATAAGATCTTCTGTAGTTATGGGCCATATTTTTGAGACTCATCATCATTTTAGTGCTTTTTAAAACTTATGTTTCTACAGTATCTAGCAAGTTTAAGTCTTACAAATTTGAATGCATATGCTATGCAATTCAACTGCATGCAATGGTTTGTGCCACAAGACTTTAACATAGCCACACCAAAACGTTAAGATGGTCAAGAATCGTCTTTGATTCCTTTTCACACGTCTTAATTTTTGTGCTGAAAAACCTCTGCACCCCCCCAAAACAAAACAAAACCCACCCACCTCCCAAACAACCAAAACAAAACACAATGGTCACATATTTCATTAGCAGGCTAATTTATATATTGCTGAGTAATACAGTTACGACACCAAAACTGTTTCCTCAAAAGGAGGTGAAAAAATTACACTGTAAATTCTGAAGTTATAAATTATCTTTCCACATCATTCAGCACAACTTGTTTCCTAAAAGGTTTAGTTTTTATGTAGCAGAGAAAAGGCATTGCTTTTCATTCTGTATAGACTAAAACTGCTGCTTTCAATAGATAAAAGTTGTAAGAAGATGAAGGAAAAAAAATCTTAGTTAGACTTAGAGACTGGTTTTCTAAGAATGTAGTTCCGGCTGAGTTATTCATAGACTCCAATGTAAGCAATTTGTTGGTCTTTAAGGTGCCAAAGGACACTCGGTCAGTAAGTGTCTTCTCTGATTATGGAAGGTTCATTAGGCCATTTTTAACTTAAGGCATTAATGCAGCAAATATGTGATGCCTGCTCATCTATGCTCCACTGGTGTGTCATCTGGGTGTGTCATCCCTATTAGCATAACACTCCAAAAAAAGATTGTCTGCTTTTTCCATATGATTCTTCATTGGTAGACCAAGGTAACACATTCTAAATCCATCTCTTTTTCTTAATTCATTTTAAATAGTTACTGTAGTTTCCATCGTTATCTTTGCTGTTCAGCAAATGCTTGCCAATTAATCAATGATTATTTATAAACCCTGCATAAATGACACGGGAAACCTTCATACCCTGTGTAAATAAAATGTAATATAATTAGTCCCCAAGGTCATTACTACAGTCTTATGTCCTATAGCACTGTGTGATCTTAGATTGTATGTGCAGTTGCTCCAAATAATCAGCTCAAAGAAAGTGAAATGTGGCAGTGAAACAAAACGTTAAGAATTTTTCCAGCACTGGTCTCAGTGAATTTCTTGAGTGGAATAATTCCAGTAATCTGCCCCACCACTGCAATATAATCCTTGATTTAAAAAAATTAAATATTTTAGGTTAAACACTCAAAGTCAAGAAATGCCAAGGTTAAGGTTGTACATACAGGCTTAATTCTGCCGTCTGTGTTATACATAGTAATTAATTTATCCTATATGGAACCCTTTTTTACAAATATTATCAATTGTGCAACTTTTTTGCAAATAAAGCAACTCCCTGGTGACGTATATCATTACTGTATTCCCTTAATAACATTTCACTACAGCATGAGGTTTTCCTCAGCTGTACACTTTTTGAGCTTAGCAAGAAAATTGTTTAAATTGCACTACACTTGTTGGCTGTTCTAATCATTCCCTCTGAAGCACCTGGCATTGGCCACTGTTGAATGACAGGATACTGAACTAGATAGACCATTGATCTGTGCCAGTCTGGCTGGTCTTATGTTCAGCTGTACAGTGTGATTTTTCTCAGTGGATAATAACTCAAGCAATGCCAAGGAACATTTTAGTCAATAAAAAGTGGTAGCAAACTTGATCTTTATATCCAACTCTTTCTGCACTTGGTCTGTCAAAATATGAAATATTTTAGTAGGGAAAGTTTTAACCTTTTAACTTTCCTTATTTAATAAAAAATAATAGCGTAATGTTTTCTGTTCAAATTTTAAATAAAGGTCACCTTTGGTGAGAGGACAGAAAAACGTCAGCCTGAGGTAAAAAAGCTTCAGAAAGCTATGACCCAGCTGAAAGTTGGGTTCAGTGGAAATGCACATGCTACCTTAACTGTGGTGGACACTGCTTCATCTGATATGTGTTTTATCTGCTATTATTTTATTATATTCTGCCCAAACTGAGCCTGTAACTTGTCATTCACAGTGTTGATTAGCGGCTACATTTTCAGAGATCCAACATTCCCTTTTAGTTACTTCTTCCCTTCTCATTTCTTGTGTTTATATGGCAACTTTCATCAAAAAGAACAGAGAGCTTTAGTGCCTTTCTAACCCTCCACTGCTTGCCGATTAGCTGACATGCACTGTTGTTACATGTTATTTTGTAGTATTAAAATCTTTTTTTTAAAAAAACTCTGTTCTAGCTTCTTTTAGCATCTACAGTACATATTCAGAAAATTCTGAAAGTTCAGTTTAATGTTCCCTCCCTTTTAAACCATTATCCCTTAAGAATTCTAAATCCCCTGAGACAGCTGTATTTTGAAAAGAAATTGTATTTATCTTAATCTTTCATCTTCCAATTTCTTCCACATCAGCAATTTTTTTCCTTTCATCCTCACATTACTTAAGTGAGTAATAAATATAATTGACTATAAAAGCACTCTTGGATTTATTAATCAATGACAAAGTAAAAGCATAGTGCAATGGGGTAGTCTGTTCACAAAGAACAGTACTCCCTAGTGGTCGGTGCTCTTATCATATGACTTCAAACTGATTGGTAGAAGGATCCAGCTGGGCGAGAACCTAAGTAAATCCTGAAGGTGCCCTGAACCATAGCCCAAACCCCATGGAGGGGAGATGGGGGAAAGTCCTGCCTTAGGAAGGGAAACAATAAAGACAGTTTGAAATGTAGACCAGAATGTGCCAGAGAAGCTGAAGGAGAGGCCTGTTTGTGTGATTTTTCTTCCTTTGGGGTTGAATGAACAACAGCTCGGGGGGGGGGGTACTGTTCGATATACAAATCTCACTGGGCTTATTAAAACATATGTTCAGAGAAACTGAGGCAGAGATGCAATGGTGGCATTGCACTGAGCTCCCAGGAAACCCTTGGATTTAAAATCTCCCTAAATAAATTAAGAATAAAGAACAGGACATTTGTAAATGTGAATAGGGCAAAATAAGGGCTGGAAATGATTTGGTAGGAGAAAAGGAATAAATAGAAAAGCTTCTAGAATATTTAATTGGAGAGGTACACCATAATTAAACAGACACCATAGCTTATGTAAAAAAAAATAAAAAGGAAGTTAGAAAACCTTAGTAGTGAAATGTGAAGAAATCATGAAAAGGATCCATTTTCATTTTTCTTTTTGTGTGTTCACATAACTTAAATTTAATGTTTCAAATCTGGGCTATAAATGAATGTGGAAGGATCTAAATTGACTCTCAAATTTACCACCTGGCCATTTTCTATATATTGGGTGAACAAAACCTGACTGAATATTGTGAGTTGGGCCCATGAATGATAAATACACACAGTACAAATATTGGCCCCATAATTCATTGTTTAGAAGAAACAACTATGATCCTAAAGCTATGAGTAAGTGTGTTCTGTTTATTCCCCCTTCTCCATAAACCACCAGAGAAAATGAAAGTAGTATGTTCTTACAAAGTTGATAAATATGGAAATACCTATACTGAGTTAAAGCCAAAGTAACTCCATTATGAATGTACATCAGAGAGAATTCCAAACATTCATAATTAATTGAAAATAAGATTTACATGAAGTTAGAGTACCATAGTTAGGTAGTTCAAACTTTGCTCAATAATCCATAAGTTTGTGTCTCTATTTCCCTTTGTGGTTGTACTATTCAGCCTACATTTCTTTTTGGTTAATTAGATCCCATTACTCATACTTGTTGATTAGTAAGTATTAGTTACTATAATAACTAGGTAACCATAATAATATCTTCCTTGTGACCGCTCCTTCAAGTAAACTTATTGACAGATGTATCTAGTGTAAATGTGATATATTCAGTCATAATGCTGGCCAGTCTGTAATAGACTTCTGACAAAATGAGATGGACCAGAAGATTTAAACAACCAAGTAATTATCATCCACTTTTCAGGGAATACTGAGTTCTAAATTCACCTTTTACTTGATTAGGTGCTAAAGAAAGAAATAGAGAACATGGATAGGTAATGTTGGCCTCAAAAGGATGAAGACAGCTGGCTTGAAAATGTGCCAAGTTTCTGTCCCACTTCTGTTCATACCTACTGGTCCCCTCAGGAGCTACTGGGGGATACCATTCTCTGTTTCTTTGTGTGCTAGTTGAAAGGAGCTCTGCTAAATACACTGTCTTTTGTTCTACCAGCATATTTTCCCTGTCTTTTTGTGTGCTGTAGCTACAGAATGGCTCAGGGAACTTAACTAGTATCTCCAACAAGTCTGCTCTCATTCTGCCTTCTTTCCAAGAACTTCTTTGGCAACATAAGCCACAATTTAGCTCTGAAGCTGTGCAACAAAAAGATAAAGCAGACTAACAGCTACTGAAAAACAAACAAGGAGTCCAGTGGCACTTAAAGGCTAACATTTATTTATTGCATGAGCTTTTGTGGGCTACCCCTTCGGAACCTAATACCTACTGAGTGATCAGAACTTTATTATAAAGATCAAGTACGCTCACTACTTTTCAGCCACAGAATGTATGAGTAGTTATCTTAATTTTTTCCTCATGAATCAGACCCTCTAGCCCTTTAATAAATTGAATGAAGTCCTTTATTATCTTATTGATATAAAGGTAAAAATAGAGGCAGAGGTCTGTTGTAGGAAGGTACTGTTCCACTTCCAGCATGACAAGTGATGCCTCTGTCTGTGCAACCCAAAATTATATTGTTTGGTTTTTTGTTGCCATATCCAATTTGCTGTCACCTGTTACTCCTAGGTGTATTTTGCTATTATTGCATTCCAAGTTAACCCTTGGTTGACCTTTGTAAAGAAAAAGATCCTTTTCCAGTGTATGGTGAAGTTGGCTCTTCTTATTTTTGTTCCTTTAGCATTCTGTAATTATGTGGTGAGTTCCTTCTTGATAGTATAGAAAGTGATGCTGCCACTAGAGAATTCTAAAAGCCTAGGTACCTTATGTAACAAGTACAATCCCTTTATTGCCAAGAGTCCATATCCACTACCTAAAGCACCATTTCTCTTTAGAATTCCTCAATTAGGCTATGTCTACATCAGAAAGCTTAGTTTGGACTCTCTTAGTTATCTGAAACCAAATTGTAGGGGTGGATTTGGACATTTGAAAATACTCTGACATTAAGAGCGTGGGTTATTTCAAATGGGAGACTCTAGTTCAGGACCATCCCTACTTGACACATTATAGCAGTGGTTCCCGAACTATGAACCATGACTTCAAATGGAGTTGTGTCATCAGCAGATGGGCTTGCAGCAATCCCTCATATGTGGAGGATATCATGCTATCTGGAGTCTGGCAGGAAGCACTTCGTTAAAATGGGGTTGTGATGACAAAAGTTTCAGGAATCATTGCCTTATAGAAATGCATGGAAATCCATGCATTAAAGGTAGACATACCAGCACCTTAGTTAGGGACTTCCAAAGCTATTCTGGTCAGTGCATATAATTACTTCATGAAATATATTAATTCTGGTGGTTTTGGTTCACTGTTGGCATAGCATTGGTTGGGCCTCCTAAGGTTCGTCTGCATCTGGGAGTGAGCCTTCTGGCCCACGCAGACACACCTATGCTAGTTTGGCTCAAGCTAAAAATAGTAGTGTGGATGTTGCAACTCTAGTCAAGACTTGGAGTAGTCATCTAAGTGCAGAGCCAGGAGGTTGGGTGAGCTTGAGATCCCAAGCCACTATAAGAGCTACCATGTCTACACTGTGATTTTTAGTGCACTAGTTAGAGCACCAGTCCCTCTCTTGCCAAGCCAGGAGATTTTCTTCAAGCTGCAGTGTAAACATACCTTTAGTATGAAAAAAAGAAAAATGGGGGCAGTGGTGGAATTTGTGGCCAGAACTTCATCTTAAATAAATTAATGTAGTGCTATTGATTTTAATGGAACTATATTGCTTTGCACTGACTCAGGCTCTGGCCCTCAATCTGTATATTGCTAGAATAAAGCATGTTTTTATTAAAAACTTACCTTTCTTTCTCCCACTGTCTTCTAATTTGTTCTGGAGCAAGTTGTTGAGCAAAGACTGATGTTCTATGTCAGAGGCAGATGAAAAATTATTATTCTGAACTTAACATGTATGACTTATAATTGAAATGTTATAGTAAGATTTATCACAGAATAAATAAATCATCTCCATTAATTCTGCTACTATGAATTGCCACCCATTTGCTTGATCACTCTTACTTAGAGGGCAGAGTCTAAGCCATTTGTTGTTTAACAAAAAAAAAAAAAAAAAAAAAAGTTTGGATTGTCATCCTCATCCACCAGAATTCCATGTAGCGGAATTGTAGAGCAGTGGTTTTATACCTTTTTTTCATTTGCAGACCTGGAAAAAATTGAAATGGAGATCCAGACTCTTCTGGAAATCTTAGATAGTCTGCAGAATCCCAGGTGTTGAAAACTGCTGTTCTAGAGCCTTCATATTCTATCAGTCCTGTAAAATGAATTCCGTTGAATATCAATGAGCTTGTTTGTTTAAAAAACTTAGCCCACTCTCTTTCTGCTTTATAACAGTTTTCCCACAGGCCAGTCATGATGAAAAGGATTAACTAACTACTTTGATGAGATATTCTCCAGTTCTGCATATTTGATTAACTCATCACTGGTTCTTCTATTTTCCCAGTCTCCACTCTTATCTGTCTTGAACTGGTATGGGAAGTGGGGATCCAACAGCATAGGGAGATGGGACACGAAGGCAGTCAGGTTGAGGTATAGGGAAGTTTCCTATTGAGGAAAGACAAATTGATTTGGCACAGGCTTCTTCCAGAAATCAAGACCCATTACCTTTTCTCATATAGACTTCCCTGTCACTCGATTGGTCCTTGAAGTCAGCAAGTTCTCAAGGTGTAAAGCTACTCATGATTAGCCAGAGTTATGATTTTTGACTCTTTTTCAGTGTAAGTGTGAAAGTGGCAGCTTGAAAAATAGTGTCTTGATTATTGAACACATTTTAACCAGGTAATGAATCTGTTACATACAGTGAGATTTAATTAATCTGAAATGTTAAACCTCTGATGGGACTTGAGAATTGACTACTTTTACTGTGGAAAATTAGCTTAATCGTTACAAAAACTATGCAATCTTTTCACAGTGTAATTAAATTCTCATTTATTTTGCCCTCTTCCGCGGCCACCACCTAACTAACTTATTACATAAAATGTAAGACTTCAAAGGGAACATTACAATGTCTAACAGAAGGATGATCCCCTTCACATAGTATAACTTATTAATACATCAATAAATGTTTAGATTATTTACATCAGAACTTATCCTAAAATGTGAATGACTGTATAAGCTTTTATTGCTAAGTACTAGTTGCCCATTCTGTCCATTCTAGCTGTATGTCTGTGGTAAATGATCCTCTTATTGCTTTGTGTAGTTTACTTTAGCCTTTAGATCTATCATGATGATGTTGATACAATTACCATACAAAATTTAATGAAGAATACTTGTTACTTAGTAGCATAAATCACACTTATTTCTCTTGGAATTGATGAATAAAAGTCAGTTTATTTTTCCTGTGGAAGCAATATGATGTTTGTAAGTCCGGCGCCTGGGTCCCCGTATGGGGACCTTATAGGGCATCTGTATGTGAGTCTTTCCCTGCTGACATGCCCCTCGGGCAGGTGGCGGCTAATGTTCTGAGCTCTACTCTGGGTCAGGCCAATGAAGGTGACGGTCTCTAACCCAGGAGTTAGGCTGGTAAGAGTTAATATCTTTGGCCCTTGAAGGGGCCAGGCAGACAAGACACAATAGTCTTATGAGTGGGATTCAGGAAGAAGCTAGTGAGGTTCTAGGTGGTGGGGGGGAGAGGAGCTCCCGTCACAAGCCGGAAGTGAGGAGGTGGGTGGCTGCCACTTGACCCAACTCCACTGTGTCTCAGACCAGGTCCTGACCTGGTGTTGGCTCATCTGGGACTTGGCCAGTGGGGTCCAACCAGCAATTCGCCACTACGGCCCTTGGGTCAGCCTCCACAGGGTAGGGTTCCTGTCCCCAGTCCAAGGCCTGTTCCGGGGCCTCTACTTCAGATAGGGAGCCGGCAGAGTCCAAACCTCAATACAGCGGTCCCTCCCCCAAGTTGGTCTCCTGGACATGGAAGCCCTCACTGCCCCGTCTCCCCACCTTATTTAGGGCCCGAGGTACCTGGTCTTCTTCCAATTCTTCAGGATAGCACCCCCGGGGTAGATTCGCGAGCTCCTCCGGATGGTTGTCAGGATCCCGAAGGGCCAGCAGGCCGAGTATGTCTTCTGCAGAGCGGAGTTTCTCTAAGTCACAGCCAGCTTCCCCGGTGTCATCATCACTTGGCGGGGGAGCTCCTCTAGATCATTAGTGACAGACGGGTAGATGGGGGCCATCACTAGGTTGGGGAGCTCTTGAGACTCGGCTGAGTCAACTCCCTGGGTGGACTGCCCCGGCAGTCCCATGCTGGCAGTTCCCCCTGGCCATCCTGGCCCCTGGGTGTGGTTGGGCTTCTGGTCTGCCAGGCCTTCCACCGAGGTTCTACTGGATGATCTAGGCAGGCCCCTGGTTCCCAGTGTGTTGGTTGGCTGTCCACGGGGCAGGCCTTCCGTCGGGGCTCTGCTGGCATGTCCACGCAGCCATCTGGTCCCCACGGTGCTGGCAGATTCTCTGCTGGGCCAGCCTCCTGCTGGGCCTATGGAGACAGCAAAGGGAGCTCCTTCCCCTTGGGCCGCCAAGCCTCACTGAGCTCCATGGCTTGCCTCTTATACTTTCTGTCCTGCCCCCTTGTCTCTTATCAGACTGACAGGTTGTGTCTGGCCCTGCCCCAAGAAGGGCGGAGCAGCCCTGCCTGCCTGTTGTTAGGGGAGGCCATTTTGTATCTGTATATAAGGGTGGCCAACTTGTCTCCTTATATACAGGAGTCCGTCTCTCCCTCTTACAATATTGGACTGCATTATTATTTTTTGCTATCTTAACTATAGTCTTGTTATGCATTTTCATCTCAAATGATCTAAAAATGGTATAGAGATTATAGATCCAAGTCTGAATTTCTTGGGCATCCAAAATTTCCATAGTTACATTAAATGCTATAGGTATGGGATCCTTTTTATAAAATCAGTTGGTACAATGACACTGCACCATTAATGAGACTATGATTTAATAGGGTAAATTTATGGAGCAATTCTGTGGGAATCAAAATGAGACTCGTCTCTCTAAAAAGTTTCAAAAACAAAAAAAGATTTTTTTTTTACTTACTAAACATTAAGAAAAACAGACGAACAGCAGAATTTCCAGAGAACAAAGTCATTATTAGGAATGGATGTAATCTGTTCCCCATCTCTTCATCTTTTTTTGTTATAAAGAAGTTTAATCTTTATCCAGGATTAAAATTCAGTGTATTTTTAGGAGTACTGTGTCCTAGATAAGATACATCCATCTCTATATTTTTATACATGTCTTTTAGGATTCTGGAATATTTTGAATATTTTACCAAACAGCTGCATGCTGGACTGTGTGCATATAAATAAAACATATGAGCTGTATATGCCTAGCTGTAATTATCTAGGTTCTTTTGACAGTTTGTAAAATCAGCAGTGGAGCAGGTTGTATGTTCTTATTAAAATACATTTTATAATACCCATATCTTAGGATAGCAGAAACAATGAGAGTCCTGTGGCACCTTAGGGTATGTCCACATGCAGCTTTTAGATCGAAATAACGCTGGTTATTTCGATCTAAAAGAGTTTATGTCCGCACGACGTTTTCCTTGAATCGAAATAAGGAGCTCCTTTATTTTGATTCAGGGAAAGTTAGAGTGATTCCTTAAAACCTGGTTTTAAATTGAAATGTTGGTTAAATCGAAACAGTTGTTTCAAAATAACACCGTTTGGACGTGTTATTTTGAAATAACTATTTAAATCGATTCCAGCACCAGTTCCCTTCCTCCTCCCAGGGTGCCTCTTCCCAGAATCAAACTAGCAAGTCTTGTGTCTGGACATGCGAGTTCAATTTGGGCTTTTTTGTTGTGGACCTGTTAAATCGATTTAGCTTAAATTGATTTAATGATTTTATATCGATTTAGCTTATATCGATTTAACTTAAATCGTTTTAACCAGCTAGGTGTGGCCATAGCCTTAAAGACTAACAGTTTTCTTTAGGCATATGCTTTCATGGGCTTCAGCCTGCTTTGTCAGGTGAACAAAACCTTATGCCTGAAGAAATCTGTTAGTCTTTAAGGTGCCATAGGATTCTCATTGTTTTTGCTGTACACAGACTAACATGGCTAACCCTGTGGATATCTTAGGATAGACTGCCTTGTACAAATTAAGTGGAGCTAAAGGTTTGTGCCTTTTTTGAACATTTCTTATGGTCTTGATGCACTTTAGGAATAGCTTTTGAAGTTCTTTGTTTTTGCCATATAAGGATAATTTTGCTAATCCTATTATAGTTCTATTTTAAATAAAAATAGAAAAGCTGTAATTTGGTTCTTAGTTTAAAGGACTGGGCCACATAATGAAATCTGTATTTGATGAGACCAGAGGTAGGTCCAAGTCATATACTTTGGTCCCAGATTCAGATTTTTATAAATTATAGTTAGAAGGTGTCCGGCTCTGAGTTTTAGCAGCATACAGGAAAATGTCACCTACATATGAGTTTATTTCTACTGAACATTTTACATAGAGCTTGATAATTGAATACAATTTATTTTTGATTATGCACATTAATTGTATTTTGCATAAAATCATTTTGCAATCATGAGAATATGGCATCAATAAATAGTTATGGGAAATTTGCCATTTTCATTTCTAGAAAAAGGTGTAATGTAAATATTTAAAGCTTAGCTATCAGCAGCTATGTCCACACATTGTTTTTAAAGTGAAACAACCACCATTGTTTTGCTTTAAAAAATCATGTCCAGACAACGTTTTGTTGTTTTGAAATGACGAGCTCCATCATATTGAAACAACGAACCTTGATTCGAAATGATAAAACCTCGTAGGAAATTGAAACGGCCGTCCAATCGAAACAGTTGTTTCAAAACAACAGCTTTAGGACACATTGTTTTGAAACAACATTGTTTT
The DNA here is from genome assembly GCA_007922195.1 of Podocnemis expansa. NCBI lineage: Eukaryota > Metazoa > Chordata > Testudines > Podocnemididae > Podocnemis > Podocnemis expansa. The sequence goes on from ML681979.1 coordinate 25,409,516, forward strand.
GCTTGGAAGGGTTTGACCTTCCTCCCAGGGTGCATGGCACCCTGAAAGGCAGGCCCGCCCCCTCAGCACCCTGGCCAGGGCTGGAGGGTGCAGGGCTGGAGGGTGGCATCACCGCCACATCCCAGGCAGCGGGGTCAGGGATCTCAGCATGCCCGGGTGCTCCTGATCTCTGCCCTGGCAGCAGGGAAGAGGGGTGCCCCCGATCCCTGCTGTGCTGCCCACCCAGTGGTGGGGAAGAGGGGTGCCCTCGATCTCTGCTGTGCCTCCCGGCCAGTGGTGGGGATGCAGGGTACCCCGACCCCTGCCCCACTGCCTGGCCAATGGTGAAGACGGGCACTCCTGCCCCCTGCCCCACCGCCCAGCCAGTGGCAGGAAAGAGGGATGTCCTGACCCCTGCCCCACCACCAGGCCAGCAGCGGGGATACAGGGCGCCCTGACTTCTGCCCCACTGCCTGGCCAGTGGCAGGGATGAAGGGTGCTCTGATCTGTGCCCCACCACCCAGCCAGCGGTTGGGATGCAGGGCACCCCCATGCCTGGGGGCCATGTTGCCACACCTTCCATGGTGCCACTTTCCTGAATCGGAATAGTAAGTCCTGTGTCTGGACTTGCTATTTTGATTTTGTGTTTTTGCTTAAATCGATTCAAGTTGAATGGTGTGATAAGGTCAGGGCAGAGGGGTACAGAAGGGTACACCAGGGCAGGTATGTGAGCCCTAGACTGGTGAAGGCCCTTTTCCCTGGCTGCAAATAAAAGACCTCTGCAGGCCAATTACAGACAGCTGCACCCAATCAAGGGCTACCCCAGGCCTATAAAGGCTGCTTCCACTAGGAGAAGGGTGTGGGAAGCTGAGGCTGTTGCTCAGTTTGGAAGCTCCCCAGGCTGAGGAGGAGACTGTTTCTCCCCTGCCTTAACCAGAGACAGAGACAGAGACTAGCAGCTGGCCCTTCCACTGCTCTGAAGGCTCTTTGGCTGGGACCCAGGGCCAGGGAAGGAAGAAGGTACCTGATAGACTGCCAAAGCCAGGGATCTTCCTGGATGGGGGCTGACTGAACTGTGACCTATACCACTTGAAGAGAAGATTTGAACTGTTGGGCCAGGCCTCCTACACCCCTTCCCTCCAGAAGGGGGGTGACCTTGCCACAATGGATTTAATGATTTTTATTTTGAATTAGCTTAAATTGATTTAAGCATGTAGGTGCGGACAAAACCAGCATGAATATACTGAGTACACAAAAACCACATCGTGAGTGCTCTCAATATTTGTTAATAAATATAAAGGTATTTGTGGTATTGCTGACGGACAAAATTATTTTTGGGTATATTATTGAGACTAATTCAATGGTTTGTAAATGATAGTGTAAGTTGCACATTCGGGGCAAGTTCTTCAGGAAATGGGTATAATTGGCAAACAGTGCAGGTTGCACCAATTGGTATTGAGTGAGTGAGCAAAATGAGTGTAATTTAACAGCTAAGTAGGTGTGTTTGAGCCAGATTCACTTTTTAGGTACTGTGTCTTTATGCTTGCATGGCACAGCTTCTGTAAGGGAGCCCTGTGGCAGGCATAATACATACACAGTGAATAGTAACTGAACATGGGGTCCTGTTTGCCAGATTTGTGTCACCTCCAAAGATGCCCTTGGAGGAAGGGATCTCTAGGATTGTGTCACAGTGAATAAGGGGCTATAGAAGATAAGTTGCATAACCAAGGCAACCCTTTCCTGCTGCAAGTGAATTAGCTTACCTGCCTTATGCCAGGGTGTGAACTTAGGTCTGTTGTCCCTCTGCTATTACTAGGCCAAGTAAGGGGTAAATTTTGGTGTGTGAGAGAGAGGTGCAGGAGGATCAGCAACAATCAAAAGGGGAGGCCCTTCATATTACATCTTCCAGCTACCTGTTCTTCTGCCATCTCCTTTTCTGTATTCATGTTACTTTAACCTTGCATATCCATTGACTCTCGTATTGATGCAAGTTACATAGCTTTACCACATATCACATGTGCATTTGTTTTCTGCGTAATTTACACCTTTTCAGTAGATCTTAGTGTCTGAGCCTCTTGGTCACCTGAATTGACTTCAGTCAACTAGCTGAAAAACACAGTGGAGGCTGGTGACATCTCAGATTGGGAAGGTGATGCAGACATCCATATCTTCACTACAACAGTAGTGGGTAATGATCACCCTATATGAATCATATATGTGATGACCTCTACTCTCCTTCTCCCCTAGAGGTAGCTATATAACTTGTGAAGATGCGGAATTTTTGTCGTTTGCATGGCTTTACACAGCAGGGTGACTGGTCTCCTAACTACGTTGGCCTACTGCCAAGCTGGTTTCCTTGGCCTTCTGCAGTCTGTTAAGACTTGGAAGGTTGTGAATATTTTCTGCTAGATAAAGTTCAATCTGTTTCAGTTTTTATGATGCAATAAAAGTACAAAAAGAAAAAAAAAAGACAGCAAGGAAAGGCCATATGTCATAGAATGCTGAAGTAGTCCACACTTAAATTATTAATATTTCACTTCAGTTTACCATTACAAATTACTTTTCCATTCCATGAATAGAATACCTGGAACTATAAATACCAATATAATTTTAAACTCTCTAGAAAACAGTTAAATAATAAATTCATTTGCCTCACCTGGAGATTTTGTTCGTTGTATTTCGTGAGTGGTAGACCATAACTGCCATTATCAGCAAGTATCCCAAAACCAAGGGAAATGATATTCCAGGAGAAGGGGATTTCCTTCCCAAGAATCTGACTGACTAAGACTGAAGTGGCAACAAAGCTCCTGTAATCCTCCTTATCTTCATCTGCAGAGTTGGTAGCCAGCTGTGACTGTTAACAATAGCAAGAAACAGAAAGACATGATCCCTAAAAAAGGTGTTCGCGCATATAAGATGCTGAACTGGTTCTTCAGTACCAACTTCTATGACTGAAGTTTCTCTGCATTCAGTACACTTGTTTTCCTGTAAAAACCAACTCCATTTTAAGGCACATTTGTATCCACATGCGAGGAAGGTATGCTTGCATGATAAACAGTTGGTTTCACCAGCATAGTTTCAAGGAGGTAACTATTCAGTTTGTTACTGGAGCAGGTGACAAGTTCCAAAGGAACAGGAAGTAATCTAAGCAAATTGTTTTCTTTGTTATCTAAGACTTTTCTCAGGGTTTTAAACTGTTGCCCATCACCATAGTATTTGTCCTGTAAAAAGAGTGCAAGTAATGAGGTATAACAAACAAGGAGTTCTGTGGCACTGAGGGTATGTCTACATTTACACTTTAAATCAAAATAATGATGATTATTTTGATTTAAAGTACTGCATGTCTAAACTAGCTTTCCTTATTTTGAAGTGAAGAGCTCCCTCATTTAAAAATAAGGAATGGTCATTTTGAAATAATAAAACCTCGCTTTATATTGAAATGATGGTTAAATCGAAATTATTATTTCAAAATAACACAGGATAGCTGCTTTTTTTTAATTTAACTATTATTTCGATTTAACGCTTTTTGTCCTTCTCCCTCCCAGGGTGCCTTCCTCTTTTTATATATTGGGTGGGGGAATGGCCCTTCCTGGGTGCCACACCTCCCATGGTGCCCCTCTCCTAAATCAAACTAGCAAACCCTGTCCATGGAGATGCTAGTTCAGTTTTGGTTTCTAGTAGGGACATGTTAAATCAGTTTAACTTAAATGTATTTAAAGATTTTTATTTCAAATAGATTGTTAAATCGATTTAACTTAAATCGATCTAACCAAAGTGTAGACATAGCCTAAAAGACTAAAAAAATTATTTATTGCATGAGCTTTCATAGGAGAAAATCTGACTTCGTCACATGCTTTGAAGACAGGGGAACTTATAGAATGGGAGGAAATATTTATTTATAAATTTTATTTATATATGTTAAATAAATTACATTAAATTTAAATTTTATATATGTTAAATTACATTAAATTTAAATTTAATATATTATTTGTTTATAACTACTATTTTTATTTCCTTCCATTCTGTAAGTTCCCCCATCTTCAAAGTGTTTGATGAAGTGGGATTTTCTCCCACGAAAGCTCATGCAATAAATAAATTTGTTAGTCTTTTAGTGCCATAGTATTCCTTGTTTGTTTTACTGAACTAGGCTAACATGTCTGCCCCCTTTGGAACTTAGAAATTACCTATGCATTCCTTTAATTCCCTCAGTTTAACAAGAAAAGATTCCCCTTCTTCAAAAAACACATACAATATAAAATACAAAAAAATATGTACAATATATAGGATAAAAATCTCTAAATGGCTGCAAGTTCCAAGATGCGATACAATCACTATTCTGCCAGCAACATGGTGGTAAAATCTGCACAGAACTCTGTAGTCTGGGCAACAGGAAGATCACGACCAGTGTACTAACATAGGTCCTTCTGCACATAAGACGAAAGAAATATTTCCTGGGAGGAAGCGAATGTTCTGCTTTGGACAAATGAGTCTTTCATTGCATCAGAGAAAATACTCTCCATAGGCAACAAAATTTCTGTAGTATGCTTTCGTCTAGCTCTGACTTTGGAGGAATAACAAAAACAGAGACCCATGGAAAAGCATCAGATCAACAAAGACATAATCATCACCAGTTTCTTTACGAGAATCTATAAATTCTACTTAATGATTCTGTGAGTCCCTCCAAGATCTCAGAGGACTAAATAGGCATCAACCAATTCCTTAAAACAATAGAAAAAATTCAGGATAGAAAGTCCGTCACTGAGATGGGGCACCCCCATCAGAGAACATCCTTTCATCCAGCAACCTCTCAGAAGTTTACCGACATAGCCCAGTCTGTAGAAATCATAGAAAGCTTCAGCTGTGCATCCATCTACAATGAATACAATGTACTCTCATTTTCATTAATAGATTTTTAAAGTCAGAAAATACTTTCATGATCATCTAGGTCGACCACCTACATAGTGCTACAGACCATAGTGTTTGTCCTGTATTGAGTCAAAGAATTTGTGGTTGAACTACAGCATGTTTTTTTAGAAATACTTAGTCTTGATTTCAAAACTTCAGATGATGGATAATTTATCACATCCCTCCATGTGCCACAAGTTTTGTTAAGAGCCCAGTTTTTATGCAACTAAAAGTTTTGGGTACTGAAGTATACACCTATATGTGAAAGAAAATGAGTCTTCTAAGTTTGTGATAATCAGAGCCTAAGAGTTAGCCCATGGAAGGAAATGGATGAAGAGGGGGATACTCGGATCAAGTAATGTGAGTACAGTGAATTTTTCTATCTTCAACATCGTCTACCTCTACAACATCTGACAAAGCAGAGATAAAGGGGTAAACCATAGTGCTCTACAGATTTCAGCAGCTCAAATGCCTTCTTTCAGCAATTTGTGGGTTAAGTTTAATCCTTTCTTCACACCATGTTAAACCAACCTCACTTGATCTTAACTTCTTTTTCAGACAACCTCTCAAACTACAACCACTTCAAAAAAACCAAAAAACAAAAAAAAAGCAAAGTCAGTGGAACTTTAATCTTCTAGTGGTTTGCAGTGAAATTGTACTTCCAGAGAAATTTTAAAAAGGGTGTCTTTTGTATTTGTTAGTTCTGAACATAATATAACTTTCCTATTGGCTATAATTTGGGCCAGACAGATTTTAGAATGAGATCACTTAAAATGCAGTTGTGCAACTTAAATCCAGCTAAATATTATATGGCATATTTACTCTGAAAAGATGAGGATCTGTCTTATATAACCTTCCTTCTACTGGATCTAGCTTTGCTCTGATTGAGTCAGCTTACTTCCTGCATAAATTCTGTTCAACCTTGCTCAGGGAATCCAGAGAAGCCGTTTTCAGCAGGTTTCTTTATTTTACTTAAGCCTTCTTAATAAAACCTTTACCCTCAAAAGTCTGTGATTGCTGAGAAGTTCTTCCTCAAGTCTGACCCTCATGCCGAAATCTTTATTAACCAAAATTTCCTAGCTCATACCTCGAAGCCTCAGTAATATAGACCTCACAGTCTCCCTTCTGCCCATTTGCTTTCTTGAGCAATTTCTCTCTGTAGTAGTTCCAGTAGTAGTCAATTGTGAGCACAGCTTTGGTGCCCTCAGCTTTCTGGATAGTATTGCAGTGTTCTCCTCCAAGTCCTGCTGCCCTCTTTTATAAGGATCAGCAAATTAAATTCTAGCTGTTTCTCAGGTACACTGGGTGGGGTCAATAAGCCTGCTGGCCAGCCAGCTAACTGTGAGCATCTGACTCCAAAAGAATGTTATCCCATATGTTTTCTCAAGGGCTGTATGAAACTTCAGTCCCAATTTTGACTGTTTTCCACAGACCCTGAGACAGCTCTTTCTTTGTTGTGAGCATAAGGCATTTGAAACCCAGTTAAGTTTGATGTGAAAATCATTAATGGTGTCCCTAAGATAATAAAACATTTCCCAAAATTTAACTGTAATTGATAGCTTTCCACTGAAGTTGATGGCAGGCGGCTGTTAGAATGTAAGAAAAACCAGATGGGCCTTGATGAGCTGGGAACTTTACAAACACCCACAGATACTATCAATGCCAGTGAAAACTCGGATTCAGTCTCTCCTGCAAAGCTGTTTATTGGAAAGCAGGCATCACAGACAGACGATGAAGGCTATACAGTGTTTCTCCTTGATAAGCCTCAATTCCCGAAGCATAAGGTCCATATATAGAGCTGTCCTTTTGGGGGGGGGGGGGTAACCACCCCGGACCCTGTGGTTCCCGCTGTGAGCAGGGCGGTGCAGACCCCTCCTGCCACTGCCATTCCATCCCCTGCTCCCACTCTACTGCCTTTGGCAGGAAGCAGAAGGTAGCAGGATGGGGCGGGAGTGCGGAACTCGGCTGCTGGGCCATCTGTTCCCATGCCCGGGGCAGAACAGCCCGACCAGGGGCAAGGCGGATGGGCCCAGAGGCTGGACTCCATTCTCCCACCCCACCCCTGGGCCAGCTGTTCTGCCTTGGGGGTGGGGAGGGCCAGCTCAGAGGCGGAGCAGAAGATCTGAGACCAGCCTCTGAGTGAAACATGGGGGGCACTCACTGGGTGAAATATGGGGGGCCCCCAGCTTCTGCCCTGTCCTAGGCATGGCCCTGCCCACATAGCATCTTGATTAGTAAACAAAGCAGGTATAACTACCAGTTCTAGGTGCAGGTGGTTTCTCATTTTCTTCTTTGTCTTCTTACATGATCTGTTTAATGGTCCCTTATAGTAGAGTATTGGTTGCCCCAAGACGCTCTGGTTCCAAAGTCCCTCTTTCAATGTTAACTGGAGTGCATGTGGCATGTGGCATATTCCCCAGTGCTTATACCTTTTTCAAAGAAGTCACAGTGGGTATGTCTACACTGGAGGCTTAAGTCGACTTAACCAGCCTTAAGTTGACTTAACAACTCCACAGCCATATTTGGAGGTCATTAAGTTGACTTAAGCACTTGCTTAAATTGACTTAATAACTCTCACCCTTAAAATCAACTGTAAGGGTTAAGTCAACTTGATTAAGTTGACTTAACAAAATGTGGCCACTAAAGTCAACTTAATGAAGTCGGCTTAAGGCAGGAAAGCCATTTAAGTCAACTTTATAAAGTCAACTTAAGCCAAGGGATCCATTTAAAGTTGACTTTATTAAGTCGGCCTTAAATGGGTCCCCTGGCTAAAGTTGACTTTATAAAGTTGACTTAAACAAATGGAGCCTCTCTAAGTTGACTTAATAAAGTCTACTTTAAATCAGCCTTATTAAGTCGACTTACCTGAGCCCTCTAGTGTAGACATAGTCAATGTCATGATTTGCAAAGCAAACAAGGAGTCCTTTGCTACAAAAGCTCATGAGATAAATATATTTGTTAGTCTTTAATGGTGTCACAGGGTTCCTTGTTTGTTTTGCTGAACTAGACTAACATGGCTACCCCTCTGGAATATATCATGATTTGTTTTTTTCTTTTTTTGGGAGGGACAATAGGGATAGTCTCACATGTACATATGTCAAAAGTTCACTCAGGCACCTGATGTCATGCTCTCCTACAGGGTCAGTTGACCTAGTTCAGATAGTTCCTGATTCACTATTACACCCCTCCACGTGTACACACTAGGCAATCTGGCCATTGGTTGATCATAGCAGATTGGAGTCAGGGATTGGTCTCTTGGCTCAGCACTGCTACACACACACAGGACTTCTGGATAAATATTCATGGATTATTTCAGAGCCAAGTGCAATTTTGGTATACTCAGTGCATTTCCATTTAATGCTGAAAGAACTTGCTTCCAGAATCTTCTAGTCCTCAGATTTATCAAGCTTTTCCAGCTTTATATCAACCACAGTGAATTAGCATCATCTCAACAGGTCTAAAGCTGTATCCAAGAATCTTATGCAAGAACTTTGTTTTGTCTCATGAAATAAGGACATATATACTGGATTCAGCAGCATTTCATGGTTTGAAAAATCCTTTTACGTTACATGAACTAGACCAGAATGTCTCCACTGATGCATCATCTGAGAGAAGAATTCCTTTTGTTATGGATCCCTTGTATAATCTTCTCTTTCCTTCTTTGTTCTCTTTTGAATGCTCCCTCTGATGTATCTCATTAGTCATGTGATATGTGGACATCATAATGCTTAAATTGTGTGTTTTATTTCAATTGTAGACTCTTACCTTCTGCTTTCTTCAATTGATTGATGAGTATTTCTACTCATCTAAATCAGTTATTGCAATAACCAATGTATCGAATGCTAGAGCATTGTTTTGAAAAAACGTTTATAGAATTTTCATTCTATATTTTGATAAGTTGTTATCCCCAAAAAGGAAGAGAGTTGCATTTATGTCATGAATGAAACACAGTTCGACCACATTTTTGTAAATACATGCTTCACCACACCATGAAATGTTGTTCCAGACTTTTTAGCCTTGTGAAATGTTCCAGACTTCCAGAGGTCTCACAAATATCTTACGTTTATGTTGCAACATGCTCTGTGGCATTTCCTGGAGGTTTCCATATCACTCCTCTTACTGTTTCTTCACTGACATTGCCCGTATTATTTTCTGTAACTTCTTAGAGCCAACACTAAGCGTTCTTCCCCCTCCACCCTCTTTCATTTTTTCTCTTTTTCACTTTCACTTATCTTGGCAACATAGGCCATTAGTACTCAAAAGTTTGGGGCTTGTAGTGTCAAACATCCTTTTGAAATTTGATATTATAATGTGTCTGAGGTCAAAAATCAACTCTTACTCCTTGCCTCTACTCCGTTCTTTTCTATTTGTTTAAATATATAAGGTTTGACAAATGTGCTAAATATAATTACATTGATTCAGCAAAAGAAGCAAGGAGTCCTGTGGCACTTAAAGACTACCAGATTTATTTATTGCATGAGCTTTCGTGAGAGAAAATCCCACTTTGTCAGACAAAGGACTCCTTGCTTCTTTTGCTGAACTAAACTAATATGGCTGCCCCTTTGGAACTTGGGATTGATTCAGCAGTCTGTCTTACCAAATAGATAAAATATGTATTCTATCATATGCTATTTTCTTTTAATCTGTAAATTTTTCAGATGGCCAGACTTTGGTACCCAATATGCTTTCTCTCCTATTCCAGTTAAAATGTCACATGACATAGTATTATATAAGCACAGGGAATTTACAAGTCATGTATTATAAGCAACATGGAAAAGAAGTTAACAGTCAACATTTATGACATACAATACTTTTTCATTTTCAGCCTTCAGTCTACTAAATATTTAGGAGTGAATACGTATAGTAAATGCAGTAGGCATTCCACAAAAATAATTTCTGTAATAATCATTAAAGAAATAATGATTATTAAATTGACAAATTGACATAAAAATTTCAAACAACTGTTTCATGCAAAATGATTTTAATTCCTGTAAATAATAATATTTCTTGTGGAAGACAAATGAATGCATATAAATTTACAGAACTGAAAGAGAAAAAACATTTATAAAATGATTCCATTTGAAAGACTGCCATTAAACACTCGCACCCCTGCCCCCAAACACCTGGTAAAATAATCTGATTTTTCCACAGAAGACTTTTATTTATAATATATCTTATAATATATAATATAAATATAATATAGGTTCTTAACTCTCTCAAGAAAATCACATTCAGAAAGGAAACACTTAAAAAAGAAGAGAACAATGATTAAAATGTAAAACTAAATGATGAACAAAACATTTATCCCTTGTGTTAAGATGTAAACAAAAGAGCCTTTGTCTCTTAAATTTTCAGGACAATCCTCATTTATTTTAGATTGTGAGGAAAAATCAAATGAAGTAAAGGATTTATAGATAAATTATCCAGATCAGAATAACTTGACCTTCAAATTGTCACCAAATCCTTATCTCAATCTATAACACAATTTTTTCATTGTTAATCCATCACTGTTTCTATGATTTCTGCTTCTATTAAAAATAGCCTTACTATAAGTTCTACTGATTTGATTTGATTTTATAATATAGAAAAGCTTATTGGTGAGGGGTATCCAGGATACTTGTAGCCAACTTCTAGATATCTATCTTAGAAAACAATTACTTTTTATGTCATATTTACTTTTTATTTATCATAATATTAGGCCTGATGAATTTCCCATTGAAATCAGTGCAATTCCTTGGGCATTGCATCAGGGTGAACATGCATCCACTCAGTGCTTTGAGCACACTTGCAATATATTAAAATTCACAATATCTAATAGACTGCCAGCCACAACTAAAAACGTGCTAAAATATGTTCAGGATGTATTCAGAGATTAACATACTGAAGTTGAAGAGATGAAGTGAATTTCAGAGAGCACAACTTTGAAGTTGCAGCCTTCTATTAGTACAAAAGTGTTCCCACTCAGTATCTTGGATGGACTACAACACTGGCAGTATCAAATGGGAAGAGGGGCACTCTCTCAGGTGGCTTAGACAGCTATGTTGTGCACCAAATTTATTTTCCAGGAGATCCCAACAGGCCACCCTACATTCAGTGAATTTATTTTATTTTATTTTATTTTATCAATAGGCTTTCTATGGTGCTCATTGCTGTTATACTTGCACCTATCACAGGTTAAAGATTTTTATCTTACAACATTCCTCTGAGCAGCAGAAGATCTGGGATTTTGCTGTGGAAGAGACAGGTTGGATAGACCAATATGCAAATACATAGGATTATGCAAATAAATATTAGGAACTCAAGTTGCATTATTATAAAAGTCAGTTAATTTCATGGTATCTGTGCTTTTTTCTCAAGCAATAATCTTGGAAGCTTAAGTCTGTGAAGTGGTCAGTTGTATTTTTTGTAAATCTGTTAGTATCTTAAACTGATATTTGATTGTTTAATAGCCTTTGATGTTTATCAACTTTCCTTTCTCAAATGAAAAAAAATACTACTGGAAAACGTCATTTCCCTTTTAAAAATGAAAACAACCCCCCAAATCTGGAGAAAAAATTTCCTATCTAGGAAGCTTTATTTGCTCTTGAGAGGGAAGGACTTGCAAGCCTTTCTCCTGTCTTGCCTCTTCCGCAGCTTGGTTCCTTTTGCATCTGGTAATTCTCCCACTCGCCTTCTCCATCCTGTGTTCACCAGGCCTTCTCTGCTTGTTAGACCCCCTTTTAATTTTTCACTAATTTTTGTCTCCTTTTGCCTTCCTAAGCTTGTTTTTCCTCTTCCTTCTACTGTGGGTCTTTGCATCTACCTGTCCCCACCCTGTTAGTTCTCCTCTTTACCTGTCCATCCTTCTCTGTTGTTTGAATCCACATCTCCTTTTGTTCTGTCATCCTCTCCAATTATGGTAAGGAGGTTACGGTGACCCCTGTAGGCAACAGTGGATATGAAAAGGTTCCTCAAGAGGAGAATTCACCCACTAGAAAAGCCTGTAATATTTAACCTGAGACAAACCCCAGTGGGGCTTACCAAGGCAATCATGGTAAAACAATATCGCTCTACTACTACAGAACTCTACTGTTTCAAGGGTATATTTCAGTACTGATTTAAAATTCATTACAGACTAGTGAAAAAAAATCAAATTACTATTTATACCTTGCAAAGAGAAGAGACTTTTTAATAATCAAATCTTAAATAAACTCCAAAACCAAACACATAGCTGTGACTGGGGTATGCATAAAAGTGATTGGGCCTTTAAATTCTTTCAGATTTAAATAACTGAATTCATTTTGCAGGACTAAGGTGATTTCTGTAAGGCTCTTTTGTAATTAAAGTTACATGAAAATGAGACTGTCTTTCATAAAATGGACCCAATATAAATATAAAATATAAATTACTCAAAATGGGAGATGAGCAGCCGAACAAGGGGAAAGGTATTATATAGAAAAGAGGTTAACTGATTGAATAGATAAAATGATTTTATGAAAAGATGAAGTATCAAGTTATATCATGTCTTAACCGTATAAATATGAAATATGAAAAGTGTAAATTAGGAAGAAAAATCAAACTTTACATAGGAGGGTGATAGAAATGTGTTACTCTTTTCTATTTGAGAGATTCAAGTGGGTATTTTCATCATTTGTTCTGTTTGATTCTGCAAATTTGAAAATATAGGGATAGAAGTGAATGGAATGTTAAAAACACTATAAATAAATTTTTGCCTCCTACTTGCCAGCTCAAATTGAGCTGTTTTAAAATGTCTGTGAAGCACAGGTATACATTAAGCAATGCAAGGCTTCACCTTACACATTATTTAGATAGCTGGCCATAACCGAGTTAATATGCCCTCTAGAAAGAAAGAGACAACATATGTGATATATGCTGCTTGACCTCATCTAGTCCCCTCTGTCTTCCTCATGTGTTTCTCTCTATCTTAATATTGAAAAAGATCTTTTTTCATGTTTCTTGATTAGGCTTTGGTATGCAATAGTGGGACTCCTGCCATCATAGTTTGCTAATGTGTGTCAGGATGCATATTTTGTGCTGAATGAATTGAATCTCACCTACCAGTACTTGCCTCAGGAAATAGAGTACCAGCACACTAGACATAGGGAGTGAATTAGGTCATTTTAATGGCTAATGTTTTAAAAAATGACCAATGAGTTTTGGGTGCCTTAATGTTCCTACTCTGAGTAACTATGAAAGTTCTTAACCAACTGACACACTGATAATCAGGTACCTCTGAGAGACCACACAAAGTCACGTGTCACTTTTGAAAATTATTACTTTTTTCTGTTGACCAAACCATGATTTCTGGATCATGTACTATATGGCCATAAACAAAATCTTCATGACCATTTCTGCAAATTTCTTGAGGATTTTTATCAGTACATAATCATTATAGTCATGCCAACAAGTCAGTTAACAACCAGGTTACCTTATGTTCACAGAGTAGGATATCCTAACCTTCACCTTAAAACTTCGGCACACAGTATGTTTTTTATTTATTTAGGAAATAAACAATTTCACTAGATATTTCTGAATATATACAGGTAAGTGCAAAAGATCTGAATGGATCACTGAGCGTACAGCAAAGTTCTGGTCTCATTTCTTAAACCTACTTATGTAACAGTAGCTGCATTATAACATGGAATGTCGTCATTGTTTGATTTTTCTCAGTCCCCATCATTCCACATTGCTTTTTGTTTTCCTACCATATTGCAACTCCTTTCCTTCCCCTACTTTAGCTGCCAGTGTAGTAATTTAAGGTGACATCAAGGTAACACTTCCTCTTAAATTGATACAATTTCTAATCTATAGATTGACTTTCAAGCCATGTCTTGTTTTGATGAATCACTTTTTTTTGTTCTTTTAAATATACCTATGCTGGCACAAAACTCCTTACTGCTTATTCTTGCCCTATTACCCCACCATCTTAACTTTTAAATCTCCTAGTTGTTTACCCTTTTTCACCCTTCCCCACAATCTCTGATTCTCCTAAATACCTACGTCCTTCCTTACCAAAAAATACATCGCTCCTCTCCACTTTTCTTTTTTAATCTCTGAGATATCCACTCAAATTTGTTGTAGAGCACTGATACTTTCTCTCCCCCTTCCTCAAATCTTCCATCCCAGATTTACTGAGGTTGCCCTTGTGCTCGAGCTTGCTAGCACAGATAGCACAGACTTAATCAACTTAGCCTCAGACCTCTGCACCTGGAGCGAGAGGTGGGAGAATTAAGAGAGAGACCCTGGACATCCCAGAAGGTAGGCTCAATAAAGATAAAGTTGGAAAAAAACAAACTTATCATCCTATTTCAGAAAGGGCAGTGCTGTAAATTAATGTTTAACCAATTCGTACAGTATACTGTGATTTCTGAGATTAGCCAGCTTTTTCAAAAACTGGAGTTTGGGTTGCTCTTCGACACAAAGTAAAATGCTGCATAAAAGACTCAACCTCATTTATTTTCAAAATAGCAGTTGTGGGCATTTATAAAACTAGCAGAGGAATGATTGAATACCATGTACACTATGAATGAAAATGCTTTTTGAATGAAAAGTTTTATTTAACCTTGAACAACTTCAGTCTATGACATATTTCTATAATTTCAATATTCTAGATAGCCACATAAGATTTGTCTGTCTGTCTTTGTCCTTTCCCTTATTGCTGGTACTGTACAAAACATAGTGAATCAATATTTACAGAAAGCTAAGGAGGAAATTCAGTCACACATAAGGCTGTGAAACTGTATCAGGACCCTCTAGTGCAGACCTCTGTGTTCATGTGGAGTCTCATTGACTTCAGTGAGACTTTGTATAGCAGTAGGAGTCCATACTAGTAGATTTCAAAGAAGGGTCATACGTTAATTAGTAGTTTTAAAATACAGTACACTGTCTTATGACTATAAGTTTTCTGGCTCCAACTCTCAACCTTAGGTGCTCAAATTTGGGCATTGCAATCCAAATTTAGACAGCTAACTAAAAGTGATCTGTTATTCAGAGGTGCTGAGCACCCCCAATCAGGCATCTTTTATTTAGGTGCCTAAAAATGAATTGTAATGCCTAAGCATGTGTTTCAGACTTTAAAAATTTGGCCACTGTATACATATGTCCCATCCGTTTATCACCAGTAGTGTACAATTATGTGTACACAACATAATAAAACATTTCTTCAGGTCTCGACAAATCTCCTGGACATCTAGGCACCAGCCCCAAAACTTGGGTGCCCCTAAGTGTCTGGCAGAGGACCCTCTCCCCAATTCTGAAAGACAGCTGCTGCTGACAGTTCTTTTGGTGGCACTGGGAGTGGGGGCACGGACACGGGGGGACAGACGGCGGCACTGCATGGGAAGAGTGCCACTGTGATTCCCCTGTGACTCCTCCCCTCTCCCACACCACTGTGATAAGGGCTGCCAGAAGTGGCTTTTTTCACTGGTGGGGGAGAAGGTGTTCTTTTGGTGGCACGTTTGCTGCTGAAAGAAAACCCCTCCACAGCTGCCCAAAAAAAAGCCACTGCCAGCAGCTATTTTGCCAGTGCTGGGGGTGAGAAGAGGGAGAGATGGTGGCCCTGGAGAGGAAGAGGGCTGACATCTCTCCCTTTTCCCCCTGTATCACCCAAAGAGCCAGCGGCAGGGGAGGGGGAGCCCAGCGCTGTGCATGGTGGGTGGTGCCCTTTGCCCTGGCACTCTTAGGTGCCGGGGCCAAATCCCAGGTGCCATGGCGACCTGGCACCTAGGATTCATTGAGGCTTGTGTTACTTACATGCTTTAACTGCTTGAGCAAAATTGACAAATATGTAAGTAGACTATAACAGTTCCCGAATCATAAATATTATCTATTGGGTTCAATCCTACATTACGTTGAGGGTCCCAAGTTTTACTGGACAGTGATCACTATTATAAAATTTATATTTACCATTAGTTACTATATAGTAATATTTGAGATTCCATAGAATTTCCCAATACTTACAATGGGAAGTGTGAGTTATATGGATAATTTCCACTGATAATTTCACTTTAGTACCACTCTACTTTTACATACTGTATGCAGTCTTAATACTGGTAATATAAAAATAATAAAAAAATATTTAGTATGACTTTATTGTTTGACAGGATAGTTTTCTCTTATTAAAAATTAAAAAGTGAAAAAGACCAACCAATAAATTCATCCATAATTTAATTTCTTTAATGTTTACATTATTAGGTTTGTCTGGTTCTTTGGTCAGTATTTTGCTTATATGATATATCAAAAAATACTTGTAGTAACCCTGTAATATTTATTACTTTTAAATCTAAATCTCTAATTTGCTGGTTATGAATGATAAATGCAAATCACTGAAAAGAAGTGGGTCTGATTCTACACTACCTTTCTCCTTTCAGAGTCACTTACACCTGTTGAAGGTATGTAGAAGTGCTACTGGATCAGAATATTAGATTTTTACATTCATTTTAGAGAGGTTTAAATGTCTGCATGAGGAGCAAGATAGGATAGAGGAAGTCCCTTTGGCTATAAATTATAAATATAGACCCTGTTGTGATACTATAAGCTATAATCAGTGGTCCAAAGTCCCATGGTATACAGCTATCTCAATTTTTCACTTTTAATTACACCTTGGCTGAGTTTCCCAGAAGTGTGAGAGATTAAAAATTAGCAGTGACCATGCATTGCCATTTGGTCCATGTGTGTCCAATCACCCTATAAGATTTTATGTCCTCCAAAAGCATACCCACCAAAATTTTCTGTCTTTATATTACTTCTTCCTTTTGCTCTCACCTCCCTACAAAAATGCCAGTGTGCACTTTTACTGCATTTTCATTTCAGCTTTATTCTCTTTACTTCCTCTCTATTTCCATTCATTTTTTTCTCTTTCTTTCATCAGGAGTTGATGTATCCCCCCACCCCCCATAAAGGTTTTTCTTTATTCTCTTAAGGAAGTGTTTTCAGATAGTTTGTATTTAAAATGCTACAGAAAAACTAATTCTGTTGTATTATATGAACTCACTTGGGAAAGAGAGGGCATTCACTAGGAGAGTAGGTTGCTTTGTGGAGGATCTGGGGTGGCTACAACTTGGAATGACAACAAAGCTTAAATTATGGATGACTGTGAGTGAGTTCTCTAGAGCTGAAGTGATAGTTAATATTTTTATAGAATCCCATCATGTTTTGTGCCATTTATTTACCTTATTTTGTTAGACTTGTGTTATTTTTAAGATTCTGCTTTTTGATGTTCATTGTCTACTAATACTTAACAATACACTGATATGATTGGTATAGCCAGAACTTGATGATGATCCTGTGGCATACCATTAAGTAAGTTTATATGCAATCAAATCCTTACTCAGAAGAAACTCCCTTTGACTTTGACTAATGACAAAGTAAATTGAGGAATGATTTCAGAATCTAACAAGTAATGATTTGCATTTTGCTCAAATGGTTTGTGAAATTTAGAAGTTTATAGCTATCATTAGTATTTTCTGGTTATCACTGTACAACAGGGGTTGACAACGTTTTCCAGCCCCCCTGCCAGCACTGCCCACTGCATGCTCAGTGGGTGCCAGGTGTGGGGCTAAAAGGTGGCAGGGCCAGGCTTCGGGATTGAGGCTGGCACCCACCCCTGGGAATGGAAAGCGGCCTCAGGGGGGAAGGTCAGCTGGCATCTGCCACTGCAAGGGTGAGGGCTGGCCAGCACCCACTCCTGGTGGCGGTGGTTGGCCTCCGGGAGTCAGTATCAGTGGTGGCTGGTCTGTGGGGGTTGGTGTTGGGGCCGGCCAGCAGTGGCGGGTGGCCTCTGAGGGTTGGGGTTGGGGCTGGGGCTGGCCAGCACCTGTCTCCCGCAGTGGGGGCTGTGGGCTGGCTGACCCGCCTGCTATCCCATAGCCGTGCCCAGCAGGGGGCATGGCCAGCGGCTGCCAGGAGCCATGCGCTGCAGCTTCCTTGTCCCTACTGGCTGTGCTTCTCAGTGGGGAATGGGGGTCCTGGGGGTGGGGGGGGGCCTGAGCTGAACTGCCTGCCACTCAGGCTCAGCCCCCGTGCCATTTTTGGCACAGGTGCCAGGTATTGCTGACCCTTGCCATATAAGAAAATTACTGAGAAATTGAAGAGTGAGAAGATAAGAGCTGCAAAAGTGAAAAGGAGTCTAGTGGAAGGGGGATTGATTTATGAGAAAAGATTAAAGAGTTAAATATTTATACTCTTACTTAAGGGATGATTAATATTGGGACATAAATCTACAAATATTTGAGTGTGAAAATACCAAGGATTGACAGCTATTATTGAGCGTGGCACAAGGCACTGAAGCTAGGAGGGAGGGAAGATATAGCTAGAAAAAATGAGATTAGATGAAGATGGGTAACAGTTAGGATGAATATCCATAACCACAACAGTCTCCTGTCAGTGA
The DNA here is from genome assembly GCA_007922195.1 of Podocnemis expansa. Classification (NCBI taxonomy): domain Eukaryota; kingdom Metazoa; phylum Chordata; order Testudines; family Podocnemididae; genus Podocnemis; species Podocnemis expansa. Next base: position 25,427,787 of record ML681979.1, read on the forward strand.
GAAGCTCTGCAATGGTTAGTCCTGTTTCTGGATTTTTCCACTTTCTAGGGATCTCTTTTTTCCAGTTTGATTCATTCCTCATTCACAGCAACATGAAGGAAGGCATCCCTCTGTGGCCTATTTAAAAATAAAGAACAAGGTCAGTGTGTAGAATCCTGGGGCAGGAAAAATAAAGTCAGGTTTCTCAGTGTTTTTGCCTGGCACTCCCTGCATTTCATCACTGGGCATTACTAAGCAAAAACAACTAGGCATCTATGGTATGCAACCCTTTACCTCAGTGTATTTAGAGCAGGGCTTTCATGAGAAGTTCTGCCTTTAAAGGGAATTTCATATTTGCCTCCCTTCTCCTCAGTCCCCTGTTCTAATGCAGATCTGGCATTTTTTCTTTTCCACCTCTAGGATGTTTTTTCTTAAGATACTGCTGCACAGAATTCAGTATCTTTCTTGTCATAGGGTCAACCACAGAAAGGCAAATTATATTGCAGTTAACGGCTAATTTGCTTTCTGTGACTCACTAAAAATAGCAGACTTTGGCCTTTATCCAGCATTCCAGACTAAGACTTTAACAAGAGTTGTCTTTCAGGTTAGAGAGGTAGATATAAATCACTAGATACTTTCAGATCTGAAGAAAGTCAAATAGTGAAACCAAAGAGAATGGTCAAATCGCACATGCTGATTGGCCATTATTTTGCCTCTCAGAACAAGTGAGCAGAAGGCAGAGTCACAAACTGAAAGTTATCATGTAAATTGGCATAGTTTCCCTCTGTGCCATACAGTTGTGAGACAATATCATATAATATGAGATTGTGTATCCCAAACATGATAAGAATTTCAGCACTTCCTAGATATCGTACACCTTATTTTCTGCTTTCATGTTTTGGCCACCTGTGCTAAGTAAACTATCTATTTATCTAATCTAATCCATCCACACATACAGACAAGATGCCACATAATGCATCTGTAGTGCTTTCTTTTAGAAACCAACCTTATAACATCATGTGTGAGTTAATGAGGGCCTAATACAGGAATTATGTGATCTTTAGTTTTCTTACATTGTAATATGTTTAGAAGACAATTTGAGTGATCCAATATGGAACAGTCTTTCTAATTATTCATTTTGACCACGTGTTTGAACTTCTCATAGTTTAATCTTTGCACTCAGTCGAACATCACAGAAACCTGATCTCATTTGTCCTTCATCTTAAGTGGCCCTCATAGGCTGTTGTGTTACCCAGCACCAGATTAACCAGCCTGGGAGTCCAGGACTGCCTTCTCAGCTAGGGCCCCTACCCCCCAGCACAGTGGCCTGCAGGTGGACTGTTGCTGGGGCCAGGGGACCTGGGGCCAGAAAATGCTTTTGCTGTGGCCCCGCTCTGTCATGGAAGGCTGTGCCAGACTGGAAGCTGAACCAAGTGCTACCTGGCCCCACCCCCTGGGCAGTGCAAACAAGCTCTTGCCTGCCCCATCTCCACAGGGCAGACCAGTTGGCCCAGGGGTGGGGCAGGACAGAAATGCAGAGCCCCACCTCTGGTCTCACCAGCCAGACAGAAGTGCTCGCAGTGCTTTCCCAAGCCCTGCTATCACTGAGTGGAGCAATAGAGACTGGGTCAGGTAGAGGTTTTAGGGGCTAGAGCTTGAGCCCCCACTCCCCACCCCTTTAGGCCAGGACTTGGGGCTTCAGTCCCTATAGTCCCTGGGTTAATCCAGCCTTGATGTTACTATGCATAGGCATGACTGTCTACCCTCACTACACCTGTTGTGAGAAGATGTACAGAGGCAGCTGATGCTAGTTTGTCAGACTGGCTATCTACACTAGTAGTATTCCTTATAGAATCATAGAATCATAGAATCCTAGGGTTGGAAGGGACCTCATAGGTCATCTAGTCCAACCCCCTGCCAGAGGCAGGACCACTCCCACTAAACCATCCCAGTCATGGTTTTATCCAGCCGGGCCTTTAACACCTCCAAAGATGGTGACTCCACCACCTCCCTTGGCAGCTCATTCCAATATTTCACCACTCGCCGAGTAAAAAAGTTTTTTCTAATATCCAGCCTCAACCTGCCTAATCGCAACTTGAGACCATTGCTCCTCATCCTGTCCTCCTTTACTACCGAGAATAGTCGAGCTCCTTCTTCCTTGGAGCACTCCTTCAAGTAGTTGAAGGTTGCTATCAAATCCCCCCTCAATCTTCTCTTCTGCAGACTAAATAAGCCTAATGCTTTCAGTCTTTCCTCATAGGGCTTGTGCTCCAGCCCTTTAATCATTTTGGTTGCCCTCCTCTGAACTCTCTCTAGCATGTCCCTGTCCTTTTTGTAGTGGGGAGCCCAAAACTGAACACAGTATTCTAGATGTGGCCTCACCAGTGCAGAATAGAGGGGAATAATCACATCCCTTGATCTGCCGGTAATACTTCTTTTGATGCAGCCCAGTATGCCATTGGCCTTTTTGGCAGTAAGAGCACACTGCTGACTCATATCTAGCTTCCCATCCACCATGACCCCCAGGTCCTTTTCTACACTGTTGCTACTCAGCTGAATGTTTCCCAGCCTGTAGCAGTGCATGGGGTTTTTCCGTCCCACATGCAGGACTTTACACTTGTCCTTATTGAACTTCATAAGATTTTTATTGGCCCACTGTTCCAATTTATCTAGGTCTCCCTGAATCCTGTCCTTGCCCTCCAACGTGTCTAGTGTTCCCCCTAGCTTGGTGTCATCTGCAAACTTACTGAGAGTACAGTCTATTCTATCATCCAGATCATTGATGAAAATGTTGAACAGAACTGGCCCCAGGACCGACCCCTGGGGCACACCACTCGTGACTGGTTGCCAGCTAGACATGGAACCATTGATTCCTACATGCTGAAACCGTTGATCAAACCAGTTTTCTATCCACCTTACAGTCCACCTATCCAACCCATACTTCCTTAATTTGCCAATGAGAATGCTGTGGGAAACTGTATCAAAAGCCTTGCTAAAATCAAGGTATAGCACATCAACGGTTCTTCCTGCATCTAGAAAACCAGTCATCTGATCATAGAAGGAAATGAGATTGGTCAGGCATGATTTACCTTTGGTAAATCCATGCTGACTGTTCCTGATCACTTTATTTTCCTCTAAGTGTTTGAGGATGGATTCTTTGAGAATTTATAGCTACTTTGTGTCCATTTTAGGCTGGCTCAGACAATGTAAAGCATTGGTTTTCAAACCACGGGTCAGGACCTAGTACTGGGTTGCAGACCCTCAGGCATTTGGTTGCAGTGCCCCTTGCTGCAGTTGCCACAAAACTGGAATGCATTGCTCAAAGATGTAATTGTTGGGTTATGGGCATAAATGATTTTTTTTTCAACTGGATTCTGAGGAAGAAACGTTTGAAAACCACTGGTGTAAAGTGTCGACAACAACCAACCATAAATTTTTCCTGTGAAGCATTGATTCTGTTATTCTGATCATCAGCTGCTCATGCAATCTTCAGATGGACTAGAATTCATATAATTGCCCTTCGCCAGTGCCGTAAAAGAAATAAACCCCAACTCCTACAGAGAAGCAGCTAGAGACCCAGGATTCAGTCTTTAAGGGACTTGCAGCAAAGATTGCTCAGTTAATGAAAACAAAAGCAATGGACTGTATTTATAAATCTTTTGATAAAAGAGAGAAAATAACAGCTCTATAGAGCTATAACAGGATGTGGTTATTTGGTAAATCCACATTCACCATTTCACAGCTTTCTTTTCCTCAACACAAACAAGAAAACAATTTGAATTTGAACAGAAGAGTCCCCACAGAAACAGTGAGATGCAACTTAAGAGTTCCCAAAGTTTAGGTGGAGTTCACCCAAATCTCAGCTATAGCCTCTGTTCACCAAGTCCAAAGGCTTGAGTTGAAAGAGGCAGTTCCTTCTTTGCTTGAAGGATTTCTACTGGAGATTCCATGGAGGGTCTCTTTCTTCTGATGCTGAAACCAGTACTATCCAGTCAGCTCACTGATTAACCAGTCCATATACATGTGAAGAAACTTTTCTGCAAAAGGCTCCAGAGTAGGCAGATGACATCTTGTTGTCCACTCCTGACTCAGCTTCTCCCACTCACACATTGAGCCCATGGACTCTTCTCATGCAACCTCTGCAGCTGCAGCTCTCAAGCATCTGATCTGTCCATACCAGCACCAGGAAACCTTGTGGACCAGTCTCACTACCACACCCAATTTCTAGAAACTTTTGAGTCTGGGCAGCTAAATCTACCCAGCAACAGTAACCCAGCCCCTATAGGTTTCTCAAAGAAATAGCCTTTAATTAAGTATATGGGTTACAATTACTCACCATGAAGAATCTCTCATGTGCGGTTCATCTGAATTGTGTTCTGTTGTACACACTCATCAAAATAGCTGTGAGCTGGTGATGATAGTGAGATATTGTGGATGTGGTGGATTCTACTCCCTTTTTCATCAAAGCTGAATGATGTAGTGTCTTTATTTTCCCAGGCTTAGGCTAATGTAATTAGCAGTTTCAGAATATGCCCATGTCTATAATGAAGGCTCACTATTTTCTAAGACTAGCATGACCTAAATTGTGACACAAGATCCCTGTCTTTTGCAGTTCTCCAGGTCAGCAGACTATAGATTCTGTACCAATCAAATGTGCATTTAAAAATTAAGGTTTTATTGAATTAAATGGGAAAGTAAGTATAATCACTGTAGCTTAATCTTTTATGGAGTGTATTTGATTTTTTGCTGCCACATCACTTTTAATGTTAAGTTTGCTTCCAAAATTTGTATTGAAAAATGTATGGTAATTTAGAAGTTGTCAGGAGAAGACTGGGGAGGTGGGGTTTTTTTTTTTTGTTTTTTTTTTTTGCAGCTGGGTTTCAGCTTCTGGCACAAAGGAAAGCATTAGGAGGCAGTTTGAGTTTAGTAGTTGGATGGTGAAATGATCAGCAGTTAAATAGTTAACAGTGCTGACAGTAAAATTAGCACTATTAACTTTCAAAATGAACACCGAGGGATGAATATTTCTAGGCGGGTAGCCATGGTAGTTTATGTACAGCAAAAACAGCAAGAGTCCTGTAGCACCTTGAAGACTAACAGATTTCTTTGGGCATAAGCTTTCGTGGGCTCCAACCCACATCGTCAGATGCATGAAGTGGTAGCTACAGTTGAGAGATATATACACATGGAAGGATGGAGGAGGGCAAGTATTAGCAAAGTCAATTCAGGGGCCAGATGGGACCTATTCATACCGCTTAATTAAAGGGATAGAATGTGTGAACAGGGACAATTACCTTTTGTAATGTGCTAACCATTCCAAGTCTCCATTCAGACCCAATCTGCTTGTGTCAAGCTTGCAGATCAGCTCCAGCTATGTGGTATCATGCTGAAGTCTGTCTTTGAAGCATGGCAACTTTCAAATCTGCTGCTTAGCGTCCAGGAAGATTGAAGCGTTCTCCTACTGGTTTATGGCTGTTGCCATTTTTGATGTCCGATTTCTGTCCATTTATTCTTTTGCACAAGGACAGTCCGGTTCGGCCAATGTACGTGGCAGAGGGGCATTGCTGGCACATGATCACATATACCACATTAGTGGATGTGCAGGTAAATGAGCCCCTGATGGTGTGGCTGATGTGGTTGGGACCTGTGATGGTATTACTGAAGTATTTGCTTCAGGTTGGAGGGCTATCTGTAAACTGCCTCCCAAGGCTTGAGAGAGTGTGGCATCATCTTCTAGGATAGGTGGTAGATCTTTGATGTATTGAAGAGATTTTAGCTGGGGCTGTAGGTGATGGCCAGTGGTGTTCTGTTGTTTTCTTTGTCAGGTCAATCCTGTAGTAGGCTGGCAGGCCTTGCCTTGCTTATAGACAACCCCCAACCTGAAGCAAATACTCACCGGCAACCAAACACCGTACAACAAGAATACTAATCGAGGAACCTAGCCCTGCAACAAACCCCGTGGCCAACTCTGTCCACACATTGACTCCAGTGATACCATCACAGGTCCCAACCACATCAGCCACGCCATCAGGGTCTCATTCACCTGCACATTCACTAATGTAGTATATGCTGTCATGGTCTAGCAATGCCTCTCTACCATGTACTTTGGCTGAACTGGGCTATCCTTGTGGAAAAGGATAAATGGACATAAATCGGATAACAAAAAAGGCATCATCCATAAACAAATAGGAGAACACTTCAATCTCCCTGGATGCTCAGTAGCAGACTTAAGTTGCCATACTTCATAGAAAAAAAATTTCAAAAACAGACTTCAGCGTGAAACAGCAGAGCTGGAACTGATTTGCAATTTTGACACAAGCAGATTGGGTCTGAATGGAGACTTGGAATGGTTAGCAGATTACAAAAGTAATTGTCCCTGTTCACACATTCTGTTCCTTTAGTCAGCTGGTCTGAATAGCCCCCATCTGCCCTCTGAATTGCCTTTCTACCACTTGCCCACCTGCATCTTGGCATGTGTAGGTATACCTATAAAATTGTAGGTCCCACTTCATGCATATGACAAAGTGGAGTGGAGCCTATGAAAGTTTATGCCTGAAGAAATCTGTTAGTCTTCAAGATGCCATAGGACTCATTGTTTTTCCTGGGATGTGTGGGTCAATCATCACCTCGCCGTCTATGTCCCTGAATTGACTACTATAGCCTCTTCACTTCTTAAAATTACTGTTTACAGTCATAAGGGTTAGAAAAACAGGGAATATTTACACAGCAATTAAATATGGGGTTGGCCCTTGCCACCTTACTTAGGCTTGCAGAGGCTCAGGCTGCAGGCTGTGCTTTGATTGGTGTTTGCTTTCTGAAACTCTGCAAAAGGCTAAGTTCCCAGAACTTGGACTCCACGCAAGCCTGAACATCTACACTGCAGTTTTACAGCCCAGCAGCTTGAGCCCACAACCTGAGTCAGCCAACCCTGGCCAGCTGCAGAAGTTTGATTTCTGTGTAAATGTATCCTCAGTCTCTGGTTTTTCCCCTGTGCATCAGATTTATTTACACAGTGGAAAGAGAGTGGTGGGTGGGTATAAAATGCTTTGCTGATGTGTGGTGGAGAATTCTGATCTGGTAGCATTTTATACCCACTTTTTACAGTTTTACATGGTGACATAAAACAATGGACAATGACACCTAATTCTACAGGCCTGGTGAAAGTGTGTAGCACAGGACTGAAGAGAAGGAAGAGCAGTAATGTTGCTTTATGCTCTGTCAGATCTTTCTCATTTCTGGGGATGGGAGATGGCTGGTTCAGACAGTTATGTGAGCTTGAAATCAGGCCGAGTACATCAGCTTACTACTCCAGCCTTGCCCCTAAAATTTAGTTGCCAGGGGGCAGTAGCAGAATCAAACCACTGGAACATTTAAGTGCCCAGCTAAGTCAGCTTCATGGCTAGTTTGTACCTCTAGAGCAGTAGAAAGGGAATGTAGCAAAAGATGGGATCTGGCTCACTGCATCAAGGTTTTGAGGGATTCATCAATGAAGACTTGGGTTCTGACACACATATCCCAGCAAAGGTTGAATTCTTTGGGTTCTGTGGATTTGCAAAATTCACAGAACTCTGAGCATACATACAGCTGCATATTTTAAGACTTATTTATAGTGGAGCAGTTGAGTTGCATTATTTCATATTCATATAAAAGCAGAATGAATACAATGCAATATGATGTACTTTGTACTTGTATTTGCCGGTGCCTCAGTGAGATGAAATAATTTGTGTTCTAACTTGATTCTAGCAAATGAAAAGTTTCATAAAGCAGAATCCTGGCCCCAGTCCTGCAGTCAGATCCATGTAGGTGTACTCTTGTGTTGTTGCCAGGCTCCATGGAAATCAGTGGGGCCTCATGCAGAGGAAGGGGTCTGTCTGCCTGCAGGATCAGGGCCTCTCTATGAGAGTGACAACTGTCTTCTTGAAGTGGATGGAAGAAGTGGCTTAAAAGAGAGATGTTATTTTGCAGTTACATCGAGACATATGTGCCTCTGTTTATAAGGATTTCTGTCCCAAAACGGCATAGAAGGGGGAAAAAAAAATCAGTCCAAACAATGGAGCCTGCTAATTAATAACTCATGGTCTATCAGTGTAGATGCCTCATGTTTTCTAACAAAGTTTTAAAGATTTTTCTCCTCCATCCAAGACATTTGCACATCTGATCAGACAAAACTTGCATCGACTTGAATGCGAGTTTTTCCTAACTGAGGTTTTCAATGTCCGGGTCTAAATTTGGGTAGAAGTTTAATGTCCTTGTAAATCATTGTAACTTCTCTTGCCCATGGGATAGGATGTAGTGATTGAAAATTACAGTAGATTTAATGAGTTCTTTCTCTCCATGCTAATACTATCTCATGAAAAAGTATAACCATAACCCAGCATACATATTTTTGTAAGTGAAAATGTTTGTTTATGTTGTATATTATGGTACTTATATTGCTTAATATGGGTATTTTCAAGTTGGAATTTCATGTTATTTAGTACAGGAATACTCTTCCTACCCATAATGGATCACTTTCAGCAGAGCCTGTAAGAGTAAGTGTGAGGGACATCTTTATGTTTGTGAATGAATGCCCATACACATTCCACATGAGGGCAAGCATGGAGTCCTTCTGTGGCCCAAAAAGCATGTTTCCACCAAATGCATAAAGTTTTGTAGCTGAATCTATGGGGGAATCATCAACCCACCACTATCGAATCCTGTGCGTCACTTATTTTTGTGACTTACTAATAAATCACAGGACTCTTTTGTTATGCTATAAAAATGCAGTTTTTCCAGTGTTATGCACATGAACTTTTTGAAAAGCAGTGCCTCCTTATAGTCCTGGCTGTTTGGCTCTAATAGCTCCATGTGCAGACATATACATGCCTGTTGCCTTATACAGGTATATAGAAAAATTGTCTATGCATTTCTTAAATGACCTACTCTAATACTGCATCAGAACTCACTAAACAGAGAAAAAAGAACTGAAAATATTTTGTTAATGATAGTCAGAATAAAATTATCTTCCTCACTTCATTTTCCTGATGCATCGCATGGAGGTCCAAAAGCCACATTAGAGCCCTGTAATCCTTCATCAGAATGTGTGTTTGGTTGCCTAACATCTGTGGATTGTTAAGATAAGTTATTACACAGACCTGCTTTAGTTTAGATTGGTTTGGAACACATCCCAGAATATTTAATCAGGATATAATTCCCGCATGCTGCTAGACTGCTTGCTCCACATCCTTCTTTAAAAATGTTTTTCAATAAACAGCTTTCTTACTGAAACTGTTATGTCACCTCAATTTTTTTCTTTCCTTTCTTGAAGAGAAGCTCTTGTTATTTTTCTGACTGTAGCTTAAGGCAAACATAGTATTTAATAGCTAGTCCTGAAGAGAATCCTAGACAAAGATGATAGTGTAGCTTCTATGTGAGTATGATGCAGATTTTCTACATATGTAATCTGTGCTGCTTGGTGTGTCTGTTTTGTCTGAGCTATAGTATTGAAAGACTGCTGTGCAGGTATATACTGTTGTAATTTCACATCTAGTACTTCTCCCTTTTGTATCCTTTATTTATCTGTGTGTCTGCTTCTGCCTTAGCTACTCCCAGTTATTTAGGATGAATATTTTTGTCCATAACAAATATTTGCAATAACAAAGCTAAAGGAGATTGGGTAAGTTTGTTAGTAAAGTCACAGGAAAAAGTTTATTGCTTATTTTTGATCTCATAGGTATACTTAGGTTTGTTTATATATACATATATAAATATATATTATACATATTTATATATATAATTTATATGTTATATTTATATGTATAGTATATATACAGTCAAATTGTGAATGATGTTATTGACAGACTTACCAACTTCACATTTTAAAATGTTGATGTGTATACTTATAAGAATTTGATTAAAATTTCTATCTTAGTCTAGTAGTCTACAAAATAACTTGCTTTGCATTTTGATTAAAGGAACTTCAATCCTTAAGAAAACAACATTCAGACCTTAAAAGAATTTTGCAAAAATTTTGCATTTTATTCTTCAGTTTGCCAGTTGTTGTCTGAAGATAACCTGCTAGCTAGTGTTGGACTTAAATAAACTCCAGTTCCTATTAGCTTTTGCACATCAACTTTTTAAAACGTTTCTGTGAACTATTGGTTTAATAAGTAGAAATTCAGACAATAATTGTTGACTAGTGGCTGTATACCAGCAAGAAAGAGAGAGATTGATGATGATAAGTGGCTGCTGCCTGATTGGTTAGCAATTACATTAGAGTTCATATGCACTTTTTAAAATGTTTCTTCCCTGTTAGTCTAATCTACATTTTAACTTGTTTTTGCATGAGTACATGAATTTTCAGTCCCTTCAGTCTGTTTCAAAATAAAAATATTCCAGATGAACAAAATAAGACATAATAATATGAAGAATAGGTTTTTAAGATACTAGTGTTTGTTTTAAAAGAGAAGCTGCCATTCCTATTATTTCTTTGTTATTTTTTTCCCTATTTTTTAACAGAGTATGTTTGTATCAATGCTGGAATAATTGCAATGTTTGATCAGATTCTTTTTTGAATTAATTAAAAACATTTTAATATCTTCCTTGAAAGGGAAAATAATTCTGATGTTGGATAAAGGCATATTATAGATATGGCTGTGGATAAAAGGAAAGTTTTATTTTTTTCCCTACAGATTAGTCTGTGGGTTTAGAAATTGTATATTGTTTGAAAGTTTTGATATATTCTTTATTACCTAAAATGATAACCTACTTTAGGATCCTTTCAACAAATATGAATTATGCTTAGTATATAAAATGCCTGAAGATTCTTTTTCTTTGTATTATATGAAATGCCTTTGTTGCTGGAATGCAAAGAACTTTTCCTCACTTCTTGATTTTGTCACAGTCAGAACATTGTTCTGTTTATCAGTTTACCATGAAAATGTATTGTTTCTTCACATCCTTTTCATGTTAAATTTTGTGTAGTGTATCTGTATCTTTACATGCAGACAATATTTTAAATTTTTTTTCACTTTCTCTTCTCTTTTCTTTCTTGCTTCACAACTTTATTTATGCTTCTATTCTAGTTACTAAATTTGCATAATTTTTCTTTTTGCTTATTTAGCTGGTTTCCATCTTTTTTACTCTTTTTTTCTTTCTAGATCTCATTAAACTATCTTCCCTATTTTCCCCTTTTCTCCCCACCCTTCTTTCTTCAAAGGAGCCTCTTCTTTCCCTAATTATTGTTTTGGTTTGAATCAGCATTCACTTTATTTTCTCCATTTAGATCTCAGTTTTTTTTCTTATCATCGTTTCTTACAATGCCTTTTGGCCCTGATTCCCTGTATAACCCCTAGGCCTAGAGGCAAGCCTTGTGAACTCTGTTGTTTTCTGATGCTGCTGGAAGGGAAAGAAACAAAACAAAACACCTGAATATGTAAACAGTTCAGTGGTGATGACTAGGGACTGGAACGTTTGCCTTTTCTTTAGATGTAAGTGAGAAATATAGCATATGGTTATTTCTGCACATGTTTGATCTTTTTATCTTTATCTGTAAGAAAGATTTTTCTGGTTTCTTAAAATACGGTACACAACTTCTCATTTCATTGTTGTATTTAGTTACATATCAGTATATTTCTTTATGCTTGGAGTTTACAACATTGGTAAGTAGCTGTGTTTGATGTAGTTGAAAGTATTCACAGTATGTGGTTCATTTATTTTAAAATTCTACCTGAGTTTTGATAATGTTTCGTTGGTAAGAAATATTAAGAAGAAATACTGTAACAAAGTCAGTTGCTTTATTAGTTCACCGTAGTCTTTGGAAGGGAGGAGTTAACTGGCCTGAGTTTTACAATCTCGAGATCAAGTTCACCTCACATTACCTCACCAGCAAACATCAGTTTGATAATCCCATTCTAATGTTTGTGCACACTAAAAAATCAACTAAACACCAACAATCCGCTTAGCCCCTCCACTCCATTTTGTCAATCATTACTCAAAAGAAGCCCAGCCCTGAGATGGCAGGTTAAGATTGAGATATATTGATAGAACATTGTGAAAGCTTGCATAGCCCCTGCTTGCACTATGCTTGGCTCTAGTTAACAGAGTGATTTGCACTTTTGTGAACACACTGTCATGTGAACAGACTTCATCCAATCAAACACAATGCTATGTCTGAATGCTTATAAAACAGGGAAATATATTAGAACTTGAAAGGATTCTGACATGGATCTTTTTATCTTAAATTAGGTTATGTGGGTATGCAATTTATGTCGAAAGCAGCAAGAAATCCTAACAAAGTCTGGAGCATGGTTTTTTGGAAGTGGTCCACAGCCTCCAGCCAGTCAAGATGGAGCACTAAGTGATACAGCTACTGGTGGAAGTTCTGATGCACCTAGAGAAAAGAAAGCAAGGCTTCAGGAGCGTTCCAGATCTCAAACTCCCTTAAGTACAGCAGCTGCCTCATCACAGGAAATCTCTTCTTCCACTGTGCAGTCTGACAGGAGGAAAGGAGCTGAACTAGCACAGCAGGCTATGGGCCCAGAACAGAAACAAGCTTCCTCGAGGTCTAGAAGTGAACCCCCAAGAGAAAGGTAATATTTCCTAATTCCTCTGAACATATCCATAGCATTTGAATTGGTAGTTAAGCAATATTGCACGACAATGTATTTCTGGGAGATTACAGCTATCCCTCATTTGCTTCACACACTCAAAATCAATGGCTAACTGTGTTTATTGATGAGGAAAGTACAATAATTTACTAAGAAAAGCACTGTCTGGGGTATGCAGTGAACTCTATGCAAGTGAAGTTTACAAAAATAGTAAGACAGTTGCACCTTTGATTTACTATGGATTAATACCATGTTTGCATAGTCACAGACTATTGATTGCGAAGGTTTGCTTTGTGTCCACAGATGGTTCTAAAGACATTTTGTAATTAAAAGGACCCTTTTGCAGTTGTACCAAAAACCGACCTGACTCTGTGTGAGAACTATTTTATTTATAATAAGCAAATCATTCACTGATCATATATTTTAAAAGAAAAAGACTAGAGATTCTGACTGATGCATTTACACTTGCTATGTGCTTTTTAGTTTTATCGGTCATTGGAAGTTACTGTGTGATAATTTAAATTGCAAGACATTATTAAAATAGATTTACATGTGTAAGATAAACACATTTTCTTAGCAATTATAATCTATTTGCATATGGAACTGAGGCCACCCATAAGCAACTTATAGGATTTATCTTATTAAATGAATGGCGATGATATGCTTTGGCTACATATGTACTGCAATGAATCTGCTGAGCACAGGACAGTGGAAGGCAGAGTGCTGAATCTGCTGCACCTCTTTTGGAAGCCACCTGGAAGATGATGGGGAGTCTGCTTGGAAACAGCAGGGACTGTGATGGAAACAACTTTTCTTGGTGGCTGCTCAGTGAAGGGTTGTCAACAGTGATGTCTCTTATTTATATAGAAAATGGCTTGCCTGTACTAAATCAGTATGGGAGGCCTTTTATCCCATATTTCAACAGCAGGGGGCCAGAACTCACAAGTGCATCTTTTCACTCCTCCTAATGCTGGCCCTTCAGAATGGTGCGGAGAAAACAGAAGGGGACACACTCAAAGGCTGAGGTCGGGACAGAGGGTGGTGCTGGAAGATGCATCTGTGAGTAGTGGCCCCTGGCTGATTCCAGTGCTCGAGTTTCCCTGCACAGGCTGTCTGGTAGGGCACGTGGACAGTGCTGTGCCCTGGATTGATGCTGAAGGGCTAGAGGGCCAGGAAAGGATCTATTTCAAGTGTGTCAAATTTAGGGCCGGGGAGGGGGGTGGAGCCGGCCCACCAGAGGCGCTAATCCAGCTTGCAGAGCTGCTGCCTGGAGTGTGCCTGAGAAGTCACTGCAGCAGCAATGAACAGCTAAGACAGGCTGCGACTGGCAGAGCAGGGGTATATTTGCTTCTGGCTCACTCATATGCTCCTAGTCACAGCACAGGGGACCAAAGAAAGTGCTCCAGCCAATCCCAGCTCAGCTCTGCTGTGGTATGCCAACCAATCAGAGTCTCGGTCACAGCAGGCTGGGCAGGGTCCCTGGAGATCCCCTGTGCCACCTCCCACCCGAACTATTTACTGTCAGTCAGCATGGTAATTTGATTGACAGCACATTGCACAAATCACAAATAAAAAAGGAAAAAGTAGCAGGGCCCACCTGGAAATGAGCCAAGCAGAGGCCAGCTGGGACTGAGCCCAACCAAAGAACAGCATCCCCCATCTGCAAAGCATCTGACAAAGTGGGATTTTCTCCTATGAAAGCTCATGCAATAAATAAATTTGTTACTCTTTAAGTGCCATGGGACTCCTTGTTAGTCATACTGAATGACTGACAGTGAGTGGGCAGAGAAGGGGGAGGTAGGAGCCTAGCCTGCCTGTGTCCGTGACTGTGACAGACTGATTGCCTACAGCCATGTGATTGGATAAGTGGAAAGAGAAGGGGAACAGTGTCCAGGAGCTGCCCAGCAGGAGCAGACTGGGAGCCCACAGGGCAGGGAAAAGAGAAGATGTCCGAGTCTGCTGGGTAGGGGAGGCAAAAGGGGAGCCCATGCCACTCTGAATGTGGCAGGGGAGAAGGGTGGGAGCCTGTGTGGACACATGGCCCTCATCCGGTGTCCTCTTTGCCAGTGCGACCCCCCCCCCACTGAATGAGTTTGACATCCCTAATCTATTTGGTCTCGTGTACATTATGCTGCTAAGAACACGTATGTAAGTGTGTATATGTAGCATATGCAGACAGACATCCCACTTTGCTTTGTAACATCAGCTTCTCACCAACAGTGGACAACAATCTGCTTCAACACTCTGATATCAGTGGTCTCTTAAGGGAGAGGCAATAATAGAATAGCAAAATACTATATGTTCGTTTTTTATTTCACTCAGTTGGAGACATTTCTTCTTCTGGCCTGAAGTAAGGTTGTTACTTTAATTCCATAGTCACATGTTTGTCTGTTGATCATGTTTTCCCATTTCAGTGTTTTCAATAACTTTGTAAAATGGCTTATTTCCCAAGAGCATTGCCATGAAACGCTGGACTTCTAGACTTTGCAGAAGCACTTACAGGAGTTTTCAAGGGACAGAGCTTATAAAAGAATTCTTGCAGTTTGCTTATATATTACATATGGTTGTGATCTGTATGCAAAAAAATTGCAGATTCATAGGCTAAATAGTATTGATCACACACCATTGATCCTATCACCTGTACTTTACCCCATACCCTGTTTTCACCAGGGCTACTTTTCACATTCCAAACCTGAGTATCTTCAAACAGCTGCTGAACAAGCAAATAAACAAACAAAATACTGTCAAGGTAATGTTTGTTACTTTCCTTCCCTTTGGAACATCTGTGTGACTGGAATTGTGATCCTGGGCAAACTTGGCTTTATGTGCTGGGTGATATGCAAAATAATAGCAATACAGTTTTTAAAAATGGTGGTGAAAAATGTTATGTGTAGAATGCAAGGTGGTATATTGTGATAGAAATGTTTTATTGGCACACATCTGGAATGTCTCACGTGATACATGCGCAGTTTCACAGGCAGCAAATAATGTGACAGTGCCAGAACCTATACATAATACCACATCATCATATCTTGTGAATAGCAGAGAGCCTGTGAAAAGAGAGAAAAGCACAGACTTTGGAAGCTTTGACTGAGTGGCTTCAGCTAGTGAACAGTAAAAGTTTATCTTGACTGAGGTTTAAAAGTAATCCAATGACACTTAGGAGTTGGAACCATCAAGTTTAACTGATAGCAAACCATTTTGCTAGGGTGGTTCGCCATAGGTCAATGTGTACAGTAATGGACTCAGTCCTGCCATGTCAACTCTGATGGCTACAGCCCCTTCCTTTGGGTAGGTATTACTGCATCCTCCAGTGCATTATGTTATTAAATGTATGTACTAAAACGTATTTCTGTTAAAATAGTTAAGTGTTGTTACTTGAGCTGCTCTGAATTACTGATCATCTCTGAAATGCTAGAACCAGATTTAGCACACTCTATAAGTATATTGAATTTATGTTTTCAGTGAGGCCTTAGAGCAGGTGTCAGTTCAAGATATTGGTACTTGTAATACTTCATTCTGTAGTTTTGAGAAGTTTGAGCTAAAATGGTTGGCTTTACTGAAAGTATGGAAAATCTGAGGGTCCAAAGCATAGCTAATGTAACTGTAACAGCAAGCCAATATACTTCTGGCTATTCCCTGTTTGCTAGTATGGCACACCTCTTAGCTCCAGAACCACAACCCTCTTGAGTCCATTTTGTGACTCTTCTACATCTAAGTTATTGGACTGCATATGTTTGCTGCTCTTCTCTAGAAAAGATGTATGTGCATCTTTTGGGATAAACAGTCAACACCTGTTCATTTAATATTTACAATTATGTTTGAATTATAGCTGTTATTAGACAATGTACTCTATATCAAATGATATGCTCAGATAAAAAAAAATCTTGTTCCAATGTAGACATAGATAAGGGGAATTACACTATAGTAGAGAAGTAGTAAATCATACGTTACAAACCTTAAAGATCTGTTATGTTGAAAATGCATGTCTCAGGCTTAAGAAAATGCATGTCAGGCATCAGATATTAATGAAACCTTTGTTTACTGTTACAACAGGCATGTTCATACTGTAGCCAGGGTCATTTGAAATCTTTTAAACCCTTTTTTACAGATACAAAAAGGAGGATTTGAGAATTTAAAATCTAAAATATTAAGTAAAGTTTTCAATTTAATAATATCTTGTACCCTATCCCTTTAACTGCAAAAAGATTTTATTAGGAGAACCCCTTGTATGACAGGTTTTGAGAAGTTTTTAAGTACAGTAAAAGCTGTCCTTTTTGGGAGATGGAAAAAGGGCTAGGACTGGAGTCCTGGAGCTGTTGCTGAAGTCTGGTCCTGTTTTGCTTAAGACAAAACCAAACCCACGTATGAAAAGGAGAAAAAAGACTAGCAAAGAGAAAATTTATCTTTTGTCTTTTGTTCTGACTTTCACTCACCGTCTGTTTGCTGGACAGACATGGACACAGCACATGGTCTTATAAGGCACCCTGACAGCTGACAAATATAGTACTATCAGGCTGTTCAAGGCATTACTTTTAACTGTCTCTGTAGTCATAGGCTTTCAGCAGTGTTGCAAAATTTGGCTTGCCCAGTTCAACCTGACTCTAATTATACAAGAGGCAACAGGAGAGAGAGAAAAAAGAGAAGAAAATGACACATGGTAAAGGAGATGAACGGGACAAAGTGGGATTTTCTCCCTTGGAAGCTCATGCAATAAATAAATTTGTTACTCTTTAAAAGTGCCACAGGACTCTTTCTTTGTTTTGCTGAACTAGACTAACCTAGCTACCCCTTTGAAATGCATTTCATCTTGTAATTCTTCTTAGTGGGGAAAAAGGTTGGTTCTGATGTTTAACTATGAGTTGATCTCTGTGGATGGTGGATATTTTTCTTGTTTTTGACTAAATGGGTGGACACAGAAGACAAGGGAGAAGAGATGGGTGTGGGGGTATATAGGCTTTTTGTTGACTTTCTTAAACTACAAGGCTGTCAGTCATTGCTGGATGTACTGGCAGTTTAGCCACAACAGCTTTTGCTCTGAATACAAAGTTGCTTTCTTGGTGCAGGACATTGCCTCGCTCATCCGGTCTGGGTCTTTTCCTTCACTGATTTTTTTCTCAGATTGGGCAGATCTGGATGGGAAGTCTCATGTCCTTGTGCTGGTGCTGTGCTGAGAGAAAGTATGTGATAGGACAGCAGAAAGAGAGTGCGTGGTAGGAAAGCAGTAAATGAGGAAAGGAACAACACAGTGTTGTTTATGTCTGGTTGGTTTTTGGTCCAGCGGTGATGATCAGGTATCTCATCAGTATACTGGTTTAGGCGTCTTGATAATCAAGGCTCACCAATAAAGACAGTTTTTGGAGCAAGTCAGAGGTCTACTAGCTTTTCTCTAGGCATCTCCTAGGAGTCTGTTCTACCCTTTTGTTCTCCGAAGTGTGTTTTTAAGGGCCTCAGAAAGAGGGTGATAGAGGGAGTAGGCCATTCCTTGATTATTTTGTCTACCAGTGAAGTCTAATGTCTGACACACCAGTTCTGGTCTGTTAATTTCCAATTTCATTTTCCTCTTCTCTGTCGGTCTCAATTCTAATAACATCCTCCTTACTTTGGTAGCCCTTTTTTATTGGAACTAATCCAGTTTTCCAGTCTCTTTTTTGTAACAATTTCAATCAGCATTAATCATTACAGGTTATTGTAACATTTTATGAACTTCACCAACTTTCTATCAACTGAGCTCATAATTGGAGTAGGCCAGCTAGATCCAAAAGTATCATAGCAAATATAGTCCTGCATGCTTTTAAGAATTTATCCAACTCATAAATAGTCCTTGGAGCTGATGATAATTCTGTTGTTTACCTCAAACATCTGTGTGCTCTCTACTTCCAAGAGTGCTTGTGCTATCTGGTTACACCAACTTTTCCTATTTTTTTGGAACATCCAGCAGCTGGAGGTGTTATCTGACTAGGCATGCACAGAGAGACAGTAGCAACAGAGAAGTGGAGCTGGGGTGTGAAAGTGGGCATTGAGGTCTCTGAAGAGAACCATAGAGTTGCATCAAGCAGGCAAGGTGAGGCTACCCCCTTAGCCATATAAGGGATAAGCTCCAGTATCACTTCCTGGGTATGCCTATTCCCTGCTCAAGATTTAATTTTGGTGGGCAGGAGAAACAATACTATGTCTTTTCTGATCCCTGCTGAACCAGCATTCTAAAATCTGTGGATCTGCTAAGAGGAGAGATAATTGCCTTGTAGCAAACGGTGAGGGAAGATGAGAGGTTTAGATTGGCACTAGTGTCAAGAAGAGAAGTGGAGTGTTAAATATAATAAATAATTGGACTAAGAAGTAAAGTAAAGAAGTAGCTAAACATAGTAGATTTAGAACAAAGGAAAAGGAGAGACATTAGTAAAGATAGGAATCATATGGCTATATATAAACTACACTTTATAAGAAGAGGAAATGCATAGAAAGCAGTGGGCCAGATGGGAATACAATAGGGATAAAGTGCAAAAAGTTATGAAATTTTTTCACTATCTTTAGTGAACCAGAGAACACCTGAATGTATTTATTAATTTACATGGAACACATGACGAAAACTTTCTCAAAAGAGCCAATATATACCAGCTGTAATATCTGCATACTGTGCATTTCTGCAAAAACAATTCAAGAAATTGATTGTGTGAATATAACACGCATTTATTTCTAAAAAGAGATGCATAATGATTACGCATACAACTGAAAAAAATATTCAAGTTTTAATGGGAATTTTGAGCCTGTATGATCGAACAAAGTTCATCTGTTCTTCAGATTGATCAAAGAAAGTCTCACCATGAAGTTTACATCAAAGCAATTTTGATTGTGGCAGTAACAGTGGCAGGAAATTTAAAATGTCCCAGTCACACCAAAGGAGCAAGGCAGCAGCAGGGGCCAACAAGCACCTGGAAGCTTTGCTGCAGCTGGGGCACTTTAAATCTCACAGATGCATGTTGACTCGCCACATTGCTCCTTCTCCGCACAGCATCTTTCTCGCTCCCAACAACAGGGAGGGGTTGGGATCGGTCATGGAGCACCTTCACTGTGTCTGCAGAGCACTGATGTTCCACAGAGCACCAGCTGAGAAACATTGATTTTAAATGTTGCCTTTCTCCCAGTCTTTGTCTCTATGTTGTCCTCTTAAAGCTTGGAAGAAGTCAATGAGACCATTTGTCAATAAGTGCTACTTGATGCAAGTGGAGGTTCTACAATGAGACCTAGGTACTTTGTGTTGAAGAGTTTATATTCTCCTTTTATTATATGCCTGTAAAGCATCATGAATATTTCGTCTGCTGTACAGACAAAGTATCATAAATCCATTCTGATCATTATTCCCTTCAGGCATGCTGTAATGTGCTAGTTCTTTCCTCTTCTTGAGATGCTGGCCTTATGGCAGATTTATAGGGTATGCACACAGATCTTTTCAGACACAGATTTTCCAAAATGTTTTCCAAAGTATGGATCCTGGATTTATAAAGGATACAATCAAAAAATGTGATAAATCCATTATGATAGCACCCAAAGAGTGGGAGACCACAAGAAAGAAATATGTTTGAATCAGAAATCCATCTCCATCTTGTCAAGTGTAGAAGGGCATAATTTTCAGGCAGCTTCATTGTTGTACATTCTGGCTATACAAAGTAATGCATTAAAATTTGTTATACTTTCCCATTACCAAAAATGGAAATTCTACTAATCTATGTCTAAAGGCCTATTTTGATTGTCTTAATCTTTAGATTCATGTGACATGGGTACTTGTTTTCTTTAGAGTTGAGTAAAATAAAGCAAGATAGATATATTGTCTCTGGATAGATTCCTTCTGTTGTACTTCATCATAAATGCACACTGATTCTCTTTGTGTCACTGAATATATGAAAAATCTCCCACCATAGTGTTTACATAAAGAATGCTGAAGCACTTCAAATGGGAAGTGAATAGGTAGCCATGCCAGACCTTCCTCCACAGCTGCTGGCTTAAAAACAGTGTTAGAAAAGCATGCTATCATTCCATTATCCTGCTGCAAATATAACAGTGATGAATTTTTTTAAAAAATTTGTTGCAAATGATTGCTTTATTTGTTCAGATATGTTATGTTAGCATTTTTTGTGAGTGTATTAATTATATAGATTATAGAACTTAAAACGTCATAGTTTTCACTCTGGCAATAATTTCCTATTGGAAAGGGAAGGAAGTAATGTTGAAAAGTTGTTAATAGAAGAAAAACCTTTCTCCATTCTTTTCTTACTTAGCTTTTATTGCCTGTTCTACAGCTACAGTTTACAGAGACCACATACCCTTTGGCGACACTGTTTGCATTTTTATTTTTAGATTTATCATGTTGTTTTACTTCTTTCCATGGTAGGAAGAAGACAGCACTGGTTTCAGAACAGAATGGAAAAGGAGGTCTAAAAAATGAGCGTAAACGTGTGCCAAAGTCCTCACTTCCACAAGGACAAACAGATGACAGGGTACGTAAAGAAAGACATGAAAGTAGAAGGCTGGAGAAAGGAAGGTCTCAGGACTACCCAGACTTGCCAGAAAAACCTGAGGAAGGCAAAGTTGCTGATGAGGAAAAACAAAGGAAAGAAGATGAGTATCATACTCGGTATAGGAGTGACCCAAATCTGGCAAGGTATCCTGTAAAGCCACATCCTGAGGAACAACAGATGCGTATGCATGCAAAAGTTTCTCAAGCACGGCATGAAAGGAGGCATAGTGATGTAGCTTTGGCGCATACAGAAATGGAGGAGGCCGAGATACCTGAGAATAAATTAGGAAAACGCTCACCATTACAGGGAACTCAGGACAGAAAATCTCTTATGGAAACTCAGAGATCATACTCTATAGAAAGAACAGGTGATGTAAGAATATCTGTTTCTAAACAATTAGTTAATCATAGTCCACCAACCCCCAGACACAGTCCAGTTCCTGCTGAACATCTAGAACCGAAGAACCATGATTCCTTTAGGAAACAGAGTCGCCTTGATCCTAGCTCTGCTAGTCTAATGCGAAAGGCAAAGCGAGAGAAAATGGAGACTATGCTAAGGAATGATTCCCTTAGTTCTGACCAGTCAGAATCTGTGCGGCCATCCCCTCCAAAGCCTTACAGATCAAAAAGAGGTGGAAAAAAAAGACAAATGTCAGTCAGTAGCTCTGAAGAAGAGGGGGCATCAACACCAGAGTATACTAGCTGTGAAGATGTGGAAATAGAAAGTGAAAGTGTCAGTGAAAAAGGTAAGAACTTTAGGCATATTATTCATATGTTGCATGTGAGAAATGTTTTGTGTATATCCTACTTCATCTTTCTCTTGTTTTCCTGTACTTTTCTTTTTCATATTATTTTCATCTGGGAGAGGTTGCATATATCTATTGAATTGGTTGTGTAATTTTTTTTCTTTAGCATTCTTAGCTGAGATAGTCCTAAATTAGTATCAGCTAGTGATTTTTCCCTTTCTTTTCCTCTCCTCTTTCTTGTGACAATTACAAGTTAAGGGCTTTTGGCTTATATTCTTCTCTGTGGTTTCTGTTCTCCTTTACTTACAGCTTCATCTTATTTTTCAAAATGTGAATCAGATTTCAGTGAATGGAACAAATTGCATGAAAATCAATTCCACAAACACTCAGCGCACATCAGAATAAAATCTCAAATCTTTACAAAGTGCCTTTGTTAATCTCAGAAAAAGGATAAACAAAATCATATGTACTTTAATAAAATATCAAGAATCTGGTATAATACAGTGATGAAAGTGATAACATATTTATAGGGAGGGATATTATTAGAGGAAGAAAGGAGGGGATTGCTAAATTTGTCTCTAGTTTTCATCCTGTCATTTCAGTTTTCTTTTTTTTATTTATAGTAACACGAAGCACTAATAAGCAGTACATCTTGTGCTTTTTAATAAAGTGGTTTTGCTTGATTAAAAATTAATACGAGAGTAGAAATGTGTGACTTAAACAGGTAGAAGGAATAATCAGAAAAGGTGTACACAAAGGTGTACTCTCATTGGTGTCACAACTTCTCATTAAATGGCATTAAAATGGACTCTGTGAGGAACACTAGAGGCAGCAGTTGGCTTTTTAGACTGCTATATTATTTGTTTTTGTCAATTTGAAGTTGCCTGTGGGTATATTATAATCACAATGTCAATAGGTTGTCTGCATTGACTTTTATGCCTTGGCATTGTTTCTTAAACACATCAATTCCATTGTGTTACTCCATCTGTTTTTGTTTACCTGATGTGCTTTCCTTCTGATATCCCTGATAGGTTCACTTTATTGAGATACACTCCTTCATTCTTCACCTTTCATCATGCTGTTTGTTTTTCTGCATGAAATAGTTGGCTTTTATACCTTTTAAATCAAGTTTAGAAGGTATTTTCTCCAGCATTACGGTCTCAGCCAGGAGTTAGTGGATGAATTCCAAAGCAGCAGCCATGTTAATCTAGTTCAGTAAAACAAACAAGGAGTTCTGTGGCACTTAAAGGCTAACGGATTTATATTTTGCATGAGTTTTTGTGGGAGAAAATCCCACTTTGTCGGATGCTTTGAAGATGGAGGAACTTACAGAATGGGAGGAAATAAATGCAGGAGAGTGTAAGTCATGTGAACAGGTCACACTGTAACAGCAAATGAAAACAGTTATAAAGATTCAAACAATGGGGAACAGAATACAGAGGAAGATGAGGTCAAAACACCTGTTGTAATGAGAGAAAAATCCAGTGTTGCTATTAAGTCCTGACGCAATGCAACTGAATTTGCAAATAAATTCAATAGGGACATGAGATTTTTCTTTAAATCTTTCCACTGGTTCCCTTTCACCTCTGCATCAAATATAAGTCCCCCCACCCCCATCAAGGATCTCTACTCAGCTGTTGTGAGCTGACACCTGTCTTCCCTCTGGCAGAATTTCTAATCATTAGTATTTACCCATCAGCTTCTACCTTAAATACCCTCATGCTTTCTCTCATCCTGTCCTTTATGCATGGAAAATGTCTCCTTGATAAAATCTATACAGCAAGGTTCTCATTCTCCTTCAAACCCCTACTTAAGACTCGGATGCATCTGATGAAGTGGGTTGAAGCCCACAAAAGCTTATGCCTGAAGAAATGTGTTAGTCTTTAAAGGTTCCACAGGACTTTCTTGGTTTTGCTCTATAGAGACAAACACAGCCTACCCTTCTGGAACCTCCGTCATGATTCCTAAAAAAAATCCTATCCTGCTTATCGTGAAAATGCAGCTGATAAGCTGTAACTGTTCATGTCTTTTTTTTTCCCCTTTTTGCTATGCCCTTTTTCCTGTTCCTATCCCCATCAAAAACACCATACATGTAACTAACAAATTCATTAAACTGACAGATTAGTTTGCTTGTATATTCTGTTCCCATCCCTAACAATCTGTTTAGATGACTTGAGTCAATACTTGCCTATGATTTGAGTCATTTTAGTGACTGCAGATTCCTATAAGTGAAACTGTTTATGTATTAATTATAGGACTTACCACCATTTTGAAAAGCCATAAATTGCATGTCATTTAACATTAAAGGTTGCCCAGTTTGGAGGTACTTCAATCATAACACCAACTTCTTCCCAAATTTCCCTAGTGAAGACCTACACAATTTCATTTTACTAAATGTGTTAGAATGCTTGTGAGATGAGATAGATGTGGTAATATTTTTTTATTGGACCACCTTCTGTTGGTAAGAGACAGGGGCATCGCTGGCTCGGGGAGGGACCTGGGGCATGGGCCCAGGCCCCACCCCCAGCCCACAGGCCCTGCCCCCTGGCTGGGGAAAGGGACAGGCGCCACCGCGGGCGGCCAGGCCCTGCATCTCTGGCTGGGGACAGGGCTGCTGCCATCACTGGCGGCCAGGCCCCGGATCCCTGGCCGGGGACAGGGCTGCCGCAGCTGCCGGCAGTTGGGCCCCGGATCTCCAGCCTGATTGGGCTGCAGGTCCAGGGCACTAGCGCTGGGGTTCGGGGCACGTGCCCTGGAGTGCCCAGCGCCAGCGATGCCCCTGGTGAGAGAGACATATTTTTGAACTACATGGAGCTCTTCCTCAGGTTTTGAAAAGGTACTCAGAATATCATAGCTATGTGAAAGGCCAGTGTGATCAGAATGGTGAACCAAGAAGCCAGTTCTAGCAGCAGCATTCTGAACATAGTTCACAGCAAGCTTGAAGTTAATTCCTGTAAAGAAGAGGTCGCTATAGTTAAAATGATGGCTTGCAGAAGAGCTTTTGTTGCATAGACAGAGAAGAAAATACATTTTATAGAGATGTGTAAGAAAAAGAGACACAATTGTGAAATGTTCTGAATGTGTGAGTCTGTACTGAGGCTGAGTCAAAGACAACCTCAGGATTTGTAGCCTGTGTGAATGGAAGGATTGTGGTGCTGTCCCCAGGGACAGAGAATGGAAGCATAGAGGAGGGGTTTGAGACCAGATAAAGAGCTCAGTTTGCTATGCTGTATTTAAGATGATGCCTGGACATCCATAAAAGATATCAGAAATTGGATGAAGGGAGTGAAGCTCTTCAGTAGGCAGAGGAGAAGTATGTCAAATCTCTAAAATTGCATGTAGTAGCCTGGAGTGTGGGTGTGGGAGCTCCTTACAAATTGGGTGGGGGGGGGGTTGACTAAGTGGAAAAAATGAGATGGAAGTACTGAGACAGGGGAAGGAGAAGAGAGCCAATACCAGGCTGGAAAGAAAGATCCTGGAAATTTCTATCTGCTGTAGAGCCTGTCCAAGTCCCTCCACTTCTCCCTTCTCCACTGCCAAATCCCAGGAACTGAAGCAGCCCCTCTGGGTTCCACTTTCACCTCTGCACTTCCTCTGCTCCCTGAGTTTGCATGAGTTTCTGTGAATACACAATTGTCCACAATATTGTGATTGAAGGGGTGCTGCTAGCCCTCTCTGCTTTGTCTGGTAGCCCCTGTTGCTGCCAGTGTGCATAAGGCAGCAACACAAAGGGGCTATCCACACCCCCCTTCAGATTGGGACCTTGTTATAACTTCTCCTTCCAGCAGATACATCCTGAGTTGGATTTTATTCTGTTACTTAGTTTCTAATTGTATAAAAAAACTGCACACTTTCTAATACAGGTTCCTTCTAGAACAGTTTGCTTTTCTCTTGTCTTTTTAATTATCAGTCAAAAAAATCTCTGGAGTTTTAATAAAAACTCCAGTTATAACTTTTGTTGCAAGAAAGGGAATTCTTAGCCCACTGGAAAAAGAGGCGTGTCCTAATTTGCAAAAATAAATGCAATCCCCAGATCCCAGAAATGGTGGAATAAGGGGGTGTTCAAAGTTTTTTTTCTTTTCTTCATTGGGTCTATTGATAAAAAACTCAAAGGTTGCTTGCCAGTGATCTCAGTCCTTTTCATATGAATGAGAGAAGCCCAAAGAGATGCTGACTCTGAGAGGAGCATAGAGATTGTGTGAACAAAAATTAGCACCTAATTGCAATGCTCTCTTCTGAAGGCTGATACTGTGTTACAAAAGGCTGCATGCAATTCAGAGAGACACAGCCACCTCCCTCCCACACCCCTGCCCCACATGTCCCCTGCCAGCTACTCAATGCCTGAGGGTCTGCGACCTGGTACTGGGTCGCAACCCGAACTTTGACGAACACTGGTGTAGAGGGAGAAAATGAAGAAGCGAGCCACAGTTTCTAGTAATATTTCTGCTTCTTCAATGAACTTTATGAAGTGTGTGTTATATTGATGTGTCTGTCAAAAACTCATTTGTATTATTGTACATTATATGTGTGAAGGGAGTGCTGTCAGCCCTTGTACCTTTTTCAAAACAGACGCTTAGGGTTCCTGCTGGTGCAGACACCCATTCTCTTTATTTATATTGTAAGTGCTTTCTTCATAGACAGTCCAGCCCTCAAGGCCCTTGGGCACTGGGAATCTCACCCTTGTTGGCCCTGAGGCAAATTAAGTGCAGGGTTCCAACTCTCCTCTCTGGCCTCACCCCCCTCCCACCCTGCTTTTCTACCCCAGCCAGCTTATATCCTGCTGCACCCAGAAGGAACAACTGCTCTTGATTGCCTGCTTAGTGGGGTCCCACTCAGCTCCTACAGTTGCAGGGGCCTGCTGACCTGCTCTTATCCCAGGCCAGGCAGCTGGGTGACGGGTTGGGGGCAGAGGATCTGAGGGAGTTCACTCCCTCTATTCCATCACAGTGTTTCTCTTCCCAATATCTAATCTAATATTTGTCCATGATCAGGGATTCTCATTTTAAAAATATGAAAAATAATTCATGTAATTTTACAGATAAAATTCAAGAGACAAAAAAATTAGGTGCTTTAAAAAATAATCACAAATAAAATACGTCAAAGCTGCAAACTCTGACTTGGGACCGAACTTCCCCAAAGTTCCAGATCCAAAGTTTTGGCTCCATGAGCTATAAAGAGGGGTGCCACACACAACATGTAGGTCTGGATACAACTATTCTCAAAAAGTAAGAGGCATTTGGGTCATTGTTTTTAGCTCTTTTCTAATAGTGAATCTTTCAGAGATGGAATCTTGTTATTCCTGGAGCATGAGTTGTTTAAAGATGCACGTGGGCATATACATGCATGTGCACAGACAAGCACTTTCTTCCGTATTAGCCATCTGTCACTTAGAATATGTTTATTAAATCAGGTCCCTCAAAGCTGAATTGCTGAAGTGATGCTTAAACCAAACAATTAAATCCTTTTATTTAACATCCGTGATAAATGTATATTGGTACTTTTACTGTTGTCTTAAAAAATTTCCAGGCAAATTATTTGGAAGTACTTTATAGCAATTCCTTAGGCAGGGCCCTTAGAAGTCTGGAACACTTCAAGGCCAGCTTATTTGCAAAGGTTAAAATGTCTGAAGCATAGCTAACAGGGCCTCTAGCTTTCCAGATCCTGTATTGCTGTGGAAGCACTATTCATTTTTACATTTGGACTTAACAAAAAACTGTATAGCAATGAGAACATAGAAAAAGTATATATGCTATGCTAGAATCCTCTAATCCAAAATACCCCCATGATGAAGGCAGTATAAAAAAGAGAACAGGATAGAATTTGCTGACTTACCTAGGCTGTGCTTTAAACAACAATTGTCACAGTGCCAAAAGACTGATCTAACCCCAAACTGACATCTTGGCCTTCACAAGCCACTAGAACTGTTCCTTAGTAGGAGGGCTGCCATTGTTCAATCCAGTTTCTGTGCGACACTGGGTTTAGTGTTCTATATTTTGGTAATTTAATAAAAGTCATATAATTTCATACTTTGATCTTTTTTGTGAAAAAAATAACAAAACTAAAATTTTATAGTAGATAGGAATAAAATTTAGTAGGTATCAACGTAACAAAAACTTACTACAAAATACCTACAGATCTATATCTTAAAGGTTGTTCCAGTACAAAAGCCTGACTACAAATGAACTAATCTTGGTTCCTAATAAATGTACATAAATACTAAATTACCTGTGGATCTTACCAAGAAGTTATCTGTTCTTTCAAAAACTCATAATCACTACGAGCAACATTTACATGCTTTAAATTGTAATGGAGACAATTCACGGCAACCTGAAATATCAATAGCAAAATGATAAAACTGTGATAATAAAACTAATGGACCATGTTCTCAGTTACACACATGTAAATCTGGAATAATGCAGGGAATTAATTTGTATTAGTGTAACTGAGATCAGAAAATGGTGCTGTGTGCTTAATGAGAAGTGCTGTTAAAGACAGAATTTTACCAAACTTTCCTCTTGCATTTGCTTGAAAGCTGGGACAGAAATTGCATATTAGGTCTTCTAAGGATGTTAGTTGTAAAGCCTGGCTTTATAAATAAAAAATGATCTGGAATCCATCACCTCATCTAACTATCACTTCAACAGAGGATCTGGAGCCAAAAGAATATAACTTGGGATATAAAAGTATAACAAATCATGCAAAGAAAACCTAGAACTTGAATGCCCTTGCAAACAAAAATCAAGCTATTAAAGTTAATGCAAACAAGAAATGAATGCCAATATAAATAAATCAGCACCTGAACAATAGGAGCATACGTAAGCATTTTGAACAGATAATCATAATAGCCTATTGCACTGTCCTTTAAATATTTGTGAGCCAACTTAAAACAAATGACAGTAAGAGGAGTGCTGTATTTGCCAAATACCTGGGAGAGATGTGAAATAGAGGAAGGAAGCCAGTGATGCGATGTTAATATTCTGACAAACATTTTCCCCTCTAGTTTGTGTTAACACAACTTGTGTTCGCTCGCAGAGGAGCTGTAAGGATCAGCGGGATCATTTTATCATTTAAAAGAGAAAAAACTTCTCTATAATTATAAGGAAGAGGCAGTCTCACAAGCACATTAAGATGGCCATTGCTAGAAATATATTTACTTTGTTCTTGAAAACTGCTCTGAATATATTGAGTGTGATCAATGCTCAATTTCTATAATTTGATGATGGGATGGAGATGAACACAATGTAGTGGAGATTTTCTCTTTGGGAACATATGTTGAAAATACCTATCATGGGGGGGGGGGGAGAGGGAAGAAGTCATCTCATCCATTCCAAAGTACCCAAAAAACCTCTTTTTGAAGGTTTTTTTTTAAAATTTAGTTGTAAGCCATTTGTGGGGAAAAAAAATATTTGATAGTGTCCAGGAAAGTCATCCTGACTTGCCTTCAAATTGTTGGCGGATTTTTAAAAGGAAATAGCTAGAGATAGCCAAGGATAGCAACAGAAAAAATTCGGAATATTCTGTGTGTCAAAACCATAAGGGTTGATTCCATGTTATAGTAAATGCCTTTATACCATTTTTGCATTCAAAGGAGGCCTTAAAATGGACATTAATTACATTAGCACTTAATATTGAGAACTTCTGTGCTGTTAAGTTAGTGTAAAGGAGCTTGAGTATAAATCAGAAACAGACCCTCTGATTTTAAAACCATGAGCATGGCTGCTGCTTGGTGCTGTAAGAAAAAGAACTAATAATTCAATCTAGGTCTCGGTTAGAGTAAAAATAAAAAGTTTCACCAGTTTTCTTCAAGTCTGAATTTGATTCTACAATTGTAAATTCAGCAAGAATGTATTTAAAAATATTTGTGTCCAGATCAAGCTGCAGTGTATTTCTTCTATCCTGCGATAGATATGATATATTTAATAAATTCCAATTTCTGTCTTAGAATCTGGAGAAGTACAACATATGGAACTGGTTTGTGAAAACTACAGCCTAAATTGGATCCATACATTTGTGGAATATGTACAAACAAATTGTACATATTGTTCAGGCATATATTGCTTTTATACATGTTAAATGCTGACTTAACTTACTCAGTCCTTATTGTTAGCTGGACATGCATTTAGCTAACATGTCTAAAGCATCTGTATTTTAAAATACATCCAATAGTCATATGCCATCTGCAAAATAGTGAAAAGAAAGAATAAACCTGTTCCCTGCATAGGAATTTAAATGAAGTGCAGCAACAGGGCTGGATCAAAGCCCTGGAAGGGAGGGGGACTGCCAATGCTTGCCTGGGGTTCCCTGCCACCCATTGCTGGGGGGGGGGGTTCAGGGGTTCTGGCAACTCCAGCCAGTGCTGCTTCAGGGGGCCTAGAGGAGCTCACAGACCAGTCCTGCTGCAAGAAGAGGGCTTGGGTGGAGGGCTTCAGCGCACTGCTGAAGGGGGCTCGGGGCCATGGACCAGCACTGCTGCAAGGGCAGCTGGAGGGTTCACAGCAAGGAGGGGTTGAGGTAAGGGAGGGGTCGGGGGTCCACAGACCAGCTGCTGCAGGGATCTCTGGAGGGGCTGTGGTCCAGAGGCCGTGGTCCATGGTACTCTTGCCCCATCCCTGGACTGACTGGTGTAGAGCAGACCACCCGTTGGGATACTGGTCGCAAAGGCTATAGGTGGGCAGGGCAGAAGAAGCCAGCCAGGGTTGGAGTTTTGAGGGGTCGTGGCAGCCATCTTTAGGCTAGGGCCTGGTGCTACAGCCTATATAACCTCTGCCTTAGTCCAGCCCTGCGTTGAGACCTTCTTGTTTTTTATCACTGCCTCTGCATTCTTAGTTCCTGTTGGGGAGGAATCTTATAGAGCAGGGGTGGGCAATAATTTTGTCCAGTGGGCTGGAGGGAGCAGTGGACAGCTGGCCATGGGGCTGTCCAGTGTGGTATCTGGAGAGGGGGACCAGAGCCTGTGCAGGGAGGGCAGCATGGTGGCACAAAGGGGGCAGCAGCACACAGCCCAAGAGGTATTGGGGCAGTGAAGCATTAAAGAGCTGCCCACAGGGCCAGCGGGCAAAGAGCTGGCCAGGTGTGGTGGCAAGGAGCTGGGTCGGTCTGGCTGCAGAGCCTCCTGGGGAACTAGGGGCAGCAGAGAGCTGGCTGGGAGAGCCAGGGAGTAACAGAGAGCCTGCCCTCTGTGGGCGAATGAAGGAAAGCCAGCCCTGGGACGGAGGGGGTGAGGGGATGGCCAGGAGGGTGGTGGGCTGGACACAGAGGTCTGGCAGGCTGCATTCGGCCCACAGGCCGTAATTTGCCCACCACATTACAAGTGATGTTCATGTACGTGCTCATTAAAATAGTGCCTTCCTGATGATGCTAGTAGAGTGAAGATACTGGGTCAGGGAAGAATTTTAATTTGATGTCTTTTTGTGAGTTTTATGTTTGAAAAATAAAACTGCCCTGAAGGGAAGTGTCAGAGCAGACTTTGGGCATGGTACCACTCTTGCTTGGTTTGGGGAAGCAGGCTGCACGCTACATTTTTTAACTAACATGTTTTAAACTCCAGTGTAGTCATGGCAGGTTGCATTTTGACATGTTACCTGTTTACCTCAAACTCTGGAGGGAGCACTAGGGCAGCCAAAAGGGTAAGAAAAAAAAAATGTAATCAAGAGTTAATCTCATAGAAGAGGAAAAGCTCCTTAGAGTATGAAATTTGAGTCAGAGGAAGACTGTATCACTCACTGCAATCTATGTGCTATAGGTTGCCATCATTCCTGTCTTTACAATTATACTGGTATGATCATATCTCCTCTTCAGTTCTTATTTTTAATGTTCATTAAGTTTACTTTTTGTGCATATTTTGTGCTATTCTCATTTACTTAGAATGTGATGGACAATAAATGGATATAAATTGCTGGGCATAGTAATTTCCTATTCAAGTCAAGCAGAGGATTTCTGAAAATAAGAGACTTTTTATAATTTGCAAGTGAACTGTAGAAAAAATTATATAGGTTGCTGTAGCTCCCTTGTGAGTCTCTAGACCAGTCAGTGGTGATTTGCTTACAACTTGGACATAAATTTGATCAGAAAATAGGCCGAAGTGGTAAAGAAGTGTAACTAGCATCTATTTTGACATTTAGTATGTGCTCAGAATTAGTGTTGCCTTCCTGTGCCATTGTTCTCAACCGTGCTGCTTTTAACAGTAGAAGAATTGTCAAAAGGAAGTCTTCAAGCCTCCCTTATAGTCAGATTCCCTTCTCTGCTCCACCTCCCTGAGGTTGGGACTTGCGGATTCTGATTACAACTGTTGCTTCTCTGGAAATAGTAGTAATAATAATGATTCTTCTTCCCACAGGGGTGGCCTTTTCCCCCCTACCAACTGAGTTAAAGTGAGTAGAATCCTTCTCTGGCCTTGTTTAGGGTCCATTACACTTTCACTGACTATCAGCAAACAGACTGCACAAAGATATTCTTCCTCCTTGCTGTTCACAGTTCTCATTGCCATCCCCCAGATGGCTGTCTTATCTTCTACTTCATGCTTTATTCTTCCTCATTTTCCTTTGTAAGGGTTGTCAGAGATCTTAATTCCCTGATCTGGGTTTTAGGACCCAGCAAATTCATTTCAAGTCTTGTTTCTTGTTCAGCTAAGATGGCTCTCTGGAGAACAATCTGATTCCTCTTGGATGGTGGCAGGGAAACACGAACCCTTCTCACCCCCAGTCAACTCTTCTATTTGTATTTTTACTCAGACATTTACATGTCTGCTGGCAGGGATCTCGTTTGCCTTTCTGTTTTCAGTGCCATAACATTCAGTGAATGTCTCTCAATTAACCATCAGCTTCCGTTGCCACTGGTGATTGGATGGACCTGAACCCAACAAGGTACAGCATGACATGCCCACAGTGGTATGGGTTGTGAGTGGTTCAGTATGAACACTATATGCCATTGGCAAATTGTCTGTGGGGATTTTCATTCAGAGGTTTCGTCACTCAGTGAGGCTGGAGTACAGCTGGCACCATGGACATTCTGGGACCCCAAAGTGATTGGAGTCCATATGGCACAGTGCTTACCCTCACTTGTCCCTGGTCTTCACAGAAATAGTTTCCCTCTGCCCAGGGGTGAGTCTCAACTTATGTCTGATCCTTGTCCTCTTTTCTGATTCCTTTTGTATTAGGTTCTGTATTAAACCCAGGCCAGCTATGTGCATCTTGATTTCCCAGCTATGGTTACATCTCTGGGGTTTTTATCCATTAACCGTGATATCAGGTTCGATGGCTGAGTTTATAGAATTATTCTATACCCATTAACACATAGACCTCATTGACTATGGCAGTTCCCAAACAGTTCACATTCATTATGTGACTCCCTGACACCTCAGCATAGGTCATATACCCGATTTTTCTATATTCCATGAAAACCTTCTGCTATGTGCTCCAGAAGTAAGTTCAGACTTTTGCAACAAAGCTTATTTACAACTATCACAATCTTTATGTTCCTCTGTTCCCATAAGGGTTAAAGTGTCCAACACTTTTATCATAGGAGGATTGAGGTGGGACAAAATAAGTAAGTAATTTGGAATCTACCTTGCCCACTGGACAGGTACCTGGGATTGACTCCACCTAACAGACTATGGTTCTGCTGGCACAATCTCTCCATTTTGAGCTAAAACCCGTAATACCCATTTACCCCAACCTTCTAGGCTCCTTTTACATAATGTATAAGATATATATGTTATACATTACCTCACCACTGAATGGAGCTGTAATAAACTTCTTGAACTCACCTATAAACTTGGGCTGGAGGTAACTGAGAGCCTTGCTGTGGTCAGTACTGTGGTGTTGAAGTAATTTGGTGACTAAATCTAATGCAGTCATTAAAAATATAACACAGCATGGTCGTTCTGTGCTGCTGAAACTTATAACCTGAACCTATTAGATGTGACCTTCCCTTTCCAGTGCAAAAACAATCTGTTCTCATAAAAGAGAAAAATATATAAACTTTAATCCATAAGAAGAGACATGGGAACAGGTTATCTTGCACTCTTTCAGTTGTGAGTTCTTTTTCCTCATTCAAGGGAAGTTGGCAAGATATTAAGTTTTTTTTGTTTTTGGTTTGGTTTTTTTTAATTTTCAAAATGCTCTCCTCTGTCGCTTTTTATTGTTTTATTTATGGGTATTTCCATTGTGCTCATCACTGCATTTGTGAGCACTTAATAAAATTAATTTATCACAGTTCTCTTGTGATTTCCATTATACAGATGGGGAATTGAGGCATAGAGATGTTAAGGACACTTTTTTTTGTTTAAAGGATCAGCAGCCATCAGCTCTAATTTTTACACCTGCGTAAGTGGTTAGATTTTCAAATGACCTCAGCTCTTCTTTAGGTTCCTAAATGGTTAGATTTTCAAAAGCACTCAACTACCAGCAGCTTCCGTTAATCTTGAATTGGAAATAAAACGTGTCAAAGGAACAATTGGAGCTCCTGGGTGTTGAGAAATTTTGAGTATCTGACTCTTTCTATAGTTGTGTAAATGGGAGCTAAGTTCTTCTGAAAATCAGAAGCACATTGGAGGTGTTCAGCACTTTTGAAGATATGGTCCTTGATTTGCCCATGGCCACTCAAGGAGTCTGCAGAGCCAGGATTAACTCCTCTACATCTTCACACTAGGGCAGTGCTATAAACACAAGTCAATCCCTCCTGTCAGTATATGCTGTGCAAAAGTGCACATACATTTTGTAAATTCAATATAAAAGAGCCATGAATTGCCACTAATTACATATGATTATTCTTTTGATCTGCATGGTTAGAGGAAGAGATGAGCTGTGGAAGGTAAATACAGAAATGCACAATATTTATTGATGCTGCACAATTGTATTAGGTCTGTACAATGTATATAAACTCAGTCACTTGAAAAATCTGGTTTAAGTTTTGGCACAGATATACAAATCTGTACTTTCTCTTCAGTGTCAGGTAGCTTTCTGTTCCTCCAGACAGGAAAAATTAAGCTCCTGTAGAAGAGAAAAATAAATCAGTTACTGACTAATCAGTTACTTATATTGACATGCTTCAGTGTAAGTTTGTTTTCTGGGTGATTTGACAGTCCTTTGCTATGCAGTTTCTTGGTGATCCTTTCATGGATCTTTCCTACTGTGTGGAAAAGAGAACCAGCTACCTATGTGGTACTGCCTCCAGACTATGTGGGGGATGCTACATGAAAAAGGAGTTGGCTGTCTAGGAAAACAGGCACATCACGTGCAGCCTCCTGCCTTCTCAAAACTTCTCCAAACCTAGTGAATTTGTTCAAAAGTTAACAGAGAATCAGACAAGGGCTTTTGTATATTACTATATTAATTTATGAAGAAGTTTTAATTGTTTCTGGGAATTGCTGTAATTTAGTGTACTAATAATAATTACCCTAACTGCTGTGCCAAGCCTAATTATAGAATTTGGTCCATATTGAACTAACGATAAAAGTATTTTGTGATTTTTTTAACATAGTGTATTGTTTTTCTCCTTTATTCCTTTTGTTGGGGAGATGGACTGATTTATTTTCCAAGTGACATAAGTAGTCAATCACTGTTTAGGCAGAACTCCAGGAAAAAGTGTGTGTCAAGAAGTGGGATTGATGAGTAATTAGATGGCAGTACTTATCTAACGCCAAAGGATAGCATTCATAGGATCAAACAAGATTAAGGCTGGAAGGGATCTCATGAGGTCATCTAGTCTAACTCCCTTCTAAAAGGACCACTCCCACTAAATCATCCCAGCCAGGATTTTGTCCAATCAGGTCTTAAAAGTTTCCAAAGATGAAGATTTCACCACCTCCTTTGGTAACCTATTCCAGTGCTTCAGCACCCTCCTAGCGAGAGAGTTTTTCTTAATGTCCAACCTAGATCTTCCCAGCTGCAACTGTGTTAGCAGGTAACCTACTATTCAAAGCACTATAGTTCAGATGAGAGGTAAAAACCAAGTTTTAGACCATTTTCAGAGTGCCTCTGGTACTTTTAAATTCAAGTTGGGGTAACTTTAGTCTTACTTGCAATGTGTAGGTGCAATTTAATATAATCTTCTTCACTTACTTTCCTAAACAGTTGTAAAATGTTGCTGAATATTGTGAAAGGTTTATGTTTGTTTGTTTTGTGGGGCATGAAATGTTTTCTGTATATATTGTGTACTACTGTGAGAGTTAGTAGAATGCTTTGTGATATGTTTCTCTTGCATATTGTCACAGTCCTCTTTTGCATATTAAGGTTGATACACTATAATGTCTGTGGCGAGTGCTGAATAATGTGACTTCTCAATTACAGTTGGTGCTGGAGAGACAGTATGTGTGGGGGGGGGGTGGAAGAGTAGGGGGTGGAAGAGTTGGTATCCTACTGTTGAATTAACTTCCCTGAAAGGGGAATGTTGTCTAGTAGTTAGAGTGGTGGTTACAAGAAATAGACTCAAACAGAATGTTTGCTGAATGAGTGATGTGAGTCACTCATATCACAGATCTGGAGTGAAATTCTGACCCTGTTGAAAACAATGGAAGTTTTGCCATTGGCTTCAGTGTAGTCAGGATTTCAGCCCTGGATTCTATTCCCAGTTCTGCCAGAATAGCCCTTGTGCTAATTTTCTATTATTTTATTGTAAAATGAGGGGAGCGATATTTGCCTTACTTCATAGGGCACATCTATGAAGTTGTGGGGTAAAAGGGAGTCATTTTAAAGTGTTGGATATTGAGTAATTTTATTTTAAATGTTACTAAAATACTAAGTCCAGAGAAACAAAAAAGATCAGGAGAGTCCTTGCTAATTATCTAATTCAACAGATGACCAACCAAATGTACCTGTGATACAGTAAGCATGATCTTTATCCCTGTGGAGTGACTACATTGCAGCACCTTATTATCGTTAACTTTATCCTTCCATTTGATGCAGAGTATGGTGCACACATGTGATAGAGGGGTCTTATGTGATGTTTAATGTGATGTTTCTAGGAGGACCAGATCTCAAAGCCACGCAGCAAGTTGGATAGCCCAGTCACTTTGTAGTCTGTTAGCTTGATTTGAAGCTTATACCATTTTGCTGCGAGACTCTGCCTGAAAGTCTGCCAAATGGAGAACCAATTTTGAGGATATGACTTGTTAGCTCCTTGTGTATAGTAACTTAATTTGATAATATGCTACCAATATAGCAGAAGTCTGTAACAGCATTCAGATGTGTAGTGCTTATGGTCACTTATGGTTTTGTGAAGTATTTTCCTGGCACTGGTTGACACATGACCTGTCCTTTTCAGAGTCATTCCTTTCTGGAGATGCTGCAAATCTGTCTGCAATCAGTTGTTGCTCTTCAGTATGTGCCTCTAGACCAGTCATTGGCATTCAACAGCCCACGAAAACCTTCATGAAAGAGAGCAGCGTTTTTCAAATTAAATAATTTTCCAGAGGATTCTGGATACCAGCATTCAGATCTCTTTTAGCATTATCAAGCATTCCTTCCTAGAAAAGACGAAACAAAAGTGGACCGGTTCTGTTGCCCTGCTTAATACCATTGGTGATAGGAAATAGGTCAGACAGAACACTATTTGAGCATGCTGTCATGAAATAGCCTTGGAATGTTGATGAATTTTTCTGGACAGCCACATTGATGTCATGGTTGTCAAAGCACAAGCCTACCAACTGTGTCAAATACCTTAGTCAGGTCAATAAAGATAACGTAGAGGTCCTGGTGCAGTTTTCTGCATTTCTACTGCATCTGATGGGTTACAAGTACCAGGTCTGCCATTCTTCCTGTTGACCTAAAACTACATTGTAACTCCAATAACGTGGTATTAATAATGTTGCATAGCAGATTATCAAAGAGTATTCTGGTCAGAACCTTTCCAGCAATGGAGAATAAGAAAGATCTGCATGTTTCTATGCTTAGATTGGCTGTTATGACACAGGTTCCTGTATGTTTCAACAGTACTACAGGGATCATAGAATCATAGAATCATAGGGTTGGAAGGGACCCCACAAGGTCATCTAGTCCAACCCCCTGCCAAAAAAAAGCAGGACCACTCCCATTAGATCATCCCAGTCAGTGTTTTGTCCAGCTGGGACTTGAACACCTCCAGAGATGGAGATTCCACCACCTCCCTAGGCAACTTATTCCAATGCTTCACCACTCGCCTAGTAAGGAAGTTTTTCCTAATATCCAGCCTGGACCGCCCCAGCTGTAACTTGAAACCATTGGTTCTCGTTCTGCCCTCTGTTACCACCGAGAACAGTCGAGCTCCCTCCTCCTTGGAGCAACCCTTCAAGTAGTTGAAGGTTGCTATCAAATCCCCCCTCAGTCTTCTCTTCTGCAGGCTAAATAAGCCTAGTTCCTTCAGTCTTTCTTCATAGGGCTTGTGCTCCAGCCCTTTGATCATTTTGGTTGCCCTCCTCTGGACTCTCTCTAATTTGTCCATGTCCTTTTTGTAGTGGGGAGCCCAAAACTGGACACAGTATTCCAGATGTGGCCTCACTAGTGCAGAATAGAGGGGAATGATCACATCCCTCGATCTGCTGGTAACACTTCTTCTGATGCAGCCCAGTATGCCATTGGCCTTTTTGGCAGCAAGAGCACACTGCTGACTCATATCCAGCTTCCCATCCACCATGACTCCCAGGTCCTTTTCTCCAGTGCTGCTATTTAGCTGATCACTCCCCAGCCTGTAGCAGTACATGGGGTTTTTTCGTCCCAAGTGCAGGATTTTACACTTATCCTTGTTGAACCTCATGAGATTCCTCTTGGCCCACTGCTCCAGTTTGTCTAGGTCTCCCTGAATCCTGTCTCTGCCCTCTAGGGTGTCTACCGTTCCCCCCAGTTTGGTATCATCTGCAAACTTACTAAGTGTGCAATCTATCCCATCATCCAGATCATTAATGAAAACATTGAACAGAACTGGCCCCAGGACCGACCCCTGGGGTACACCACTCGTTACTGCCTGCCAACTTGACATGGAGCCATTGATTCCTACACGCTGAAACCGTTGTTCTAGCCAGTTTTCTATCCACCTTACAGTCCACGCATCTAACCCATACTTCCTTAATTTGCCAATGAGAATGCTGTGGGAAACCGTATCAAAAGCCTTGCTAAAGTCAAGGTATATGACATCAACGGCTCTTCCCGCATCCACAAATCCAGTCATCTCATCATAGAAGGCGATGAGGTTGGTCAGGCATGATTTACCCTTGGTAAATCCATGCTGACTATTCCTGATTACTCTATTTTCCTCCAAGTGTTTCAGGATGGATTCTTTGAGAAGCTGCTCCATGATTTTTCCAGGGATTGAGGTGAGGCTGACAGGTCTGTAATTCCCTGGATCGTCCTTTTTGCCTTTCTTGAAGATAGGTACTATATTTGCTTTTTTACAGTCCTCTGGCACCTCCCCCGTTCGCCACGAGTTTTCAAAGATAATGGCCAACGGTACTGCTATCTCATCAGCCAGCTCCCTCAGCACCCTCGGATGCAGTTCATCCGGCCCCATGGACTTGTGCACATCTAGTTTCTTTAAGCAGTCCCTAACCTGACCTACTGTCACCAAGGGCCTCTCTTCTTCTCCCCAGTCCCCCGTACCTAGTGTAGTGGGCTGGGAGCTGACCTTGCTTGTGAAAACTGAAGTAAAAAAAGCATTGAGCACTTCAGCTTTTTCCTCATCCTCTGTCACGAGGATGCCTGCCCCATTCAGTAAGGGACCTACACCATCCCTGATCCTCTTCTTGTTATTGATATACTTGTAGAACCCCTTCCTATTATCCTTCACATTGCATTTGTGTATAGGCACCTAAGATACCCAGCTGATTGCCCTACTTTCCCATTTTGACATTCAATTCTATTGTATCTACCTCCCTGGATTTTCTTTTGGTGTTGACCTCCCCCACCTGCCTCAGGCATTAGGGCTTCATTAGAGCATCTAAGAAAGTTATTTGATTCCCCCCGCATGTTCCAACTATCCTCTCTTCTATCCCTGTAGTTACAGTCCCGGCACCCCCCAAGTTCCATCCCATCCCCCTGGTCTCCCACATAGTCACTTACCTGTGGGCTTTGGTCTCCTTCCCCCTTCAGACCTAGTTTAAAGCCCTCCTCACTAGGTCAGCCAGTCTGCGTCCAAATACGCTCTTCCCCTTCCTCGAAAGATGGAGTCCATCTCTGCCTAGCAGTCCTTCTTCCTGAAACAGCAACCCATGGTCGAGGAAGCCAAAGCCCTCCTGACGACACCATCTTCGCAGCCAAACGTTCATCTCCAGGATGCATCTGTCTCTGCTCAGGCCTCTACCCTTGACCGGAAGAATCGAGGAGAACACCACCTGTGCTCCAAACTCCTTCGCCCGCGCTCCCAGAGCCCTGAAGTCACCTTTGATCTGCCGAGGATCACCTCTCGCAGTATCATTGGTTCCTACATGGATGAGAAGCATGGGGTAGTAGTCAGAGGGGCGGATGATTCTCGACAATCCCTCCGTCACGTCTCGGATGCGGGCACCTGGCAGGCAGCATACCTCTCGAGAGATCTTGTCAGGGCGACAGACGGGTGCCTCCGTCCCCCTCAGAAGTGAGTCCCCAACCACCACAACTCTACGTTTTCTCCTAGCTGTGGTGGCTGTGATCCTCCCAGCCTCGGGGGTGCATGGCCTCTCCTCTTCCACCTCCTTCACCGTCTCTAGCACCGCATATCGATTCTTCACCACAACAGAAGGTGGGTTGTGGGCAGGGGTGGAGCACTGCCTACCGCCAGAGGGACATGGGATACAAAAATTTGATGACACATCTCATGGTTCTTAGTGAGTAGTTGTTGAATTTCTGGATTAGTGTCATCAAACCAATCTTGATGACATCGTTTTGTTGTAGCGAGGTTGGCAAGAGCAGCTTGATATACAGAAAGTTATGAAAAGTCGTCGTCTTATTGTTTATGACAGTATTAATAGTCAAATCAGCAGGGTCAGATAGTGTTGTACCTAGCTTCATCTTGTGATGCCTTGGTGAAATTTACTAATAACCATTTGGAATGGCTCATGTGATGCTCTGTTTCAACAGTCTTCCCTGCACGTGGCTGCAGTAATTTGTACACCCTTTTGATCTCACTGCCAAATGATGATGTAATTGATAAGA
This sequence comes from Podocnemis expansa, assembly GCA_007922195.1. Taxonomy (NCBI): domain Eukaryota; kingdom Metazoa; phylum Chordata; order Testudines; family Podocnemididae; genus Podocnemis; species Podocnemis expansa. The sequence goes on from ML681979.1 coordinate 25,468,711, forward strand.
TGCCATTATCTGCATCTTGAGTGCATCTGCAACGTTCTCTTTTTATCCCACAGGCAGAGAAGTTATTCTTGTTGGCTTACTGCTGCTTGATGCGTTCAGTAAGCAGCAGGGTTCCATTGCTCTGCTATTTTCTGATCTCCTGTACTCCAGTTGCATGCCCCCAGATTACCCCATGTCTTCCAACGCTTGCATTAAAATTTCCCCATGATAACCAGTTTATCTCATGCCCAGTGTAGATATGATGAGTTTGTCCAAGTCACTATAGAAGTTTTCTTTCTCATCATCAGCTTTTGTCATGATAGAAATATAAATGATGCTGATCGTATTTTACTATTTGTTTCAACACTGTGGCATAAAATGAATGCTTATGCCCTCTGCTCACTCACTTGACTACCTGTAAATATTAATACAAAATTACTTTTCCAGTTGCTAAATAGTTTTAAGATTAAAGATATTTTATGAGACAAAGATCTCAGCAACTTTATGATTCTGTACATTTAACATTACAAACAGTAATAGTCTCCGGATCCTGGGTATTAAATATTTTATCATCATTTCTTTCCAGCCATGCACTGTCTTCAAATGATAAATTTTATTCAGAGTGTTTTCCTTTTACGTTGGCTGATTTTGTGTAAACATGACATTTTATATGTTTATGAAGTTAAAGACCAGTCCAATTTACTTTCATGCCTTGGCTTGCTTCTCTGCCCCTTATATGCAAATTATTTCCTGGGAGGAAGATGACAGTCCTAAATTTTTGTTTAATGCTGACCATTTGCAAGTACAAGCATGTACTTTCCAAATCAAAAGATGACCTTTCGAGGAAAAGTAGACAGTGTCCCATGAAGAGTGGAACAGCAAATTAAATGCTGGTCTGAGTCTAAAAATATGTGCTACATACTTCACTTGGGAACAGTGCCAGGCTGGAATCAAATCATATCATAGACCCCAGTTCAACCATGCTTAAATCTTGTTACTAAATAAGGATGGTTTGCAAATTGTGATCCTAATTTAATGTTTCAAAGGTTTTAGTTCGAAGAGCTGTTTTCCTTTGTTGGGAATAAGCAAAATAAAATGCCTGACTACCACTCCATTACAGCTTGCATGAGTGACTACAAAATGAACAGTTTTCATCCATGTAATGAAAGAAAAAAAAACATGCAACACATTTATCATACTGCTTTTAACTAGTTTATATATTTTCACCATTTTTCAGACTCTGCTTTTCAAGGCTTAATCTGTGCAAATTTGGCACAAAATACTAATAACGTTTCCACCTTCAATATCAGCATAAGCAAACATAAAATAATTAAAATTCTCAGGATTGTTCTTGAAAAAATCTCATGTGAAGTGAGTTGGCCAAAGCATTCTTCATAATACTTAAGTATTTATTGTCTCAGTATTGTTCACAATAGTTTCTGGGAAGATGTAGAAATCCAAATCTTGCAAGCTACTCTGTACAGGGAGACCTCTGAGCCCACATGGATCTCTTTAGAATTAGTGGTCTGGACTCTATATATTCCCAGGAGACCTCCCACACAGAGCAACTTGCAGGACTAAACTTGAGCTCTGAAACACAGGTCTAATTAAATCTGGTTAAATATGGCTGTTTTTAATAACTTGCCTTTTGCTAACTTGTTTCTTTTATTGATAGCACATCTGTAAATTGAGGATCTTCCATCTCTCCAAATCAACTGTTTTCATTTATATTAGGCATTTTTCCTTTTATTTTTCATTTTACAGTCATTTCTTCTAGTAGATGTCATTTCCCTCTGTGGTTTTAGTTCAGGAAAAGAATGAAGCGATGAAAATATTTTTCTCCATAAAAGAAAGAGAAAATGGTACTGAAGTTTGCTATTTAATCCATCACTCTGCACATTCTTGACCATTGAAAAAAGTGCTAAATTAGACACTAGATGGAGCCTATGGAATGTAGTTTTTAGCTGGCACATTAAATAATCGTACTATCCAATTCCAGTATTCCAGGTTTCTGTTAGCAAAAATGATAATGTAGACATATCTTCCTACTTAAGTGAAATAGCTCAAGGCTTATCCTGGAACATGCATCTCCTAGAGTGTTGCATTCCTCTTATTGACTCACTGCTATATATGGAATTACACTCATAGGCTTGAGTTTGCATAACTCTACAATAATATTTAATCCTTACATGGTACTTCTGATAGAGAGAAGATCATTAAACAATCACTTTAACAGACATAGATAGTCAGCAGAGTATGGGCCAGCTTTTCAAAGGTATTTAGGTACCTAAAGATGCAAAGATGTGCCTAATGTGATTATGACACCACCTTGGTTCCTCCTGCTGGCTGTCTGGAGAATCAGCTCTTAACCAGGTGAACACCCCATCTCTGTGATGCCTTGCAATCTGTCCTGTTTATGTTGTTCCCTCTCTCTCACGTCTCAGTCTTCTGGCCCTCATAATCTGTGTTCCTTGCCTTCCGGGGGATCCTGCAGTCTATGCCAGCCACTTCCCACTGTGACCATTGCAGTCCTGCCACCACTCTAATTTCAATCAGGGAAGCTGGCGAGACCCACACATGTGGACTACTCCTGATCCTCACTCAGAGTGTCTGTGGGTGGGTGCTGACAGTCTTCCCTCTTCATGCACCTGGGAGTTGCTCTGCTGTGCTGTTCCCTTTTATATCAACCTCCTGTGGCCTGATTAGCTACAAAACAGCCCCTTCCTATTGGCTACCTTTTATTGCAGCCTCCCCAGGGCTTCTCTAACCCTTTCCTGGCAAGTGTGGGGCAGTCACCAGCCACAGGGATTTTCAAAGGTGTCTTGGTACTTAACCACCTGTTGATTTCAAAAGGAGTTATTTGCCTAGGCACTTTTGAAAATACCACTAAGCATCAACCTGCATCTTTATGTGTCTGTCTTTGCAAAAACTAACTCAATGTACCTAGATTACATATTCCCCTCCCATTTTTGTGTTTATAGTGGCAGTACCTAAGTCATAAAATACATTGGATGAAAAACATACTCAATTTACTATGTTATCTGCTTCTACAACTAGACTACAATAAATAAACTGAATGTTTCTGCTTGTTATTCTGCCTTTACACTTGAAAAAAATGTTATTGAGACTAATTTTGGTCTTTGACAGACAAAATGTTTTAACACTTGGAATTTTTATGAAATTCATAAAACTAGATTTTGGTAAATATGTATGCATACTTGACTACTTTATATCCGGGTATTCAAAATTTCATGGTTTATAGGCCTGAAGTTTCCTCCCTGAGTATTCTGTGATCTACAGTAAACAGATCAAGTCAAGTCAATATAAAAGTCTGCAAATGTTGACTTTTGTTTTTGGTTTTGTGAACTATTTGGAAATCAGACAAATGTTGAGCACTAAAATATGGATAGCATAGTGGTTAGGAGCGCTGTAGTGGTTAAGAGCGACACCCTTTGATATGGGAGACCGGGGTTCAAATCCTGGTTGGTACCTGTCTACCTTCGCAGTAGCGGTCCTTGGGCAAAAGACCCCCTAACGCCTTACTTGCCTACCTCGAAGATGAGAGTGACATGAACTAGGAGAGTCATGCCGGCTTGGACGTCGCCCGGATTAACAATGTCCACGCCAGATGTTGGGGAACCAGGACAATCTGACGATAAGTGGGCTACTGGAACAAACCATGCATGGACGAGACAAGAGAACCTGGAATTGATGGAATGCTACTACAACAGCAGACCTAATGAGAGGGGATATATGAAATGTATGAGGGGACTATGGATGGACAAAAGGCCTACATCCACCCTAACTGAGAAACAGCTAGTTACCCAATGCTTCAACATAGTAAAGAGGCAGCTGCTCTCACAACTGGAGATAGACCAACTCCACATTACAGCCCCGACTCAAGAAGAAGACCCAGAAGAACAACTAGATATGCAGCCAACACCTGAAGCTGGAATGTCACTGCCACCCCCTCCATTACAGAGCACAGCAGCTGATATGAGGCATAAGATCATGGATAAACTAGCTACAGTCAACCCTCGAGACCGATTACCAAGGCTCATTGGAGAAGTACCATCAGATAGTATGCTGGAAGATGCCAATAGAGCCCTAATGACAATTCCTACTACCACCATAACTCAAACCAATGAGCTGGTATACGCTACAGCCTCTGTAATCCTGGAGATGCTTGGCTACATGATCAAAAAGAACAAAAGTACATACCCCCCCCTGGAAAATGAGGTTGGAGGATAAGATCAAGGCAACCCGGAGAGAAGTTAGTCAGCTGGTGGAACTACAGAAGGGTGTAGAGATTAAGAATAAGACTCAGCTACTGAAAAATACAAGGGCCTGACTCCATCTGAAGCCCTAGAGACTGCTAAGCAAAGGCTCACAGCACTGGCCACCAGGCTAAGGAGATCCACTAGAGAAGCAGAGGCCAAAAAGATAAATGCCCTGTTCTCTAAAGAACCATCCAAGGTGTACTCCCAACTGCAGTCCAACAACACAATAACAGCAGAGCCACCAACAGCAGAAACTGAACAGTACTGGAAGAACATCTGGGAGAAAGAGAAGACTCATAACACCAGTGCAAAGTGGCTGCAGGACCTGCGAAGAGACCACAGCAATCTCCCGGAACAGGAACCAGTCACCATCACAGTAGCAGACATCCAACAGCGGGTCAAGAACATGAAGAGCTGGACAGCACCTGGCCCGGACATGATCCACACCTACTGGCTAAAGAAACTAACAGCAGTGCATGAACGTCTAGCATCACAGATGAACCAGCTGCTAGCAGCAGGCTCCCACCCAGACTGGCTAACACAAGGAAGGACAGTGCTGATCATGAAAGACCCCCACAAGGGAACAGCACCATCCAACTACCGGCCAATAACCTGCCTCCCCACAACATGGAAAGTCCTATCAGGCATCATAGCCGCCAGGCTACAGGACCACATGGGCCAGTACCTGAGCACAGCTCAGAAGGGCATTGGGAACAACACCAGAGGCTCAAAACACCAGCTGCTCATAGATAGAGCAGTCGCCCAAGACTCAAGGTCTAGACAGACCAATCTGAGTACAGCCTGGATTGACTACAGGAAAGCCTACGACTCAATGCCGCACACATGGATCTGTGAATGTCTGGCGCTATACAAAGTCAACAGGACACTAAGGACCTTCCTCAAGAACTCAGTGGGACTGTGGAAGACAACACTGGAAGTCAATTCAAGACAGCTTGCACAAGTGGCCATCAAGTGCGGCATATACCAAGGTGATGCGCTGTCCCCGCTGCTGTTCTGCATTGGCTTGAACCCCCTCAGCCAGATAATCACAAGGACTGGATATGGATACAAGTTCAAGAGTGGAACTACCATTAGCCACCTCCTCTACATGGATGACATCAAGCTGTATGCTAAGAATGAATGAGACATCGACTCACTAATCCACCTGACACAGATCTACAGTGAGGATATTGGGATGTCATTCAGACTGGAGAAGTGTGGCCGGATGGTAGTAAAGAGAGGGAAGGTAGTCAAGACTGATGGGGTGGAACTACCAGCAGGCCACATAGCAGACATACAGACAAGCTACAAGTACCTTGGCATTCCACAGTCACATGGGAACCACGATGAGGAGGCAAAGAAGGCAGCAACATCCAAGTACCACCAAAGGATAAGACAGGTCCTGAAGAGCCAGCTCGATGAGAAGAACAAGATCCACGCCATCAACAGGTACGCCCTGCCAGTCGTCAGATACCCTGCCGGTATAGTGAGCTGGCCAAAGGAGGACATGGAGGCTGCCGATGTGAAGACCCAGAAGCTCCTCACAATGTACGGAGGTTTCCACCCCAAGTCCAACACCCAGAGACTGTACTTCAGCCGGAAAGAAGGTGGGCGGGGTTTGGTGAGTGTCAAAGCCACTATCCTGGATGAAACCCAGAGCATCCAGGAGTACATCAGTAAGATGGCCCCCAAAGATGAGCTGCTGAGAGAATGCCTGAGGCAGCAGCAGCAGACATGGGAGGAAGATCAAGCAGAAGAAGTGCCATGGCAAGACAAGACCCTGCATGGGATGTACCATCGACAGATAGCTGAGGTGGCTGACATTGGGAAATCCTACCAGTGGCTGGAAAAGGCTGGACTAAAAGACAGCACTGAGGCACTGATCATAGCAGCCCAAGAACAGGCACTGAGCACCTGATCCATTGAAGCAGGGGTCTACCACACTAGACAGGACCCAAGGTGCAGACTGTGCAGAGAGGCCTCAGAGACAGTCCAACACATAGTGGCAGGATGTAAGATGCAGGCAGGAACAGCATACACTGAACGGCACAACGAAGTAGTTGGCATTGTGTACAGGAACATCTGCACAGTGTATGGGCTAGACCCTCCCAAGACTAGATGGGAGATTCCACAGAAGGTCATGGAGAATAACAGGGCTAAGATTCTGTGGGACTTCCAGATCCAGATGGACAGGCAGGTACTGGCCAATCAACCAGATATCGTGGCAATAGACAAGGACCAGAAGACAGCGGTGGTGATAGATGTAGCAGTGCCAAGTGACAGCAACATCAGAAGAAGGAGTATGAGAAGCTGGAGAAGTACCAGGGCCTGAAAGAGGAACTAGAACGGATTTGGAAAGTAAAGGCCAAAGTGGTCCCAGTGGTGGTAGGAGCACTCGGGGCTGTGACTCCTAAGCTGGGAGAGTGGCTCCAACAGATCCCAGGAACGACATCAGAGCTCTCTGTCCAGAAGAGTGCAGTGTTAGGAACAGCTAAGATACTGCGCAGAACCCTGAAACTCCCAGGCCTCTTGTAGAGGACCCGAGGTTGAGGAAGAAACATATCACCCATAGGGGTGGGAGGAGAATTTTTTTTTTTCAGTGAATATCACAGCCATACCCCCAATCCACAGAATGAAGGAAGGATATCAGAAACATTCCATGTGTGTGGCTGGGTAAGTAAGTGGAAGGGAGGAGGGAATGTCCAAGAGGTGTTTAGCTTAAACACAAATCTCTACTGCAGGGATGTTTTGCTAATGGGAGAAGTTAGAGCTGATCCCAAGTAGCTCTGAATTCACAGTGGGATTCAGTGAGTGAGGATCAGGAAGTCACAACTGATTTTTCAGCTGCCCTTTTTCTATACAGTCAGCTTCTGGACAGCGTGGAGAATGGGCTGCAAGTATCCAGTAGTGATATTGAAACTTCGTATCAGGACACTCAAGTCACTCATAAGCTCATCAAATCTTGTAGACCAGTACTGAAGTTTTATAATCACTAAAGGGCTCCAGTATGGCAAAATCAAACTGAAGACTGATATTCCTGAAATCTTTGCATTTTTGTGTATGATTAACAAGCTTCTGAAGGAAGGCTTGAGAGACAAAGCGAAGAACAGAAATGTAATAATAATTTTGAATTTAATTGCTTTTGTGGCTGTTAGTCAAACTCTTAGTATTGTATTGCATATGTTTGTGTTTAGTTTAATTATTAGCAGGTTACCACAGCTGTTCTTCAAAATCTATAACACTTTCCAAGCAGTATTATTGATCATAAATCCCAGTCCATGAAAATCTGCACCTTTTGGTGTGATCTCTTGGTGCAGAAGTTTAAATAATGCATATGGGCAACAGTCGAAGTCTCGCAAAAGGTTGTCTCTGGCTCTTCCCAGTACAGGTAGATAGAACTATCATAACCGGAGGCAGTATCTGAAGGTGTGTACACACTGATCGAAATTAGCTGCTGTCAGCTTCATATATTCACATCTATTGAGTGGCAGTAAAGAGCCACTCAATTGATCCAGAAGTTGATTAATTAAACCACATCCTCAAAAGGCGTAGCACTGTGTCAGTGGGAATGCTTTTGCCATCAGCACAGTGCAGTAGAAATGAATAATCTGTGTAGTTTGCATAACTCCTATAACTGCCGCTAAATTTCCCAGCAAGGGTGTAATGAAACCTCAGATTTCTGCTCCCCTTTTGTATGTGCACTTGTAACCTGCAAGGGTGGGCTAGAATTAATTCACTTGCCCCTCTCCAGTGCCTAACAGATAAACCCCTGGAGAAAGCAGCTGGAGAGCCAGGATCCAGTTTGTAAAGGATTCACAACAGACTGCTCAGAGTTCCCATCCCACAACAAAATGTTACTTAGAATAAACATAACAATAAACTTTATTAACAGACTTAACAAACCTTATCCTAAGAAACCAAAATGAATTTAAAGAAAACAGTAAGAAACCAGAGAGTCCCAAAGTTTGGGTGGAGTTACCGTTATCTCAATTGCAATCTTTTAAGTCCTTGAGGCTTAAATGCAAAACAAAGGCAATCCTTATCTTCTCTGGCTGCAGGAATCTTCAACTGGAATCCATGCAGTCCTTTCTTTCTTCTCTTCAACCAGTACCATGTAGTCAGGTTACTGGTCAACCAGCTCCCAGTCCCACAAGAGAAAACTCCCCTGCAAAATAGTCCAAAGCAGAGAGAAAACATCCTGCAGTCCGCTCCTGGCTCAGCCCCTCAGTCACTGAGCACATAGATAGAGCCCCGCACGGATACAAATAAATAGATCTGTATCCAACCTGCATCTTCAAGAAATGGTCCGCGGATATCCGTGATATATCTGCAGATGCGGCTATAAGGTGGATATCCACAGATATCTGCGGATTTGCAGGGCTCTAGATATAGATTCTGCAGCTCTCTGTAGTTGCTTCTCTCCAGGTTGCTCCTCTCAGGCATCTGACTCCAACAGCAACAGAAAAACTTGTGGAGGATGCTCAATATGTTACCACAACCTCTTACCAGACAATTCTGGTTTCTGGGCAACTAAATCTGCTCAGCAATGTAACCCAGCCAAAAGAGATCCCTAAAAGAGATTGCTTCTTTTTAGGCATGTGGCTTACACACACTCAGTCATTATCACTGTAGCTCAGCAAATTCAAGGATTTTTCAGGGTTCCCACCTCCCATCTAGCAGATTTGACACAGGTGGAATCTTTACTCTGTTTAAATCTATTAAGGTTTTCAGCAGAAGGGTAGACCAGATAATTTGTCCACCTTGAGTATGTCATAGATTGCCACAATTAACTGGCCCTTTCCAGAGAGAGAAATCTTTTCAGAGACAAATCAATCATACAAGAAACTGGGCAGCTTTTTTTTTATATAACTAAAACGATGATACATAGTTTCAAATCCACAGCATTGGAAATCTTGGTTTATTCTTAATCACAGTAGCAGTTCCCGTAAAAGCAGACATAAGAGAGGTATTTCTGCTGCAATAAGTGATGTGTACTTACAGAGAAGAAAAATGGTTTTTATTATTTTTTGAACGCTTGCCTTAGGTTAGGGTTCTTCTTCATGAGTTCAAGAGCAGATTATTGCTTGACTTACTCTATGAATTTTTCTTGATAAAGTCAAATCTTTCTGTGCTTTTTCTTTCTCTTAATCTTCTTTAGAAGGACAAATAAAAATATTAATGGAGGAGCATTGTTAGAATTTTAATTATTTGTGCCATAATGGACCTAATCTTAGTTTGACCTATAAAATTAGCATAAGAATTAGTAGATGTATGTTGTGGTAATGTTTATGAACAAGCAAAACTAGTATTAAACCTTACATAAAAAAATGCATCATTCATTGACTTAGAGAGCAAATAAAGTATAAAAAAAATAAAAACTATTATTTAGTAGAAGTTAACCTGTTGAAATCAGGTCAAGACATATCATTACTATGATCTTTAAATTAAATCTGAAATGTTTAGGGTTTATGAATGGCAAGAAAGTATATTAACAAACAATAACATAATAATGATAACCCAGATTATGTTGTCAGCATTATCGGCTCTTAAAAATGAGCATGCATGGTCCTTTTGGTATGTAAAGATCCCTCTTTAAAAATTTGTTCAGTGCGCCATTGAATGTAAATGTGTAAATGATTTTCTGCCTGATCAAAATATTTTCTATCTATTCTTGCATTTGTTTTTATAATCTCATTGAATTCAGTGGGATTACATAGGTTATAAATCAGATCAGAATTTAGTCCAGTGAAGTTTATATACAGTAGTCATTGTACATTACACTTAAGAAATCCAGTAACTTCACAGCAAAAAGTTAATGTAGTTCATGGATCATTACCCTGGAGTTAATCAGTGATTCAGTCAGAGATTCAGCATCCTTTGGATTCAAGCACATTCCACAATGGGACTCTGACTGGCACTTAGGTTCACAATTTAGGGTGACATTTACTGAGTACAGTAATTAGTTAGGAATAGTCTCCAGAGTTTCTGAACACCTGAGTTTATTTAAAGGTTTTGGTTCATATATTTGGTGAATTATGTGGGATTGATTATTTCCTGTAATGTATTGTGTTGTGTAATATGTTGTGTTGCCTATAATATGTTGTATAAATATGTAGTATTAAATTATATTCTGATTTCAGATCAGTTCTATATGCTACTAAAGTATGTTTACTCTAAAATATATTACTCCAACAGAACATATTAACTTTGACAGAAAACTGTTAATGGAATATTCACTGAACCACCTTTCTGTTTCTGAACTCTGCCCACTAGAATCTGTATGTTTATGATAGTTTTAGTTAAATGATCACAAGCTGTTTTAGAAATAAAATAATATGATATTGGGCAGAGTGACAAAAACATGAAAAGGATTATGATGCAACCAGTATATATTATTATGGTACAAATATGATCCACAGTTAGTCTGCAAGTGCATGTGTGAGAGTATCACTTAATTAAGAAGAAAGTAGCTGTAAAATATTGGTCAGGCTGTCCAGAGATTACGTATACCATCTTGCTTGAAGCCCAAGGTTGAAGGCAATGTATATAACTGAAGGTTATATTTTTAATCCCATTTTTCTTCCTCTATTTAGTTTCTCCAAAGATTCATTTATCAGGGAAAGACTGTATGGCTCTCTGAATTCTTAGCATGCGCTCTAATTTTTAACACAAAGGGCAGGCTCTTGGCATCTCTTTCTGTTCCCAGCCCCAGCCCCAGCCCCAGTTCCAGCAGAAGCATCTCTTTGGAACAGAGAAAATCTTCAGGGGCGGCTTCAGGAAAGAGGCTCAGGTAGTGTCTTTAAGGGAGAGATGAACTCTGGAAACTGTCATATCATCTGGAGGAGATCTTTCTTTAGATCCTTTTGCAAGAAATGCCTTCAGAAGAAAAGCTGTGCTCTGTTCCCTGGTCAGTGGATGTTTGGGTCATGTCCCTGTTCCTCCGGGGGACATCTGGACCAGCTTATCTCCCTATCAGTGGTGTGTTAGGAAGAAGTATGGGAGCAGAAAAATACCTAATCTATTTATTGCTAATAATATCCTATTGTTCATATGTTATGTTAATAATGATGTGAAATGTCAGCTGTTGCTTCTGGAGTATTTATGAGATAAGAAACATGCCTAAGACAATATTTCACATGTATTTTGGTCATGTGACAGGGATATTACTATGTTAAATTTATATATAAGGACAGCTCTTATCGATGGTAACCATAACTTTAAGTTTCTATCATTAAAGATGAAGCAACTGTAAAAATATGTATACTTAGTGTCTTCTCTAAAGTTGGAGATTAAAATAATTATTTAATTCCACCTTAGTTTTCTAGACAGTTTCACTTCTAGCGTCTCACATTGCTGTAATTCTTTGACATCTCATTTACTGCAGACTTTTTTTTATTGTTATACTAAAGAACAACACTGTTTCCATTAAGGAAACATTTTTATTGGTTTTAGGTTTGGGAAAAATTTAAGTTTTTGGCCAAAACTGATCTGAAATTGATCCTTTAATCAGTAAGCCTACTTTTTAAAAAAAATCCCAGAGATATGCATATTCCCATTTCTCTTACTTACATTAAAAACAATTAAATATACTCATATTTTGTAACGGTGATACATGACTATATATAATATATATTCAGCTTAGTAGAAGTAACTGTAAAATTAATCACAACAGGTTTTAAATTTTTGCATGATTTCTGTCAGTTAGGTTTATCTTTGTGCTTAAATAGGTCCTGAAAACTCATTGTAATACTATAAAGCATCTTCAGCACTGGTATTTATTATTTAGATGCCTGAGCTTGTGCACACTGTTTCTCTGTGTCAGCTTTAAGAGGCTACAACACTTATTTCATACTGTCTGAGGAGAGGAAGCAGCATTTTTGCATCTCATTTCATGAGACAGTTAACTGTGGACTCTTAAAATCTTTGATAGTTTTTACAGGAAACTCTTTAGCATTGCACTGAGCATGTATAGGCTAATGCAGTAATCGATGCTAGCACTACACTGCAGAGATTTGTTTAGATGACAACAGCTCTTATGGGCTTCGCTTGGTCTCACCATTGTAGGATGTTTGACACTGCAGAATAATTTGGCTTACAGACAGAACACAAGGACCATAGGGATTTTCCTTCTCACTGAAGTGGATTTTTTATTGTATTACGGGTTTGCTGCCATTGCAGGCTGGACTTCGGCAATCTGCTAGGTGCCAGTTGTGCTTATTTAACCACTCTGTTGCTGATGCTGCTATGTTTGCTGGTTTTCTTCAGTTTCTACTCCACACTTTGCACTCAGGGACAGGTAAACAAGTGGTATGGTATCAGTAATGCTACAGACTTACATAAAATATTTCATATATGCAGTTTGAGTGTAGAAAAATCATGTCCTCAGCATGTAGACTTTTAATTGTAATTAATGTGCAGCTTAAACAGAAAATAAGGAAATTTTGTTAGTCTGCTCTTCAGTTGCCTTTTTATTTTAAAAGTATGTGTAGTAAATATAATTTGGCACTTTAATGGTGATACATAGCATGATTTTTCAGACAAGAATGTGAATTTAGAAAACATACCAAAATTGAAATGCATTTCTGGAAAAAAAAAAATCTCATTGACTCAAAGATACATGGCACGTTGGAGAAATAATGGATAAAGGATTCAGAAGATTGACCTTTAGGAAACTAATAGTTGTTCACGTATATTATTTTTAGCTAATCTTTGCTACAGAAGATATATGGTGTGTCTTGTGTCCCGTGAATCATCCTGTGGTTAATTGCTTTGGTAGCATTAATTTATTCAAAATGTGTTTCTGTTTTTGTTGTGTTCCATATAATTTTGGAAAACATTTTTATAGATGCATATATAAAACAAAGGCACATTAATTTAATTTATGATGGTGATTTTTAGTTATTATTTACATAGCACCATATGTATGCATCACACTTTATGAAACAGAGAAGAGCAAAGTGTACCTCCTAAAGAACTTGAATCAAAATTAGGACAAGTTAAGGAGGAGAAAACTACACAGGTAAGGCTCAGAGCAGAAAATGTAAAAGTAGATTAAAAATGATCATGCAGTTATTTAGGGTATGTGTGCACTGCAAAAACATACACATACCCAGGGAGTCTGACAGACTCGTTTGACTTGGGTTCTGTCTTGGGTTCATAGGGCTTGCACTACACAGTGCAGATATTTCCACTTGGGCCGTAATGTGAGCTCTCCCTTTCAAAGGGCTGGTAGAGCTGAGGTGTCAGCTCAAATGGGGCCTTTACACTGATGGTTTTAGCTCTATAGTATGATGACCCAGGTGCTGACATTTGCTACCATGTTTTTTTCTGTTTTTCAGTGAAGATGTGGAAAAGCTAAGAGAGCTGCAGAGTGTCATAAGATTTATAAAAAATGTATATATAGGTATATATTCTTTGTAATATGTATACACAACATAGGTTATAAGCCTTCTTTTTAAAAGTGGATTTTGAAAAGTAGCATGAAAGAGATGATGGAGACCTACTAGATGATATCAGAAAGAGTATTTCAAGCATAACACATGAAAAAAAAGCATGGCGTTGGAAAGAAATGGAAGTTCACAAAGGGCTTGTCTTTTGTAAGATTTTAATCATGTTAACGTGTTAAAACAACTAACAACCTGTTGTTAATATACTGGCCTTACTGAACTCAATGCCAAGTTCTCCCTTAACGTCAATGGGGCCAGAATTTCACTAATGAGAAAAGCCCAGAAGGGATGCTCAGATAAGCACGTTTTTAATGAGGGAAAGGCACCAAGATGTGGAGGGTCTTGAAAGTGACAGAGTAGATGTTGAATTTTGTTTAGGGTGCAGTTGGAAGCCAGTGAAAATTTTTGGTGGGTTGTTTGTAGGGGGAAATATAGTTGTAATGGTGGACAAGATATTTTTTAGATATTTTTTTCAGGAGGTGAATTAGGATAAAGCAAATTTCAGGAGGGCCAAAGAGATAGAGATTGCAGTACTCCAGGTATGAGCTGATCAAAGCCTGTACAAGTAGTAGTGATGGAGAGAAATGGGCATATTTTGGAGAAATTGTTCAGATAAAATTGGCATGGTTTAGTGACAGTGTATATGTGCCACTGTAAAGAGAGAGACAAGTTAAGAATGACCCAAATATTTAGTGTCTGAAGGACAGGAAGTATAGTGAAATAGTCAACAGTGACAGGGGAAGGAGGTGGCATTAGATTTTGTATTTATAGTGGTGGGAGGACATCAAGAAAGGCATGCCACAGGTAATCAGAGTTCTAAGTCTGAATGGGGATAAGGTGTGAAGTAGTGGACCTGGAAGCTTAAGACATAGGGATCATTAAAGCCATGTGACTGGGTGAAGTGGTCCAGGGCAGAATTCAGAGGGTAAAATTGGTGGGAAGAAGTTGGACAGCAAAGGAGATGATGAAGCAGTCAGAGAGGTAAATCAGCCTTAATAAAGGTTAATGGGAAAGGTAGAAATGGAGGAGAGACCTTGGGTGAGAGCCTCACATCTTTTCTTCAACCTTTAGTCTAGGCAGACTGCTGAGAGCAACATAGCATTCTAAAAGCCTTCTCTCCAGCTGGTGAGGAACACTTCAGTGTTGACACTGCAGGATACAGCCATAAGGCTCCTTGTAAAGCATGTTTGATTGTTTAGCAATGAAGATGAGAAGAGATGGTGGTGTATTCACAGGAGATGGGTTAAAAGATAGTGATTTGATATTAGCAGAGAAAATGTGTATTTAAATATGCAGGAGGAGGGTGCCAGAAGAAAGAAAGTTGTTGAGGACATGGAGAAGGAAGGAGCCAGCAATAGAAAATAAGAAGAAAAGATCAGAAGGTAGGATAAGATAGTCAGCGTGGATTTGTCAAAATCAAATCATGTCAAACCAAACTGCTAGCTTTCTGTGATGGGGAAACAAGCCTTGTGGATAGAGGGTAAGGGGTAGATGTAGTATATCTAGACCTCAGTAAGGCTTTTGATGTGGTCTTGCATCACCTTCTCATTAGCAAGCTAGGGAAGTACAGCCTGGATAGAGCTACACTAAGATGGGTGCAGAACTGGTTGGATAACCACTTCCAGAGAGTAGTTATCAGTGGTTCACAGTCATGTTGGAAGGGCATAATGAGCAGAGTACTACAGGGATTGGTTCTGGGTCCAGTTCTATTCAATATTTTCATCAGTGATTTAGATGATGGCATAAAGAGTATACTTATGAAGTTGGTGGATGATAATAAACAGGGAGGGTTTTTAAGTGTCTTGAAGGATAAGATCACAATTGAAAATGATTTGGACAAACTGGTAAAATGTTGTGAGGTAAATAGAATGAAATTCAGTAAAGATAAGTGCAAAGTACTCCAGTCTATTTCACATATACAAAATGGACAATGACTGCCTAGGAAGGAGTACTGCAGAAAGGATCTGGGTGTCATAGTGGATCCACAAGCTAAAAATGAGTTAACAGTGTAACCCTGTTGTAAAAAAAGCAAACACCATTTTGGAATGTATTAACAGGAATATTGTGAATAAGATATGAGAAGTAATACTTTTGCTTTACCCCATGCTGATGAGATCTCAGCTGGAGTATTGTGTCCAGTTCTGGGCACCTCATTTCAGCAAAGATGTGGAGGTATTGGAGAAAGTCCAGAGAAGAGCAACATGAATGGTTAAAGGTTTGGAACACTTGTCTTGTGAGGGAAGATTGAAAGAATTGGGCCTGTTTAGTCTGGAAAAAAGTAGACTGAGAGAGGGCATGATAACAGTTTTCAAGTACCTAAAAGTCTCTTACAAGGAGGAGGGAGAAAAATCATTGTCGTTGACCACTGAAGATAGGACAAGAAGGAAACGGCTTAAATTACGGCAAGGGAGGTTTAGGTTGGACATTCGTTGTCAATTGATTGGCACTGTCCATCATAGTTTCCTCCAGTCGAGTCAAAAAGGCATCACCTTATGAGATGCCCAGGCCTGTCCGTTGTTCCTGCCAGAGGTGAGCTAGATTGTTTTATGCATGCCTTCATGAGGTGTGTACTCTCACTGTAGTGTGTGCAGGATCTGCTCTAAAAAGTGTGAGACACGTATTGGGGAATATTACATATCTGAGCCTCATAACCAAACCCATGACACTGCAAGCAACATAAATTGCTACACTATGCTTATGATAACAATAATGTTCAGTACACAGTTACGGTATAAGGGTGAACATGGATGACACACAATGCCACCATAAGGTGTACATTGGGTACAGTGTGTCACAGAGAGACATAGTCTTTGTAACTGTTATGGGAGGAGATTTGTCCATGAGATAATCTTTGTAGTGGAATATAGTCGACTCTAGGGTGTGGGGGCTGTGGAGACCAAAACCTTTTCTAACGCAAGGATTTCTGGAGTCTTTTGAAATCAAGTGGAAAATAACTTGTGCTAAAAACTCACAATTACATAAAGGTCTATGCAAAATTCTTGTCAGAAGACTTTACTGAGAGAGAGAGAGAGAGAGAGAGAGAGAGTGTCCATGGTTCATTCAGAGTCTTTTAACTCAAAGAAAGGGATATACAGTGATTGCCATACAAAGATGATGGTTTCTAACAGTGCCATGCAGTAGTGGAGTATCTGAATCTGGCTTGTCTGTTTGGGGACACTCAGGAAAAATTAATCCAAATTAACTAAACATGTGAATTAAAAATAGATTAGTTAAACTACATTCAAACCCTGTGGGGGAAACACTCATTCAGAATTAAAGTAATCTTAATTCAGTTTATCTTAATTGTCTGTGCAAGGAATTAAGTAGTCCATTTTAAATTTCCATCATTAAAAAAGCAGAATTCAGGCCATTTTAATTCTGAATGAGATGGGATTTAATGCATGGGTTCATGTACTGCATGAAACATGGATTTCCACTTTAAAATCACACCTTCAGTTATGTGGATTAACTTTCCTGAATGCTCTCATGTAGACAACCTCTTAGATACAGCAATTATTATCAATGCTAAGAATAGTAAATGTTAATTTTTAGTAGCAACTACTATACTCCAAGTAATGCATCTAGGCTTCTCTTTTTTGCTAGAAAGACCTGAACGCAGCTTGACAACAAAAATACCCTGATCTAGAAGGGGAACTGTACTGTGGAATCCCACATACCTGGGTTTATAGGCTAAATGGTTGTCTATAGCCACAGAATACAAGATTGGTTGAAAAAGGAAGCTGCTAGCCTTTAAGAGGCTGCCACCATTATGGGGCTTGTGTACATACAGTAGTGAGGTGATGTGCACATTCTCCAATAAGGATTAAAGTGGGAAAGTGATCTAATTTATATTCCCCTTTCTGCTGCTTTCGTCTTCAGTAGGTGGTTTTCCAAAGAACACTCACTCACTTGTTCCCATTGTTATGTAAAGACAGCAAGATTTGGGGGGTGATGATGAGCAGGCACTGCCACTTTATAGAGGGCAGAAGGGACTGTAAAAAATAGTTACATTCATGTGCTATGGGGTACTGATATTTGAAGTTTTCATCCCAAGGGTGTGTATTAGTCCTTTCTTAAGGAACTGGGGGCTGAATTTGGCCATGTTAGGTATTTTTGGTTTGTAGGAATGGGCTACATGAAAGTTGTTACCAGCCTGCTTTGACACTACTTCACCAGGGAAACAGACCCTAAATTCCTGGAGATGGATGCTCTTTCCATGGATGAGGCACACTTCACAAGATAACATGTCAACTTTGTGGGCAAAGGAGCTTGTGCTTACACTGCAAAAATCTGGGGGTCAGCAATGTGGTCATTGGTTAATACCCTTATTGGATACTGTAATGAGGACTTCTCATCTGTAGGGGCTTCCTTTGGCAGAAAGCTGGAGGCAGGGATCCAGTAATGTCTCTCCAATTTTGGCAATTCACGTAGGGAGATTTTCCCTATCTCATTCTGTTTTTTAATTCTCCCTTTGTACTGCTGGTCAGTGCTCACTCTTTGCCATATGTACTAGATTTGTGGGAGACACTGAGCCACAGAAATGATAAATTCCTTACCCAATAATTTCCTTTCTTCTGGCAGCATCTCCCACAATTCTATTCACCCTGGTTCTATTCCTAACCAAGGGCCAGTGTTTAATTTTGGTAGATGTGCTTGCAGGTTTTACCCAACAGTACATAGATTATTGGCTGGCATTGAAGTTATTTCCAGAGGGGTAGCTATGTTAGTCTGTGTACAGCAAAAACAAGAGTCCAGTGGCACCTTAAAGACTAACAAATTTCTTCTGAAAAAGTGCTTTGGAGCCCAGGAAAGCTTAAGACCAAAGAAATTTGTTAGTTTTTAAGGTGCCACAGGACTCTCATTGTTACTGACATTGTTGTTGCTCATTCTATTCTATGAGGTTTCTATGCAGCTGCGGAATGAATCATCTGCCAGCAGACTGGACAAGAAAGTGCATCTAGTGTAAGTTGAGCTACAGCCTCTGAACTGCCTCCAGAAATTGAAGACAGTGAGGGCATAGCCCATATGTGTCAGAATTGTGAGGGATGATCCTACAAGAAAAGAAATTATCAAGTAAGAAGTTTACTGTTGTCCAGTAGGAAATAGTGGAAGTCCTTTTTTTTTTTTTTTATAAATAGGCAGTGGTTAAAGCATGCATAACGCTCCTTGTATTCTCTTCCATTCTATTCTTACAGGTGGCACAAGTTGTAATTTAGGTGGCTGAACACTTTCTATTATAAGACCCTGTTTTTAGTTGTTTATAACTTTTCTAAATATAAGCTGTTCACTAAAGTTTTCCATTCCAGGTGTCTGACTTGGATGAATTTTCTCTTTCTTTTTTTTTTTTTTTTTTTGGGGGGGGGGGAATTTCTGTTAAAACAGTTCAGCCATTTTCAGGAATGAAGTTAGGTAAAAATATATTGGTTTGCCCGTGTTTAAAAAAAAAAAAATCTTCCCACAGTTTTGCTGCAAAGCTTTAATATATCCATGCTTTGCGTCAGGGGTTCAGAGTTGGGTAGGAGGTAACTCTGATGTCAGGCCTTTTATCTGTCCTGTGAAAAATAGCTCAAAGTTAGCCAAATTATAAGCTTCCAAAAATATTGGAATTTGCACATGCTCAGTTGAGACTTTTTTGAATTTCATGGCTAAATTCTCCAAAGATTCCATCTGTTCTGGGCATGCTCTATCCCAAGCTGTAGAGGATAAGCAGAACTTTACCTGCAATTGCTCCTCCTCCCAGATGCTAGAAACTCTTGCTGTGGCAGAGTAGCTCCAGACCTTTGAACCTGGAAATGGATTCCGCTACTGGCACTCAGGCAGTGGTCTCCATTCTTGTTCTTATGCTTGTTAGAGGAGGAGGAAGCAGCATGACTGAATGCAGAAGGTGAGAAACAGGAGAGAGGTAGGGACAAAGGCTGGAGTTTGGGAGAGCAGGAGGAAATAGACATTTGGTGCAGAGGGGAATTAGGAGCAGGCCAGGAAGGAGGAGCAAGGCCCCAAGCAAAGGGAGCAGAAAACTGGGGTATAGAGGTAAAAACAGCATCACAGGAGAGGGACAAGGCCAGAGGCAAGATGAACAGGGGAAAGGGAAGGAGCAGGTGAGCATGGTCAGAGCAAGAGAGACGGACGTAGAGTAAGGAAGCAAGACACAAGCAAATGCTTGGGGATGGGAGGGATAGGCAGGAAAGATGAGAACAGAGGGAAAGGGTATTGAGGGTGGGCACAGGCAGGAACCAAGAGGGATAGCAGTGATGGCTGGAATACAACCTTCGTTCAACTCCCTTGTTCATATTACAATTTCACATCCAGTTTTTCAGTCAGTCCAATGCCTCACTTGTTATTGCAAATTCACTACATTATACAAAGTTTTTAACTATTTTTATATACATTAAAGGTCTCTGAGATAATTTTATTACTAGCTAATATCATTTCATAATAAGAGATTTAAAGTCCCTTGGTATTGGGCTGGTTTATGACTCCTTCTGTTAAAGCAGTTTGAATGAACACAGTGCTTTGAGAAACCCCCACTCCTGGAGCTAGGGATATGCAGCACACAAAACTACATGAGCCACACTGACATGTGAAGATAAAAATATAAAGGGGTTTTTTTTGTTTTTGTTTTTATTGTTGGAAAGAGAAGTTACTGTTGTTAACATTATATTAAGTTTTTAGTTTGGTTTCAGTCACCAACATCCCATTTCGTGTAGATGTTAGTTTTGTGTATCAGTAACAGTAATAATCTAGAAGTGTTCTTCACTTATGTAGCTATATCTGCTAAAAATTAATAAAATGACTAAGGCACTTTATCCAAAATCCATCTGAAAAGTAAATTGGGATTTTCTGAAATACAATGCATTTTAGGAGTGAAATCCAGACCCCACTGAAGTCAATCTGAGTATTGCCATTGAGCTGAGTAAGGCCAGGGTTTCACCAAAGGGTTTTAAATAATTTCCAAAGAGTTTCTAGGAATATATCATGAGACAATTTATGCACAGAGTTCTCCACAGTATACCTCCTGCCAACATAATATACCTTCATGCCAGGCTGTGGGGTGTGAGTTGGCATCATTTAAAAACAAAGAAAATAATACGTTACATGGTACATGTTTGAAGACAGGTAATACTGAGCCTTCTTTAATTAACCATTTTTCAAACCTAGTAAACTGTTCCCACCAAACTGAGGAATGACCACATGCCAGATTTGAAAGGAAAAGTCCATGAGCATTGTTGAAAGATCTGCTGGGAAAACAAAGGCTGCATTTTAACCTACAATGTTCAGGTTTCTCTCAGTTACAGTATTTGCATGTTAAATTATCAGAATAGCTAGTTTTAATTTGTTCCCTTTTATCATCATAAAAATTGTCCACTTTGTGGTCAAGATCAGCCATATAAATACTATTAGCATCTCAAACAGGGTTTGGAATCAGTTGCTTTTTCAGCTTCAACTGCTGCTTTTGGTAACACTTCAGCATGTGGGTAATAATGCAAAGGTATGAATGGTAATAGAATACAGAATGCATGTAAATATGTTTTTAGAAAAGAGAAATGATCCTTTACACAAAAAATATGGTTCCCCCCACAATATCCAAGCCTGTTACCGTTGCAGCATGTTCTCCCTTGCCATTTATTTCATTCCTTCCTCTCTTATTGTTTGACGTCCTTCCCAATACCCTTTGCAGGCATCCCTCTTATCATAAAGTCACATTCTATATTTGACTGCTTGAAATGCACTGCCAAGTCATTTGTTCACCAACCACTGTGAACTCATACCTCCTTTATCACTTCATACCAACTGCATGCAGCGTGATCGCCCCACTTCCTCAAAGTCCCTGAAAACACTGGTTCTAGTCTCCACTTGCTCCCAAGTCCTCTACTACTCCACCCAGTTGATTCATGAGTGTGCCAACTTGCATTACTACTTGTCCATATTCTGTACATGTAGTATGTATAAATTTTCTCTGTCCTGAATAAAAATAAAAATTACAATTTTAAATTAATTCTGTAGATATTATTTCCCGTGTCTATACTGCTACTTGTTTGATAGCCTGTGATGCATTTCTTTCTGACTCCTTTATGTCTGTCAGTTTCCCTTAATTGTGTATCTCTACAGTATTCATTGTCATAGAGTGCAGGCACCACTTCATAGTTTTTTTTATTATTGTTTGTTGTTGGCCCCTCCTCTCAGTCAGCTGTAACCGAATGTCCCTTTTTAGTAGGAACTTCCTCTAGAATCATAATTAGCTCTGTAAAGGACTGGCAGTATGTGTCCACACAAAGGATGAGGGATGTGAATGGGTGTGTTTATTACTAGAGGATGAATGGATGAGATTCAGCAGCACTTGAAGCACACAGCAAATACTCAGTACAATACCGAGGGCTTGTCTACGCTGGGAGTGGGACTGTAGTTCGATTTTAGGCTTTGGAGTTACAGAAAGCAAAGATGAGTGATCACAGCAGATTGCTT
Source organism: Podocnemis expansa (assembly GCA_007922195.1). Taxonomy (NCBI): domain Eukaryota; kingdom Metazoa; phylum Chordata; order Testudines; family Podocnemididae; genus Podocnemis; species Podocnemis expansa. The sequence continues at coordinate 25,490,879 of ML681979.1, forward strand.
GCTCTGAGTCTCATATCTCTATTTCTCACAATACTTCCTGGGAGGCATTGCACTCTAGGTAGTAGGCACAGAGGTTTGTGGGGAGGCAGTTGTTCTCCACACTGCCTCTCTCCTCTTCTCTAAAGGGGGGAAAAAAAGCAGGAAAAACTGTCCTTGCTGTTTCTCTGAGGCTGGCACAACAGAGGAGCACAATGCTGCATTCAAAGAGAGGAATTAAGTGAAAACTTTCCAGGGCTGAAGGTAGAGGAAGAGTTCTGTTCCTATAGTGTAACACACTAAAAAAACTGAGCAAGCTTGTTTCTGCCTACATAGACCTAAATAGAATTGTAGATTTTCACCTTAGTGCTACACCACTTTCAGGGGTGGTGTTAGCAGATAAAATTATAGCTTCGTATTTTTTTTTTAATTTACTGCTCTGACAGGGGAGACACAGGCTGCAGAAGGTTGAGGTAAGCAGCATTATGTCAAACTAGGCTGTCTTTGTAGACCAGGCCCAAGAAACTGAAGGTCTTTGTACTGTGACACGTTCTTATTTTTAAAGTGGTAATATATATTGTTGCCCTTAAATTAAAACATTTAAACTAATCATGGTACAATTTATGCATTTGCGTCAAAGAACCATTATACATTAGAATTCATGCATGCAAAGAGATGTTTTCAGACACATTTCTCACTGTAAGAGATTACACATTTCTTTCTATTCATATTCTTCCAGGTGACTTGGATTATTACTGGCTGGATCCTGCCACATGGCACAGTAGGGAGACATCCCCAATTAGTTCGGTAAGAACTAGGCAATGTAGGTTTATAGGTTTGAAATCAATTGTTAAAATGTTTGTTAATTATTTCATTTGGTCAAAGTGGTGCTTCTGGTCTTAGAATTTATGAAATTCTGAATTTTAGTCTTCTGAGTTGCTCTCTGATATGAGAACACTGTTCTAAAAAAGTGAAAAGATTTATCTAAACCATAGAAAATCAAAATCAGCAAGAGATTTTCCATCTGAATCTGTTAGGAAAATAAATTAAATATTTAATGTAAAATAATTTTTTTTCCCCCAAACGAGGGATTATATTCAATCTATTAGACTATCAGATGCCAATGATGCCAATAGAATGTTTACCATTGTCACCAGTGAGAACAGGATCATTAGTTGAATATATAAATAAGATTCTACAGGATTGTTACTTTTTAAGAGGAATTTTCAAGATCATGAATATAAAGTAATACATTTATTTTTACAAGCAGAAATACATCTTAATAATTTAAATGAATTAAATTTCAAATCCATTTTGTAACTGCATGTGCATATTTTGAGTGCGGAGATAATTTTTTGATGAGGAAGAGTGGTAATGTTCATGAAACAGGAGCAAGACCCGTAGTATTATTACAGAGAGAATTGTCATAGACAATATGCAATCAAAAATGAATTTCTTTATCTCTATTGTGATAATTTAGCTAATAATATTTGTGTGTAAAACAGGAAGAGATTTCCACTTTTTTGCTTCCACTGATATTTTCTAATAGCATCCTGTAACATGGCAACCATCTAAAGAGGGTGATCGCTTAATTGGACGTGTTATTCTTAACAAGAGAGCTACCATGCCAAAAGAGTCAGGTGCATTACTGGGGCTAAAAGTAAGTATTGAAAAGGTTATACTGTAAATGAATGAAAGTTCTATCAGCCTAATATACAACAGTTCAGTACACTATAGTTCATAGCATATCATAGATATCCAGAAAAATCTCCAGTTTTGTTGCCATTTAAGATCAGTTTTACATAGTTATGTTAAAGAGCAGAGCATGCCTTTTTCCCTATGTATTGGACAGTATCCTGAGTTTATTCAATTGTATCAAATATTGCCCTCTATTGACTTATGTGTAAAAGGAACCCGTTGATGGTGCAGGTATTTGCGAAGTGATATACAGCAGCTACAGCAGGTTGTCTCCATTCAATCTGTCATGAATAAGGACTGCAGTGTTTGTATATAGTACCCAGATATAAACACTCATTCTCTGTTTCTATATGAAAGACACAAAAATAAAATAGAGGAGAAACACACAATAGATACACCTATTCATAGATACAGATGAAACATGGTTTGATATTTATTAATTTAGATCTTGACCCTGCCATATACTGAGTGCCAGGTACTCCTCAAAAGTGCTTTGGACCTTCAAGTACCTTGTTGCGGCTTTTCCAAAAAGCTCAAGATTTAGCTTGAAGAGTTTTTTGGTTATTTTTTTTAAACAAAAATTGTGCAAAATGAAGTGAAATACACTCAGATTCTGGCAACTTTTTCTTAAGCCTTGAAAAATTAAAGTGAAATATTATAAGCAAAAACCTTCTTTAATTCTTTTTCTACATTGGTCTATGCATACTTATGGCAAAAGAACACAACTGTTTAGAACAGAAGGCCATGACAGAACACAATCTATTCATCTTCCCAGTCACATGGCAAATACTGAACATCCTATTGCATCCGTGGATTTATCACCATTCCCAATTTTACTGAATGTATTTCAGTCAAGTAATCTTCATCTCACATTCCACATTCATGGTTTTCTAGACACAAGTATTCACAAAATCAGTGTTTAAAATTTGCACTGTCAGTAAGAAACACAATTGCATACAATGGATAACTTACAAAGGGATAGTCATGTTTAGTTCAGCAAAACAAATGAGGAGTTCTGTGGCATTTTGAAAGACTAACAAATTTATTTATATACATAATAATTTATATAAATAAATGTGTTAAGCTTTAAAAGTGCCACAGGCCTCCTTGTTTGTTTTAATGTATAACTTAGAGTATGTGCATAGTTTTGGATAAATTCTCCTAAATAGATAACTGCCCTTCAACATCTAGTAGTGCTGCTCTTTAATACAATTCTATTAACATTTTTGCTCTGCAGCAAAACTGGTGAGTTTTGACTTTTTGCACGATTCACCATGGGCCCAAAAATTAAGACAATATTTTAGAGTAACAAAGTCTAAAGCTGATTCTTAGTGACTCGAAAGAGGTGGTGGTTTGGTTTGGTTTTGTTTTGTTTTGTTTTTTAAACTGAAGAGAGAATACTAAGGATTCAGGCTCCAAAACAGGAAACCTCTGTTTAGGAAATATCTACTCTTTCTTTCTTCCTACCTTGATTTGTTATGTGCCATACTACAGGTCACTGACTCACTGGTGGGCTGAACAGGGTGTCCTATTGTACCCTTACGGGTAGTGGAGACTGCCTGAGATTCAGTTTTATAAGTAAATGTACTAAAATTAACCACAGGCACCAGTGTGACAATGTGAATACGTAAAAATTTATCAATGGCTGCTACACTTGTGAGTAATGACCCTTAGGAGTATTTCATTATAAAATCTACTCAGAATATTCTGAGGCTTTTGGCTGGACAAATTCAGTAGGACTGCACAGCCAGTCATGATCAAAGCCAATGTGATCAAAATTTGATTATGTGTTGCTTTAAAAAATATTTAAGCCTGTACTTTGTGTACATGTTTACTCTGAACAAGTGGAATAATTGGTGACATTACAAATTTTTTATTTTGTCCAAATTTAAAATTCCAGATAGAGACTTTCAGGTTTTAGCATTCTTACTTGCCTCAGTCAGTCCCATGGAGAAGACACATGTCACTTGCTCCATCTATGTACTGTGCACCCTACTTCAGAGGACACCCCCCTCATCTCTGTTGGACAGAGGATGGGAAAAGTTGGGTGCCTCTGCCTACTTTCATTGAATCCCGTGATGTATTCTGATGAAGATGTCAGTGTCTGTTGTTAACTGGCAATGATATTGTTCCTTTTGTTATCCTTAAACGTACCATTCTCATGTGTTCCCTAATACTTCACACAATACATTTGTAATTGTGAGTTTCAACTTCTATACATTGTTGGTTTTCTAGCACTATTATACTGATTTTCTCTAAGAAAATTTTCATATTTATAATCTGTTTCTGCACAGCCAGAGAGCTAGCCAGTACATTGGATAAAATATATGCTTCCTTGATTATTATATCAAAAAGAAAAAATATACACCCTGATCATTTCTGTCATTTGATGTGCTATGTTGTACATTCTGCACTAGTGTAATTGAACTAGTGTTTCACAGAGGCAAGTAAAAGGGAATTTCAGGCTCTCTTCACTCTCTGAGTGGCACAGTTCTATTTTTTGTGTCTCTTCTTATATGACAGTTTCCTTGGTGTGAAGTCCTTATACAAATATCTTCATAATATAGCAAATTATGAATGACTAAGGCCTTAGTCTTAAAGATAATGTTAATGTGATTCAATAAGCCATATAAGCTAAACATTATACTCCTTATGTTTTCTATTTGTGATTTGAAAACTCAAAATTTATGATTACCCAGGTCGTTGGAGGAAAAATGACAGAGTTAGGACGACTTGGTGCCTTCATTACCAAAGTAAAGAAGGGTAGCCTAGCTGATGTGGTGGGACATCTAAGAGCAGGTAATGAAATCAGTTATACTAAGGCAAGTCTTTAAATATTGTTTGTTATGTGGATAATGCTCATGTTGTAAATATTGTAAATAATGAAAAGTGTTTTTCATATTAATATGGGCAGCTTTAATAACATGGTTACTGCATCACTGCATACTTACATTTGTCTTTGAGATAGGTGCAAGTTCTAGACCAGGGGCAGCCAAACTTATGGAAAGCAAGAGCTACACAAGGTGATTATTAAACCTTCGAGAGCCGCACTGAGGCAAAGAGCTATATACTTTTACCTACTAAATTGATTTGCTGACATTCTTCCAGGAGCCTCAGTTTTTCATTTAAGATCCACATGTGGCTCCCGAGCCGCAGTTTGGCCATGCCTGTTCTAGACACTAGTTATTGCTTAGCTGCTGAAGGCTCAACACTCAGTATCACAAGTAATTTTAATAAAATTAAGAGTAAATGATTGTAGAAAACAATAAAAAGATTTTCTCTAGTAAAATAATGTTATCATGAAAATGCTTGTAATACTCTGAACAAAAACAATTGAACAAACTTAAGTACAATGTCATGAAAATGGACTGCATCTAAATTTAATTGTTTGAATAATGCTAACAGAATACAACTGACGTTTGTTTATTGTCTTTCGGTGAAACATCACAGAGAATAATTTACTCAGTGATCGCATATCTCTTTTTCAAGGAATGTCTATTAAAATGGTACTAGTGATAGTTCATTTTTTCTCATTGTATCGTATGTGGTTTTTTCACACTCCATAACTTCAATAAAAACATTTTTAAAAAATAAGCATTTAATTCCAGGTAAAAACATGCTCGAATTACTTTACTCAAGTCATAGGTTAAGTGGACAGGTAATGTTTAATAAGCTGAGGACAAAATCACTATCTGTATAATATGGGCAGCTAAAAATGAAAATAGAACATAACACAAGGAAAAAGGAAACTTACTATTTAAATATGGTTAAAGTATTTCACATTTATTTAAAAGACAAATATTAACTTTGGAATAAGTATTTCTTCATGCTTATCCATATATATTTGCCTCTTTATCTAACTGAATTTTTAATAATAATTAATAATAATAATCATAATAATGAAGATTGGGGTGAGGTTTATGTATTTAGTCACACTTTCATTTTTTCCCAGTCTCATGAGAGTCTTAAACAGCTACACTGCAAATGTTGTCAAACAAAATTTCATATATATTACACTGATAGTCAAGAAACCCCTAATAAGGTCACTTTTACTATATGACCATAGGCTAAATTGTGGAGACAGTCAGAATATTAGGCAGTAAAACTGATAATGTTTTTCATTACATATTTCATGGTTTTTATGTGTCTTTATTGTTTCTTCAGACACCATAGGCCAGTCTGGTAACACCAACTTGGTAACACCAACCAGATTGTCTAAACTTTCCCATTAGAACATTATGTTTTCAGTCACTTGTAATTAGACAAGTTTTCACCACTAGGACTGAAATTTTCCATGGTGGGTGTCTGCTTCATTCCTGACATTATTTTGAAAGTTTAAGTCAAAATAGGCCAATCGGTTCTGAGAATGAGGCTAAGGAAAAGTACATTTTTCTGCCCGCATTAAAAGGGCTATGAGCTTTTCTTTGGAAAGTGCTAGTAACCCTCTCCCCCATGTTTTGGAGCAGAGATTTGAAATTTGGTGAAGGAGGAGAGGGTAGCCTTTGTATCCCTGAGGTGTCCTTAGTCATCCCTCTGATAATTTATCCAAATTTGGCTGTTGTATGTTTTTGAAAAACAGTGGTTTGCCCATGCTTGGGAGAGATTTTGTAGAGCTTTGGGGACATATTTCCTGAAGAGATTGTCTGTATTTGGCATGCTGTGGCCCACAGTTTGTTCAGAACTTTCTCTGCACCAGCTGCTGTGGTCTTTGAGATGAGGAGGGCCCTAGAACTGTGGGCAGAGAGAGCATCTCTCAGGTATCCACTTAGTAATCCTCTGCTGGTTCCCAGTCTCCCTCCCTCCCTCCCAGTGTGGAGGAGGAAGTTGCTTGACTGATACACGGAAGGGACAAGAGATAGATCTGAGGGTGGGCTACCAGGGCAGTATATTAGGACAAGGAACTTGAATGAGTATAGACTGAGATCGGCAGCTAGTGGAGGGTAAAAGGAGAACTGGGATTGGGATTTAGGGGACAAAGAGTGACTGGCTGAGCAATGAAACTGGGACTGTGAGGAAGGGCAGAGAATGGGAGCTGGGAGAGCTGAGCCAACTTGACAAGAGTTGATGGAATGAGGAAAAGAGGAGACAGATCTAATGAGGAGCCAGAATATTGAGGAAGAACTGTGAGCATCGAATGAAAGAGCCTGGGACGGGATCTGAGTGTATATACAGACACTGAAGTTGGATGAGGAGAGAGATTGGGGGCTAGGATCTGAATGTATATACCAGGCATGGCCAAACTGCAGCTTGGGAGCCGCACGTGGCTCTTGAATGAAAAAGTGTGGCTCGCGGAAGAATGTCAGCAAATCAATTTAGTGGCTAAACGTATGTGGCTATATGCCTCAGTGTGGCTCTTGAAGGTTTAATGATCAACCTGTGTGGCTCTTTAGTTCCATAAATTTGGCCACCCCTGGTATATACAGACACTGAGACTGGATGAGGAGAGAGACTGGGGGCTAGTTGGAGAGATGGGAAGGGACTAGAGGCCTTGTGGGGAGTGAGAGAGACTGGATGACGAGCTAGGATGGGTGAACGGGAGCTGGCTGTTTAAGGAAACTGGTGAGAAGCAGCTGCAAGGCAGCTGGGAACTGTCAAGGAAATTGTGACTGGAAGCGGGGAGTCTGCAAGTGAGATTAGAGCTGAGACGAGAAGCATGAGACAAGGGGGAGCGAGATGAGGAAAATGAGGCCAGGAAGGGGACAGGCTGGAGAGGGGAGGCGGAAGGAGTCAAACTTGATGGGAATATGAGGAAACTCTATGGCTGGTAAGCACTCTTCCCCTTCAGAGCCTGGAAAGGAACCCAAAATTCTGGAATTGCAGTGCTTTTTGTGTCAGCAAATAGCTGTGAAAACCTGTGGAAGGTAGAATGTAATTATCTGAAATCAAGTTTGACTGGGATGAACTTTTAAGAATTCCTTTAGCTTTTTAACAAACTCTGTTGTTCAAGGCTTACAATAGGACTCATCCAAAGGCCTTCAGCAACCAAGTGCCCACCACCATACTGAGTCATTGGTGCAATGCTGAGTCTGAGAAATATTAGATCACCACCACCAAATAAAATAAAAGGCACTGTGTCTTGTGGTATTTTGATTACTGCCTATGATTGGCCCTTGTAGAAAGTGTGGACTTATTTAACGATTGTCTGAAAAATTTATATGCTGACCTTATTTTAGAAAACATTTTGTAAAGGTTTCCCACTTGATGTAAAATTGATAAAATAAATAAGTATATGCTTGAATTCTAGATTTGAACATCCTGAAATTTCACTCATCTTGTTTCCTTTATCTTTCCTTATATTTCCAGGAAACACTGGCTCTTACAACATTTTTTGTTCTTTTGTTCATTTGGTACAGGCTATGAAAACTACCCTTTGGGTATCAGTCAGATTAAATACACATTATATAACCGACAATGAAAAAATGGCATGATTTGTAAGTTTTAACTCTTATGGAATCAGACATTTTCTTTTTGGAGATCAACCTATCTTTATTATACAGAGTACTAGCCCGAATTAATAAAGTGACTCTCAAATGGTACTATACTGCATTCATTCCATGCTACAAGATCAGTTGCTGTTATTTTTGAAATATTGAAGACATTGCACAGTTTGCCAGTGATAGCAATGCTTTGGGAAGAAGTGTTTACAGTAACTTAAAACCTCTAATCTCCACAATAGTAGTTTTGATTTGAGGTGATGTGGCTTAGAGATACATAGGCTTTATATATGTTTCACACATTTTTGTGAAAAAAAATGTGGAAAATAAAATTAAAAAATACACTTTTTTTTTGTTTTTGTTTTTGTTTTTGTTTTCAATTCAAGGGGATGAAGTTCTAGAATGGAATGGTAAACCTTTGCCTGGAGCTACAAATGAAGAAGTTTACAACATTATTTTAGAATCAAAATCAGAACCTCAAGTTGAAATTATTGTTTCAAGGCCTATTGGGTAAGGCTAAAATACTTGCTTCTTAAATTTAGTAAATGACATGTATTAACAGGATTTTTAAAAACTAATATATAGATACATATATTTGTAGTACTGTAACATAATATGGCATAGTAACACACTCATCACTTTGAAAGTTATTGTATAATATTGAAGGGCAATTTACCTTTAAAATGTTTACTTAAAATCTGTATATTCCATTTTCTTCACTGCCTGTTACAAAGTTAGATTTGTTCTATAGCTGCAATAATATTACTGTTAAGAAAAAATTTTCTAGGCAATCAAAGAAAACAGGGTATCTACCATGTGGCAAAGGAGAAATAGTGACTGTAATTGTGAAGAATTAGTGGAAGCTATGCCTGAGTAAGATCTTTATCAGGCTCTCAAACTTTATTCATCCATAATAGCATCAATTACATGAACGCTGATAGCTTGCATCAGTAAACAAAAAACATCATAGATCTTGAAATAAATCCATTTATGAATAATTCAAGGTGTGTCCTTTATAGTCAAAAGCTCTATTTTCTAAGGGTATGTCCACACCTCTCTTTTATTTTGAAATAACACTGGTTATTTCAAAATAAAGAGATTACGTCCGCATGACGTATTCTTATTTCGAAATGCTGGGGTCTGCATTTTGAAATATGAGCCGTCCTTTCAAAATAGCCTAAACCTCCTTTAAAGCAAAACAGCTGTTATTTCGAAATGGTAATTTCGAAATAACACCGTTCAGACGTGTTATTTCAAAATAACCATTATTTTGTAATAACACTTTTGCCCTTCTCCTTCCCAGGAAGCCTTCCTTTTAGCCTATATTGGGTGGGGGCATGGCCCAAGGAGGGGGCCATATTGCCACACCTCCCATGGTGCCCCTCTCCTAAAGCGAAATAGCAAGTCCTGAGTTTGGATATGCTATTTCGCTTTGAGCTTTTCCATTCATTTGAATTAACTTATTTCGAAATAAGGACTTTATTTTGAAATAACTCATTTTGAAATAAGTTATTGCAAAATAACAATGTACGTGTGGACATAGCCTAAGTTATTTCCAGGGATTTTTAATATAATTGTAAATGATACTGTCATTAAAAGGTATTTGATTTTATAATCTAATTAATACGGGTATAAATCACTCTTATAACAAACACTTTACATTAATTTTTTCTGAATTTAATAGAAAACTGTATTTCAAGTTTCAATATATTTTTAACAATTTTTGGGCCAAAATCCATTTTTCTAACTTTCACAAATGTTCCCATGAGGAATCGGTGAAACCATTTGCTTAAGACTCTTAGGGTTTGGTTCTAGAGCTGTGACTGAACAGTATATGTTTACTGCAGCTAAGAGATGTTATTACCAGTTCAGGTAGATGTGCATATTTTAGGTCCCATTGAAGTAGCAGTGAAAAATAACAGTATGGCCATGAAGTATAGGGAGTGGCTTACAATCTTGCCTGCTCCTCTGGTGTAAGTTCCAAAGGGGCAACCGTGTTAGTCTAGTTCAGCAAAAAAAAAAAAAAAAAAAAAAAGCAAGGAGTCCTTTGGCACTTAAAGACTAACAGATTTATTTATCACATGAGCTTTCGTGGGACAAAATCCCACTTTGTCAGATGCTTTGAAGATGGGGGAGTTTACAGAATGGGATGAAAATAATGCAAGGGAGAGTAAGACATGGGATCAGGTTATACAGTAACAACAAATCAGAGCAGTTGCTAAGATTCAGAACACTGGAAAACAGCACATAGAGGAGGGTGAGGTCCAATTACCTGTTGCAATGGGAAAAGAAGCCATAGTCACGATTCAATCCTGCATTCACACAATCTAATCTAATTCAGCAGTTTCCCTATGAAGTCTTGATGTCCCACTGACTTTGTTGAGCACAGTCGTTAACAAATCATCAACAGAGTGATTAGAAAGATGGAAGTGCTCAGCAACTGGTTTTTGTGTGTTGTGATTTCTAATGTCAGTTTTGTGCCTATGTATTCCTTTGCACAGGGATTGTCCTGTTTGTCCAATGTATAAAGTGTCGGGGCATTTCTCACACATGATGGCATAAATCACATTAGGAGATGAGCAGGTGAATGAGCCATTGATGAAGCAGCTGGCTTGATTAGGACCTCTGATTGTGTCTTTTGTGCAGATAATGTGGGCAGAGTTGGCAACATGGTTTGTTGCAGTGGTGTGTGCCTGCTTTAGTGTTTCTGTTGTTAGGTCTGTAGTTGCTGAGGAGTATCCATTTAAGGTTAGGGGCCTGTCTGTAGGCGAAGAGAGGTCTGTCTCCCATGGCTTGAGAGAATGAGGGATCATCTTTTAGAATAGTCTGTACGTTCTTAATGATCTGTTGCAGAGGTCCGACTTGGGGTTTTATGTGGTGACCAGTGGCATTCTATTGTTTTCTTTTTTGGGCCTCTGCTGCAGTAGTTGACCTCTGGGTACCTGTCTGGCTCTGTCAGTCTGTCTTCTTATTTCTTCAGGTGGGTACTGTAGTTTTAAGAGTGCTTGATAGAGATCCTCATGATGTCTGTGTCTGTCTGAGGGATCAGAGCAAATGCGATTATATCTGAGGGCTTGGCTGTAGACAATGGATCGTGTGGTGTGTTTAGGATGCAAGCTCAAGGGATGTAGGTAACTATATCAGTCAGTAGTTGTTCTGTATAGAGTGGTGTTGATGTGTCCATCCTTAATTTATACTGTAGTGTCCAGAAAGTGGATTTCCTGTGTGGGGTGTTCCAGGCTAAGTTTGATTGTGGAGTGGAAATTGTTGAAATCTCTGGAAATCTTCAAGAGCATACCTGCCATGGGTCTGATCCAAATAAAAAAGATGTCATCAATGTAATATAAGTAGAGGAGAGGTGCTTTGGAATGAGACTTTAGGAAATGTTCTAAGTCATGCATAAAAATTTTGGCACGTTGTGGTGTCGTGTGGGTACCCATAGCAGTGCCACTGACTTGGAGGTATAAATTATCCTCAAATCTGAAATGGTTCTGGGTGAGCACAAAGTTCAGTCACAAGATGTGCTGTGGCATCATCTGGGATGGTTCTTCTAATAGCCTGTAATCCATCCTTATGTGGGATGTTGGTGTAAAGAGCTTCTACGTCCACAGTGGCCAGGATGGTGTTTTCTGGAAGCTCACCAGGATTGAATTTTCCTCAGGAAGTCCATGGTGTCTCGAAGGTAGCTAGGAATGTTGATAGCATAGAGTCTGAGGAGGGAGTCCACATATCAAAACTGACATCAGAAATCACAACATGAAAAAACCAGTTGCTGAGCACTTCCATATTTTTAATCACTCTGTTGATGATTTATTAACGACCGCGCTCAAGAAAGTCAGCAGGACAGCAAGACTTCAAAGAGAAACAGCTGAATTAGAATTGATATGCAGATTAGATTGTGTCATTGGAGGATTGAATCGTGACTATGGCTTCTTTTCCCATTGCAACAGGTAATTGGACTTCACCCTTCTCTATGTGCTGTTTCCCAGTGTTTTGAATCTTAACAACTGCTCTGATTTGCTGTTACTGTATGACCTGATCCTATGTCTTACATTCCCTTGCATTTATTTTCATCCCATTCTGTAAGTTCCCCCATCTTCAAAGCATCTGATGAAGTGGCATTTTCTCCTACAGAAGCTCATGCAGTAAATAAATCTGTTAGTCTTTTAGTGCCACATGAGTCCTTGCTTCCCAACCTGCCATCCCTGGTACTTGGTCAGACAGGATTCCAGTTTGTCTCTGTTTTAATACTCAGAACTAACAAAGTGGGGACAACTAGTCAGTTTAGTTTCAGATGAAACGTAGTAAAATTTGAAAATATTTCTTTAGTTTCACCTCAGAATTTCATCAAGATGTATATGTATGGTATGACACTTAACACTAATGCTGTAACAGTGGTCTAGCAGCTAGAGACCCAAAAATTGTGTGTTCTTATCCCACTCTGAATTTATCCAAATCATAATTTATCTGTAATTTGGCTCAGATTCAATAATGTTTAGATTTAGAGGCTTGAAATACTTTATTCTTAATATAAAATTCTTCTCCCCCTGCGTGACAATGTATCTCTGGTTCAGTTAACATAGAATCATTTTTAACATTTACCTGCTGTTAAAGTACTGTACTGTAATGTAACATGATATTGTGGGAGGGCTACATTTAGTAGAAGTTGAAGGTTTTTTTTTTTAAATAGCAGTCATTGGCTATGTCTACACTGCAGGGGCCCCTGGAAGTAAACTTAACAAGGGCCAGTGAAGAGGTACTAGGAGCCTGACCTGGCTCCCACCCCATGTTCCTTGTAAGTTGTGCACGTGCGCACGCGCGCAGCAACAATTACTCTCCGGCGCACAGATTGCTGCTGGCAGTGCACAGCCCAGCCACGGACCTTAGCGAGCCGGAAGACGCAGTGTTCCGGCTGGCAGGGGGCTGCACCGGTTTGAAATTTCCCGCCCTGATGATGGTCGGGGCGGCAGCAGCCTGTGGCCAGGGAGCAGCTCCAGCGGCCACGCAGACAGGAAGGGGGGATTTTAGCGGGATCGGAGTGAGGAGTGGGGGAGGGGTGGCGGTGGGGTTGGCTGGGAAGGCACTTGGGACTCGGGGAAGGGGGTGGAGAAGGAACCCAACCATGGGTCGGCCAAAGAAACTGGCGCATGGGCAGGGAAGGCTCTTGGCCAGGAGTTGCATAAACTACCCCTGCTGCAGGCATTAGAGTGTAGTTTGCTGGCCCCGGAGCCCTCCAGCCGTGGGGGGGCCACCCAATAATCACCCCCAGACACACACACACACACACCCCCAACAGCCACCCCCAGACAGCCAGAAACACACACGCAGCCAGATACACACAGAGGCACCCCCAGACAGACAGACACACAGACACAGAGGCACCCCCCCCCCACACACACACAGAGCTACCCCCAGACAGACACAGAAACACACACAGAGCCACCCTGGACAGACCCCTCCACACACACAGCCACCCCAGACAGCTAGACAGACAGACAGACACACACAGAGGCACCCCCAGACACACAGATGCACCCCCAGTCAGATACACACACACACACACACACACGCACAGGGCCACTGATGGAAGCACTAAGCAATGTCAGCATAGCAACTCAGCTTGTACCCAGTATGTTGTATAATGAACAAGGAGTCCTGTGGCACTTAAAGACTAACAATTGTATTTATTTCATGAGCTTTTGTGGGAGGAAAATCCCACTTCATCAGACTTACATTCTAAGTTCCTTCATCTTCAAAGCATCGGATGAACTGGATTTTCTCCCACAAAAGCTCATGCAATAAATATAGTTGTTAGTCTTTAAGTGCCACAGGATCCTTCTTTGTTTTACTGAACTAGACTAACACAGCTGCCCCTTTGGATCTTGAAAGGATGTTGTATTTCACCTAATAAGAGTTCTTTAAACTTCTTCATTCCTGGAATAGATGAGCACCATAGTGTGAATACACAGAACATATATCACTCTTAAGTTCACGTGTATGCATCTTCATTTCTTTGGTGTTATGTGTGAACATTCTGGCTCAATATAACTTCACAACAATACAGCAATGTTCTCTATATAGGGTTGTAAGCAGAATCCATTACAATAAAGTAGCAGCAACAGAGCAGAAAAACATATCCAGAAATTCTGTTCTTTCAGTCTATTTTTCCCTTGCTCTTCACAGCACTGTATAATTGTACCCCTCCTTTTTGCATATTCTATTATGGGCTTTGTCAGAAAAAGAAGGGAAACTACTTGCTCCAGTAAATGGCAGCTTGAATTTCCAACCTCTGCTAAACTGGTCATATGGGTAGGAAAATTAATAGCTATGTACGGTAAAGACAGGGATATCAATAAGTTGTCTGTTGATAAAAGGGTCTACAATTTCAAGAAGGGTTAAATCTTAGGATCAGGATGAATTCTTAATTAAGAAGTATGTTTAATCGAGGATTACTGCCTAGTTCTGACTAAACTGTATGCCAGTTTTTATTTGGCTAATGTTCGACATAGTGCAGGGGTCTATGGCTCCATGAGGACTAGTACAGGGCTGCATGAGGACTAGTATGCTGGCCTGAGGGCTGCACCACTGAAACCTTTTCATACACCAGTATTGCAAATACTAGGAACAATGGTGTCGGTGCAGGCCACAGGAAATAGCTTTAGGGGCCAAGTGTTTGAGACCCCTGACTAGTGTGACAAGAACCCAAACACTAAATCTGCCTCTCAGGCTTCCAGTGAATTTGGGGAGTGGAAGAGAAGGATATTTCTAATCTAGTTCTATTTTCTTGCTTTTTGTTTATTTACACAGTCAGTGTTCCCTCAAAGCTGATGATGCAGCTGAACCAGTTGTTGGATGCACTGGAGGCGCTGGAAGGCAGCGGGGAAGGAGCCCAATGGGAGTCGGGGAACCAGCAGGGAACTTGCCTAGTGACATTCAGAACCTACTCAGCTGCATCCAGAACTTGCTTAGCTGCATCATGGGCTTAGAGGGAGCATTGTTTCCACCCCCTCTTTACTGGCAGTGGGGGCTTAAAGCCAGCTCCTGCCAGCCCTGACAAGTGACCAGGGGCCAAATTTGGCCTCCATCACTTATCAAGGGAGAAGGTTCCACAGGTTGGTCAATTTCACAGCCATGAAATTGACCAGGCTGTGGAGTGGCTGGACTCTGCAGTTTGGTCAATTTCCCTTCTGTGAAATTGACCAGCCTACAGAACTGCCTGCCAGGGGTCGGTGGAGGCAACATCGCCCCTGGCTGCCTGCAGGGGGCCAGGGGCGCGGGAACCCCCATGCCCCTGGCCGCTTGTGAGCAGCAGTGGGGGGGGGGGATCCCGACATCACTCCTGGCTGCTCGCAAGCAATCAGGGGAAAGGGACTGGACCTTGCCCCTGGCCGCTTGCAACCAGCCAGGGGGTGGGTTCGGAGGGACTGGACATCTCCCCTGGCCGCTGGCGGGCAGCCAGGGGCACCAGGAATCAGCAGCACCCCTGGCTGCTTGCAAGCAACCAGGGGTTTGGAGAGCCGACATCAGCTCTGGCCACTTGCAGGTGGCCAGGGGTTGTGGGAGCCGGCAGCAGGCGGCCAGGGGTGTTGCCTGGCCTCCTGCAAGTGGCCAGGGGAGGTGCTGGCTCCCCTAACCCCTGGCCACTTGCAAGTGGCCAGTAGTGCTGCTGGCTCCCTGTGCCCCTAGCTGCCCACCAGGGACGATGTCAGGTCCCTCCACCTCCCCCCATCCCTGGTTGCTTGCGAGCAGCCAGGAGCAATGTCAGCCCCCCCCACCACCACCACCACCACGCACAAGCGGCCAGGGGCAGGGTAGGTCCCTGCTCCCCTGGCCCCCTGCAAGCGGCCAGGGGAGATGTCAGCTCCCTGCACCTTTGGCTGCCTGCAAGCGCCCAGGGGCGATGCCACTCCCCCAGCCCTCACCTCCTTGCCAGAGAGCAGGAGCCAGATCAGTCCCCCAGTGGGAGCCCATCACGCGGGGGGCGGAGAAGGGGGCAGTCCCTGTCCTGCAAAGTCAGCTTAAATGCTAAAGTCGACTTTCAGGGCAGGAGTTAAGTCAACTTAATAATTTCTAAATATAGACTGGGCTTAATTTAGGTTGACATAAAGGGCTTTAAGCCAACCTAAGCCCATAGTGTTGACATAGCCAATGTGTGCGCACAAAATTACTCTTCAGTTGTACCTCAAGATAAAATAGGTTGTAGAAGATAAAATTTTTGGCTTGCTAGTCTAGAATGATTTTTTAATGGAAAGAGAAGGTTTGCTTTTCTGAATTTGGTTATTCAAAAACTGAAATCATCAACAACATGCTGATTGCAGCATATATAAAAACCTAAAATTGCATTCCTTACTCAGGCAAACTTACTCATGTACTTCAATGAGAAGATTTCCATGGGTGAAGACTGTAAGGCCAGATTCTAAATCTTAAGAATATCGAAAACAAAGAAATTTAACACGTTTTTTTAACTCTCTATAGTAATTATGTCCAAATCTTCCCATACTACTCAGTAGCAAAACTGATATTTATTTCATTGGATCTAGATTGGACCTATGTATGTTTTGAGCAATGAAGACAAAAATACAAAAAGATACTGAGTAAATAATAGAATATTGTTAAATTGGTCCTACACTGCCACTCTAAGTTGACACGACATAAAACAACTAGCATACAACATACTTATGTCTATGCAGCACAGCATCTTCATGATAGCACCTTGACAAGAGATGATCTCCCCTCAGTGCTGCCTTCCACCTTTCAGGGAAGCAGGGAGGGTGCTGTCCCGTTGTCTGAGCAGGTCTACACAGACCCACTCAATTGATGCTGCTGCACTGATGCCAGTTCCTGCAGCAGTTTAGACATGCCCTCAGATAGTCCAGCTTTAGAAACAGCAAGACTGACATATTTAAATACTGTATTACGTATTTATAAAGTACCTAATTGGTATCACAGATGAATAAATTATGTAATTATAATAACATTCAGGAGCATTAAAGAACAAACTGAAAAATCTTCAGTAAAATTTTCTTGAAGAAAAATTGTACATAAAATACAATGGATGAATAATTAGATTAAAGAACATACAATATCCGAGTGGCCAAACTGTGGTTCATGACCTCACAAAGTGCAGCTTGTAGAAGCCCTCTGTAGCCCCTCCTTCCCTTCTCCATCTGCTAGACTGAGTTGGGGGTCTTGGAGCTTCTACGGCACAATAGTGGGGCTAGAGGATTTTGCCTAGTGTGAAAGGGAATCTCAGGGTATAAGTAAATCAGGCCATCCTGTCATATATTATACTAAGTGAAGGAAGAAAAGGTTTTATTAATTTAAGGAAAGCAATTCTTTAGATCTTATAGTGATGAACTTGACAGTTTTTATTGCACTTGTGAATAGTATTACCCAAAAGTGATTATTTGCTTCAGTGTATGGTTAATTAATGGATACTTCTTTGCAGTAAGAGGGGAAAAAAATACTATAGCTTAAATCCTTCACACTTCACTCATATGGGTAGCCTCTTTTTGGCTTCAATATTATTAAGTTACCAAATCAAAGTAGGATTTGACACAATATCTAGAAATGTCCCTCTACTGTAATCATTCATTCCTGATGTTTCACTACTTACAGCTGTATTTTACTGGCACTAATAACTGGAGAAAAACCAATAAATGTCACAAGTGGACTGGGGCTTGTAACTTGAAATGAAAGGTTTATTAAAGGCTTGACCCCCTGCTGCCAATCCAGTCAAAACAGAAATTTCCGTTGACTTCAGTCCAAGCAAGACTGACCTACCTGTCTTTTTTTTTTTTTTTTTTTTTTTTTTTTTAATGGCTAGTCACACAGAATTTGCAATGAAGGAAATTTTGATAAGGACTAGCAAAGAACGAAGTACCAGAAAAAATAATTTTTCCTTAATTCTGAAATGCTTTATTTGAAATAAACTGTAGAATTGGAAGGATGTTGTTGTTGTTGGCTTTTGAACTACTGATTAGTAATCTCTTGACATGTCTCATTGCTTTGCCACCTGAATTGTGTGGTCATTTCGAGCTCATGCAGGTGACTCTTGTTATTCAGCCATTAATAGAGGGCCTCCTTTGTTTAATAAAAAATTTAATCTGATTTCTGAGGTGGTAGACTCTTCAGGGCAGGGATCCTGTCTTTGTATATTGTAAAACAACTACACAATAAATCCGCAGTCCTTCCTAATGCCTCTGGACAGGTGATAATACCATGTGAAATATGGGTGAAATTGAAACTGTAATTTTATCCACAAGGGCACACCATATTCCTACCTTTCTTGAAGACCAGTAGAGGTAAAATTGTTATCCAATTCCATGCATACTGACTGCACATCCTTTATTCATACTTGCATGTCACAGTTCACATCACTCACTGCTGGGCTGGCACTTTCTGTTGGCCATGTTGGGAATTAACTTGAGGCCAACAGTCTGCACATCATCTCTTGATTTCCATGCTCTGTCTGCATTCCGTCTCGCTGCCTAGGAAATTACAGTGTCCTTTTCACAGTTTGGCCCTCCGGTTATGTCACTGTGTTCCCGCTCTTCCAGGAGAGTTGGTATCCTAATCTAGCCACTTTCCCTGTAGCAACTGCAGTGAATTGTCCTGCCACTTCCCTACTTGTAACCACTACTCCAAATCCCACCCCATGAACCATATTGGTCGCAGCCTCCTGCTGTGTCCCTCTGCCACTGCATTCCCATAGACCACTTTTCCATAGCCACAGCACCCTTTTTAATATCAGCAGCTTGTCCAGAAGAGTTGTGCCTGGGTTCCTGCTTGCATGCCTAAGTCCAAGGCACTATGGAGTTGCAGCATATTCCAGACGCAGGTCTCCCTCCTCAGGTTCCAAGTAGCTACTGACTCTGCTCTGCCCTGAAGCTCTTTTTGTATGGGCCTCCTAGGCCTTGACTGGCCACTTTTCACAGCTTTCTGCATAGCCTGCCTATGGCTTTGTTAACCCCCTCTGTGCCCAATGTGGGGCTAAAGCCCATCACAGTGAATTGGTGTTTTACCACTTGTGGTCGAGGGCCACACAATCAGATTCACAGACGATAGTAAATTCTAGTCATTAATAAATGTCACTTCACTTGTCAGTACAGCATTTTGTAGGGATTCCAAGTGAAGCTCCTTTCTGAACTGGTTCCTCTGTCCACATGCGAAGAGCAACATAACCTGGTATCACTGGCCATATTGTCCAGTGGCAACAGTCAGTCAAGGTGCTCTGTGGAAATGTCCTTTGACCTATATAGAAAAACAAGATGCCACACAAGATCCTCGATTTGCATCAGTAGACAGAACTGTTGACCATTCCATCTCAGCTAAAACTTGATATATTCTTTAAATGCATCTCCAAGATTCCTGGGGTGAGATCCTGACCCTCTTACACCAAGTTCAATGGCCAGAGTGACATACAGGGGCTCTAAAAATGCTAGTTCCGGCTGTGGGAGAAGGATTGCCTTGGCACAAGCACTGAAGTAGACAGCCATAAGACTCTTTTCTGTGGGCTCAGTGGCAAGAGGCATGCCAACGGGGGTGCTGGGATGAAGCTGGGGCAGAAATGGCATGTCAGGGGCAAGGACATAGCAGCCCTGAAAACTGTTTAAATTATGCCAGAAATGCCCCTGTCTTCTACAGAGCCCAGAATTATTTGGATGCAACTAAAGGTGACTTTTAAGTTTTTCTTCCAGGAGTGTAAAGATTTATGTGTAGACATAAAAAGGAGTGATTATTTCTCCAGCTCCCCACTTTGCCTAGCCTGTTGCCAAAGCCCAGTTTTCTATATCTGCTTTAAGCCCCACCCTGTCTCTCTTTGTCTCTTGGCTTGTGGCTTTCCCTCCTCATCTTCACTGCTTTATTCAGTTTCTCTCTTGTAAATCATAAGGGCCTCATTGTCATTTTACACTTAAATAATGTAACCACTCTGAAATGTAATGGCTTTGATAAAGTGGCATAAATGTAAATAAAAGTTAGGCTGGCTATCTATATATATCTAAAATACTTGCAGGTGTTCAAACGATTAAGTCTCATATTGCATCTCCCTGCCAATATTGGTCTATTAGTGATGCCAGCCTTCACCTCCCGCTCTTTATGATATCTGATACAAGCAAACATATTTGTGCCTTCTTCCACATTGCACTTTTCACTCCTTTTAATCTTTCCTTGAAATTCACCTTTTCTGTGAAGCCTGTAAGAGATGAGCCAATTTAGGATGGCCAGACTGATCAGCAGTTGAGGATAGTTATCACTTGACTGCAAAGGAAGAAAGGGAAGTGTGTAAATTTGATTATATCCTTTGCTCCCTATCCACTCCTATGTGGCTTACCTTTTTAGATTCAGGCAAGAACCATGTTTTTATATAGATAAGTACAGAGACTAAAATAATGGGGGTACTTATTTAAGTGTATGGCTGTTACTGTAATACAAACAAAATTAAATTTCAGTTGGGAATATTTAAAAGTGTTTAAAATGGGGAAAAAAAAACATTGTGTGTATTAATTATATAAAATATATTTGAATGTGCTGAATAAATTTTGCAAGATTGGTGGTTACATACACTAAATTCTGTATGAAATAAAAATATTTAAATACTGTTTTAAATGGATGATGTTAATTCAGCCTGGACTCTAGTCTAGCAACATTTCAGTGATGAGTATGCACTTCAGCAAGAAAGCAATGTATTTGCTGTTTCCATGACTTTATTTCCATGAGTTCTGAGATGACCATGTCATTCATGAACTGCAGAGCCAAGGCACAAGAGAAGCATAATTGTACACCAAGACATAAGATGTAGGCTGAACTCAGTTACTCCCTGATAGCTCTGGAGTTTGGTTTTGTTGTGGTGAGGGGGTTTTGGGATTTTGTTTTGGGTTTTGTTTTTTTTTGGTTTTGTTTGTTTGTTTGCCATATTGATCAAGATTTTAAAAAATAAGAACCTATAGTTAGGTTCCTGAATCCACTATTAGGTTAGTGGGCTAGAATTTTCAAAGGAGCCTAAGAGAATTGGTTAGTTATCTCCTATTGAAATGCAGTATGACTTGTTTACGACCTACAAAAATTCTGGAGGGGATAACTTTGTTCTCAAAAATGCTGCTGCAAATGTGGCAAATCTGATTAGCTTCAGCTTGTCACTCAAAAAGTCCAAATAAGTTAGTGCCTTAACTTAGATGTCCATTTTTGTAAATGTTAGCTGTAAATGTTATTGCAGTTTATGGTTTGGATTGTATTATATGGTTGGTTAATCTTTTAAATGACTCATTGAAGAACTCTATTTCCATTTCACTGCTCCAGTTTATTAGTATTTATAGTGCAACAGTCCTTTCTTATTCCTGGAATATATTTTTCGGATATGTTGGAAATAGTATTATGGGAACAAATACTTAGAGCCCTGCAAATCCGCCTTATATCTGCATCCATGGATACAACATTAATATCCGTGGACCATTTCTTGTGGATGCAGATCGAACACAGATCCACATATTTTTATCTGCACAGAACTAGAGCCCTGCAAATATGCAGATATCCGCATCTGCGGATACAACACGGATATCCACGGACCATTTCTTGCGGATGCAGGTTGGATATGGATCCACTTATTTGTATCCATGAAGGGCTCTACAAATATTAGTAACAGGCAGATTCTGACAGCACTGTAAATCTTATGTCAGTGGTGTTTCTCTGGATTTACACTAATGTAACTAAATCAGAATTTGATCCACTCTCTTTATAAATATTTGTGTGCATATCTATAAAGATGTCTCTTTATATTCAGTTGCAATACGTTGCGTGCGAATATTTCTAGTCTTTGCAGTAATACATTATTGTCCTTTTTTTCTGTTTATGCAACAGTGCCCATGTTATCTGCTTTTTCTCTTTATTGTCATAAGACATTTTCATTGGTTTCATTCAGGAAAGTCCTTGAAATTTCTGTATAAGAATTAGTAGTGAGTTTCACAATCTGTGTTGTTTTCATTTCAACTGAAAAGAAGTGGAAGAATTTTGCAGTTTTCATTGTAAAAATATTGTGGAATCTCCATGTGCAGTATTAACATTATAGTAACCATAGTTTGTTTGGTTTTTATTCATCAATGGTAAAAAAGTCTTCTGTGGAATTAAAGCTATCATGTACCTTAGTTAACAGTCACAAGATGTCCATGGAAATAGTCTCTCTTTCCTACTACATACTGACGAACACATTAAAACAAAAACAGTGTCTGAAAGAGATGTATCCAAAATTTTATAGTTAGCTATGTCTGGTCAGTATTGTAGAGTAGCAGTACAGTTGTTTCTTATTATTTTATCTGTATTTCTCTTATAGTGACATTCCAAGGATTCCTGAGAGTACCCATCCTCCATTAGAGTCTAGTAAGTATACTACTTGTTTCTGTTTGCATATATATTGTCAAAATATTTTTACCTTAAAAACACAATTTGTTGCCTTTAGCTTTGGGTAAAACTAGACTCAAGAGTAAATTTCTAAAATTATGCAGGATATTATATCTGAAGTACCAATCTGGGCAGGATTTTAATGCTTTTTTCCATAATAACTACAGAGTTTCATGTAGTGCTAACATCATGTGGATACAGCACTTTTCATGCTCCTAGGTTGTCTAATCTTCCCAGATCAGCTCTTTATGTAAGGTAACTATTATTTTCCTCACTTTACCTATGAGAAAGATGAAGCAAAGGAGTGGAGTAACAATTTGTCATAGCTGCAGATCTCCCATATCTGTTTGCTCATCCCATATTCAAATCTCTGGATCACACCACTCCCCAGAAGCGCCGCTGGCCTGGGAAAGGACCCAGGGCTCAGTGCACTGGGACTTAGGGCTTGAGCCGTGTAAGGGTGCCACTGCCACGGGTGGGCCAGCAGCAGAGTTGGGGCTTGGGCTCTGGGAGTTTGGGCTTCAGCCCTGTAAGCCCAGCACCAGTGATGCCCCTGCCTCTCCCTATCTTATCTAGAATTTGCTCTTCTGTGAGCATCTTAGTCTGGGACCAAATGTTTAGGTAAAGACTCACCTTCCTCTCACTGCCATTTAAACCCTATCTAATAAGTCTGGCAGCTCCCTGCTCCCTGCTAATCAGGCACAAGCAACTCTCAGCCAAGTTAGGTGGAGAGATGTCTCCCATTTTCTAGTCAGGTACAGATTTCCAGATGGGCAGTTGTGTTAGTCTATGTACAACAAAAACAAAAGTCCTGTGGCACCTTAAAGACAAATACATTTCTTTGGGCATAAGCTTTTGTGGGCTCCAACCCACTTGATGCATCTGACAAAGTCGGTTGGAGCCCATGAAAGCTTATACCTAAAGAAATGTATAAGTCTTTAAGGTGCTACAGGACTCCCATTTTATCTAGTCAGGTACACATCCTCCTAACCAACATGAATGCACCTTAGTTAGCTGTAACCAGCATGATGGGGCTGACTAGGGAGTTACTACCCACCACTCTATCACACCCCGAATAGAGGAACTCCAGAATTTTGTCCATTATCAGTGCAAGAATATAACTACTTAATTATGTAGTGCCCAAAAGACTGTATGTCCTCTCTTAAAAAAAGAAAAAAAAAAAAAGGAAAAGGTAAAACAAACAAGGAGTCCTGTGGCACTTAAAGACTAACAAATATATTTATTGCATGAGCTTTTCTCCCATAAAAGCTCATGAAATAAATAAATTTTTTAGTCTTTAAGTGCCACAGGACTCCTTATTTGTTTCACAGAACTAGACTAACACGGCTATCCCTTTGAAAAGAAAAGGTAAGAGCCTTCTCCGGGAGAACTGAAAAGCTAAATTTAGATGAAACATGAGTGGTAACAAACAAGGAGATGATGAAGGCTAGATGAGTATGATAAGCTTATGCATTTGTTTTATTTCTTAGTGTTATTTATTACTAAATCTAATTATTTTAATGTCTAAATAATTCCAGTACTTGAAGAGTCCAGAAGGAATAAGGACCTATAGGAAAGAAAGAGATGGCATGGTGAAGCAGAGGATTAGATTGGAGGAATGGGGACAAAGAGTGAACAGAAAGGCACATAGAAAGCAATACAGTGAGATGTGGCAATTGAAATTAATTCAGGGAGCCAATGAGTTCTGAATAATTCAGTGGTAAAGGATGCAGAGATAAGCAATGGTAGATTCTCCCTGATGATCATACAAGGGTCTGGGTTAGATTCTCAACTGGTGTAAATCAGCATGGGTCCAGTGATTTAAATAGCTTTATAACATTTATACCAGCTGAGAATCTGACCCTCTGAGTGTAACTGTGCTAGATGAGAAAAACTCAATCTCCTGAGATGGTTTGGCTGTTGGAGGAAGTGAAGATATATTGCCCTGGCATTTCTGGTGGTCTTGGGGATGCGAATAGTGAAGTCCCAATGACCTGATGACTAAGAAGCTCAGCCTGGATTCCAGTAGAAATGACAAGGATGGGTTTGAAGAACTGTACTTATTTCTCTGCTGCAACCAGTTTATAGGTACTTCCTGAAGAGTAGCAGACTTTAATAAGCCACACCTTGAAGAAAGATGCTTCCACTGGAAGTGGATGGTGCCTGATAACTTCTGGGACTGAGGCCTTATCTGCATACAAGCTTGCACTTGCTCAGTTAAACTGGTACGAACATACATGGATGCTCTTATTTCAGTTTGAGAGGCTTATTTTTGTTTAGTTTAACAATTAATTTGTTTGCTAATTGATTTGAGCTAAACTGAAATTTGTCTGATTTAAACTGAAATAGGTGCGTTCATACAGCTTTTTGCATCAGTTTAACTAAGTCTGGTTAAAATCATACTTTAAAATCAATCAGTGAGACTCTGTATATAGACAAATCCTGAATAATTAGAAAACTTAAGTAATTTACAGAGTAATAAAATTACTTCAATCAGTTCTAGGTCTGAGATTTTATTACTCTTATTCATTTAGGTTCCAGTTCTTTTGAATCTCAGAAGATGGAAAGGCCTTCTATTTCTGTTATTTCTCCAACTAGTCCTGGAGCTCTAAAAGATGCACCACAAGTCCTACCAGGGCAGCTTTCTGTAAGTATATGTTAGAAAGAATACCACTTATCTGTCAGAGTGTATTTTGTTCATTTCTGTTAATATTAGGTAATATCTAATATTAAGTGGTGGCCAAACTGCAGCTCTTTTACAGTTAAAGGGTGGCTCATGGAGCCCCCCATGTCCCCCCATTATCCACTTAACAAATTGGGGTTGGGAGCTCAGGGCTTCTTCCTTGCTACAGGGTGAGGGGCTACATGATTCTGCCCAGCAGGAAAGAGGGTGTCAGGGAATCAGTAAATTTGGCCATCCATGTTAGATTACATAACAAAAATAACCTATTATCAATCAAATTATTAGTTTGTTTCCACTCTTTCTGTTTCATGCCAATGCAGGACATTTGAAAAACTGCCTTTTTAGAAAGTCTGTTCTATTCAGTGACACGTTTTTATTTATAGGAACATAAATTTATGTAATTTTCTGTCATCTAATTTAGCCCCCACCAAGATGCAGGATTTGTTGTGTCTAAACCATCCAAGACAAACGACTATCCATTTTCCTTTGAAAATCTCCGTTAAAGGAGCTTCTAAGCAGTCTATTCCATTGTACTACCTAACCTTCCTAAGCAGTCTATTCCATTGTACTCCCATTCTTTGAGTTAGGATGTTTTTCTTGAGATAGATTTAATCTAAGTTTGCCTTGCTTTGGTTTGAACCCCTTGCCTCTTGTCCTGCCATCTGCAGGAACAGAGAACCAATTTTCTCTGTTTATTTTATAGCAGTGCTTCAAGTATCTGAAGACAGCTATCATGTTTCCCAGTAACCACCTCTTTTCCAAATTAAATGTACCCTATTACTTCAGCTTTTGCTCATAAAGCTTACATTCCATTATTCTGATCAGGTTTGTCATGCAGCTCTGGATCCTTTCTTGTTTTTCTGCATCCTTGTTAACTTTGGTGACCGAAACTGGACACAGTAGCCCACCTGAGGCTTAGCCAAGTAGAGCAGTGCAAGTCACCTCCCATGACTTGCTTGCTATGCTTTTTTTAGTGCCAGCTAAAATAGCGTTTGCTTTTTTTGCAACAGCATCACACTGCTTGTTCATGTTGAGGCATCATCTAGTCCCAGATCCTTCTTAGCAGTGCTGCTGCTAAGCCACTTATCCCCCATTCTATATATGTGAATTTGGTTTTTCCATCCTAAGTGTAGCATCTTACATTTATTTTTGATGAGTTCAATTTTGTTGTATATAGCTCAATTCTCCATCTTATCAGAATCCCCCTGAATTTTAGCTCACTCCTCCAAAGTCTTGGGGCTCCCCATAGCTTTGTGTCATCTGCTAATTTGTTCAGTAGACTCTCTGTTTCTCCACCCAGGTCATTAATAAATATGTTAATATGTTAAACAAACAGGCCACCACAGCCTGGCTGGCACAACAAGTGGTCAGTGATGGTAATTGTTAATCAGTCTCCTGTCATCTACCAAGACACCTATTAAAAACAACAAGCAGTTGTGTGGCACTTTAAGACTAACAGATTTATTTTTTGCATGAGCTTTCGTGGGAGAAGATCCCACTTCCTCAGATGCTTCAAAGATGGGTGAACTTACAGAAAGGAATGAAACTAAATGCAAGGGGGTATAAAACATAGGATCAGGTCATAAAGGAACAGCAAATCAGAACAGTTTACAGGTTCAAACCATGGGAAGCCTGAAGTCAAATTACCCTTTGTAATGGGAAAAGAATCCATAGTCTCCATTCAGACCAGCCTTCACAGAATTTAGCTTGCATATTAATTCGAGTTCAGCTCTCTCTCTTTGAAGTCTTGATGTCCCAGGTGCAGGTCTAACGACAGTCGTTAACAAATCCATCATTGAGTGATTAGGAAGATGGAAGTGCTCAGCAACTGGTTTCTCTGTTCTTTGATTTCTGATATCAGCTCTGTGCTCATTCAGTCTCTTACGGAGCGATCGTCCTGTTTGTCCAATATATGAGGTGTAGGGGCATTTCTTGCACATGATGGCATAGACCACATTAGTGGATGAGCAGGTAAATGAGTCTTTGATGGAGTAGCAGGCTTCATTAGGACCTATGATGGTGTCTGTTGTCCAGATACGTGGGCAGACTTGGCAGCGTGTTTTTTTGCAGGGGTGTGTGCCTGCTTCAATGTTCCTGTTGTTAGATCTGTAGTTGCTGGTGAGTATCTGTTTAAGATTAGGGGGCTGCCTATAAGCAAGGAGTGGTCTGTCTCCTAATGCTTGAGAGAGAGAGGGATCATTTTTTAGAATAGGCTGTAGGTCCTTAATGATCTTTTGCAGAGGTCTGACTTTCTTGGGTCTCTCCTGTAGTAGATGACTTCGGGGAACCTGTCTAGCTCTGTCAATTTGTTTTCTTACTTCCCCAGGTGGGTACTGTAGTTTCAAGAATGCTTGATAGAGATCCTCAAGATGTCTGTCTCGGTCTGAGGGATCAGAGCAGATGCGGTTATATCTTAGGGCTTGGCTGTAGACAATGGATCGTGTGGTGTGTTTAGGAGTGAGGCACCATGGGAAGTGTGGCATGCCCCCACTCAATCCATAAAAAGTGGAGAGCACTCTGGGAGGAAGAAGGTCAAACTGCCTTTAGTTCAAACTAATGGTCAGTTCGAAATAACACAGCTCCATTTTATTACTTCTAACTAATAAGTTCAAAATAACCATTAGTTTGAACTAAAGGCAGGTTTTAGAAGTTCTAACTAAGTTTTCCTTAGTTTGATCTAAGGAATTTGTTAGTTCGAACTAAAGAAAGCCAGTGTGGCCATGGACTAATATAGTTCGAATTAAGCCTCCTTAATTCAGACTAAATTCCCAGTGTAGGCATAGACATATATAGTTCCTTGGTGATATGCCCTTCCTTCAATTTCCTTCACTTTTGGTTTTTAGATAAAAGCTCTTTGTGAAGCCACATTGACCTCACATTTGTTATCTTTGCTCTGCATCAGAATAGCTTGATGTTGAGCCTCAAGTATTACATCTTATAGGAACTGCTAGCCACCTTCAACTCCTTTTCCTCCTAATAAGTCTTTCCAAGGAACCTTGTTTGCTATATTTCTAAAGTGGTTAAAGTCAGCCTTCCCTACAGTCTTATCCTTGTTTTGCTGTTCTCATGTCCCCCTTTCCTTAGGATCGTGAATTCTCTCAAATCATGATCACTTTCTCCTAAATTCCTTACCACCTTCATGTTTGCAACTGATTCATCCCTGTTGGTCAAAACAACATCCAAAATGGATGACTCTGGTTATTTCCTCAACTTTCTGAATCAGAAGAAAGTTTTGCATGAGCTTTCATGGGAGAAGATCCCACTTTGTGGGAGAAGATCCCACTTCCTTCGAAGCATCTGAGGAAGTGGGATCTTCTCCCACGAAAGCTCATGCAAAAAATAAATCTGTTAGTCTTAAAGTGCCACACAACTCCTTGTTGTTTTTTTTTCATCCTACTTGCTTCCAAAACTCCTTGTATGCAGGCATCAAAGATATTTTTTAGACTTCCCTGTTGCTTTTCTTCTTGCCCTTTTAATGCAGTTGTGGTTTCTCGTCCCTTCTCCAGAAATTAGGACCTTTTTCTTGTCTTCATTTCTTGAAACCAGATACACGTTGCTATATTTTTGTCACCATGCCTCATAGCTTAAAGCTCTCCTCATTAGGTTAGCCAGATGATATCCAGAAATGCTCTTCCTGTTATTCGATAGGTAGAGCCCATCTCAGCACAGTAATTCACTTTCCTGTCATATGAGAGATGAAATGAATACCATCACAGAGTTTGGTTTGTGCATAATTTCCATGTCTTTAAAGGTATTGGAGTCATTTTGATAATAATTCTGCCAGATGCCGAGCAGAGAACATATTCAGATATGCTGTTATGGT
Organism: Podocnemis expansa; assembly: GCA_007922195.1. Lineage (NCBI taxonomy): Eukaryota > Metazoa > Chordata > Testudines > Podocnemididae > Podocnemis > Podocnemis expansa. The sequence continues at coordinate 25,519,887 of ML681979.1, forward strand.
ACAATTATTTTAAGAAAAAGCTTGACCCTGTTTTATACTTTTCATATAAGTGCCTACTAAAAAACTTAGGTTAAATGGATTCCAACTTGATGTCAAGTATTGTTGCACTACAAGGTTCCCACCTATTGCTTAAGGTAGCACTAATAAAATAAACTCACTCCTACGGACCCAGTGTACCACGTGCTGTTGTACACAGCCTACAGGCAAGAAGGTATAGCTCATGCACAGCTTCCATCTCCAGCATCCAGTATTCAAATACATATGCTGCTGCTTTCTAAGGACCTGATCCTGCATCCGCTGAAGACAGTTGCAAATTGCCATCAGGCCCCAAAGGAACAGTATTATGGACCCCCTCCCCATCTCACTGTTAGAATTTTCTCCTAGCGAAATAAGGGTGACAGCAAAGGTAGATGGCCAATGTCTCTCCTCTCCCTTCAGTACTGTCAGTCTAGATTTGACTCAATGAGTTAGAAACCAAAAGATGTTGGTTATGCTTGAAGAATGAAATTAAGGTATATGGAACTTTTATTAAATAGTCAGATTTGTTGAAGAGTGATATTGCCAGAGATTTCATGATTTCGTATCTATGGTCAAAGCTTTTGTATGGTTTGAAAAAGAGGCTTGAAATAATTGTCATGGACTCTTTCAGATTGGCTGAGAATCATTTATTTAGTTCATGCAGTTCAGAGTGCATGGTTTCTGTTGTAAGAAACCAAAAATATCCAAAGTAAAATCTCTCACAGAACAGAAAAAAAACAAAACAAAAAACCTTCTTCTGGAAGACTATGAAATGTTGTCTGCCCTTCTGAAAAAATATTTTATATTTTGACAAATTATAGGCATCAGAAATAACTTTGTATACTTTCATTTTCATCAATAATGTTTGTTAACCTGGGTCTTGTAGGTGAAACTATGGTATGACAAAGTGGGTCATCAGTTAATAGTAAATGTTCTACAAGCAACAGATCTGCCACCTAGAGTAGATGGGCGTCCCAGGAATCCTTATGTAAAGATGTATTTTCTTCCAGATAGAAGGTAATACTTTGAGTGAAAAATGTAGCAACAGCTGAACACTTCAAATGTTTTAGTTATAATTTAAGTGCATATTTCTCTCATATTATCCTGTAATAATTTGTGGTAATTTAGATTAATCTTAAAAAGTAGAAAGCTAGCATGCATCTATAATCAGATAGTATTGAGTTGTAAATAATTTGCTCCATGGATATCTGGCTGAAGCTGGCATACTGCACAGCAGATACCAATGCCTTTTAGATATGTGATCATTAGGCTTGGAAGGATAATATTTTTATCAGTAAAATGTAAGTAAACATTGATTTCACTATACCAACAAGTGAAAAACTATTCTCATCAATAATTGAAATTTACAGATAGGCCCAGTAAGAAAAATGCTGCTTGGAAAATTATTAGACTTTGATATGAAAATCTACCTTCTATATTTTGGCATGGTATGTTGACAAATTCTGTTTCAATGCTTTCGCAACCTTTTGAATTTCAACATTTAATGCCATTAAATAATTATTGCCTGTCCCTGCAAGATCTAGTCCCCCCATAATTTCCAACTATTGTGAAAATTTAAGAAACTGCAGATTCAAATGAATCTTTAAATAGATAAATGTTGAAAATGCCTTAAAATAAACAGATATATCAATCATAATTTTAAAAGAATACAAATTGAGTGCTGCCAAGCCTTGCAGTCATGATATTAAGATCAGAAAGGATGAAAGTAGTATTAGTCTTGGGTACTAGATGGCAGTATGTGATCTCCTTCTGCATTTATAATTTACAAGAATGTTTATGTTTCAGTGATAAAAGTAAGAGGAGGACCAAAACAGTAAAGAAAAGCCTAGAACCAAAATGGAACCAAACTTTTCTCTATTCACATGTACATCGTAGAGATTTTAGAGAACGAATGTTAGAAATAACCGTTTGGGATCAGCCAAGAGTACAAGAAGAAGAAAGTGAATTTCTTGGAGAGGTGATATATATTTATCATGATATTTCAAATCAGCTATATTTTTAGCATGCAAGAAAATGCTAACATTTCTGGTTTTTGAAAAAATAATTCTATGCAGTTTTAAACTAAGATTAGTTTCAATACATTTTCCCCTAGATACTTATAGAGCTGGAGACAGCACTTTTAGATGATGAACCACATTGGTATAAGCTGCAAACACATGATGAATCCTCTCTACCTCTGCCTCAGCCATCACCTTTCATGCCAAGGAGACATGTCCATGGTGGAGAGAACACTAGCAAAAAATTACAAAGTAGGTCCAAATGCCATTGCTGTCCTTCTTCAGTTTTAGTTTGGGAATGATTTATAATCCATTACGGTGTAATAATGCTTAGATGAAATTTTAGAAACCATATTAAAAAATAAAGATATTCTTTCCAAAACATAACCAAAAAATACAACTGAAAATGGAAAAAGCTATTACATTTCCTAATCGACCTCCAAGTGTGCAACTTCCAGGTTGGTAAAATTTGCTGAAATTAATTTGGTTTTGCTAGTAAATCTGATTGCCAAAATGTTAGTTTTTGCATAACTGTCTTTGCTAATCACAGAGTTAAACTTAATACATTGTTATAATAAGCTAATTGGGATGTTCTTATGATTGTTAAATGTTGGGTCTTTAAAAAAAAAAAAAAAAAAAAAAAATTCAAGGGCTCTAAAGTCCGTGAGTGCACTTTTTAAGTATAGTCATGGTTTCAGTCTCCAACATGCTTACTTTTGCAGCACAGAAAGTGTTTGCATCTGTGTGTTTGGAAAGATGAAAATCACAAAATAATACAATATGTCAAAACATATCCACTGATCAGGCTTTAAATCTGAAAACAATTGTTTTTAAAAAGACATAATATTATCCAAGGACTTGTATAGTATGGCTTGAAAATTGCTACAAAAATATAGCTGCCAGCTATTGCCTCTATTTGATCATTTTAAATGAAATTGAATTACATTTTAAAATATGAAAGTAATAAGGAACAAATTCTAAAGATATTTTTCCAGGTTTTTTTTCCTTCTGATTTTCCTCCTGTCTACTAATAAGAGTAATACTAGGGAAGTTAAGTGCCAGCCAGTACATAAGGACATAATTTATTCATACATTCTTAATAGCTGGACAGCTCTATACTATAGACATTGGTGCATAAGAGCGAAGCATATAGCTATCAAGCTAGACCCTAATTAAAATTCAGTTGAATTCTTATTTCATATTGTTTAAATATAAAAGTATCCTATGTTTGCAACTAGAGAATAACTAGAGTTGTATTTAAACATATTTTTACATTTTGCAATACAACCAGATATACAGGTATTTATTTGCCTTACTGTTGTGCAGGATCTCAGCGAATCAGTGATAGTGACATCTCAGATTATGATGTTGATGATGGTATTGGAGTGGTTCCTCCAGGTGCGTGGGTGAAGAGCATGGTCCTGCTTCTTTTTGCTGTTGCTTTTTTCCCCCCACTCTAATATTCCAGACTCCTGCAGGATGCTGGTTTTGGAGATTGTATTATGGAGAAAACAGTATGACTAATTACTTTCTGGTGTCTTTCCTTCTAAATTACAGTGAATTAAAATGTACTTTTATGTACTAATTAATAATTCTGTTTAGATGTGACTGTTTGGCGTTTGTATTACATGGTTCAAAGTTGTTTTTATTTTACTTCACAATGCTCTGAGCATAAGTGAAACTATGATTTTAACTCAAACAGTTAAGTTAAAAATACTAATTAAATTTTCAATTTCCATTGCATTTCTTTTTATTTTGCTTCTCGCTTGAAACCTAGATATAATGCAATCCTCCATGGAATATATTTAAAATGCATGTCTACAAATTAAAATGCATGCGGCATGGCTATATCTTTTATACTTTCCATAAACATTCATGAATGATCATTACCGTAAATGTGCATAAATGTATAAATATAGAGAGAGAATATCTTGAACTCACTATACATTCAATATAATAAAGAATTTGGGGCTTATTTTAGATACCATACCTTTAGTATATTTCACTTAAAAGTTGCCATAAATCATTAGATTCAAACTTCCCTTCATGACAGACTTAAGTGCTGCTGTTTACTCACCAATGCCAAATCAGGTTTTCTATGTAAAAATTACTAATAAAAGTGATTGAACACAATTAAAATATGGTGGTATTATAAAAGTTCTCCTCATTAATCTATTATTAAAATGGTTTTTAGAAAGCAGTTATTCATTGCATTTTTGCCATCATGTGAAATATCACTGAATTGCAAAACTCTGCTCTCAGTGACACCAGTGTAAAGTAATTACATTTTAATAGGGTTCCACCTGAGTAACCAAGAAGAGAATTTGTCTCAATATCCCTAGCACTACTGTTACAGTAATGGAACAGTTACCTTCATTCTTTCATCAACTGAAATGGAAAAAATATTTTAAGTCAAATTACTGCCATCATTTTTTCATCTTATTTTTTATTTTTTTTCCCTTTTGCAACTGGGGGCATAGATATTGGCATGTGTGAACCCTTGCTTATCTCTCAGGCTGCACTGTTCCTTATTAAAGCTATGGGGCTTTTCACCTACCAATTCATTATGAGCAACAGCTCTCCATCTGCAATGATCTATCTGCCATCTGACAAAGCAGCCTTCCAAAATTTATATGACAACAGATCTTATTGCAGTAAGTTTTTTAAAGGGTAAAATAGCTCTTAGGTGCCTGTGCCCCACTGAAAATCATTAGGAGTTTGGTGCCAAAGTGTCTTGTTGTACCTTTGAAAAATTCATGGGCCATATGTAACTTGGGCCTTCGCTGTCTCAGAGACAGCCTTTCTGTCTTTGAAGTCTCTGTCCTCAATTACAATTGAGTTAATACTTGAGCTAACTGTCGCTAAATTAAAATGTGAGTAGGCTGGCTGGAAGAAACTCATTTCCAAACTAGTTCTACTAACTCATGAAAATCTGTTCTACCAGAGGATTTGAGAAAGCCCAGGTTAACTAGCCTTCAGGATTTAATACATATAGTCTGCTTCATTCCTTTGATGTGTTGGATATGGGTGAGACTATAGAGATGGTTTCCTTCTAATTTCTGTTGGAGATGTATATACGTATTCATATATATGTGAAATTATGTGTTTTACTACATTTGTGTATGCACTCTGAACTTTTATGGAAGAGCAAATTTTGTAAATGTTAAAAAAAAAACAATAATGTGCTGGCAAAAGAAGGTGCAATCCAGAACTTAAATCAAGACGCAAAAATTAGCAGTAGACTTCAGGTGAGGCTCAGCTTTGTTTCTGGAGTTGGAACACATTCTTAGTGTTCTGCATCACTCTCAGATTGTCTGGAAAGCTAAATCCCCAAATTGCCTCTGAACATAAATTTCACACGTGCTGTATCAGATGTCTGTTGGGTTGAAGACCTCTGTGAAGTGATAACGAGATAATTTAACAAAAGCTAAAGGATGTAGGTGTAACATATAGTCCTTTAAATGAGACTTTTTGCTACTCTTTAATCTCTTTTCCTTTACATCTGGTAAAAGTTGATTGTGTGATTCAGTGTGATTGTCATGGCATCCAAACTTTACTTTTGAAATTTGCTATCAGGCAATCTATAAGTGAGGAAAAACTATTAAGATATCATATTTTGTTGCTTTATTCTGGTCTGTGATTTTTTTAATAGAGAGATTTACAAATGATGTATTCCAGACATTGAAACAATATATCGTATTTGGAATCAAACATATATTTAGCAGACATAGGTGGCTATAAGGTTGTTCACAAGTTTCTAGATAGATGATTAACAAAAGATGACTGCCATTGGCATAGTTGAACACTCCCTCCTCTAAGAAATTCTTGCTTTCGTGGTTCTCTTCCCATCTCTCCATTTTGATTTCTATGTCTATTGGAACTTTCTCCTTCTTGTCTGTCTTAGGCTATGTCTACTCCAACAGCAGCAAAATTGCAACTGTCAGCCCGGAGTTCTGGGAGCACTTAGCAGTGAGTCTGAACTCACTGCTGCACTCCTGGAAGTCGATGCCGGAAGTCCTGGCTCCCAGGAGACGAAGGGGAAAGACAACAGCAAGGGATTTGCAGTCAGCTTTGCTCCGTGTGTCCCAGTGGCTTAGGAAGTCATTGGCATTTACACAAGGCATTTTACATGCCTTGAGTAAATGCTGGTCAACTGCTGCTGTAAAAAGCCCTAAGTGTAGACTAGGGCTCAGTCTTTCAGAGTTTTGTCCTTGACCTCTTCAATCACTGCATCTTTTCACTGTACAAGCTAATGGAGTCACACAACATCAGATCCTTCCTCTTTGTTGATGATTTAAATTGAATGCAAGGGGGAAAAATTGTCTTTAAAACTTCCCATTTTTCTAACCCTCAAACTACTTTACTTCATTCAGATTTGAATCTATGCTTACGTTTTGTATATCTCTTCTTGCAATTCCCACTGCAAAGACAGGTGCTGGAATGAGGGGTGCAGAAGTTGCTGCCATACCCCCTTGTCTGACTTGTAGTAGTTTCCATTATGTACAGGGTTCACAGTTTGCTTCAGTGGCTCTCCTTACCTTCACTATAAGAATTGTTCCAGCACCCCACCTATCAAATATTTTAAGATCAGATACCGCCACCCTTACTCACACAGAATAAAGAGTACCTTACTACTTTAGTAATGCCATTGACTACAACTACACTAGTCAGGGTTTAAGGTGCTCCACAACATGACCAAAGCTGGCACAATCTAGCCTATGTAACGTGTTAGAAAATTGAATTTCTTTTTTTTTTCTTTCCAAGGCCTCACTTTTTCCCTTTGCTACTAAGCAACAACATTATCAGCTGTGTTGTTGTGATGCAAATTATGAAGCTATGCTTGATTAAAGTTATTTTTACAATTGTTGTTTCTTGGTTTTGAAGAAACAATGCCAAAGTATGACAGAATAAGAGAAAGTGCTGCCTTAAGGGACCTGCCACTTTTTCTGTTATACATTTTTGTCGTATTAAATATCTCAAAATCATGCGACAACAGACAGTGTTGACTTCTAGCAGTTACAATGCTGTTGTTCAAAATAAGCTTCTCTTTCTTCTCTATTGCTAAAGCATGAGTTCCAGTTGTTCCTTGCAACAGCTAAGGATTCCCAAAAGATCTCAAAGTTTCCCAGCATTCATTCAGGTGTGCCATTTGCTCAATTGTTGCATGAGATACTTAGCTCTATGAGTCAAGGAGAGCACACTGACATCTTTGGTTTGTATAGTGCCTAACATGGTGTATGCACAATCCTCTTGGAGGGCTTTTGGCACTGCAATATTGTAAATAGTGAAGAACAAAAATTAAATGCTGAATACTTCTCTTGATAGTTAAATGAACAAGAAGCTGATGTTCAAGTACTCTAGTTTAGAAATGTTAAGAAAAGTTTTTTAAATTGGACATACATTCTGATAGTTTTCAATTCTAAAGAATTTTTTTTAAAAACTTTACTGAGCAAACTATTTGCTTTTCATTTATAGTATTCTCAGGAGAATTACTTATGCAATATCTGTGGGACTATGCATAATATAATACCAATACCTTTATGTCAATTTCCAAAGGGATAGCCGTGTTAGTCTAGTCCAGCAAAAAAAAACCAAGGAGTCGTGTGGCACTTAAAGACTAACAGATTTATTTTTCGCATGAGCTATTTTCTCCCATGAAAGCTCATGCAAAAAATAAATCTGTTAGTCTTTAAGTGCCACACGAATACTTTTATGTAAGTTGCTAGCTGCTATAAAGTGCCTCTGGTTAGATTCTATTAAGGATTGGCTGAAACTGGCCTGGGAGGACATCTCTGTGTCTTGGGGCTTTCTTCTGTCCCATAGCAGCTGCTTTTCCCATTTTTGGTCAGCAGGAAGTTTAAATGAAAATAACATAAATTGCTTAGATTTCATAAAACAAACACTGAATGGGGGTTGGGGTTCGTAGTGTAACATAATTACAATGTCAGTTAATGGGACTGTCAGTGCATATTAGATTTTAGATAATATCACCCAATTCAGGTGACTTATTCAATCTTCCTTGATTTCAATCCTCAGTTCCTTCCCTGGAAGTATCCCAGTATGTACCCAAACTTGTCTCAGTTTCTCTGCCTCTATACATATACACACATTACATTTAAAGGTAATGCTAGTAATTAATCCTGGCTGCATGACATTTCAGGATTTACAATAGCTAAATGACTACTTGAAAATCTTGTATTCATTTAGATGTGCTTTTGTGGAAAGACCAACCATTACCTGAATGGATTGCAGAGCCAGATCCTTACTGTCTAACATCCTTTTGTTGCACTTTTATCAGTAGGTTATAGATCTAATACTAGAGAAAGTAGATCTACAACGTTAACTGTGCCAGAACAGCAAAGAGCAACACATCATCGGTCACGATCTGTTTCTCCTCATCGTGGTGATGATCAGGGCAGGACCCGTTCACGTTTACCAAATGTGCCATTACAGAGGTAGGGTTCACAAGTTAGCAGCGTTAGTTACTGAAACAGTTTGTGATTTGAGATTTGTTTAACCAATCAGAGGTTCATTCACTTTTATTTGATTGAATTGTTTGTTATTTTTCACAGAGCGTTACATTTTCTTCATATGTCAGTTTAATGTTGAAGCATATAAAGTGTTTGTGGCCTAAACCACATTCTCATTCCTCTATTTAGACCTCTTGCTTACTTGTTAATTGGAATGTGTAACTCTAGTCTTTCCTTATCTGATACCCGTTCTACTGTTTATCATTTTGCCTATTGTGTGGTATTTAAAATTCAGATTGGAATCTCTTTCATGCAGTGACTGTGCCACCTTGGGTGCTATCCATAATAAGTGATAATATATATTAATAACTATGAATATACTGATTTTGCAAATAAGAGAAATCTGAAGTTACCAGTACCTACAAATTACATTCTAAGATTCTTCTTATGTGATTTGTTTTTTTAGTTAGAGAGAAAGCAATAAAATACTTTACCAAACAGTATATAATGTGTTATGTCAGGGAGCAATAACAACATTTATATTGGCTATGAAGTTAAGTATATGTTTTCTGTGGGCAAAACTTCTAGGAGGCAACATGTAATGGATAAAGTGTTTTATTTTTCCTTTACAGTCATAAAAAAGAGTGTAGTATGATCATTTTCAGATGTAGATATTGCCAGGATTAGTAGACTCAAAAGTTAATCCACCTCTTTTATTCCTTTCTATGGAAGGAAAGAGAGTAGAGGGTGTCTCTCAGAAACCCCTACTCTCTTCCACCCATTCTCAATTTTCACTCTGTCTTCTGGTGTGTCTACACTAGAAATCTTGGTGCCTGTATTAGAGCAACATCTGGCAATACAGTAATTATAGTTCATGCTAACCACTAGTGTAAATAGGGCTCAGGAATTTTGACATGCTTAAAAACCTTACAGCTCTGTTCATATGAGTATATAAACATAACAGTATCACTGATGCAGGCAGCTACTGTAACATGGATACTATATGTTCCAGTGTAGACAAGACCAATGTTGCTGATAACGTTCCTTGGACCATAGATGGGTAGAAGAGACTCTTTTCAGCACTAACTATGTGCAGGACTCAGAACAACTTAGTACAGTGTGACACCAAATTCTGTCACATTCAAGTGACTTGACTGTGGGCGTGCCAGGCAGTCTTTCCTAATCTTACAGTGGGAGACTGAGTTTCACTTAAGAAAATCAGATTCTTCACAACACAGCCTGAGACTGAGCAGTCTGGTTCCTCATACCTAGCTGAAAGGCCAAACAACACTTCACTGCCTTTTTACAGAACAAAAGTTTGTGCTGTTTTTGAAAAAAAAATCAGTAACTTTCAGTCTGTCAGCAAAGCCCAGACACAAACACTGAAACTCAGTAAAAACATACTGCTTGATTCATTTGCCCTGGCACAGTTTGATCCCTCCTGTGCCAATAGCAGTCACTGCCCTTAATGGGAGGGCTGAGCCCTTCAAGAGATCAGTGATATTTCCATCACCACTATCCTTCAAGAAATTTACCATAGGAAGATATCAGATCAGACTCCATAGCAGGTCAGACACTGCTGAATACAAGATGTACACTGTCACAGCACCTTCCTATACAATGCCACACATTTTAGGGATAGTGAAGACTATCTGTGATCTGCCTTGTCCCACCCTAACTCTTGCAGAATGGTAGTCATAGACACCTCTTTGTGCTGCAAGGACTTTCTGCTGCCCAGTATCATCAGTCAGGGACTCCAGCTTTGGAAATCTAGGTATGAAACTATATATTTTTAAACTCAAAACTGAATTACTGCTAATTCTCTCAAGCTAGTCCCTAAATATAGAAACATGATCTCATTGCTGACTGTTCTGTGTGCACAAATAATTTAATTCTAAAAAGGTTAAAAATTACTGCTATCCATGTGGGAGTGTTTTTTTCTAAAGTGTTAATATTTTTGAAAACTCATATATTAATTTATTGAGGAAGAAGTCTCCTTTGGGCAACTTGTATTGTAGCCTATTGTATTGTATTAACTATGGGGAGAAGAAAACCATCCTACGTACATGCATATGTGTATATGTCTATATATACATATATATATATTATATATAAACACCTTTTAGGAGTTTAGATGAAATTCATCAAATGAGAAGATCACGTTCTCCAACTAGACACCATGATGCCTCCCGAAGTCCAGTTGATCGCAGGTCCCGAGACATGGATAGTCAGTTTTTGTCAGATCACGAAAGGTATGTTTTCAACTTAAACTTATGAACATTCATAGAAGTGTCTTTGTCTTTTTGGCTAGTGTTTCAACGTATTGTGAAAAACTCCATGTTTGGGTTTTAATGGGAAAGGAATGGTAATAACAAAAAAAAATCATGATTATGACACAGCATAACTATATTTAAACCAAAATTTACATTAAGGAGGGGAAATGCTTATTATCTGCATTGGTTAACAGATAAGGGAATAGATTCTGTACTCATAGTGAAAATAATTTTTGTAGAATAGAGTGTGAAAAGAGGAAGAAAGAATAAGCTAGTAATTTTAATGAATTTATGCCCAAGAAATGTGGTTCAGTATTTTGATACATAATGGTGATTCTGGTTTTCCAAATTAGTGTGTAACTTAATTGTTTTGTGGGAAAACATCGTGCAGCTAAATCATAGTGGGCCATATTCTGCAACCCTTACTTTGTCAATAGTCCTATTGAAATCTGTGTGAGGAAGACAAAATTAGTTCCAGAATTACTATTTTAAAATGATTTTTCAAGCCTGCTATGGAAAAATGGGTTATGAGAATAAAACTGCAAATATTGCTGTAACTTTTGTCCAGTTTTAAAGCAATGTAGTAATTTAATAGCAAATGGCTTCTGCGGTGATCCCTAACTCAGTTTCATATATGATTTTGCCTTTTTAAAATTTAAATAAGATTACTTGCATCTAGGCATTAATAGGTTTTGCTTATAGTTTTAATTTTCTGGGGACTTGTTTTACTATGGCATATGCCAAACGTAGGCAAGAAGTATGTACAGAATTGTATAAGTTGGACTGTACCATTGATTTTCTTCTTAGGGAGGAATTGAAATACTTTTTAATTATAATAAAATCAGTTTTGTAGTTGAAAATAACACTACAGTGTTTTCCTCTTACTATATGTTTCGTTTTATTCTTTATTGTAAAGTGGTTGTATACTCAGTAAACATATATTTTTAAAATGTTTATTGAACATTTTCCATAGTATTCTTACTAGCTAGCAGACATTGAAGGGTGGGACACATTAAAGAGGACACACGTTCCTAGGGAACACATTTAGACAATTTAAGTGTATATAAAGTATCCCATGGTCAGATATAAAAATCCTGGCTATATTCTTGTCTCATATTTATATCTCCCACCATCCTGTTTGGATGGAAAAGCTTAGGGGTTCTCCTCTGATGTTTTCTGAAGCAGATGTCATCAGAGCAGATCCAACGGCAAGGTGCCGCTGTGGTGGGACACCAACTAGCATAAGAGCGTTCTCTATACTTTTCTTGTTTTGAGAAGCCAGTTTTTGAGGGTAAAGGAGATGAGGGGGTGGTGTTTAATTTGTGTGACTCCCGTACTTCTGCTAGGAGTTTCTTCTCCCGAAGACAACAGCTGCAACAGTCTCATTTCCCCTCCTACTTTCTACCCTCAATAAACTTCTGCACTGGAAAGCGCAGCGTAACTCTTGTATATTTATCTCTACTTGTGGCTTTATGAGATTCATGTACTTACAAATCAGTAATATAGGTATCTTAAGGGGAAGCATGTTGCAGTTGCTGACAATAAAGAAATTGGGAAGTTGAAGAACATTTACTTGATGCAATATGGCAATAAATTTACTCATTTACAGAATTCTCATCAAAATCCATAACTAATGATATCTGTTCAACTTAAGACCCACTGGAAAGGTATGGATAGAGCCACAGAAATTCCTATTGTAACCATGCATGAAAGAATCTCCAATTATTATCTGATCATTCCCATACAAATTGTTTTAATTTATTTAGTTATTTGCGTAATGATAGCGCCAAAATCAATACTGGGTATTCTGACTAATTCTTAGAAATAACCTTCATACTCTTTGTTTAAAAATCTTAATACTTTAAGTTACTATGAAGTACAATAATAGAATCCTTAGATTTAGGGAAGTGGCTCGTGACATCATGTAAAATTCCAGCAAGATGATTCTTCTGTAACAATTTGTGATATGTTTCCAAAAAAATTACTGGGGAAAGCTGTTTACATGGTGTCATAATTCTGACTGCTGTGAATTCAAGTATCATTCTCTGATTCTCAGTGAAAAAGGTCTCTTAGTGTTATATTCCATTCATTTGTTTATAAATAAAATGTGGTACTCTCAGTGTTCATATATTTAGTCTACTATCTCCTTCAAAAATTCTTTTCTAAAAGAATAAATTTTTCAGTAAATGTCTCAAGCAAGCATTAATTACGAGATTATTAATATCATACCAGTGTATTTTTTTCTGTTTGAGAAAATAGTCAGATTTTTACTCCTTGTTTGTTTGCTATTTTATATTCCTTGTACAGGTGTATTCTATAATCAATATTTTCAATGGGCCAACTCTTGAGATCCTTGAAAGGCAAAACTGACTGTGTTAGGATAAAGTAAATATTGAACAAGGGCCTTAAGATTTAACCTAATGATCAGATTCCCCATGCTTCCCTTTCTGCCTCTGGATATTATTTGTCCTTTTCAAATAACGATTTACATTTTCCCTGGGGCTATCTAAACTGTGCCTAAAAATCCTCAGCTGGCCCATGCCATCTGACTCTGGTTCTCAGGATACAGGCTAAGGAGTTGTTTTATGGTAGTGTAGAAGTTCAGTCTTGGACTGATGCTTTGGCTCTAGGACCCTGCAGTATGGGAGGGTGCTAAAGTTTGGGCTGCAGCCTGATGCCATATGCTTATGCCACAATTAAACAGCCCCTTTAGCCTGAGTTTTCAGAGTCCAACTCGCCTGATGCATGGCAGGTGTCTCACTGCAGGTATGTAGACATATATATGGACCTTTGGATAAGTAAGCAGTACAAAGACCTGTATCATCACAGTGCTTTGGTGCTTGTAATGTCCTCAGTTCATTCAAGAGAAACACAGGACCCTTTCTGTGTACTGGAAGTAAAAGGGGATTATTATTTTTAATTTGGTTTAAATTATGTTGTGTTTATTTGTAATTTGAAAATCTGCAGATAAATTCTTTGGATGATCTGAGATATTAAATAGTATTATTGGTTTTTTTTTCCTTTTAAGAAAAACAGTTCAGTTCCACTTTAACATATTTTGTAGCAACAAAAGCAGGCCTGTAAATCCAGGTGCAAACTTAAATCACACAAGTGGATATCAAGGCATGATTTTGATTTCTCTGGTTATTATATTACATAAATATTGCTTATGATACACCAGTTTCTGCAGTGCAACTTTTCATTTCATGACAAAATGAAGCATGAAATAAAGTGATCATTTTACCTCTTGGCATAATTTTTTATATCTTCTCTCTCTCTCTCTCTGTTGCCATGGTACTCCATATAATTCCTCGATTCTTTTTAAATAATGCATCTTCATGAACTTTAGCCTCACTGTGATGTCAATAACAATAAGGAGATTTTGGGACTTCTCTTTGTGATTTTCATTGAAAGTGCAGATTCCATAACTGCACCCCCCCCTCCAAAGGAGATGCTGTTATCATTGTCATGGTTACTAAAGACAGAAATGTGGTTTATTTACAGTAGTTAGATTGCTGACTATTATACTTGGATCTTGTCATATATGGTTGGTTGCAATAATGGAATCAGTGTCTGGACTATAAAATAAACATGATTAAAAAGGAGATTTGACAAATAATTAACACATTTTCTATCTCTGTGTGGTGATATATAACAAAATAATGTAGTCAAAAAACTTTTGATCACAATCAACATTTGAGCAATCTTAATATTTTACTGGACAAATACTTTTTTCACCAAAACAATGAGTTGATGCTCCTAATAACTATATTCATTAGAGCATATAACTAAATTTATACCACTCTTCCCCTCCCAAACACACTGCTCTATGTTCACAAAATGGAGGTTCTACTGTCCCTTTTTATAATCATGTTGCCTCTTTTTAATAAATATGTGCTTTAAGATATAGAAGATGTCCATAGCAATGGAATTTGATAAGAGATTCCGTTAATTTTTAATATTAAAAACTCTGAAGTAAGTTCGAAATTTTAAAAAAAGAAATAGACAAAATTAGATGTCTGCTGAAGAATATATCTGACTGTATTGTCACAGGCACTTTGTTTTTTATATTACTGAACAGTATTGTAATTTGCTTTGGTCTGAACACTTTCAAGCCAGCTATCTCAGTGTGAGCTTTCTGGTTTCTTTTTTACATTTTCATTTGCATATCATTTGCATAACTCATATCATATAAATGCTTCATATTTATATCTGTTTCACTCACCATCCATCCTGTCTGTGCAGTGAGCTTCTTATGCTGCCCAGAGCAAAACGAGGAAGAAGTGCAGAGTGCCTGCATACCACCAGGTAAATATAGGAATCCAATAAGGATGATTGCTTATGGTTAGTTTCTGTGTATTTCATTAGCCCAATCATTTCCTTTGGCTTTGTTAATGTTGTTGTAGGTGAAGGGCACATTGTCTTACACTGTAATCTAGTTTTCATTTGATTTATTTTCATTTTTGGAAAGAACTGATCAATATTTTTACATATTTTTTACATATAGTCGATAGTCATGATTAGAGCGGTTGGAAACCTAGAGGTAGAATAAGTGTCAACAGTTGCATCTGCAATTAAATGATACAAATACTTTTGGATCACATAATTTTGTAGTAAATTACCTGTCTAGTCACAAAAGAACTGATCTTCAAATGCATGGCAGTATTACTGTGGTTTTATAAAATTTCTTTTGTTTTTTTGGCTTATTTATGGTTGGTTGTTTTCATTCCTTTGTTACTGTGTAAAATTAATAAACTTTTTTTGTGTTCTGACAACAAAATTGAGGAGAAATCCTTAGTAGAGCATATCACTAGATAAACAAAGGTTGCATGTCACTGCTTCACCTGGTACCTCACATATGGCATCAAGACTTGGTGTGTTAGGGTCTTCAGACATGCTCATGTGATTTGAAGTACAGTGCTAAAATTACCAGCATAGATATTTCTGCATTGGCTCTGAAACCCAGTAAGGAGATGGGTCTTAGAGCCTGTGCTCCAATCTGAGCAAGAATGTCTACGTTACTATTTTTAGTGCCTTTGCACGAAACCTGCTAGCCCAAGTCTGTAGAGCCTGGCTCTGAAACTTACTGATGTGTTGAGGTTTTGGTGGGTTTTTTTGCAGTGTAGATGTATCAACTGTTTCCTACCTTTCATTTAGAATTTTAGTTTTGGCTTTGTCCATACTGGGCCCTGCTAAGGCATTTCCCCTCTTAACTGATAAATGTGTCGTAGTCTCTGAGGACGCCGAGTCCCAAAGACTGCAGTACTCTGCCTTGACCCCATGCTCAGTAGGTGCTACAAAACTCAAGAACTTACAAAGAAAGGACCCAGCACAGGTGCAGCTGAGCACCAAATTCAAATTATTCTATAAAGAGAATGACTCTCTTTGAGGTAATGGGACTGCTCGTGTGCTTAAGTTAAAATGTGTATATAAGTGTTTGCAGGATCTGGGCTGACAACATTTCAGTTAATTTTTAATTCTTTTGCAACATAAAGCAGTCTTTCATACCTCATAGAAGGCAATTTTTTATTTTTGGGTATGGGGCTGCTGGCCCCGTGCTAGCTGCTAGCCCAGGCGATTGGCAGAGCTGGCACCCGCAGCTCCCACGGGGCCAGCAGCTCCGCCAGAGCCTGGGTGGGGGGCAGAGCCCCGGGGGTGCCCCAGCCAGCTTCCCCCCCTTCCCCTTGCCGGGGGCAGAGGGGGCGAAGGGGCTAAGGCACCTGACCCACCTTGTTCCCAGCAAGGGGAAGCAGCGGGGGAAGCCGTCTGGGGCACCCGCCGCCGCCCCTCCACTCCACTCAGCACCCTGGCGAGGGTGCTGATCCCTGGCCAGGGTGCTGGCGGGGGGGGGACCTTCCTCCCAGGGTGCTATACACCCTGGGAAGAAGGTCGTTGTTATTTCGAAACAATCGTTGTTTCGAAGTAACATGTCCAAACGATGTTATTTTGAAACAACCCATTTCGAAATAATCCTCCTTTCAAAACCAAAGTGGTTTAAGTGGTTTTGAAAGGACGACTCTTGTTTCAAAATGAGGGGCTCCCTCGTTTCAAAACAAGAAAACATTGTGTGGACATAGAGGCTTTTATTTTGAAACAGCCAGTGTTGTTTCGAAATAAAAGCCTGGTGTGGACATATCCAATGTGTCTTAGTGTACTTGCTGAGAGTTTGCTGTGTTTTGTCCTCTTGTCTGCTAACACTTTTGGAGGTATTCTATTGGTTGACTAATGCACTGTTATGTTAAACCAGATTTACAACAGTTCCGTGATATAACTTCAGTGGAATTACACAGGCATAAAATCTGAGTAACACTCCTGTCAATCAGGTGCTTGATATCTAGTTTCCCTGGGATAAGAAATATATGTGGCCATACTGAAGAGCTAGGTCTCTGTAGGTATTCAGCTTGAATCTTGTAGCTCCTTATGTATTTTATAGCCAGAAGGCTCTAATAACCAGATTTAATGCAGTATCACTTATTTACACCAACTGAAAATCTGACATGAGTCTTTAGGAATAAGTCAAAACCAGAAACCTTTTACATTATCTGACACTCAAGCCCATGGTGAGCTTTGGTGGTTGATATAAGAAGGAATCAGGATCTAAACTACTCCTAGGAGAGCTAGATCTAGAGTTTTTCATCTCATTTCCACTGTTGTTCCCACATATTTTTAAAGATTGGATCCAGATACAGAGTTTCTAGCTTGGATTTGCCTGCACTTTGATGCCCTTTCCTAAATTTTGGAGCTTCAAATAATATGGAATCCTGATGTGAACTATTCTTGGATTTACAAAAGCATAATTTACCTGATCAATTCTTATGAAAGAAAAACAAAATGCATCCTGCCCAGCCTAACTGTAGTTATATACAACAGAGATTAAATAAAAATCTGGAAAAAGCATTAACAGGTGTAAGAACTGAAGAAACAGTCTAGTGATATTTTTATTCCCATGTTTTTGTTACAATCCTGCCAAAATTGATTAGATAATGATCACTTTAATTCAGATATAAAATTTGTCTAAAATCTGGTTATTAGAAAAATCTTGTTCTGCTCTAATTTTAAAAGCACTGAGGTGTTTTCAATTTTGTTAGGATAAATAGGCAACATCTCTTTACAGTCTTTGTACACCTAATTTCTTTTTGTCCTCTTCTGATGACTTTTATAAATATGTGTCACTTTGTGAAAACTATTCTCTCAGTAGAAGCAATCAACTCTTTTGAAGATGGTACAGTTATGAGAACTCTGAAAGACATTTCTATACTTTTCTATTCACAAAGTATTCATTAATAAAAGTGTAGGGCAGTACTCTGTAAATTTAACTTAATTTTAGAAATTAGGATTGGATAAAATCCTGTAAAACCATGCAGTCCAGCATACCACAGTCTCCAGTATGATTTCCTGCACAATAGTTTTCACAAATTTGTCTAGGCCAGTTATCCAGGATAGTTTGTCCTGGTCTTATCAATAATAGAAGAGGGATGAATTTATGATTGGGTTTTAAGGGTGTAGCCCTGTTAGTCTAGTTCAGCAAAACAAATGAGGAGGCCTGTGGCACTTGTGAAGCCTAACAAATTTATGTACGACTTTTATCATAGTGCCTATGGCTATGCCTACACTTAATAAATTAGTTCTAATTGACTTAGAGTGAATTAATTCAAACTAATAAAGGTTAATTTTAACTAAGTTAATGTGAACTAACATGTACCCAAAGAAACCCAAATCAAACTAGCAAGTCCATGGACAGGACTTGCTAGTTTGGTGTAGGAGGGGGGCACCATACAAGGTATGGCAATATGGCCCTTGAGAAGGACCATGCCCCCATCCAATACATAGAAAGAGGAGGGCACCCTGGAATGAAGAAGGTCAAACTGTGTTAATTTGAAGTAACAGTTAGTTCGAATTAACACAGCTCCATTGGGATAATTCAAACTACTAAATTCAAATTAATTATTCCCTCGAAGTTAAGCGAGGTTTTATAACTTCAAAGTAAGCAGTAAGAAATTCCTTAGTTCAAAGTAATGAAAGCTCGCATAGTCATGCATTAGTTTAGTTTGAATTAATCCTAATTAATTGGAACTAAATTGTAAGTGTAGACACAGCCAACAAGAGCTTATGCCTGTGACAGCTGTGATATATAAATTTGTTAGTCTTTAAAAGTGCCACAGAACTTCTTGTTTAGTTAGGTTTTGTTATACTGTATGATACTTAAAACTCCAACATCAGCAGAACTGTGCCATTAAAGTTCATTGCAAATTTAAATTATTATCACTAAAAATCAGCTGCAGACTATATTCTGTGACTGAGGAAATCCATGCTTCACTGTTGCTGGATTCAACATTTAATAAATCATTTCAGTCTCTGTTTCTCTGTTGTTCCTGGTCCCTTTTCACTTTATGTCAGTTTAATGGGGCCATGCAAATCCATTTAGTTCACTTCCCTTTTCTGGGCTTTCTTCATTCAGCTACCTCTTCTGCAGCTCCTTTTCTGTTCTTGCACTTGTGCTAATTCCTCCCCCCGCCCCCCCCCGCAGATCATCAATTACTCTGAAAGCGTTGAGTTACAGTATTTGAAATTCTCACTTAGTTCACACATGAAGCATAGTATGGTGAATTTTATCTGGTCCCTAATGGAGTATTAACTGAAGTGCAGAGCCTTAACACAGTTCAGCATGATCACCTATTTGCTGTTGGCCACAGTGGCCCTCAATTGGATACAGGTATTTTCAGGTCAGAACAGGGGTTTATGCTGCACTTGCCTACATTATGCCTTGCTTTTAGTTACTGTTATATTTCCTTACTTTCAAACTGAATACAAAATACACCCATTTTAAAAAATAAAATTGGATACTACACAAACAGTACAGTACTTTTAATAATATATTTAATGTGCTTATTTATATAACTCCATACTTTGCATTAATATAATGAAGTTGTGAAATACTATGACAGGATCCACTGAACAGCTAGTTTACTACTGAATATATTTGGTCCATTGGGCCAGGTCCTGAGTAGATGATCTGCAGTGTCCCAGATAGGCACTCTGAAGTGCTGTCATCAATAGAATGATGACATATTGTTATGCGTAGAAGCTATCTCATCACACAGCTGTAGCAGTATAATAGACTACTGTAGATTGACTGCTAAAATGAGTTGCAAGGCTTATAGGGCTTGACTCAACCTTATTAAAGTCAGGGTCCAAAAAGACTAATGGCATTGGGATTTATACAGAGGTCCTCCCTGCTCATCAAACATGGGGAGAATTGAACCTGGGTCTCTTATGTCACAGGAAAGCAGTCTAACTACTAAAGATGCTTTGAAGAAGTGCCACAGGACTCCTTGTTTGTTTGTTTTAAGTGACTTTATAGGCACTGAAATTTTAGGGCCATTGTATTCAGCACTGCAATGTCTAAAATCCCTTTGTCAGTCTAGCCCTAGAATACTACCTCTAAAAGACTGTAACACATGGCATTTTTGAGTACTAATACATCTCTGGTTTAGTTTGCGATATTGTATATAGAAGTCTGTTTTAGTAAACTTTTAATATGTTGTGTATGTAATTAGAAGGGATGATTACATCACACAATGTAGAGTAAAATATGGTAATATTAATAAAATAGCAAGGCAAATATCAACTTCATATTCTTCAACAGCTTATACATTTTAATAAAAATTTGAAAAGATTTCAAAATATTTTAGTTACAGGAAAATTCAGACCTATGAGGTGTTGTTCTAAATTTACTTCTCTGAATAAGATAACTCACTTTTCATGAATAGGGGATCTGGGCCTAAAATTGCATGTTCTTCGGCATAATTGAACTCAGAAAGGAATATATTGAGAAATCTATGCATATGGCTATTCAAACTTGCTATAGTATTATGCATATTATGTAGTTTAAATTCTAGAAAATATTGTTCTGTCTTTACCTATATTTTTCGTTTCTGGCATGCATTCTTTTTTGTTTTTGTTTTTCTCTGTTCTGTCATATTCAAGAAATTCTGTTAGGCACTATAAAACTTTACCACCCAAGATGCCTTTACTAGAGAATGGTACTCACTGGAATATTTACAGGTAAGTAAGTATTCATTGAAATTATTTAAACAAACACTTTATAATAAGACAGTGATACCTTCCACAAAATTTTAACAGATAAAAAACTATATTCATAAACATAACTGGATTCAGCTATCTAGATTAACTCTTATATAAATGACATAAAACATTTGCAACCTTTGTATTGTCTAGGCGTCTTGTATCATTAAACTCTACTGAAATATCAATATTGGAAATGAAAAGCTGGACAGTTTTCTTTTCCTTATGTCTCATTTCTTTCTTTATGTGTCTGGTTTTGATTACATGTGAAGCTTAATTTTATTTTTATTGTACATACTTTTAATTTATAAAGCTCAACTCTGCCTGCATGTGCTAAAACCAAATCAGTGATTAGACAGGATATTTCCCTCCTTCGTGATTGCCTTAACTCACACATACCAAGATTTACAGATGAACTATTGGTTAGGTAAGCACTGAGCAGAATTGTGCCTTTCTAGTTAGTGTGTCAAATGGTTTCTAAAGTATGTTCACTTTACTCTAGAGTATTTTCACTTAGGATGTACTGTATCCTGTCCTTCTATGTTGCTGTAGCATTTGTTACTAGTAATAAATATTTAGATGTATTGTTTTAGTTTAGTATTTCCCATTCGACCCTCTCATAAGTAGATATTGTTTAGTCTCATTTTATGGTCTGAGATACTTGAGATTTTTTATGCAAACAATTTCAAGCATAATCTTTTGTTTGATTTTATTTTTAAACAAATATTTACACTGTCATCTAGTCAGCTCTTTTACATCTTTATGAATTAAATCATTGTGATTCCCCATTTTTTATGTAAAGATAACATTATTTTATTATTTAATATCTAACTTTGTGTTCCTTTCTTTGTTTTCTTTTTTTCTTTCTCTTCTACCTTTGGATGCAATGCACTGGCACTAGTGAACTACAGCCCTCCCTTGACAGGGCTAGGAGTGCTAGTACCAACTGCTTGAGACCAGATACTAGTTTGCATTCACCAGAACGAGAAAGGTATAAAGTAAAGACTTACAATTTTTTGTCATCTGTGCTGGTGAACTTTATCACTTTTGTTTGTTTCTCCATATGAGTCTTCTACATGTCTGAACATTCATATCTGCTTTGGTATTTGTAGACACTTTTGCTCTTATACTCATATGTGCCATGCAAATTGTGTGTTGTAGTTTATAATTGCTTCTGGCTTCTTCTTTCTCTTTTTTTAGTTCAAGCTGATGTCATTGTTTACAAAAGTCCTCAGTATGCTGATAATAACACTGCAGTGTTAAGTGAGGTGAAGGAGTACCACTTGATTGTTAATCTTCATTATCATCTGCTAAAGTTTATTACGTTTATTTCTTGCCCATTCTGCAGATTGCAAATGAGATGGTGAATAAAAATTTTCAAATTACATGACCTAGGATGCAAATCGTGAGGTCAAACTCTTGTTTTTTAAACCAAAATTGTAACTGGTGTAACAGTGTATATATTAATTTCCACAAACCAACCAGCCAACTATGTTATTTTCCTAATCTAATCAATTGTGTCTGCTGTTGTTTGTTTAAATTATAAAGCTAAACAAAAAAAATTTTAAAGGAAAAAAGCTAAAAAGCTTTAAGAATACATTTTCAGAAACTTAAATGAAATATAGTTTTATTTGTTATGTCAAACAGAAACACTTAATGGATGCTTTCTGAACTTTTACCTTTAAAGCCAGCTTTAGTTCAAGGTCATAGGGAGAACAAATAGTGTTGACAGGTTCTGTAATTAAATGTGAGTAACTCTTAATAGGGAATTTTTGGATGTTTGCTGTATTTTTGTCTAGAAATTCTTGCCTTTTTAGAGTGAAATCCTGACCCCTTTGACATGAACAGTAAAACTCTTATTGGCTTCAGTAGAAATAAAACTTAGTCCCTAAAGTAAATATTCAGTTAATAAGGAGGACAATAATATGAAGTTGCTTGTCAGTGGCTGTGTTCACACACAGGGGGTTATCTCTATACAGTTGTTTCAAAACAACTTGTATTGAAATAACACCTTATTTCAAAATAACTTAATTTGAATTAACAGTTTGTTAATTCAAATTAAGGAAAAAAGCTCGAAGCGAAATAGCTTCAGGCAGCAGTTATTTCGAAACAAGTCACTGTTGTTTCGAACCAACAGGTTCGCACGGCATTGTTTCGAAATAATCATTTCGAAACAACATTGGTTCGTCACCGCATGGGGTTTAACTTCGAAACAATGCCGTTGTTTCGAAACAACAGGACCCGTTGTTTCAAAACAACCTTGCGTCGTGTGAACAGCCTAAATCTTATTTCGAAACAACCTCTGTTGTTTCAAAATAAGAGGGCTATGTGAACACAGCCAGTCAGTCCAGAACTGAGCATTATTATTGTAAAGTGACTGTAATTTAGAACTAATGAGAAATGGTTTTCCTTTAATTGTTTCCCTTTCTCTTATTTTTCCATTGTATTTTAAAAAAGAAGTAAAATAAATATGATTCTTAGTGTTCCAAAACTGCATTCTGGCTAAAAATTGGTTTCTAAAGCCTCAGGTAATGTAAATCAAAGTAGCTTCAAGCCAACTTATATAATTTGGAGATCTCACCCAGAATGTCAACGTCTTCTGCATTCATGCATAATAAAAAAAGAGTTATGAGAGGAGTAACAAGCAACCTGTAACTAGGAAATTAGTTAAACTTTTTCTGTGTTTTTTAGCAACAACAAAAATATTCAAAGAAAGGCATTTAGTTTGGCTTATTAATTTCAAGGGAAATCATGCCACTAAATCATTGCACATACATCATTTTGAAAATTGAGGGGAGCAATAACTCTTAACCATTAAAACATCTAGTGATAATTAAAAAAATCTTAGCTGAAACTAAACCCGTCTTTGGAGCTATGAAGAAGTCTTCCATGAATCTTGGCCATCAGTTATTTAGCTAAGATCTGAGATAGAAATAATAATACTGGCTGATGATCTCTTTTTAGTGAGCAGGGTCTATTGTTGTTTCTTTGAGGTCTATCAGCAATCTCTAATACCATTGAACATTAGTTTAGTTGAAAAGTACATGGCATCACACTAGAGTAATTCTTTTTCTAGCTTTATCAGATGATTGTAAGTATTTGTGTTTGATCCATAGGATCTCTTCTGTGAGATGCAAATAGAGTTCAAACGGTATATGATGCCTTTCTGGCAAACAATAAAATGACGTGTGGTGATTCCATCGATATACTGGTGAGATGCAGCTCTTTTAATCAGACCCAGATGATGCCTTTCCAAGGTCTTTGCAATTCTGGGAGCAGGATATGAAAGTTTAATTTAGAATAACACAAAAGAAATGCTTTTAACTTGAGGGAAAAGATTTTCCAGGGAGTTCAGAACTTATTATTTAGTGTAGCTGCACACTCTTCTTCCAAATGAATAGCAATCTATTAGCTATATTGAACTTCATCCAGGGCATATGGTTTTTTGTTGGTTTTTTTTTGTTTCCTTTTGTGGATTTTTCCTGGAATTTACTTGTAAGATTTTATTCAGCAGATATCAAGTACTCCACATATTCAGCCATGGTTGGTTTGGGAGCATCATGCCACTGTTTCTGAATTACATTCTCCTTTTATAGAAAAGTATAGATGAGGAATTTCTAATGTGGTGTTCTAGGCTTCCTTAACAGGAATTATAAATTGTGCTTGGACACCCTTTTATCTCAAAAATATAAAGTAAATGAAGTGTGAAATATGAAATTAAAATGCCTGCATTTTGAACAAGGTGATATGCTTAGTGGACTGACAATAAACCACTTCATTTGCACATTAATTTTTTCTTGGATCTTCAAAATCTGTTCTGTTCTTTAAAATCTGTACTTGTTACTTAGAATGGTACATCAGACATTTTTGTTTTCTTAATGATAGAAGATAGACCAGGGGTCTCAAACACACGGTTTGTGGGCCGCATGCAGCCTCTAAAGCTATTTCCTGTGGCCCACAACAACATGATCATTACCGATAGTTGCAATATTGTTTTATGAAAGGGTTTCAGTGGTGTGGACCTTGGGCTAATGTACTAGTTTTCATGCAGCCCTCGTGGTGATTTGGTCAAATGGCTTAGCCTTGCTGCAAAATCATAAGATGCCATCGTAATATATCATTCTTGTTTTTAAGCCTTTTTTTTAGCATAAATTTGCAACCTTTCATACAGCAGATGTTTAATTCTTCCTATAGAGCAACTTGGTTGCTCTATGAGCAGCAGGACACTGCATTTGTATATTTTAATCTTAACGTAACTCCATGGTCTAGTGGAATGCTGGCTCTGGCATTCTGCCCAGTCTTCGCACTCAAGGCATCACTGCACGCCTTCCTCTGTTACTTTATATGGCAATGGGTTAATACAGGTGGAAATGAGGGCTTAATTGAGCATGCTCAGAAAGCTTGCATGTTACTAAGGCTGTTTAAGTAAACTGCTGTCTACATAAGTGGTGCCAGATAATATTGAAATACATGTTGCAGTCTGCTGAGTGCCACAGGCAACTTCATTTTAACAGTCCGAGTAGTATAAGAGCAAACTTCTTCATAGCTGACTGACAAAACCTACAAATTTGAAATTATTTGAGAAGAGTCCTACTGGAAATAACAAGGAAAACTTAACACGGTGCCAGTGAATTGTAGGAGAAAGGAAGGTAAAATGCAGCATGTCTGCAAGAAATGAGTTTTTCTGATGAAACCAGGCCACTGATCCTAGCTGCAGATGTGCATAGGGCAAATTACTTAGCCATGGCCCCAGTCTAAATTAGCTTCCTCATTAAAGAGGCTGGGCTGGAGAATATAATTTGATTATATAATATATCATCAATAAATATCTATAAAAAATAATAATAGAAACACTAGTGGAGAGGGTTTCTTCAGCATTTGCTTCCTATTATAGAGAACTGAAGATAAAACCTGCATAGCTGAAGCATATGGATCTGTGCGTTAGGCCTGGTTTATTCTAGAAACTTCTGCCGGTATGCCGGTATAGTGATGTCACTCAGATGTGTGGTGGTGGTTTGTTTTCTTCAAGACACTTCTGGACTGGTAAAAGTCCCTACATAGATGCAGTTATACCATATAACCTATATAAACATTCCAGCAAAAGTATTGGTTTGCTAATAGAGAATGACAAACCTTTTGTAATGTAGAGGTAGGTAAAATTTGTGCCACATGTGAACAGCTGGACTAAAGAGCCAAAATTCTTTCCTCAGATGTCTTTGGCATAGGGTATTATAGAATATGTCTAAAGAATTAAGCACTTATTTGTTAATACATATGCACACATAGTCAGTGTATTTAACTTATTTTGACCATGTTATTACTATTCATTTTGATTAAATACCGGACCAATTGTTCTATGAGACCTGCAAGACATATGGCAACATATATAGCAGACAGTAACACCCTAAAACATTGATGAAATACTCCAGTGCCATCTCTTAGAGCTTGTCTAGGTGGTTGGGTTAAGCAGGCAACAGGAGCATGATTTCTAAACTTCACAAACATGTCAGGAATGGGCTATTTACTACTCACTTACTCCTGCCTTGAATGCAGGGGACTGGATTAAATGACTTTTTCAGATGCTTTCTAGTCCTATACTTCTGTAATTCTGTGTCAGTATTGTGCATTAAATTGGTCTGAATAGAGTTGTT
Organism: Podocnemis expansa; assembly: GCA_007922195.1. Classification (NCBI taxonomy): domain Eukaryota; kingdom Metazoa; phylum Chordata; order Testudines; family Podocnemididae; genus Podocnemis; species Podocnemis expansa. The sequence continues at coordinate 25,546,403 of ML681979.1, forward strand.
CAACCCACAGCTTGGACCAGAGTCCAGCCTATTGAAGGCTGTTATCTGGCCAGATGGGATGAAGTGGCCCCTTGTTTGTGGTCCCATGCTGGTAGGTCAGGTTTTAACATAAGCCTCTAAACCCCCAAGAACAGCAGTAGCCCCTCCCCTCCAGCCCCAAGCCAGTGGGGCAAAGGACTAGCTCCTCCCCTCCAGTCCGTTCAAGCTCACTGGCCCCTGAGTGGAAAAATAAATTGCAGTGTGGTCCTCTCATATAAAAAGATTGGGCACTGGTATAGGCCTTGCTAGTGTTCACTAAACATTTGTGTTTCAAACAGTACTACGTTAAAGAACTTTTCTGTGAACCAGCAAAGCTTGCATGAACTAATTAACACAGAGCACATTTGAGAGCTTTAGAAATCACAATCTTGCAGCCTACACTACCCCCGCAATTTAGACAACCCCTTAGTTTTAGTTTCCTTTTACCATTATTGGCTGCTTACAGGCCTTTTCTTTCACTGTCACTCTGAATAACGGTTTCCTTTTGGGTTTTAGTAGGCCATCTTAGGCCTAGCTATAGATTTGTCTGTTTCCAAATACTGTAGGTTCTGTGATCCCAGTTTAGAAAAACACATAAACACATGCTTACTACACACAGTCAGGTGTACTTTCATGAATCACGGCCTAACTGTTCAGCTCATTAGTGTCTTCCTTGTAGATTCATCATTAAGGTCTGTTAGTTATATTTTATTGATTATTAATTGGTAATTTTATAATACCTGGTGGCAGTTCCCACTTACTTAGTTGCCTGGTGGCAGTTCCCACTTACTTAGTCGCCCATTCCTGCAAAGACTTATTACCAGTCATAATTCCAGCAGAATTGTTTGTAGTTTTGGCCTTACATGAGTAGTAGATGTGAGTTTGAACAAATAAACCTGAGGAATAAATCAAAGTGCTTGAATTAAGTAGTTCCAAAGGGGCAGCCGTGTTAGTCTAGTTTGGTAAAAAAAACAAGGAGTCCTGTGGCACTTTTAAAGACTAACAGATTTATTTATTGCATGAGCTCGTGCAATAAATACATTTGTTAGTCTTTATTTGCCGCAGGATTCCTTGTTTGTTTTACTGAATTAAGTAGAACACACTCTAAATGTGCAAATAACATGTATCTGACAATGAAGCTTTTCTGTGTTCATATGGAAAGAGTAATATTTTTGGCTCCCAAGACCTAATTGGGATTTATAAAATGTTAAGGTTTGATACCTTTATCTGGTTTCAGTGACTATGAAATCCTAGAATGGAAATATTTGATCATATTCCTTTGAATAAGTATTTAAAAAGTTGGAACTGTCATTTGTTCTTGACTTAATCTGAGCCCTATTGTGCTCCAGGATAACAATATTTTCATGTGTTTTTATTAAACTATTAAAAAATGAAACCAAACCAAAAACCAACACCATCTAGCAATAGGACAGTTAAGTGTGTTTATTTTGCCTGTTCTTTTAGAAATCTTGTTTGACTGTGGCATCTTACAGTTGAAGTAATTTCATAAGAATATAGTAATTGTTAAATTAAGTATCCACTGTGTTGTGTTTTTCCTGTTTCAACCAGTCTGGAAGAGTACATTGTTGCATGTTTGTCTGCATTGTAATGTTGCATATGCTTTGAACAGTATGTAAAGTTAAGCCCCATTGAAACTTTCTGAAAGGGAGCATGCTCTCAAACTTCATACTGCATGATGACCAAAATTTATCACATTATAGAAGAATGCTATTTACTGTATGTAGAGGATATCAGCATATTAAGGGCTTTGAGTGAGTGCACTGATGCATTAACATTTTCTTAACCCTTGCTTTGGAGAGAAAAAGTAACTAACTACTAACAACTTATTCCCTTTGGAATCTTTTAAAAGATCTGCCTAAATGTGCAGTAATGCTACATCTCCCTAAAACTTTTGTTATTTGCATGTTCCTTAAGTGAAACACTGTTTTTTTAGTATATGGACTGGAAGGTTGCCTCAGAAAGTGAATAGCTCATGTAAAATATTAACTGTGTTAGCATAAAAACATATTCTGGATTTTTAAAATAAGTTCTTGCCTTTATTTTAAGAACTAGTAGTGTTAGGTTTGTACCATATTATCTTTCCATTGTGAGTGAGCCTTTCTATCATTCTAAATTAAATGAGTTTTGTGACAAAAAAATCCCACTATTAAAAATATTAATGTTTCTCCCTCTCCCCACATGGATTAAAGAATTTCTTTCTTTCGTTTGTAAAATACAGGTAGTCCTCACTTAGTGACCGGGTTCCGTTCCTGAAACCCGGTTGATAAACGAATTGGTCACTAAACGAGGAGCAGCCCTTACCGGTATTTCAGGCATAATGTACTTTACTGGTAGTGGGTTTTTCAACCATCTATAGATAGTTTTAATGTCACCTTTGCATCATTTATAACATTTTTAATATATATTTTAAATGTTTTAAGCTCTAATGTACTGAACTTAGTTTGCATAGTGTACTGTAAATATAGGTAATCTGAGAGAGTTGATGCGAGTTCTCGTACATCGCCATAATACCAACTCATCAGAGAGCTGGTCATAACTCTGAGGGGTCACTAAATGAGTAGGTCACTAAGTGAGGACTAGCTGTAAATAAAAAGAGACGGGCAGGTACTAAATAAACTTGATTGCATGTTTTAGGTTGTTTTGAGGTTTTTTTGAAATATAGCATAAATCTGGTAAATTTACACTAGTTGAGGTAAAATATGTACTGATTAGTACATGTACGTACTAATTAACTTCTCTTTACTAATATGCAAATCTACAATATTTATTATGAATCTAACAATATTATCTTAACTATTTAATAAGTATAGTCTATATTTAACATTAGAATCAACACCAGTAGTTAATTCATTAAACTTCTCAAATTAATAATTATAATTACAAAATAATAAATATAAAGAATTATATTTAGCATCATTTGCAAGAGCTTCTTGCTCCTAAGTGTCAGTGTCACCTTTTTGGACAAAATTAATTTGATGAATTTGATGAATCTCATCTCTTCTACCTGTCTTAACTAGATAAAGAAATTCAACTAAGAAGTCAGTAATTACCAATCCTGCTTTTTAATAATTTTATTTGTCTCTGTAATACTGCTCAGCAAAAAAAAACAAAAAAAAAAACAAAAAAAACAAAAAAACGAAAAAACCACCACCACACACACCTGGGAAGGTTGGTGTTATAGGCTCTGCTGTTAATACATAGTTTTGATGGACATGTAATGTAAAGACTAAAAACAAGTGCTTGCCACCAAGTAAGCACTGGCTCTTTTTCAATGTACAATACCCTCCATTGCTACATACCCTCAAAAACTTTAAGAGCTTCTGTGTGTTAGAAGGCCCAAAGAAAATTTTGGACTGCACAAAGCTCTTCCATTGAAGACTGAATAGGGGTTCCTAAAAGCTGGTGAATAGAGAGTGGATGGTGACACACAATAGGTTACTTTATGCCCTCACATTCTACAGGTAGCAGTGTAACTCGATACATTCATCACTTAAGGGTGAACAACAAAACAGAAAATAAGTCATTGAATGCTTGAAAAACTTGTCTAGTTAATAATTCCAACCTCCTTATATGAAGGATAGGTTGTTAGATTTTCTACTATTTGAGGATGTTTGAAATACTGGGCATACCATGAAAATTATTATATATCATTCTAAATTGTGCATGCTTGTACGTGCATTATAATTGTTGTGCAGTGTACTGCTATACAAAAATATACCATAACAAACAGCCATAAGAATAGTATATCCAATTTTTTAAAAAATTATTAGAAAAAAGATTTAAATTAAAAACAATCAATTTAATTACTTTTTGGGGTACTTTTCCAGTCTCAATTCCCATACCTATTTTAATTTTATCACTCACTGAATATTTTTTTCCTGTTTTATTGAATGGGCAAACAGGGGTAGATGGTCCCCCTCCCTAGAGAGGAGACGACCTACTAGTCCCAGGATTCATATCGAGCATGCATCTCCGGAGGATGACAGGTACTAGCCAACTCCTCCTAACTGAAAAGTGGCTTACTGCATCTTGCACTCTGAGAGAAGTATAACAAAGTTTATAAAAAACAATCATTAAACTTTAGCTATGATGAGCCCAAAGTAAAGTGACAGCTCAAAGTTCATCTCTGTATTTTGTTGTATTATAAAGCACCTGGAAATGTGCACCTCGTCAAGTCTTCTAATTGTGGGAACATTCCAAGTCATTGTTTCTGAAAACAAGACATCCAATCTGATGGAGAAACTTTCCACATTATTGGACTTGTCATTCTTTCTTTTTCCTATTTCTATAAATGTAGGATTCTCCCCACCCCCGTGGTGCTTTATAATAGAGTAATATCCATCAAGGAGCCGATTTCTTTCTCTCTTCTAAAACTCAATAGAGTTTCTTTCTATGCTTATGAGAAAAAAAAAGGATGGACAAAAACTAAGACTTTGTTGTATATATTAATTATTATATAGAATAATTGGCACTGTTATTCTTTGATAAAGTAAGGTTATCTTCAGGGGCAAGTTCTGCCTACAAAGGTAGGTTTTGAGCAATAATGCTGGTGCTTTGGATCTATTTTATATGCTGATTTGCCAAATGTGATGAATGTAAACACCTTCCATTGTTTTGTTTTCTTGCTCTGGGTTTCTTATCCAAAGCAGCATTGGTGCTTTATTGTATTTGTAATAGTATGCTTCTCCCATGTTGTCATTTCTTCTGCTAGATCCACTTTTTTTAACCAAATCAGATATTGCTTCAGCAATCTGAATGTAAGGCAAAAGCAAGATTTAATTTCTATCCTATTAATCTTCATGTGTTACAACAAATCCTATTATTCTTCGTTTTTTTCAGTTGTTTGTGCAGCTCTTATGACATTTAACTCCCAAAATTATAGTATAAATATATTGTGTAAAGATAGTACAAACATTTCAGTTTCTGTAGCAATGGCATTCTCTTTCTACCTACGAGCACCTACATTAATGCCATGGGTGGTTTTGCCTTGCCTTGAGAGTATTGCCACCAAATTTAGAGGATCCATTAGTGGGCCTATAGCTGTGCCTAGGTTCCATTTCTTTCTGTAATAGTATGGTTTTTAAATTACCACATGAAGTTTGCTTAGGAGTTATTCTAAAACTGGCTCCATCTTGCAGTCACTGAATAAATAATCATTTAATTGATTATAATTGCTTATAATACTGGGTCCTATGTGATCTCTGTTTTTGTATTTTGATACTTTTGAAAGGACATAATTAGCAAAGCTAGTATAGTTAGTACACATAGCCCACATTTATGTAGCATGTTGGATGGTTAAGGATTAAATGGAAGATAGTTTTGAATTGAAGTTAGAGAAGTATAGGAAGTGCAGAGAAGTGTAGGAAATTGGAGTTGCTAATAAGAATAAGTTGGAGATAGCAAGATGGGAAATTTGAATTTAGCTAGGACTTGAGCCATATGATATTTGTTTATAACTGTTTTGAGCAAGGCTTTTCATAAGTGTTTAAAGAATTTTTAAGTGTTGCTTACACTGCTGTCTATATTGATAGCATGAAAAGGATATTCATGCAAATACTAATTTAAATAATATGTAAGGTAAAGAGCCAATAAGAAAATGGTGGAAATATAATTTTAGGAAGGGGTAGTTTAATATTAATATTATAATAGATTGAGAAAGGAGTTGTCGTGCTATATTGTAGAGAAACACTAATTACCTGTTAGGTTTCAGGATTACAAACTGTACTTCAGGCTGTTGTCAGTGGACTAACACACAGTTTCACCTTTGAATGCATGTTTAATTGTAGTATAGGGTAAGTAATAATTGCATGGCTGTTTGCTTAATTAATCATTTTCCTATGGAATAAAATCTGGTTGTATTATTTAAAACGTTGCCTAGTGGTCCTCTACCAAACACATTTCTGTCACCAACCTGTAATTGCCTGAAATAATAGAATTTTCTATAACTGACTTGAAAAATAAGTTGGTTTTCACTGCATCCTTATATATTAATTGGCAGCATTTCAACATAAACACTTTCTAAAACGTGTACATTTTTAAGCAACTTTCTTTCTCCTGCTCTCATAGTCCTTTGGACTCCATGAAAAATCTCTCATTGACTTTGATAGAATAGGCCCAGAAGGAGTTGGAGTTTTGCCACTGACTTCAGTGGAGCCAGCATTTAACTCTATGCTACAATCCTTACCTAGTCATCTTTATTCTTGGTGCCATGGGGACTTTTGCCTAAGGACTTCATGCTTCTTCTAACCATAGAATATACTTCTGTCATCTGTTTTATTATTTTTGTTTTAATAAGTGTATCACATTAAAGTGTTTGCATAAGAGGAAAACTATTATGGTAAAAGCTTTTAGATAAAAAAAACCCCTCACTTTAAATAAGCGTCTTTCTATAGACATTTTAAGAAACAATAGTAAGAAGAAACATTTTTGTTTGTTTTCATGTATAAAGCTAGTTGATGTGATTTTTCTCGCTGAAGGGTCAGAAGAAGGCATGCATTAACTCCATACTCAGGCACTGCTTATTTACACTTTCTACTGTCTTCATGACAGACATAAGTTATAGCAGCTTAGACTCCTTTGTACACTGGTAGAGTGGATAGCCAAGAAGAAAGTGAGAGGGAGTCAAAGTTACATAGCATATTCCTCATCTTTGAGTTTTGCCTAAGACTTTAAGTGGATTAACTTGCTTATTTGGGATAAAAATATGTTTTTTCAGTAACTGGGGTAGATGTGCCTTGAGATACTTGACAAGTTTCTTGTAATTGAAACCGATTTCCTGATACATCTTCAAGAATCATTCAGTTTTTAAATTCCAAAGGGGCAGCCATATTAGTTTGGTTCAGTGAAACAAACGAGGAGTCCTGTGGCACTTAAACGCCAGCAAATTTATTTATTGTATGAGGGAAAATCCCACTTTGTCAGATGCTTTGAAGTTTTTAAATGCACCACATGCTCCTACCCCTTAATCAGGGGTCTTTTGATGCAAAGGAGAGGGAGTGAATATGATGATATTCTATGTATGCTCCCCTAAGTATCCCAGACTTGACCCACAATGCCAAAGCAACTTGATATTTCTGCTGTAATGGCCAACGGTGAAATGGTTAATCAAGCTAACATTTTTTAATCAGTCAGTATTCTTTCTTTTTTTTCTATTCAGTCTATTTTTGTATAATGATAAATAGAAAACTCAAATTACATTTATAAAATTGGAATTTTCCTACATTTTATACTAATTATTGTCCTTAAAAATCTGTTTCCCAAACAATCCTGTATAATTAGCTAGTACTATTCAGTACTGGTCTTTGCCTTTCTTTGATGTGCTTTTGTGAAGTCTTGTCAAAATAACAAGTGATGGTAGGGCAGGTTTCAAGTGACACACTGGGTTACTTGACTGCCTTTTCATACTCAAGTTTAAATCCTGAATTCACAAATAAATTGAATTTGACAGCTGTCATGTCAGACTCCATTTGTGTACATCCCAGAATTATCATACAAATTGGACCAATTTGTGTTCTGTGCTCAAGATAGATGCGGGACTGGAACAGTCAGCTGTTTTTGTAAAAATAATTTTTGAAACATACAACTTACAAGTCTGTAATTTCTTATTTTTGATCATTTAAATCCAGTATTAAGAACATTATATATTTTGATAATCATTCAGCATAAAAGATTTTGGCAAAGATTTTGACAAGCGTTTCAAAAAGATTTTTGTCATCGTGGAAATGACTGACATGTCACAGCAGAAAAATTACTTCATAGTATATTTAGAGAAATGAGAAAATAGATTACTTATTATTTTAAATATTAAAGTGATAAAAATGTGGATTTGTGTCCCTCTGTTTCTTCTTTATGCTGTATTTAAAGAAGACCTCAAAGGGTTTCTTCTCCCATGTTTGTTTTTCATATTAGAAATTCAGATCCTATGTAGTCTTCAAGAGTTTATGATTATTGCTGAACAAGGAAAATGATGACATCCATAAGTGACAACACTAGTCATGAAAGTGAAAGTTGAGCAACTGACAAAAGAAGGGACTCTTATTCAGACTATTTGCTTTTACTAATACTTTATTTAACTTCAATGGGTAATTAACATAATGGATAAAAGAAACCTAATTTAAAGCTTAATATTCTTGCCCCTTCAGCTACAGTATGAATACTCTCATTAAGACTCCCTGGCTATGTATACATCTAAAAGCTTAGCTTAGACTTGTTTAGTTCAAACTAGCAGCAACTTTTTAGTTCAAACTAACTTTTTAGTTTGAACTAGCCATACTTTTTTTAGTTTGAAATAAACAAGTGTGGCAAGTTTGAACTAAAAGTTAATTTGAACTAAAAAACATGGTTAGTTCAAACTAACCACTTAGTTTAAACTTATGTAGTTCAAATTAGCATGACTACATCATGCTAGTTCGAACTAAGTGTTAAGTTCGAACTCATCATTCAAGCTAACTAAATTTTTTTAGTTCAGACTAAAGAAAGTCTAGTGTAGTGTAGATTTGCTAGTTTAGACATAGCCCCTGAGACCTTCTAGTGGTCTTTCAGCAAACCAGGAAATACTAAACTTGGCATTCTATAAAGTAAAAATGTAGCAAACAGTTTTAAAATCTTTCACGTTCCTTTATAAATTATAAATAAGCAAAGCAAAAAACAACACACACAAAAAAATGACAAAAGCACAATTTTTAAAAATATTCACTGAATGTTTGCTTAGAACTAGTAAATTGCCTTTTGAAGGAAAATAATGACATTTTCTCAATTAGGGTTACACTTGAACTTGATATTGAGCTACAGTTTAAGATGAACTCAGGTCTGAGACGTAGAGATCCCTTACTTCCAAAATGTGACTAATCTGTCTTTACAATAGAGTGGGCACCTCAGTTAACTACTGATTTGGAACTAATTGCATCCATTTAAAACAAGTTTAAGAAGCTGTCAAAAACTGATAGGGAATACAGATGTACAGAAACATTAGAGACACAAAGTGGGTAAGTAATATCTTTTACTGGACCAAACAGGCTTTGGAGCTGCACAGCATTCTCCTTCTTCAAGTCTGGGCTGAGGAAGAGCTCTGTGTGGTTTGAAAGCTTGTTGGTTTCAACAACAGAAGTTGGTTCCGTATAAGATATAGCTTCACTCACCTTGCCTCTCTAATATCCTGGGACCAACCTGGCTACACTTACACTGCTTATATCAGAAACATGTTCACTATATTTTTAATTATTATAAATTATAACTTTATAATCATCAGCAAGAGATGAGCAAAGAAACCCTTTACCATTTTTTAAAACAAGAACATATAGACAAGATATTCTCCAGAAATTAAGAAGTAAAAACTTACTTTAAAAGAATCAAGGGGCAAAACTCTTACTTCCAAACTAAAGTCTACTTGTAGAAACATCGAGTTATATTCAGAGTAGGAGGGGCCAGAGTTAGCATTCCCTTTCTAACCCGGGATCTGGCCTTTGTGATATTATTGACTTCCTGGAAGGCAAGAAAAAGAAGAGTTTGAAGTTTATCTTCATCTATGCAATAATTAAGGAGTCAGACACAGTATATATTCTCCATATGTACATGTGTAATACTGGATAATTCTGTCTGGTTTGTGGGGCCAATCATTGCACTATGCAGGCCTCATAGTGGTGTAACCTAGATTTGTTAAGAAACAAGACTTCTTCACTACCCCTCTGCCCAGTTTGTATCTCTGGGACTTATTGTTCCTTTTGTTGTGGATGCCCCTCTTCAAAGTACTCAGCTCACTCTTTTATACTGAATCAATGTGAGAGACTGTGATCACCCCAAATTCCTTCAATCAACTTGCAGTGAATATTGAAGATAAAGCGTGTTTTAAGTGATGTCCAGTTGACTTACAGGCTTCTCTAGCTTTCTGGTCCTTATGCCTAGAGAAGGAAAATTTCCCAGGGAAAAAAAGGGGCAGTCACAGGAATATACAATTTGTTGTGCTGTCTGCTCTAATTTGGTATGGACCAGAGGTCTTAAGGGATCCTGAATTGTTTTGTGCTCTTGATCAGTAGTAAAGAATTCCCTGATGACATCAAAGTGTCTTAGATGAGTGAAGCCTGCTAGCAGTGCACCACAGCGGGCAGCTAATTTAGGAGGATGCCACCACAGGGGAAGCTCAATTTAGGAGGAGATATTCCATCTTGCAGCCAGGCATCCCCCTGTGTCAGGTGAAGGAAAAATTTGGCAGTGTGGCACAAATCTCCTCAGTGGTTAATTGACCCAGGAGCTACCCCATAACAAATGACACATATGCACATAGTTAAGCTGAGCAATCAGGTACTCCTAAGTACAATCAGGTACTCCCAAGTACAGAGTTTAAATTACTTACTAAATGGCAAGGATTATTGAAATTAGTGCATACAGGGCAGGTTAATTAAGAAATCAAGGATCCTGACAAATGGAAACTCATCCTGGTTTTCCATGTTAATTCTCTGAAGCATTCCAAAGAATGCAAGAGATTATTTATCACTCATCATCCTGAATAAGAATTTAGACCGTATGCAGAGTGGAGAACACCTCTGCCTAGAACAGAGGGCACAGGTGAGAAACCTAATAAAAGCATTCTTGGTGTTGTGTCCTGGCTGGGAAAGACTTATCTCACACATCTCTATATCCAAATGGAACCTGACCAATTAGTCTGGGAGAATCCATGTCCACTTCCCAGGAAAATGCAGTAAGCTGTGAGACAGCAGGGGCAGGTAATGTTGAAGCAACAAGTCATTGAGGAATGTTGCAGAGAATGGCAAAGCCCATCGGCCTTCATCTCAAAGCTAGACAGCAATATCCAGTGTTGCATAGACTTCAGAATGGTCAATGCTATTTCCAAATTTGATGCTTACACATACCCCAAGTAGATGAGGTTTTAGGTTGGTCAGCGGTGGCCAAATACATCCACATTAGAACTAACAAAAGGAATAGTGACAGACCAGAGCCACAGGAGCCACTTTCAGACTCTGTCAATTCAGGACTGTGTTCTTTGTCCTCTATGGCTCCCCAGCAACATTTCAACACTCATGACTCAAGCAGTTCAACCACATGGCTCGTATGCAACAGCATATCTAGATGATGTGGTCTTTTACAACTGATATTGAAGTATTTCTAGCATAAGTCGTTGCCATATCTGAGTCCCTTTGCAGGAGCTGGACTAACTACAAACCCAGCAAAGTGCAAGATTGGAAAAGAAGACATCACCTATCTGAAATATGGAATGGCCAAGTCTTGTGTTCAAATTCCAGACTCTCAATGTGTGCCAATGCCCAGCCATGAAGAACAAAATCTAAAGATATCTGTGACTCTCAGGCTTCTGCTGCCAATTTTTGTCAGGGCTTTTTATAATAGCAGCCTTCTTCACAGACTTTATTAAAGTTAGTATCCCCAACAAAGGTCATTGGTCTGATGCTTATGAAAAGATCTTTCAGAGATAAAACACCACCAGTCAAAAGATTGTTCAGTCCTGACTTCTCAAAAGAGTTCTTTTTTACAAACCCAACACCTCAGAAGTGTCCCAGGAAACAAATGGAGACAAACAAACTATACTCCATTTGAGCTGCAGATGGTTCTCTCTAAGGCAGATATATTCCATGACAGAAAAGGAGTAACCTGCCATGAAAGGAGACATGCATTCCCTTTGGTAATGCTTGGGAAATCTTGTTCAAACTCATCACTAATCATGTTCCCACAATTCCTGGCTTATGTGCTGGTACCTGTCCCTCTACCAATATACCTTTCAAATTCATCATAGAGCGGGAAAAGCTCACCGAAATGCTGGGTTTTTCCCAGGCAGTCGGGGGGACGATCTGTTGTCCATCGTTCCCTGCATGACGTCTTAGGCTGGTAGGTTATGTTAGGGCATACAGACCTCACAATGGAGAAAAAGGGGTTAAGGAGCTGCTCTCAGCTCAGCCACCTCAACCCCACCACACCTGCAAGAATACATAGACTGGAGGAGTAGTTAAAAGGAGAGCAGAACAGCTCAGTTTGGGTAGATGATAGAACTTTGACCTTCAGCTCCTGAGGGAGGCCCACGGGAAAGCAGGAACTTCTATGACAATAACTGCCTGAATACCTCTGCCTCTAAGAAGGAACGGCCTGATTCTGATACATCCTGAGATGGAGGCACTTCCTTCTCTCTCAATTGATTAACATTAATCTTTCTTATTTTTGTTTATGAGCTATCCTGGTAGGGGAGAGACTTTGAATTAGCCTGACTGGAGGGCCAAGTCACACAAAGAGGCAGACCACCATAGTAATGGAGAAAGAGACGCCACACAACCAATCAGGTGTCACCTGTACATGGAACCTGACAGTTCTGTTACATTTAAGTCAAATTCTGAATTCTGGACATCTTGTAAATGATGTTTGAATAGTTTAAGTGTAAAATGAAAATAGTATGGAATGTTGTGGACATTCAGGAGACATTCTGACCACCATGACTGTATAAAATCATTTAACATTATTCTTGCTGTGTCAGTTTGCTACTTCTTTGTGATTATGGAGCAGTTATTTATCACAGAAGAAAAACAACTGGTAACTTTAGTATGGATGTCTAGGGAAGTTTCCTTACATGCAGATAGAATCTGTTTGATTTTATCAGGATTAACTTGCAACTACTTAATACCAAAACAGTATTTTTCAAATACTTATTGAATTTTCATTTGGATTCAGGAAGGCACATTTATGTATTATTCTAATTAATAAATTTGTAAATTTACTCTCAGAAAGAAAAATGAGAATTGATGGTCTACTGTGCTATATATAGTTCATTATAGCTTTTACATTTTCCATTCATTAATGTTTTACTAATATTTCACTTTTGTTCTTACCATGCTGCCACAGATTTTTAAAATACCTCCTTTAAACATATGAACTCAATCAGCCAAAAGGGGAAAATCATAAATGCAGTTTGATCAAAAATACATACCTGAAAGCTATTGGTTTATATATCTTGACTGCATGTCTCCATCTTCACTGCATGTGACCATCTCTCTGTTTCTGTCCATTCTGTTCACTTCATTTCCATGTTTCCAAAATTTGTGAAGAACAAGGACGCTGGAGTCTTGCATTCCAAAACAAGACAGTATAAACCACCTAAGTGCTAAACCTGGAGCAATACAGAGGTATCCTTAAGTCAAATTTTAGTTCCAAGTAAATAAGTTACTCATAATTTATGAACAGTGAACAACTGCTTTCCCTGACAACATGCTCTATATGTTTTATTTAATATGCTTTTGTTCTCTTTATACCTAAATATACATTATAGATGTTTTTTCATACTAACATTATATTTAATTTCTTTGTATATATCACCCAAAGCAGCTAAATTTGAACATGGAGTAAGTGCCTACTTTTCACCCTTTCATGTGCTGTCTGGGTACAGGCATGAAGGCATAGGTCAGGTGCACAGTTCTCACATATTTGTGAGCCTGGGCACAGCCGTTAACCATGGAGTTGGAGAGGGGTATTATAATTTCCTCTTAGAATAAGGCAGCAGTAAATCACTGCCCTCCAGAACAAGGGGAAGCAGAAAGGGCATTATGACTCAAAGGGTTTCTAGGGTGTATGCCCCCTGGCACAGACCAGAGAAGTAACTGTGATGTGGTCTCAGTTCTTTCCTTGGTCCCTCTTGGGGCACACTGAGTTACTTCACTCTTTTGCATGGAGCAGCTTATTTCTGCCTGTGTGCCCAGCACATTAATGGGTGGTGTCAGTTCTTCTCTTCCCACTTGTTTGCAAGGAGGAGAATCATGCAAGTAGCCCCTTCTGTCTCTCCTTCCCCATCCCACTGCAGCAGTAGTCACAATCTCAGCAAGACCAGTCAGGAGTAATAGGAAGGTGGTCTTCCTCCTCTGCTGCATAGCTAGCTAAGGGCTGAGATAATCTTCCCCAGGAGTAGCTCCATTGAACGCAAGGTGGCTACTCACATGCTTAAAGAAAAGTGCATAATTGCATATTTTCTTAGTTTGTGGTCTTCAAAACAGTTGAAGCATCTGTAAAGAATCTAAAATATTAACACAGATCTCCTAATGTATCCCCTTTAAATTTAGCTGCATATGGGAGATCAGGGGGTGGGGGGGTAACTATGTGTGGAAAATAAATGCAAAAATCCTTTAAGGTACGTAAGGGGGTTAGGGGAATAGGATTATACCTTCTAAGTAGTCAGCTTTTTAGCATATTTTTGTAAGAAACCACGTTCTTTTAGTCACTGCAATACACCTTGCAACAAGATCTTCATGTGCACAAAATTATTTTGTTTAAGATATCTTTCCATATCTGTTCCTACCTGTGCATTTTACTATATAATGGTTTAATATTAATCACACTGCAGTAGCTTGAAAGGAACATGAAAATCATCAGTGATCAATTATTTTAACTATAATTTACTCTGTCATCTGTATATGTTATTTTCAGTTCAGACACTGAGTTGCTTTTCTTTTTCACCAAAGTCTGAAATACAAATCTTGACATGGCTCTTTCATCTTATTACATTTCTGCATTTTACTGGCCCAGGTTAGTGTATTATGTTGATTTCATCAACATCAATTCCTTGTGTAACTATTCTAATCTTATTTCCTGTATAGTAAAGAATTTGGGGCTTCTCAACATTCCTTGTGCAATAGTGAGCAAAAAATCACTCTCTCCTCTGACCACATTTGAAAGGTGATCACCACAGGTTACCTCTCAGGGTGTAAGTTCACCCATCTTTGAAGCATCTGACAAAGTGGGATTTGCTCCCACAAAAGCTCATGTGAAAAATAAATCTGTTAGTCTTTAAGTGCCACACGACTCCTTGGGTTTTTGGGGTTTTTTTTTTTGTTTTTTGTTTTTTGCTGGACTAGACTAACACAACTATGTCTAAGTAGTTGTCCTTTTGAGCAAGGCTGAAAGACGTACTCCCTGATTGCTACAAAATACTGTCAAGTTCTAACAGGATAGCTGCGTTAGTCTACCTCAGCAAGACAAACAAGGAGTCCTGCGTGGCACTTTTGAAGACTAAGGAAATACCAATGGCCATACTCAATAGAGAGAGCTGGATATTGGATGTTTTCTAGCTTTGTTCTGTAATAGACTAAAAACTACATATAACACCACAAAATCAACAATCCATGAACCTATAAAATACCTTGCACAAAAATGTCTGCGAACACCATACAATATATAGCAATAGAAATTAACAGGAGCTGACTCGTAAATACTGGCACAGATAAAGAATTACGAATAATGGTGGAATCATGTTTTACAGACACAGAACCAGTGTAGAGATTCCTGATCATACATTTGCAATCTCTGGATCTTGACGCTGAGTACATGCACTGCAGATATTCTGCAGTTCATGGCTTGCCTTCTCCAACTTTGTTACATTACAGTAGCTCTTCAGAGCCTTACTAACTCGCGGCCCATACTAAATGCTGTACAAACACAGAAAAAATTCCCCACCCCCAAAACAGCTTATTGTCTAAGTATAAGACAAGAGGCAACTGATAAATGCAGACAGATGGGTGTGTACAATCATGTTACACCACTTTCAGTATTATCTCCATGCTACCCAATTCAGTCAGTCACATTTGAACTCTAATGACGAGTGATCACGAACCAGCTGTTGAACTGTTTTATGGTCTTAATTTGGCTATCATCTGCAAGTCCATTATTTTTATCTTGGGCTCAGTTCTATTTCTCCCATGTGGGGCAGTCATTTTCATGGTGCACTTTCTGCAATGGGGTAACAGAAGCCCTGAATCTCTATTTAAACAGTTTTACGCTATCATAATTCACTGACTTAAAATAAGTTATTCCTAATAGACACTGGTATTTGTGAGAATAGCAACACATCTTCTCTGCCTTCAAGGCTGAACTTTCCATATACATTGCACATAAGTGATGAGAAGAGAATTTGATGATTTTCCCAGCCACCCACTTCAATACCCATGTGGCCCACATTCTGTCCTTGGTTACACTGGTGTAACAGTGCAGGTATTGTCCTGTTCTTATAGTCTTTCCCATAGAAGTATTTTTATTTACACAAATTAGAGCAGCCAAGATTAGACACAAAGAATAGGACTAGTGTGCAGGAGAGTTTTCTCGATAGCTGATGTCACTTACAAAATTTTGCAGACTTGCAATGAAAATCCATTGGTGTTGACATCACATTTAGAGAGACAAAACCCAAGGAATATGGTTTAATGAAATTGCAACTTCAGTAACAGATCTGGGAGACTATCCCACCATAATTCCACCACTGTCTACCCCTCGACCTGGAACTTCCTCCCTACTGAACAAATATCTGCACTGGTCACCTGTAAATCTGACAACATGAGCTCATTACAACTTATCCTATACAATGTGTCTTTGGACTTCCAAGAGAAAGGCAAGCCCCGCAAACACCCAGGCCAATCTAGTAATGATGGGAAAATTCCTTTCCAACCCCAGAAGGTAACTAGTGGATTGCCAACAGCAAGGTCCTTGAAAATCAGATCTGTTCTACTGCCTGAGGAATAACCTATGTAGCTTTCAGATGGGTTAAAATAGAAAGAATATGACTCAACAAATGCATGTTATGTAATCTGGCAAAGAGTATAAGGAAGTCATCTACATGACCTAATTACAATTTTTTTAAAAAATAGGTTCAGACATATGATCTAATACTAACAAAGTAATAGTTGATGAAAAAAGACAAAATTGTTATAAAAGTTTTTTTAAAAAACGGTTAGCAATCTTGGGACAGTAAAATAAGACAAGCTTTCACTAATGTATAGTGTAATTTATACTTGATTTCCCTGTAATATTTTGTTTTCTTTGATACTTGAAACAACAATTAAAAAACATTTTTCAGAATTACAGTTATATATTCCATTACGACCCAGTACTTTCTAAAACCATTCCTTCTTTTGCATTGCTTTTTTTCTTCTCAAGAGAGGACTGATGAGCTACTTACTGTAGAAGTCATTTGTAATCCTGTGACTAGCAGTCTTGTTAAAAAATGATGCATCTAGCTACCTAGCCCAATAGTCTGAACTGATTATCTTTCTCTTCTCTATTACTGGGTGAGGTCTTGGGTTTGGCAGCCCAGTGCTTTCACACCATCCGGCCTGAACTAATTTAATGAAACTACTAATTCAACAATCCATTCCTAAAGATAGATATCAATTTCCCATGTGTCACCCACTTCTTTTGTTATCATTATGAGACAGAATTAAAGCTTTATTCTTCACATTTCATGTATTTTTCTTCTTTTTTCATTTTTTTTTGACATCTCATTTCACAGGCAGTCCAGGAAAGTGGAAAGATATACAAGCCAAAAACAAACTAGGAAAGACTCCGCATCTGAAACAGAAAGGTAGGATCAATACAATATGCAGCAGTCTTGTCTCTTAGCCTAAGTGATTTCAGTGCACCTTTTGCTATTTTAAATGTCACCTGTAAAATTCTAACTTTATAAAATTACCAAAACAAATTCATGCTGCCTTATTTGAAAATATTAATGACGTCACATCTGTGTTGCAAGATTGTCATTGCCTGTTAGACTGGCCTCATATGGGTTACCTTCATAGTATAAAAGCTGTCAAACTTTCTTCATTTATGGGTAAAGTTGCTTTTGTGTAAATTTAATTATTCAAATCCTGCACCCATTAAGTCGTGAAAGATTTGCCACTCAATCTTTAGGATCAGGATTTGGATCAAAATGTGTAATATGCTGAAGCAGTAAACGGTTGTTCCTCTATTGTACTGTACCACTACTATTTCTTACTGCTTTTTTACATATAAAAATAATTTTGATAATGAGAAAAATCTATGTACAGAATGTGAATGTAATAAATAATCACAAAACAGATTATCTTAATGTAACATAAAAGTTGCTCAAATGAAGTGGCAAATATTTAAAAATTGCAACATTCAAATAGCAGTGTTAAACATCATGTATATTCTTTATTTGCTAAGTATCCACTTCACTTTGCAAACAGAAAGATACATAATATTTATGCTAAATATACTAAGTATAATAATATACTAAAAGATTCATATAGGACATACTACAATTTGCAATTATGCAATGTTAATATTGTTGCTGGAACTGTAACTTTTGTTTTTATTGAGTTTTACTATGCATTTATTGTGATTTTTATTTTTCATGTTTGATGCTAATATAATATATCAGTCTTGCACCCAAATTCTTCAGCTTAACAAAAATAGAAAGGGAAAAGAAATACATGTGCAAAATAATGGTAGTGTTCTACTGGTTCCACTTCATTCAAAGTAAGTGTCCTGATGAGATAGTGGAAGAGGGATAGTATCCCACTTTAGCTGGAAACAGATTTCTGAAAGGCAGAATCAAAAGTGCAGCAGTACCCACATTTACATTATGAGTAGTGAATAGTTATACTGAAGGAGAGAAATTTAATTTTGTTTTTGTTTTTTAAGTTTAAAATGTGTATAATAGAGTAAATGTTACAGATATTATTTTTTATTATTTTGTTTAATTTTGTTTTGTTTTATGTTATTGTTCCAGTAGCAGCTCCTGCTCTGGAACAGGCAGAGATAATATGCATTGTGAGTGAAATCATGGCCCTAATTAAGTCAGTAGGAGTCTTAGCATTCATTTCAGTGGGGCCAGAATTTAACACTGTATTTTGAAAAAAGTTCTGAGTTTTATTAAACTGTGCCAAAATCTTAATAGATGCCCATTGTGCATTTTCAGGACTTGCTTATCTGCTTATAAATTGAGTTACGATTTTCCACAATGGCTAAATTACAAAAAGCAGATATTTTAGTTCCCATTCTATGCTTTATGTGTTTGTGCTTTTAAGATGGTATTTATATATTTATTTCAGTTGGAGAACTTTGTTTTCTCACGTACTGAAAGAATGAGAGAGAGAATTTTGCTGAAGTTCGAAAAAAACAAGAAGTCTTCAAGCACAGATTAAGAAATAAAGTCAGTAAAGATGGCCATCATTTTGTGTGGGTCCTGGTAGGATTGAAGCCAGACTGCCCTTGGGAAAGATGGCCATCTCTTATATTTATGGAAACTGGACAGGAAACTGGGAGGAAAGACTGTGAGAGAAATGATGGAGACTTAGATGACATGGGGGAATAAAAGGTGACAGAGAGCAAGAATATGAGGGACAGGAGACCAAACAAAGGAGAAGGATAATATGCAAAGTGAGCAAATGATCATAGCAGGCATGTGGGGGAGAAGAAAATGTGAGGGAGTCTGGGGTGGTGGTGGAGTTGGAATGTAAGTCATCAAGGAAGCATAGGGGAATGAGGAGAGGCTGGATGTTGCTAAGAGAATAGGATGGAGAGAGAACTGCTTCTGCTAGCACCACAGGGAATAGGACAGGGCAAATGAAGTTCCACTCTGAGCTTGTTGTTGGAGAAGCCTGTGTTTTTGTACATGTATTGAAGGTAATTTTGCATCTAAAATTATCATATGGAGATTGAGGGTTGGTTGCTTCCTTCTAAACCAGTGGTTCTCAGGCAGGGGAGTGGGTAGTCTTGGGGGTACACAGAGATATTTTGGGGGTTACATCTGCTCATATTTGCCTACTTTTACAACAGGCACTTGAGATGTCAGTACACACTAAAATTTCATACCAAGAGTGACTTGTTTGTATTATTCTATGTAGTATACACTGAAATATAGGGGCAGTGTTTATATCCCAACTGATTTATTTTATAATTATATGGTAAATACAAGTCTTTTTTCAGTAACAATGTGCTGTGACACTTTTGTATTTTTATCTCTGATTTTGTAAAGAAGTAGTTTTTAAGTGAGGTGAAACGGGGGTTACAGAAGACAGATCAGACTCCTGAACCAGGTACAGTAATCTGGAAAAGGTCAGAGCCACTATTTTATCAAAAATCAGAACACCCTTCCAACATATGACTTAGATTAATAATGGAATCTGACTCACACTTTTTGATCACTTTGAGATTTGCACTGTTGCAACTGGAAAGAGTTTTGCAGAGAATGTGAAAAAGTACTGTGCTGCAAATTTAAGCTTATAAAATGAACTCTGCTTTTGCATTTTAAGAATGAACATACTTGTAATTTTATTTCATTAAGATACAGTGTATTTTGTGTCTACAACAAATTACTTGTCTCCCAACAAGGAATTTAATGTGCATCTGAGATCCAAACTTTTCTGACCGTTTCCAAGTTTTGATAGCACTTGAGCAAAACAAAAGAAACATGAAATATTTACACATTTATTTAGTCATCTTTTATAATTTTGTGAGCAAATTTGATACTGGCTACATCTGTGATATATATGCAATAGCTTTACATGAATGTATATATACAGAAGTTAATGGATTTGCAGCTTCCTATTGCGGTCTGATGTCCCTTCCAGTGGTCCAGTACTTAATTTCCATATAATGCCAACAATCACCATTTAAAATAGCTGAGTTCTGTTTTTTAGTAATATAATATTTGTTGTCAGGGAAAGTGAGGAGAACTAGAAAAATCAGTCTGGACTCTGTAAAATATTCCTTTACCTTTAAAAAACACCCATGTCACTAAGTACCCCTTTAGTTCTGGGTTGAATATAGATAGTTCCTCTTCCTACTAACACAGAGGGGAACCCTGTACTGCAGAAACAGAAGTAGCACAAGGAATGATAAATTCTGCCTCTGCTCAAGGCGGGACTAACACCTCTGCTTAACATGCAGAAGGTCCTGGGTTCAATTCCCAGGGGGTTGGACTCGATGATCTCATGAGGTCCCTTCCAGCCCTATGACTTGACTTGACTTGACTTCCTTTTGCTTCTTAATGGCACATCATGTGTTTTTAGAGAATCTGTCATCTGCACTGTGGTTTATTTATCTGACTTTAGTGAAATCAACTAAATATTAGATATTCAGCACAAACACATCTCCATAGGATAGCGCAGGCTGATCTATTACTTCATTGTAAATGTAATACCCCAATAGTATTATTAGGTAGCTTAGTTAATATGCTAGATATTTCCTGGACTCATCCAAATAGCAAATACTACACTATACCAGTCCTCCTCCAAGTACTCTCTTCTCTTCACCAGTACAGAGCAAGGATGTGGTCTTCTGTAAGATTATCTTCAAATCAGCTTTGCCTTCCCATCGTACTTTAGGCAGGTAGCACCAACTCAGTCCCCTAACTGGAATCAGCGTTGACACTAAGATCCATAGCTGGAACAGGAAACAGTTTTCTCAGCGTCATCTGCTTTCCCTCAGGAGAGCAATTACCATTGTTCGTACCTTGCTGATCTGAAAGATGCTTAAAAGAGGCAAAGTAAAGATGGAGTGAAAGCAAGAGGCACTTACTGTCCAAATTGCACTCTACCAAGTATTCCCATTAATCAGGGATTGTAACAGTATGTTCAACACCTTACCTCCTACAATCTTTTGTGTAACAGCGCTTTGACATTTTATACATTGCTTAATTCCTATTAAGATAGCTCAGCAGATCCCCACATGATGAAATATGAGTCAGCTCTATTGAAATAGTTGAAAGGGATTAAAGACTTTCTTGCTAATGCTATTCAGTGCTTAATTTGTGTTGGGGCTTAGACCTGAAATTGCTAGTCTTGACAGTTTATAGCTCCATGACATATAGGCTTGCTGCATCAGTTATGAAAGTAAAAAATGAGCCCTGACACCTCATTGCTTGAGCCCCACCATCGCTTTCATTACAAATTAAACATTGATCCCATTATATAATTCTAGATTAGACCTCCAAGGTGGGATGCAATAAAATAGTTTAAGATCTGGGTAGGGCTGGATCAAGGCGGGGGGCTGCTCACCCATCTGCCCGCCCCCATTGCTGTGGTGCCCTGCCTGGGGGCACCTGCTCACACCCACACACCCTGCCTAGGTGGGCTGTGGAATCTCCGTCACTGGAAGTTCTTAAAAACGGGTTAGACAAACAGCTGGCAGGGATGGTGTAAGAGGGCGGGCAGCTGGAGCTAGGCATGCCTGGGCCCACAATGGGGTGTGTGGGGAGGGGAGAACAGCAGAGGGGCTATGGACTGGCATTGCTGCAGGGACCCACAAGCCAGCACTGTCACCTGCTGCAGGAGGCCTCATGGGCCAGTGCTGCTGGGAGGGTAGGGGGAGGCAGAGTGTACCCAGTGACTATCAGCAGCCCACCACTCAGGCCTACGCTGGATTTTTGGAGGATTGCAGGGCCGCCAGCCACTACAGCCCCTGCTTTAATCCAGCCGTGGATCTAGACAGCATGCTGGGAATGACAAAAAGCTGTTAAAGAAAAACAACAAGGAGTTGTGTGGCACTTTAAGACTAACAGATTTATTTTCTGCATGAGCTTTCATGAGAGAAGATACTCACCAGCAACTACAGATCTAACAACAGGAACATTGAAGCAGGCACACACCCCTGCAAAAAACCACTTTGCCAAGTCTGCCCACATATTTGCACAACAGACACCATCATAGGTCCTAATCAAGTCTGCTACTCCATCAAAGGCTCATTTACCTGCTCATCTACTAATGTGGTCTATGCCATCATGTGCAAGAAATGCCCCTACACCTTCTATATTGGACAGACAGGATGATCGCTCCGTAAGAGACTGAATGAGCACAGAGCTGATATCAGAAATCAAAGAACAAAGAAACCAGTTGCTGAGCACTTCCATCTTCCTAATCACTCGATGATGGATTTGTTAACGACTGTCTTTAGAGCTGTACCTGGGACATCAAGACTTCAAAGAGAAACAGCTGAACTCGAATTAATATGCAAGCTAAATTCTGTGAAAGCAGGCCTTAATCGAGACTATGGGTTCTTTTCCCATTATAAAGGGTAATTTGACTTCAGGCTTCCCATGGTTTGAGCCTGTAAACTGCTCTGATTTGCTGTTACTTTATGACCTGATCCTATGTTTTACACCCCCTTGCATTTAGTTTCATTCCTTTCTGTAAGTTCACCCATCTTTGAAGCATCTGAGGAAGTGGGATCTTCTCCCACGAAAGCTCATGCAAAAAATAAATCTGTTAGTCTTAAAGTGCCACACGACTCCTTGTTGTTTTTTTTACTGGACTAGACTAACACGGCTATCCCCTTTGAAATTGACAAAAAGCTGTTAACCTCATTGCCATTGTGCATGTACCTCTTGATTCTGAATGCCACTAGATTCTCTTCTGTTTCAAATGTCTGAAACCTCTCTCTCAAACCATAAATGAAATAGATTAGTAATATAATTGTTGGTAAGAAAGAAGAAATAAGCTTTAAGAGAGATGCTAAATGCCACAAAAAAATAACAAACTAAGGCTATGTTCACACAGGGTATGCTTGTTTCGAAACAAGACGTTTCGAAACAAGCTGTTTCGAAATAACATATTATTTTGAAACAACTTATTTCGAGGACTAAAAACTTTGTCCTCAAAATAAGGCAGCGAAATAGCAAGTCCACAGTGTGGACATGCTATTCCGCCTGGGGAGGGGATTGCAGGCACCGGCAGGGTAAAACGCGGCTGGGCGCTTTACCTTGCCGGTGCCTGCAGGGGCTGCAGGCACCCACCAGGAGAGGGCGGCGGGGCGCCTCACCCTGGGGGCTTTAAAGCCCCCCCCATCCCCCAAAACTGGGGGCGCAGCCCCGGCGCACGGCTGGAGACCCCTGCTGCCGGGGCTGGAGTGAGCGCCGGCACGGAATCCCCTGTTTTGAAACACAACAAGGTTTAAGCTATTTCGGAAGGAGCAGGGCCATTTCGAAACAAGCTGTTTCCTTGTTTCGAAATGGCCGTGCATCGTGTGGCCATGGCACTTCTTATTTCAAAACAACCTCTGTTGTTTCGAAATAAGAAGTGTGTGTGGCCATACCCTAAATGTTTTTCCCCTGAGGTCTTTGAAGTTTACCAGCTAAGGGATTCCATGGAAACAGTAGTATGTGCCTACATAATAAAAAACTGCTACAATGCATACTCATAAAGAGGTTGAATTAAGGTTGCACAGACAACCAGTATTTCCGAAACATTTCAGTGTTTGGCTTTCTTACTTTATTAATTTTTTTTAAGTGTGTGTGTGTGTGTGTGTGTGTGTGTGTGTGTGTGTGTGTGTGTGTGTGTGTAATTTCCTATTTTTTTTTTTAAAAAAGCAAAACTGAAAAAAGACAGTTGCATTACATTGCACCATTTTGACACTCTCAGGAGCTTTCAGCAGGGTTAGCTCTGCTGCACAAAACGTCACCAATAGTTCTAATGGAGTAACTGAGATCAGTAGTGGTTTGTCTGCCTGGATGAGGCCCTGCAGTGGGAGGGCGTGGATGGACGCATTGCCAGTAGGTTTCATTGGAATTTTGTGTTCCATTCCAGGCTCTATAGGAAAATGTGCTACCCTGGGCAAAGACTCTTTTACAAGCTTGATCTCTTTTGCCTATCCCCTTCAACGTGTCCCAGGCCTGTCTCTTCTGCCCACCGATTGCAAAGTAGAAGTCCCTAGAGCATCTTAAAGGTTGTCAGTATTTTTAATGTAGTCAGACCAATGGATTTTTCCCTAATCTCATTTTCAGAAATGGCTAAACTTTTGAGAAAAGTAAAAAACAATTACAAAGGCACAATTTGTTGATTTAGAAGCTATTTTGCTGACCCATAATAGTTTAGGTGATTACAGTTAAACTCACATAATTGTACAGAATTTTTACTTCAATATTGTTTCTTTATTATTCCTGCAGAATTCTATCTCCAATTTAGGCACCATTTCAGGAAGATACTTAAGCATGTGTCTAATTGAGTTGTCCTTAACAGGCCAGTGGGATTATACAAGTGCTTAAGTACCATGCTGAACTGAGGCCTTACTGAGAATTCTGGTAGAATTTTAACAATAAAAATGTGTGGTTTGAAAACATATGTACTGTGGTCAAAAGTAGGCTTTGATATTTTTTTCCCTTAATATTATTTTATCAGACTATTTTTCTAGATGTGTGTTACCCTTCATTTGCTATGGTTAAAGCAAGTGAAGAGGAAACTAATATTTTTGGTCAACTAGCTGTTAAATTCAATGAAATTTATGAACTACAGGCTTCCACAGCTTATCTATCTGCAGTAGGTTTTACAGTTTATCATTTTGAAAAGAGATTTGTAGGTTGAATAAATTATTTTTTCAGCATCTGAAAATATGAACATATGTCTTGTTAAACAGGCTTTTTGTTGCTTTCACTGGGAGGGAGGCATGGGGAAGCATATGTGGAGCTAATGACTGAACAGTCTTTTTTTGGCCCTAATGTTTTAGGGTTCTGCTACCATGTCTTTCTAGAAGGGGACTTCCAACCCCAAGAACAACTGAGCAGCCAGTCATTAGGGGAAAACATCACACTCGCTCAAGGTCGAGTGAGCATTCTAGTATCAGACCATTATGCTCTATACATCATCTAGTTCCAGGAGGGTCGGCGCCACCTTCTCCACTTCTGACAAGGTTGCTATTAAATGTACAGCACAGCATTCATGTTCTACCTCCCAGATGTCAGTGTGGTGTTCTACTTTCCCAAATATATACAGTGCATTCACTCTTTCTGGCACTGTACTATAATCCCTGCTTCATGATATTTACACTTCTCCCATATTCTTTACTCCATCTATCTTTACTGTCCAGGTGGTACTTCTTTACTGTTGAAATTATACGGTTATGCAACTTGAGAATTAAAATTTAACTGTGTTTTGTCCTTCCATTGTTCTGTTTTCTTTATGTACTCACATGAAAACGTGCACAATTTGGTTCTAAAAATGTACAGTAAATAATGCACAATTTCCACACTCTTGTTTTACAGTAGGAGGTTAAGAAAAGTCCTTTGGCCCGTACATTGTCAAAGGTCACCATCTGTAATTCATTTAACTTGTATTAGTTTTGAGAATAACAGCATAATTTGAGAAATTATATACTTGCAACTTTAATATAGTATTTAGAAACCATACTACTATACCTGGCAAAATGAAGTTGAACCATTAAGCTCTGTCAGTAATCATGCTTCTCTCATCTATGTATGTTAGCTGTGCTGTCCCAGGTTACCAGGAATGGCCTTAGGAATTTCATTTGTAATTTTATGTGTATCCCACAGATATCTGGCATGTTAAGTTCAGATGCTCAATGTGTCTATAGCAAGCCAAGCTAATTAGAAATTAAGCTAGTAAAGTTCATCTATCCACACAGATAAAGCAAATAGATGTAGAACACTTCGGTAAGAATATTAAAATGTCATGGAACTGCTCTAAGAATTTGCTTCTATTACCAGTTACACATCACAGCAAAAATTAATAGTAACAATGAAAATAAAAAATTGCACTTCAAAAGAAATGTTCAGAAAAGCCACTTTACCTCTGTAATATTTACTTGTATCTTAACTCTTGATTGCTCTGTACCATGTCAAGTTTGACATTAATGCAAACTGCTTATAAGATAAACAAGGAGTCCTGTGGCACTTTTAAAGACTAACGAATCTATTTATTGCATGAGCTTTTGTGGGAGAAAATCCCACTTAGTCATTTTCTCCCACAAAAGCTCATACAATAATAAATTTGTTATTCTTTAAAAGTGCCACAGGACTCCCTGTTTGTCTCGCTGAACTAGACTAGCATGTTCATCCCTTTGGAAGTTGGGTATAAGATGTTACCAAATCAGAGAGGCTATCTCTACACTTAAGAATTTAGTTTGAATGAATTTAGTTCAAATTAATTAAATTGAACTAATAATAGTTAATTTGAGCTAAGTTACTTAGAACTTACATGTCCCCACTAGAAACCCAAATCGAACATGTCCATGGACAGGACTTGCTAGTTCAATTTAGGAGGGGGGCACAATGGGAAGTGTGGCAACATGGCCCCAAGAAGGACCATGCACACATCCAGTACATAGAAAGAGGAAATCACCCTGGGACAAAGAAGTCCAAATCATGTTAATTCGAACTAATGGTTAGTTTAAATTAACGTGGCTCCATTGGGTTAATTTGAATTAATTATTTCGAATTAACTGTTACTTTGAAGTTAAGCGAGGTTTTATAACTTTGAAGTAAGCTTTCATTACTTCAGACTAAGGAATTCCTTAGTGCAAAGTAATGAAAGCCAGTGTGGCCATGCATTAATTTAGTTCTAATTGATCCTCATTAATTCTAACTATATTGTAAGCATAGACATACCCAAAGGTTGTATTTTAGACATCTTTGCACCAGTGAGAATGGTGAACAGGCCCTTAGAGTACTGTCTGAAGTTTGTCATTTCTGTCTATTGTTTTTATCTAGAAAAAATAAAAAAAAATGGTGCTTGAAAATATTTATCTAGTTTTGCAGACAGACTCAGAGGTGAAGCTCTGTTAACTCTTCAGGCATTGACTATATGAATAAGACTGTATGGCATACATAAAATATATGCATTTTCCATATATTCATTTTAGTACACACATTACCATTTACAGCTCAAAATGTATTGATTCAGATTTTATTTGGGTTATTTTATTTTATCTTCATTCCATCTACAGAATACACCAACAAGGAAGTCCAACTCCATCACCTCCTGCAGACACATCATTCAGTGGTCGGAGGGGAAGACAGCTTCCACAAGTTCCAGTAAGAAGCAGCAGTATAGAGCAAGGTATCAAACAATGAGCTAATCATAGTTCAGAATCTTGGATTTCCTTCCGTACCTACTTTACTTTGGTTTTGGTAATAAAATGTTCAGTGCTTTATTTATTGCTACCCACAAAGCAATATATCTGAATGAAAGAATATTAGTAGATTGGAAGGTATTGCAGAATTTGATTGGTTGATTATTCTATAGTTTACTGGTTTGGTTTTGTTCAGCTTTTTCTATATACCTTAAAATTTCTATTGCAGGCATTCCATTATCTTGGTGCATGCCTACCCCCAAACACAAATTTAGTTAGCGTTCAGGTTACAGAGTTCAGTGATGATACCTCTAACACTACTTTGTTTATGGGCTATTAACTCTGAGTTGTTGGGAGAAATTAACTTGTGCTTTGATGATAGAAACTGATGAAAGGCAGATAATATCAATCTCGTAATTATTCTCTGAGTCAGACAGAGGCTCCTGTACAGAGTGAAAACACCTAGCGTTTAAAATGTGAAAGCATGGGTCATGAACTGGTGCGTGCTTAAGAAAACAGTTGGTCAAGCTAAGAGAACTTTTCCTTTTTGATCAGTGGAAAGTTGAGCTAGGTTGCTGTGAGAAGGACTGTATCCAGACACATCAAACAAGTGTTAACATCACTGTTTCCTGTTCCAGCAACATGCTGCAGCTCAAGCTTCAGTTACTATGTTAGAACAAAATATCTGTAAAATATAGTTTAATTATACCTTGGGAAATATGTGTAAATTCAGTTTTCTCTATCATTCAGACAATACTAATAGTACATTGACGGTATCTGACAACTCAAAATTGACATTACCAGTATGGTAGATCTTTCTTGCTGAAAACATGTAGGAGCTTCCAGTGTTTATACTTTTTGTGTTTGCTGAAATATTGTCAGACACTTCCCAATGCAGACACTGTAGTTCGCTGTGACTTCTTTATCAATCTAGGTGTATCATAACCTGCTTTGTATGATAATGAATTACTTGACTGGTAACATGAGAGGTATGGCTGTGAGCCATCCTAAAATATTGCGATCGTACATGCTCATTGACACATGAGAGTGTTTTCCTGTTCACTGTATTTATTTATCATGAATATTCAATATATTTCACTGAGTTTGACTGGTGGATTTGAGTAACCCTGAATTTTACACTCAGGTCTTTTTATTATATTTCTGTAAAAGCTAAGGATTGTCTTGGTTCTGAACTGGTGGAAAGTTATATCTGCAGCTTAAATTTTGCTCAGGGTATCTCTAAGCTGTGAGCTATGTGAGAAGGTATAAGATTTCATACACTCTGTGTGTTGTATTACTTACAAGATTCCTGCATTTGACACAGTACATAATTGATAAGGATGTATCTCGCCTATCACTTCTGTTCTGATTATTGGTATTTTTCACTTATTGGTATTCAGTTATTATCATTATCCCATTATTGCTAAATAATGTGTAAGAAATACATTTTTTGTTTAAATTATGTTGGAAGAAATTTAAGTGAATGCAGAAACTTATATGAGCTGTGAAACAGAGAGGAGAGAGATTGCAATTACCTAGCTAACGAATAAGAAGAAAGTAAAACAATTAAAACTGAAGCTCAGATTAGCATATGTTCTGAAGATTATTGATATTACAAGCACATATGAAGTGGAGTATTGATATTTCAAGCTGTGAATATTTATTTACATTGGTGATAAGCACATATGAAGTGGAGTATTGATATTTTAAGCTGTGAATACTTATTTACATTAGTGATAAGCACATACGAAGTGGGGTATTGATATGTCATGCTGTGAATACTTATTTATATTGGTGCTAAGTACATATGAAATGGAGTATTGATATTTCAAGCTATGAATACTTATTTACATTGGTGATTTATCCTCAGGCATCATAAATATACAAGGATTAATAGAGCCATTACTCTTGTTATTACTCTAGGATTTTACATTATATCTGTCGTGTCGGTGAAATGACAGTGTAGCCTGAGGCTGAAAAAAAGACGTCTTCCTTTGCATACTGATTTTCTTTTTTTTTTTTTTTTTTTTTTGGTGGTTGGCTTGCCATTTCATGGAAGATATCTTTTTTTGCATTTTTGACCTCCGGTTAATTTGCAAGTGTGGTTGAGAGTGTACAGGTACCACTTTGTAAATAAGCATGGAAAGTGTTACTGTTTAAATGCTGTTGGAATAAATACAGATGCACTTACATTTAAATTTCTCTGACTAACAGCTCAGTGAAATGTAGGCTATAAAATAAATACTTACCTTGATAGAAAGGATCAAATTTCACTATCTGGTACAGCCGTCCTAACCCCATCAACACAATTTTAGTGTAAAATGCAGTAACAAGGATCACAGCTTGATCCTAATTAAGGATGTAATCAAAACATATTGGAATCAGTGGAAGATTTTTTATTAACTTTGATTGGCATTGATGGAACCATAATAACTTCAGTTTTCAGTCAGCAGGGCTACATGAATGTAGATGATGGTAAGATCCAATGCAGTCTATTAATGTTTTAGGGAGGACCATTTCTCTAGTCAATATTCTTTGCATCTCCTTCAGTTGTAAATAAAGCTGTTTAGTGCTAGGGAATACTGGTATACTGCACTGGAAGAGAGTACTGTATGCAGTAATGTTAAGAGTTTATGGTAGGTTATGTTAATTCTCCAGAACTAAGAGAAATAAATGCAAATATTTTTACAGCCATTTTGTAGACCACAGTAGTCGTTGAAGAAAGTTTGTATCTCTGTATATCAGCTGTGAGTGACATCATTCGTGATTTTGCGTAGAAGATGTAGCAGCTCTCAGTAAAACAATTTTATTACTGAGTAAACCTCTTGCTGTGGGAGAAAGGTGTGGGTGTTGAGTGAGGGGCTGCTGCTAGTTTTATTTTTTGTCTTAACAAATAATATTCTTATAGAGCTGTTTATTCTGTAGAAAATTAGGACAGTTACACTGATACCTCTTTTTCCAGGATTTACACAGTATCTCAGACATTCATCTTTGGTCATTATTAAATAAGGACTGAAAAAAAAATGAGTTCCTATTTATTGCCTGTATCAGACAATGACTGAGAAGATAACATTCCTTGAAGCTGTTTCAGTTTGAAGCTGATGGAAAGCCAACTTTTGAGCAAACCTGTCTCTTTTAGAAATTTCCATAATGATAGAAATATTACATAGAAAATCCTATAGAAGAAAGCTCGTAGAAAAGAATGGTGACAATCCCCATTGCATCATAGAGGCAGGGTGATGACTGTGGTAAGGAACAGAGAATTCACACAGGTCAATTTTACAGGTAAGAGGAAAAAAATACAGTGTAAGTTTTTTTTATTCATAAAACTCCAAAATGGGATAATTTTTAAAAATGAAATTTTGGGGACCTTTAGTTTTAAATGGAGATCATTGCCTTTAAAAAAAAATCACCTACTGGGTTGTTTAATTTAGAAAAGATATCAGACATGCATTAGTAGTTTTGAACCAATTGCAGTGTGGAAGAATTGTAGAACTTGGACTCAGGGCTATGGGCTTGTCTCATAACAGAAATTTGAGTTAAAGTCATAATAATGTTTGAGTTAAAGGCTTGTGTCTGTGCATTGAAATGCAAATGGGAACCTTGATGTGCAACCATGCGAGCTATATAATGGGGAAAAAGTCCAGATTCCTGTGATCATGTGGATCTCATTGCAGGATCAGGGCCTGAGAGGTCTGCAAGTGAAAACTAGTCTCTAAAGGTATCTTTACATAATTCACATTTGTAAACATCTGTAACTATTTGCAAATAAACTAAAATGAAGAAGTCATTATCCGAACTTGTAATGCTTTGAATTATATTTCTTTTTCTTTCCTTGTTTTAACTGGCAATATTTTAAAAGGACAAATAAATAACAGCCTTGGTAAAGAAGTGGGTGTGTTCTTAACTTGTCACATTGAGCTGAGCAATTGAAAAAGACTTACATCATATGTTGTTACTATAGTACATAATATCTAACTGGCAAGTAAAGAATGTTTTTTTTTTCCATTAACTGTGGATTTCTCTGCTGTTGTATCAAAACTTTTTGTACAGCTGTATAGATTTTGTTTTGGGGGTCTTTGTGTGCATTCTTCACTCCATCCTTTTTCTCTGGACAAGAATTGAGTTAATGGTAACCTTGCCTGAGTAAAGATTTCAGGTTGAGCTTATATTTTGCTATTTTGTAACTGTTCATTCTTTTTGTTTAAGGAAATTAATACAGGCTGGTGTTCAACTGCAGTTTTTTTTCCTAAGGCCTTCTTTAGCTGAATTAGATTGTATTTTGACAAATAAAATGAGTAAAGAAGAGCATATGGTTAAGAAAAAGTGTACTAGAGCTAGCTGAAATTTCTGAACCAATGAGGTGCCTGAATAATTGATTGTACGTACTTTGGAAACTACTTTTGAAGAATTCCTTTAATCTAACCAGATCATTGCTCCTTGTTCTGTCTTTCATTTGATAACCCTTGACAAAATGATTTATTTTTCTTTTGGTGAACAATGTGATGTTACATTGCATAGTTCTTATAATGATGCAGTGTGATAATCAGAATCATCATTGGGTCTGATGATACTGGGTTTGGTTTGTTTGCTTGTAGTTTTTAACATAGTTGACCTGTTGAGTTGTACCATTTTATACTATCATAAATAACTATGTGCCTGATCCTGCAGCCCTTAGAAAAATGTCCCACCAGAAAAAATAAAAATTGTGGCTGAATAAATATTACAGGAAATGACCCTGAATTAACAGAAATCTATACCAACTGGCTTGAATTTTAGATTCAGGTAGTTCAGCTCTGTGAGTATTCGATTAAACAATTTCTCATCCAGAAAGTGACTGCAAAAATTGTCTTGAAATCTTCCTTTAAAACCAAGATACTTCTTTTTTTATACTGCATTAAAGTTATTTTTTGTGGCTGAAGAAAAATAGAGGGCTGTACTTAAAGAAATATGAATGAATTTTCTGACAGATGATGCTACCAATTGTACTATATATATTTTCAAGCTAACTTTTAAAAATAAGTCCATCTAACCCACAGATCTTGTATATGAAGAGACTTTTTAATACCGTTGATGATGTTATATGGGTACAATTCATATAAACTAGACTAAAAAAAAAAAGATAAAATAGATCTTTAAAGATCTTTATGGCTCAGAGGGAGGATCTGTATTAACAAGTTATTTTCAATGTTACCTGAGGACAATGTTAAAATTTCATATAAAAATCACAATATTGTTAAATAATAAAAGTGAGTTGCGGCTGTATACCTTATAGTTAGAGAACACAGAATACTATTATACTGGTTTCTGCAGTGCCATTGGTCCCAATGGGAGTTTTGAACCCTGTGAGTGAAGTCCTGATCTTAAATACACCAATCTAAAGCTGGTGTAACTGCAAGCAGAGTCTGAGCATCTAATAGGCTAATAAACGAGGATATTTCAGTTTTTAATTCCAGAGCTCTAGCATTGTTTTCATTTTGTCTTCAAGTCCTTAAGTTTGTTTAGTTGGTTGGTTTTTTAAAATTGTTAGATGGCATTGCATATTCAGAGTCAGATTGTGGAAACTCTATGCACGCTGCACTGAGGGACATCCTGAGATGTTGGGTTGCCGACTCTCACAATTTTATTACAACCTTTGTGATATTTGGTATTTTTCTTAAAGCCTTGTTTTCTAGTGTCTAGTGATTAAGAATTGCAGCTTTCAATTTAAAAAGTAATTTTCAAATGCTTATTGTGGAGGAAATGTGCAGTGAGTGTACCTTGAAGTCTCAGATATCACAAGACAAAAAAATCCAAAATGTATCATTTAAAAATGTGTCTCAATTTTGGGTGGCCTGAATGATGGGGTTTGTTTTGTTTTATTTGTTTGTTTTTTTTAGCACAGGGGTTGACATTACTCCACTCAGCAGGAGAAGCAAGGCCTCCACAATCTGACCTCAATAACTTCATTGTTATTCATAGTTTTAAATAAATGTTTGGCATTTATAATTTGTCGTGGTTCATCATCTCGTTTGTGCATGTTACTTTTATGTATACGCTGATGCAGCCTATTATATTTGCCATTGTCAAATGCAATACATTTGTCTAACTTTAAATTTGCTGATTTCTTTCTTTTGTTTCCATCATTCCATGCATTTAATTCATTGAAGAACAAGAGAATTATAACTCTTCCTCAAAAGGTAAATATTCATGTATGTTTTACAAACACTTGACAACTGTGAATTTTATCTCTACCTCCTACCCCATTATTTTCTGTATTATTACATTTCATTCAGTCTGCAATGAAAAAATCAACTAAAAAGGTTCCATCTCAAAAATCTAGCTATCTTTTTTATCCATTTTTACAATTCTAAAGATGCTTGGCTTTTGATCTCAAAATTCTTATTAAAATAGTGAATGATGTGTTTAATCTCTGTCCCCTTGTTATTAAGTGAAGTGCAGTATGTGCTACTTAAGACAAAAAGTCTATCCAGAAGCCAGGGTTGTAGCTCTCCCCAAGATCTGGATGATGGCTCTGTAGCTCTCCCCAAGATCTGGATGATGGCTCTGTGCATGGCTTCCTTTCATCACATAATAGAGTGGGGATTAAAAGAGGAACAGTCATGGCACCATCCTACCTTCTTGTCCAGACCCCCTGGAGGATGCTTTATAGATGTATGATCAGCACCATGGCAGTGGTTGAAGACTGGGAGGGCCAGAAGAATGACAAACATTATCCCTCCTTCAGATCTAGGGTGATTCTGAAGAAAAGATGGCATAATTGGATGTTGTGTTTTGTTTTCTTGACGTGAGGATCACTCCTGCCAGGGAAGTCCTTAGTGGCATAGCTCCTCTGGAACTATGCTGTCACAAAGCTACAGGGGCAGATGAAATGCAGAGGTGCAAAGACACCCCTACATGGCTTTGCCTTTCGATAGACCTGTTGTGATCCGTGCTGCTTTCTGTGGCTTGTTCCAGGAAGGAGAAGGAGAAGGAGAATAATACTTCGCATCTCCCCCCACTCAGGACTATATGGAGAGGGTGAAATTCTAGCTTTTGTGGAAGAAAGGATAATTCAAGACAAAGCCTGCTTTGTGAAGCAAAGAAAAAGAATTCAAATGAACCATATTTAACTCTGACAATAAAACACTGCATTGCAGTGCAACATTAATAGTAGAGATATTCCCATATCAGAACACTAGATTCAAGTCCTCCCAGGCTTTGGAAAACTCTGATTTGACCCCAGACTTCATAGACTGTGACACAACTGTCTAGTGAATTTGAATCAGAACAGCAAATACCATCTGTTTGTTGTAGTTTGGATCTTAACCTGGATCACAGTTACAAAGTTCTAGGTGATCTCATACCAAGGGTTTAGATCACAATGTTCTGCCACAAGTTTTTAGTCTTTTTTTATGGTATTAATCCAGATTTTACATTTTGCCATCAGAGAAAGTGCCACTAAAAAGAGCAACCACCTCACTTTGTTCTGTTCTTTCAGTTGCTTGGTTTTCATTGAACATGCTATATATAGCCCAATCATGCAGTACTTATCCAGGAAAAATTCCCATTGTCTGCAAAGGCAGTGTTGTCTGGTAAGAACTCCAGCATCATGGTCATAGTTAGGGGCGTATTTTCAGCATGATCCAAAAATAACTCAATGTTAAAGGAACACTGTCCACTTAAAAATTATCTATTGCAAAGATATTTCTTCATTTGTTACTAATAACACTTTAAATGATATGAAGTGAAAATAATCTTGCCAAAACACATTTCTCGTTGTTTTTGCTGTGTTATATTTCTCTCAACTTAGATTTTCATTGTCCATGAAAGTTTTACTTTTTAAACTGTTTCACTTTCAAGGTCCCAGTATGGGATTGTCCAGTTTTCAGACACTGTAGGGAGAAGGAAACTATTTAAGAACAATTTTTTCCCCTAAACGTTTCTATTGCTTTTACAAAATGTTAATTGTGGTCCAAATTTAAGCTAACGTGATTCCTTTAACTACTGATTGGCCCTG
Source organism: Podocnemis expansa (assembly GCA_007922195.1). Taxonomy (NCBI): domain Eukaryota; kingdom Metazoa; phylum Chordata; order Testudines; family Podocnemididae; genus Podocnemis; species Podocnemis expansa. Next base: position 25,582,032 of record ML681979.1, read on the forward strand.
GATATTTTGTCAGTTGAATTCCCTGGTTCTTCCAGGCAGAGGAAGGACAGATGCAGGGACAATCTGGGAACAAAAGAGGATGTTTTGGGAGAGAGGCTGGCCTGCTAGAAAGCCCTTGGTTCTGGAGGTGATATAAAGATTGTCTAAGTAACTGCAGTATGTTCCAGTGACTTCACACCATCATTCATGTAAAATGTAAAAAGAGTAGTCACATGGGAGATAGGGGAGAAGGCTAATGGGATACTATATGAAAGGAAAAAACTGAATGGGAGGTTGAAAGTGCTGTAATAGAAAGAAGACAAGAATCTCCCAAACCACAGAGGCCATACAGCTCAAATACTGAAGTTCCAGATTCATCATAGTATAGAAACATGTTTGACTTAATCATGGGAATACTTCCAATGAAGTCTTTCAAAAACAAACCATAACATGACTTCAGTGGTACTCCTTATGTGCTAAATTTTTTTTTGTATAATAAGCTGCCTAAACCAATGGACTGATGAATTCAAATTTATAACTGCAGTTTTGTTATGAAATTCCATTGTAGTGGCTTATCTTTGAAGCACTCAATAGAAGAAAGAATGACTGAATGTTGCATCCATTCTATATTTAGTATTTGCATAGGTCTCTTGATTTTCAAGAACAAATTATTGAACTATCTCAAATACAATTCACCTTGTACTTTCTAAAGTCCTTATGTGCAGATAGACGTCACATTCAGGGTTGTAATGTTAGTGGCAAGCTAGCACTTCTGTATTACCAGTCTTGTGTCAAGACTGGCTATAAAATCACAAAATTTTCCTTCAAGTTTGTGTCCTGGATTGTTTTCTGCTTTTTTTTTAAAGACATAGGTGGTATCAGCCCATTTCTTTGTATGTGTATCCAAAAAAAGCAACCTAAAAAGCACAAAAAGTGGAGGCCAATTCTTGCTTTTATTCTGGCTCATGAATGAGATATTTCAAAACCTTCTGATCTCTGGCACTGTCTTCAGCTCTCCCTCAAAGTCCCATGCCTTGAGTGCGTGCAGCCTCCTACCTCACTCTCCTGTTTGTGACTGCACTATCCAGCTGCCACTGTAGATTTAGTTCCTATTTTTGCCCCTTGCTTTTCTCTGTATACTGGATCAACCTCTGTCCAGTCAATTCCACTCCTTATACACACTACTGCTCTTGCCCAGCTATTCTTCATACAGAAGCTCGGTATATGGGAAATAGTGCAAGGTGAAGATAGTGGACAAGCCCTGGAATCATTTTTTTTCTTCTCTTCCCTCCTCCTTCCCGTAGATCCTCTCCTAATCAGCACAACATTGAGTATAGAGAGAGTGAGTGGGAGCTGCCTCTGCTCCTTTTAGCAGCTGTTTCCTGCTGCCCCAGCTACTCCCAGATCTGCTGCTGCAATGATGCTTTACAGAAGTGGCACAAACAGGAGAGAAGAGATTCCACAATGGATTGAACTTTGGCCTAGGATGGTGGCAGACAGGCCTGGAGCCCTAGTGCCTGTGATAAAAGCTCCCAGTTGTATTCTCTGGTGCGTGTGGCCAGAAATGCAACATCATTTACAGGCCAGGCAGGCATCCAGAGCCACAAGGAGCTTCTTATAAAAGCAAGAGGAGACAACCTTATTGTTATAAAACCACAGGACTAGTTAAATACTTAGAAAAGTTGGCAATAGTGAATTATTTTCCACATGCTAGAACCATCTTGCAATACCAGAAGAAAATTCCATAATCACAGCGACTTACTGAAGATACCTGTTTCTCTTTTTCTTGTATAATATTATGGATTTATGTGGAAGAAATGAGACATCTAGTGGCCAATGAGAATGGGAATGTTTTTCAAACAGGTAAAAAGAAACTCCATTTTTTTTATTTTTTTTTTTAATATCAGCAATATCCTGGCCAACATAGGACTAAGTTTCTGGTACTGAAACTGGTGTGTCTATGCCCTCCATATTATTAGGTAAAAGATTAAATTATTCATAGAGATAAGCTTTAAATTACAGTGTAATGGGCTGTCCCTAATGAGAGAAACTCACCTGAGTACTAATAATTATAAGAATAACTGTCTGTGATAATCAGTTGAAATATAGATCAGCTTCTAGTTATTACTAAATTCCATAGATTAGCCTTCCAGAACTTGTTTATGGCTGTGAGAAGTTAACAGTGTTCTGATTATTGAATATCTTACAGTGCTGTGTAAAGCAACAACAGGTCTTCATTACCTTGTGTTTCCATCCCTTATATGTCACATCCAGTTTCCTATCTTCCAAATACAGATCCACATGCTTTCTTAGACCGAAATACCATATCTTATTATACGGTCCTTTAAGTCACAAACAATGTAATCATCTTCAAATGACGTTTTACCCTAGTGGTAAATAGTAAAAATGACTAAATTAGTCTTAGATTTCTAAGTGTGTATGTCACTTTTGAAAATGAGATTTAATTTAGTTGCTTTAATATTTAAATCAAAGGAAACTATATAATATCTACCAGATAAAGTCTTCAGCTCCCTGAGTCTTTTGGACAATTTCTGCTAGCCCTACTGTAGGTTAAAGCAGCCTGCGGCAGCTCTACCCTGGGCCAGCTCTATGTTCACCTAGGGATTGCCAAAACATACAGGTCAAACACAAACCCTTCCCATATATACCATAGGCTGTAGTGGGCCATCTGTATGCTGGCTTAATGCCAGAGTCCCCAGCTGAGGCGATATGAAGTTCTTTTGACCCCAGCAGCAAAGCAGAAATGGAATGAGACCAAAGAATTAGGCCCAGGGTTTTTTAGAGCAGTTCTGCCATTTTGATTCCATTATCTGGGATTTGGACTACTATCTATGTTCCATTAAGGACAGCCTAACTTGAAATGAACCTCAGAACAGATTATTTTATCTTTAAATGGCTCCAGGTTAGTCCATACACCACACAAGTCTTTGAATAGTGGTGTGGGTAGTAAATTTGCTTCTACTTATTATATCCACTCACCAGTGCTTGAATTCTTGTATTGCTTTAATGGCTCACAACATTTATAAGAGCAGAAAACAGACTGATATTACATAAGATACTGAAAATGTAAATGTAGATTGGGAGAGAGACTGGCTCCTTGTGTGCAGGCACATGATCTCTAGCATTATGAGTGGTACCAAAATCAAATAAATAATTTTAGTATTATACTTTGTAATGGGAACAACTTTTCATTCAGTCTTTCCATTGAATGTTTGGATATGCATGCTTTTGCTCCCTCCCTCCAAATAGTTAATTAATTATGATTCTTAGTCCTAGTCCAGTAACAGCTTTTTAGGGAAAAAAAGGGTAGATGTATGCAAAGTCTGTAAATTCATTGGAGATCCTCTCTATAATAGTTAAATTTGAATGCAATATAATTATATGAATCATCTCAGTACAAAAATCTTATCAATTTTATTGCTATTCACTTTAAAAAATATGTGGAAAGCATATAGGGTGTACAAAAAACTGAAGACTCAATAGGCCTAAATTTATTCAAACAAATTTCTCTTTCAAAAGTAAAATGAGACCTATCCAGCAAAAAATGAGGGTGAACTATGAGAGTGGTAAAATAGAAACTAAATATTTCATTCAATACATTTCAGAACACTTTTCAATTAAAATATTTATAAATTATTGACCCAGCTCTAATGAACATTAAACTGGAACTGCTTTTATTTATCATGAACATCTTCATTACCCTTCTGGTTATGTTGGTTGGTTGACTGAAGAAATCGACTCAGCAAAAAATCCCACTGAATTAAAACAGTAAATTGCTGATTATTTCTTTTTGGCTGTGATAAACATTGAATTGATTTTTTATAATCAGACAAATAACTATACACACACACACATATTTTCAGACAAATAGCTTCATATTGTTAAGGGGGGGTGTACTATATCTATCTATATAGAAAAGAACATACACAATGAAAAGGCAATTTCTGGAGGGTAATTTACTCCATCTAAAAAGTTGCTATAAGAGAACAGGGAGAACTATATATATAGGCAATTTCTGAAGTGTGATTTAGTCCATCTAAAAAGTTGCTATAAGAAAACAGGGAAAAAATTATATATATAAAATAAAATATTTCTCCCTATTTTCTTATTGCAGCTTTTCAGATGGCCTAAATTACCCTTCAGAGATTACCTTTTCATTGTGTGTGCTCTTTTATATATAGATAGATTTAGTACACACAGACACCCCCCCTTCTTTTAACAACATGAATAGTTATTTGTCTGAATATTATTCATGGATGTATAGTTTTTTTTACTCTAAATGCTGTCGTTATGATTATCTGGTGAGTGCTCCTGTATAACAAAGGACAAATAATTTCACCCAGTTATTCCCTGGATCGGGCTCTGAGCTTGTGGCATGGCAAAAGCATATTTTTAGAAAGATATCTTTTGATTTGATTTAAAGACATCAAGTGATGGAGAACCTGTCACATCCCTTGGTAAGTTGATACAATGGTTAATTACTGCAGTGATTCCCTGCATCAAGCCAATATCCTATAGCCAAGCTAAAGCATATTTTTAGAAAGATATCCTCTTCTGATTTGATTTAAAGACATCAAGTGATGGAGAATCTGCCACATAACTGGGTAAGTTGTTCCAATGATGAGCTGTTAAAGTGTGCACCTAAACTCTAGCCTTAATTTATCTAGCTTCAGTTTACAGTCGATGGATCTTGTAGTACCTTTGTCTGTTAAGTTAAAGAGTCCTGTGTTATCAGAAATCTTCTCCACATGTGCAGGCAATTACAGATCATAGTCAAGTCACATCTTATTCTCTTTGAACATTCAGCTAGACTGAATTTCACAAGCCTATCACTGTAAGAGAACTTTTCCAGATCTGGAATAATTCTTTTTTTGTGAACCCTTCCCAGTTTTTCAACCATATTGAATCTGGAATATATAAACTCTCTGGAATAACTGCTGCCTCTGAAGTTATATAAATTGAGTAATGTGCAGTTCTCCATGTATTTTGAGTGTCCTAAAACTCATGGTCTGTTTTCCTCTGTGTGGATACTGAAGGTTCATAGCACTCCTTATGAGTGTAAGGGTTTTCCCTCGTGCCTTTGGCCAAAATTTGTTTCCCCACTAGTGTTGTTCTGTTTGCTGGATGACTACTAGTCTCCACACATGAGATTAAGAATTTTCTATATTATTGTATGTGTATAGGTTGTGGAATGTTCTTTTGCTTGGAATCTGGTGACAGACTAGAAGATGGCCATTCACCACATCCTGAAATAGCAGCATACTACGTAGTGATGCTATCTTTATAATAATTCACTGCTAAAATTCTCATAATTCCTTTCTCAAATAAAAGTGTTTGTGTATGATTTTTATTAAATGTTGCTCATTCCCAAGATGCCAAATCTACAAAGTCTGTATGGTATAGTCTGTCTGTGTTGATTATTAGTGTTTGTGCTGTATGTGCAGGTAGTACAGGAATAAAAGTGTAATGTGGGGAATGATAAGTTAATGATAGAAAAGAATCATAGCATCTTCTCCATCCCCTGCTAATGCTGTATTGCTACCTCCTTTATAGTCTTTAGTATTTACATGAGGCTAGGTCTCAGTGTCTCACACATTGGGAAGACACAATTTTTCTGAGGAGAATGGTTAGCAACTCCATGTGCCTTGTGGTTAAATGATTCCTGATATGTCACCCAAATTTTCTTCAGCTATCTTTCAGTCCATTACTCCTAGTTTTACTCCAATGAACAGTTTTAAGCTATTTCTTTCATTTCTTGATATTTATGCCCTTATATAGCTTTAGAGTACAAGTCAGTATTTCCAGGCTCCTGGAAATTGATAGCTATTCTTTGAATTCTTTTTAATTTGTCAAAACATTTCTTGCGTGAAGATTCTCAGAAATATAAGCAGTACTACCAGTAGGTATGGTCTCTTTAGCATCTAATATCAAGGAACTGAGCTGTGTCTTTGGTCAGCGATATATGACCTTGATATTTGCAGCCCAATCCCCATTGTTTTCTTGATATTCACATAACATTGCAAGCTTACATTTAAATCACTTTGCTTTATCACACTTGGGGATATTTTTAAAAGTATCTTTGCTTATATTTTTGCCATTTGAATCTCATTTTATTATTTCCTGCTAGTATTTCTTTTCTTTTCTACTGTTTCCATGTCAGCACTGTTATTTGCAAAAGCTCCCTCATTTAATAAATTCTGCATATGTAAATAAATGTGTGGTTTGCCCCATCCAGATCTTTAATAGAGAAGTTGAAAAAATACAACAATAAACACAGTCTCTATGCCACTAATACCCTTTGTTTGCAGATCTCATATGATTTTCAATCTGTGCTGCTCATATTAGCCCAATTTGAATTAATTTTAAAGTAAGATTTCATGCACTGCTATGTCTATACACTTACTAAACTCCAGGTATATTGCATATGCCCAATTTTGTCCATTGACTAATTTTCTAGCTTGGTTAAACATAAATCTATTAATTTTTATCCAGTATAGTCTACGTGGCTAAGTCTACACCTAAACCTTAGTTTGGACTTACTTAGTCTAAATTAAGTAGTTGAAGTTAAGTAGTTCAAGCTAGCCACATTTTTTTTAGTTCTAACTTCTTAGTTCGAACTAGCCATGGTTTTTTTAAGTTCATCCTAACTTTTTAGTTCAAACTAACTTTTTAGATGTAGTAATATAGATTACATTAGATAAATAACGCTGTTAGTTCCAGTAAATGGCTAGTTCAAACTTATTTAATTCAAACTAGCATGTCTGCATTGGGCTAGTTCAAACGAAATATGCAGATTAGTTCAAACTAAGCAGTTAGTTCGAACTAACCAGCCAAACTAACTAGTTTGAACTAAGCTTTGCTTAGTTTGAATTAAAATTTTTTTTAGTTCACACTAGCAAAGCCTACTGTAGACAGGGTTCAGATTAGTTCTAATTAAGGCTCTTTAATTTGCTAGTGTGGATATAGCCAAAATGACCATACAATTTATTGTTCATGGTTCTATTATTCTGTAGAAGAATTGGAGTATTTGGAGGATACTCCTCCACAAATTCTTAGCTGGTATATGGTCCCTTAAGGACTACCTTAAGTTGCAACAATTCTTGGCCTGTTCTAACTTTTTCAGGGCTGGTACTGGCACAGCTGCAGCTTGAGAATAAGAACACTGGCACCAGCTCCCTAATGTGTCTCCACCTCCTCGCCTCCTGCACTGAGCAAATATTTGTGTCAAAAAGATTCTGGTCCATTGTGAATTTGGATTTCAATTTTATTTTACATAAGCAAATTAAACACAACAGATACTGTCAATACCTCAGAGTAATAAATTAGTTTTATTATTCTTGTGATGAAAATCTGAAACAAAAAATATATTTAATTTTAATCAGAATTTATTTTGTAATAATAACAGAAAAATATTTCCATCTATCAAATCACTCTTTATAAATCATTACAAATGATTACGATATCTTACTCTTCCACTGCATACATACCAAATTGTGTTATTCTGTATGTTCAAACTGGTATTATCTTGTAGAAAAAAGAAGTCCAAATGTTGACTTTTTCTTTCAATATCTGATAGGGATCAACTCTGAATGTTTTCTAACATACTTAGATCCCTCTTCTCATGTTTGGGTCTTCATTGGTGCAGATGTCCACCCACCAGGATATGACTGCATGATCACTGCCTTATTTGTTAACTTATTACAACAATTTCCAGTTATTTATAGGTAAAAAATACACATAAAGTAGGGAATAACCTATACAGTATGACAGCACATCTTCCACTCCACCTAGTGAATAGTGCAATGCTGTGTAAAACATGGCCTAAAAATGTTAGGTTATCATAAAAGAGTTACCAAAAACAACAAAGAGAATTTATTTTCAGGAAATCCTTGACACACATTGGCAGCACAGTGGCCTTAATTCTTAGTGTTAAATTGATGCTTCCATGGTTCACATTCCATTAACGGAACCTAAATATTCCAACATGTAAATGTAGAATTTCTTTATTTCGATAGGAGACACATATTTAATGTCCTCTGTAATACATTAAACATAATGCTCTCTGGCTAATATTCTCAAAAGAATGTAAGAGTGTTAGGCATTAAATTTCCTTTGAATTTCAGAGGGAGTTACATATTTAGCTTGCTTAGATGCAGGACAATGGCTACACTCCAGACTCCAAGATGGAAGGAGAACATGCCTCCTTTTTCTCTCTTCCTGCTCAGAATACCTACCTAGAGATCATAAGTATGTAGGGGCTGGTGCTGGAAAGCATGGAGTGTAGCTGCACGTTTGCTAATTCAGGGGAGTATATGGTAGGAGAGGGAGAAGGCACAAATTGGCCCCAGCAACCTCCTCCCTTTGTGTATATAAGGATCCTTAGACACAGAGCACCCATATTTGCTACATAGCACTGCCTTGCCCTCTCCTTTTAGTTGGTGTAGTTGTTAGAGCTGTGTTATTAGGTTTTCTCAGGATCTGATCCAATTGCCTTTTGAGGTTGGAAGGGTATTTTTCTGTAGACAAGATTGGTATAGGTATCTAGTGGGCTTTTCATTCTCCTAAAGCACTTTGGAGGCCTGATAGGTGGTAAGAGTAAGAAAGTAAATAAGGGTGGGGCAGTGTATGTCACTAAATATTATTACACGTTGCAGCCAGTGTCCAGCATATAGCATTTCAAGAGGCCAGCTTTTGGGGTGAACCTGACCACTGGACTTAGGAGAGGTATACGAAGGTATTAACTCTTTGCAGACTGGGCTCTCTCTTGACTGTACTGTCCTTTCCACTTTCAGTGGGTAGATGTTGGGACTTAACAGTGGACTGAATCGTGGACCTAGAAGTGGTGTGTAGCAAAGGATGCCTGTCATCATTTCTTAGTGATATGGTATGTGGCCATTCAACTCCACGATGGACACAGTTAATGTCTGGCCATTTGGGAAGTGTAGCGAGTCATTCCTTCCTTTTATGTTAAAGTTGATAAAGTTAAGGCCTGACATTTTAAATCCTTTCACACATCAGTGTTTTTGCTTCTGCATGTCCCAATCAGTAATATGAGTCATGGCTCTTCAGCTCTCACAGTTTACCCAGGAAAATGCCTCATACAAGTTCTAGGCCTAGATCTGTAACACCAATGTGAGTAGTACCCTTGTCTTCATGAGTAAGGGCTGCAGAACCAAGTTGTAATTTGGCAGTTCCATCACACACTGTCCCCATAGCCTTAGAAGCTAATGGACTACCTCTGAGTTATATGTCTGCAAATTTTGACATCCACAGCTGCTGAAGAGGACTGTGTAAGGGCTCATCAATTAAATGCATAGACCCAAAAATAATGGTAATATTTTTATGGGGAAATGGGACACAAAGTAAGTAAATAACCATAGCTTTTTCCAAAGCACATAAAAATACTGCTAAATGAATCTAATGTTATGAAGATATAGAAAAAATTAATGTAACTGACATTTTTAGACTTATGAACAGTTATCTGTGAAATACTACGACCAGAGCTGTCAAAGAGTGCTTCCTTTTGGAAAAGTAAATGAGCAGTTCGTTTCTCCTAGTATGTTATAATTACGTCTTGCCTGAGTCACCAACTGTAGATGAGACTTAAGACATGTTTACACTGGATATAAAAGTTGTGCTCTTAATTTGGTGTACCAAACCTATGGTAGTAAACTCTGGTCAAAATAACAATGTAGACACAGCAACTCTCATTTAACTTGGGTTAGCAGCTTGAGTTTAACCCTCTCTCCTCCCCTAGACTCCCAATTAGAATCCAAGTTGCTTTGTTGTTATTGCTCTTTTAACCCTAATTAGCAAGCCCAAATTAAGAACACACCTTTTTTTGCAATGTAGACATACCCTTAGCATGGGAGTTCTATGAGGTGCAGCTTCCACCAATGAAAATAGAGGGGAAAATATTGGTCCCATTGAAGTTAATGGAAGTTTTGCTGTTGACTTTACTGTGGCCAGGATTTCACCCATATTCTCAAATAACATGTTTTATTTTATTCTGAAGAAGTTACAGATGTGTGACACAACTGATTTAATAAATAAATTTGTGTATATTCATAGTGCTCTGAATAGCTAAAAAGAAAAACAAAACAAAACAAAACACCAAACCCACAAATCTCTGTACATTTACAAACTGTAAAAGGGCACAAACCATATTTCTCAATCAGTTATACATTCTGGGTGTTCATGTGTACACTATTTCAATAAACTAGTTGCACAATCAAATATTTTTTAACCTTACATACAAATAACGTCCTTCCAGAGCATTCAGTTATATGCATAACTGATATGGGTTTATGCATGACAGACAAGGTACAAAGCATCACAGTTGTATGTTAAGTTTAAGATGTTCATTTTACACATTTCCTGCTTCGGCATATGAGAATAACAGATCAGGAGCCTTAATATCTTTTTCTAAATTATGCACAAAACCAAATTTCTATGACCATTTTAGTTCAATTCACAGTTCTCAGTGGTGGTTCTCATGTAAGCTTATATGTCTATATGAACTTATATAAAACACTTAACATTAGTGTGATGTTTTGTGCAGTTAAGCACAGAAAAGTCAAGACATAAAGAGTTAGGATTCAATACTTGCTCAGCCTCAGCTACATTAATTTGTGCACATTCTTTGCAATATTGTTTCTTATGTAAAACAAACAAAGAGTCCTGTAGCAGTTAAAGACTGACAGATTTATTTATTGCATGAGCTTTCATGGGAGTAAAATCCTACTTCATCAGATGGTTTGAAGATGGGGGAACTTACAGAATGGCAGGAAATAAATGCAAGGAAGGGTAACTCATTGGATGAGGTCACACTGTAACAGCAAATCAAACCTAATGTTAAGATTCAAACACTGGGGAACAACATTATAGAGGAAGATGAGGTCTAATCCCCTGTTGTAAAGAGAGAAAAATCCAAAGTCCCTGTTAAGCCCTGAAGCAATGCAGTCAAATTTGCAAATAAATTTCATCTCCACAGCTTCTCTTTGAAGCCTTGAGAGAAGCTGCTGAGACTGCATTTATAATATAATTAATAAATACATCATTAAATAGAAAATCTTCTGTGTAATTTTTGTATTAGAATTTTAGGCACCTAAAAATTAATCAGCAAAGAAGGTGCAGGTTTTTTTGGAGAAATCTTGATTTGTGCACATTTCAAACATAGGGCCAAATTTTATAGGGCCCTTCATTCATCCCTCTGATTTTGCATCCTCCGTCAATTCCAGTCATAGTTGTTAGTATTAAGTTGTTAGTAGTTGATTACACATGCAAAATAGGTATGGTAGTAGTAGGGGTAATTTAAAAGTATTATAATTTAATTCTCATTTCTTCACATAATTTATTATGAATGTAAAATAAGAGTCCATCTTAAAAAATTTAATGCAAAAAGCTCAGTTTTGCCCTCAGATACCTCTATGCATCTTCCACTGAAGTGAAATGGAACTTGCATATCAGATGGTAAAACTAAGGTCCAACTTCCAAGGTACACATTTTCCAGATTAATTAGTAATCCAGAATACTTTGTGGCACTGATGTGGCATTCTGCATGTGCAGGGTTTGTCAGATTGGGTCCTCTGTAGCGTGTGGATATTAAAAGTTACAGCAACAGCTTGACTTCTGCATTTCTTGCCTTTAGATACAGTGGTTCCCAACCTGTGGTTTGGGGGCCAAAAGTGGCCCTTGGGGACTTTCAAAATGGCCTTTGGCTCCCCTTCTGCTGACTGCAGAAGGGAGCTGTTGCCGAAGGACCCAATTAAGTGCTTTTCCACAGGGTTAGAAGACCAGTGCCAGCTTTCTGCTGTAGCCAAAGGAATAGGAGATCAGTGCTTCCCTCTCCTGGCTCCAGCAGAGAGCAAAAAGCTTTGCCTGGCTCCCTAAGCACTGAGGTCCCTGCTGGAGCCAGAGGAAGGGACGCACTGATCTCTTGTCCCCATGGCTGCAGAAGGGAGTCACTGCCTAAGGACCCAGGTGTTGTGCATAGTCACGTGCTACAGGATATGTACAGTTTCCCTGCTGCGGCCAGGGAGATTAGATATCAGAGAGAAGAAAACCTCTGTTTGGCTTCATTGGTGCCTGCTGGTGGAGACCAGTGGCTGTAAAAATTATATCTGTGGCTCTCGATCCAAAAAGGTTGGGGCCCACTGCTTTAGAATGTGAAATTATAGCCAGAACAGAACATGAATGTAATTTGTTTTAATTTTCCTGCTTTTTAAATAAAGTGGGGGGTCAGAGATAGAGCCCTGCAGGGATACAAATATGTAGATCCGTATCCAATCTGCATCCACAAGAAATCATCCACAGATATCCATGTTGTATCTGCAGATGCAGATATAATGCAGATATCCCCAGGTATCTGCATATTTGCAGGGCTCTAGCCAGAGATATGAGGACACGGCACTGAGGTCTTCAAAACTGCAGTTGTGCATTTGTTTGTAGCCAACCAATGTATAGGCATTTCAAAATTTATACATGCAAGTACAATAAGCAGGTAGGTACACAGTAAGTTGTGCATGGTTTCGGACAGCTGACCTTCATATTGATTTCTATGTGTTCCTAAATTTGGAAAGTCAAAAAAGGTAGACAGGTATATAACGCCACAATATACTACCAACACAGAGACACACATATGACAGCCTCAGAGAGATGACGTGAGTGAATTATCTTTCACTGAACCAAATTCTGTTGATGAGAGCAACAAGCTTTCAAGATTACAAAGAATTTTTCACTTAATTCACAGGCAGACTTCTGAATACTATAGTGTATTAATTTTAAACGTAGTTTTATTGTTGGAAAACTTTGTTTTTCAGTGACTTTATCCCTGAATGTTTCTTGATTTTTGTTTTGTTTTCCCCCACTGTGCTGGGTATTAACCCTTATTAAGAAGTAGCCACCTGGAAATTTTTAATTTATAAAATTCAGCTGTATTAGAAAGAACAATATATAAAAAAGAAACAAGCATTTTTACATTAAAAATACATTTATAAAGTGACTCTTCACTCAAAAGCAGGAGAAAAGATTTTGCTTAGATTTTTCCAAATAGAAAAATATTTGCTCTGAGACCAAACAAATCCATTTCAGATGAAAAGGAGATTTTTTTGCAGAAAGTTATGAGCTTGTAAAAAACTGACAGTCGTAGAGGAAGTCCTAGTGTAACCTTAAATATAGTAACAATTGTAAGCTCATTGAGTCTTAGTGTAACCTTAAATATAGTAACCAAAGTAAGCTCAGTTCTACAACTTGTATCCATATTATGTAGTATTATATTTTGAATAATCTCATTGATTCATGTAGGACTGCTTGTGAAGTAAGGGTGGCAGAATATATAGCCTTTTAAGATATGTAACAGTTTCTTTTATTTTTTGGGTGGAGGGACCTTTTTATAGCAACAGCCACCAAATAATAAGGTGAAGTAATGAAAAATCTGTCTCTCTCTCTCTCACTCACACACACACACACACACACTTTCACATCTTCCCTCCTTTAGCTTGTCAAAGGTATGTTCCTTTAGCAAACTGATTTAGTACCAAATGTGCTAACTGATTTCAACTGAAAGAAGAGAATGTTTTCATAATACTACATTTGATTTTTTTTTAAACAGCAAATATTACAATGGGAAAAAGTAGAAATGCAAGAAAACATTCTGCATTATTATTATGTCTTTGCCAAAAAAAGGAGATCTTTGAAAGCAAATACTGTATTTCTAAGGGTCATGAGGCCCAGAAGATAAGATTATGCAAATTATTTTTGTATACTTTATAGTCTGATGAAGAAATTGTTCTGCCTTATAAATGTTTTAACCATAGTAAACGATTTTAATATTTTAAAGATAATGGTAGCATTTAACAATTTCTTGTTTAAACATTTTTAATATTATCTGTTCAGTAGAAAGCTTAGAACACTACATCTTCCACAGTCAACACATACAAAGTTAGAGATACATATATGTTTATCCGCTGCATCTGGAGGGCTTAATTAGTTTATAGTCAGCCCGTCAATTTAAATTATTTTGTTGTTTTCATATGTGTTGCACTAACTTGAGAGTAAATGAGAAATCAAGATATCTATCCATTTTTCAGGTAAATATTCTAGACAGCTCAAATGTTTGATTTATTAATATTAGTGTACCTTTGTTTATTGTTTACACCTTGCTTGTTGTTGTACTGTTTGTATATTTCTTTGTTTTGTTGCGATGGAAATAAGATCAAAATTGTTGTTGAACCATTTATTTCTTTAGAAATTTGTCACCACTTTTAATAGGCTTCCATTATGTGTTTTTGCAGCAAGCTTAGTAGTGGAGGAGCAAACACGACAGATGAAAATGAAAGTGCACCGTTATAATCAGACAACAGGGTCTGGTTCTAGCCAAGAATATGAGCGTGAGCAATATACCAAGGTAAAATTAGTATTAAAACAATATTATGTTTGCAAAGGTGAAGGAATAACATGGATAATTAAAATGTTATCTGATACTTGAGGACATCGTAATGTTTATATATTTTGAAGGCAGTTTATATTATTTTACCCATAGTCTGATAAGTGTGTTAAACTTTAGTTTTTGAAATAATCTAACATGGGTTTACACAATATAAAATATTTTGTAGGTGCTTGTATAGGGTACTATTTTTGCTTCCAAATATTGCCACAGACATGATCTTTGTGCTTAGAAATACACATAATGATTTAGCTTTCACAATACCAGTAAAATATTAGTGGAGTTTTGATGTTTTCTAATAGAAACGCTGACTATTCTTCTGAGGTAGAAATTTACTTGAAAAAGTATAAATGTTGAGTTAAAAACTTTATGGCAAATTTTCTTTATGGTATGTATATGTGCTTCCAGAGCCATTTGACTTTTCTGCTGAAGATGCCTCAATTAGATCACAGGAAATGGCTTGTAAATTGTTAAGCTTTTTATAGCCAGGCCACAGAGAGGGCAGAGCTGTCCATCTGTGCATAACTGCTAGAGCTATTTAGTCTTGTTCAGCATGGAGCCTGGAAGGATGCTTCTTGAGGTGCTGGGGGCAAGTTCTTCAATGTAGCCCCTAAACTTTGTTTTTAGAGAGATGGTATTGTTTGTATTTAGTGTAAAGAAATACCAAAGGCAGAACCAGCCACTCCACAGCTGTGCTAGAAGCATTCCAACAAGAAAAGTATCACATTGAGAATATTATAACAATAATTTGCTTATTATGAACAGTCACAGAGTGGCAGTGTGAAGTTAAAAGGACACTGTAGGACACCCAACAGATAAAACGGGACATTTTTAGAAATTCCTTCAATAACAAAGTCTCTTGAGAGGGCGGTGGGTGTAGCTTCCTGATGTGGGGTGCTCTGAGTTGAGCCAGGACACTTGTAGCAGGGTCCCTGGCAGAGGACGGGGAGAGACTGGAATTAGGAGTGCCACCGTAAGGTACTCCAATGGCAGGGGGGGAGCCCAGACACAGCAGCAGGCTGCTTCCAAGGTCCTCTGGTGGCAGCAAGGAGCCCAAAGCCAGGAGCAGGCTGCTTGCAGGGTCCCCTGGTGGTGGTGGGGGGAGCCTAGAGCCAGAACCAGGCTGCTTGCAGGGTCCCCTGGTGGTGGGGGCAGGGGAGCCTGATGTCCAGAGCTGCAAGAGGACAGCCAAAGAGCCACAAGTTGCAGACCCCCCTGCTGTAGGAATTTGTAAACACACAGTATTACCACCCTGACGTCTATAAGATAGTCAAAAATTATCTGTAGGGCCTGCAGACTCAAGAGATAAAGAATATATTTTTGCTTCCTTTTAGTTGCTCTCTGGCTTTTGAACCTTTAGTGTTCATGTTTTTAAGCTTTTCTTCGCTGCCATGGATTAGAACCCACTATCGTTAAAAATAATGAAAGCTGGGATTTTCACTCTCACTCCACAAACGAGGGCTTAAAGAAAAGCAAACATTGCAAGATTTGCAGTAAACTATGCCACAAACATGGACATTCTGCTCCAGCCCCACCTCCAATTCAGTGTACACTGAGAAGTATACAGAGAACAGAGCAACTTCCAGTTAAAGTTAATGGGAACCACTGGGTCCTTATACTTGAAAAATCAGGCCACACGTGTCGGCTCCTATATCCATATTTAGGTTTGTGAATTTTGGTCTAGATCTGAGTGTAACTTACGTGGTGAGCATTTCAAATATGGGAATATTTGTATAACTAGGATATAATTTGTCATAAAAAAGAAGAGAGATAAATGCAAAAAATCCCAGTAGGAAGAAGAAAATACACTAGACCACTTGTTGTCAAATTAATAAAAATGCTGGTGCTGTAACCCTTTTTGTTGAATATTTCCAGCCAAATCATCAGAACAAAACACTGTACTTTCTGGATAAAATGTTGAATTTACATTATAGAGGTAGATTTGAGATAAGGGAAGATTTAGTCATCCGTGGACAAGGAAAAAATATTATGTGACGTGTCTCATGTGACCTATGCCAATCAGTCAGAAACTCAGTATACAACATAAGCAGGCACAGATCAGTGCAGGAGTTTTAGGGGCTGCAGCGCAAGGCCTCAGACTAAACAGGAGCCCCAGGCTGCAGCCCTGAAGACCCCTGCATTGATCCAGTCCCTATTGCCCTTCTCAGGCCAGCACAGTGCCAGTGGCATCTGGGCGGGTGCTGGCAAGGACCCTGCCTGCTCTGGAGTGGCTGGAGCCAGAGCTGTTCTCCATGGTACTTCCACTCTGCCATTGGCCAGCCAGCTCAGGGGTGGAGCACTGCAGCCTTTAGCTCCAGGGCCCTGCCCCCTTCCCAGTGCCAGTCTACCCCCAGGCCACCGTGGTGGGGGGCCAGGGCCCCAGGCCAGGCGCTGCCTATGAAAGCGAGCATCCTGGGGTCCCATAATCTAGCTTTGAACATAAATAGTCAATAATTGTGAATCTCCTGATAAAGGGAAGAGAGTTCTCTCTAACTTCTTTGGTTACTCCATACACGCACAAAAAGTTTTTATCAAATCACTGTTAGTTCAAAGATGTAGGTCAAACTTCAGTCAGAGCTGGTTTGTACTAACTATATATACAACTGAACTCATAGGTTCCCACTGCTGTAACTGCATCTTATCTGTGTAATTTTTCAACAAATTATGATAAACGTTTGTTTCTGATGTATAGTGAAACATCTCAAATTCCTTTATTTGTATTCATATGGAGAACTGAGGTCAAAATTAAACCCTAAGCATTTAGGTGCTAAACTAAAAGAATTTTATAACCTCACTGTTGTTATGAAGGAATTTTTAAATATATACTTTCTCATTTTAAAAGGAAGCACCATGTTCATCTGTTGTAGTGATAGGATTGTCTTTTTTGGGCATCTGGTGTCAGTTATAAAGAAGTTGCTCAACAAAATATTTGAATGTAAAATGAATAATTTGGGCTGAACTTTAAATCCAAAATACCTTTAACATGCACCTGTTTAAGGTTCTGGTTGATTAAAATCAGATAGAACATCCAGACTGATGATCATGTGTTACCTGATCCTGATATATGGGTGGATAAAGATTGACACTATGACCTGTTGTTTGATTTTTTTTTTTTTTTAATCTCAGTTATTTTTAACATTTACCTGTACTACAGTGAGTTCCCAACTGTGGCCCAGGGGCCAAAAGTGGCCAGGGGGGACTCTCAAAATGACCCACTGCTTCCTTCCTGCTGGCTTCAGAAGGGGGCTACTGCCTCAGGCAGAGCATGTTTCCACAAGGCTAAAAGACCAATGCTGTGATAGATGAGAGATCAGAGAGCCTCCTCGCTGAACTCTTTCCACCTGGCTGCAATAGGTGGAGGAGCCTGGTAGCAGAAACTGGTGGCCTTTCAGATGTGGCCCCATGACCTCAAGCCAAAAAGGTTGGGAACTACCGCTCTACTGTATTGCAGTTTTTGATCAAGTAATATTGTCATTTTATGCATTAAACAGGGGCGGATTACCACACATGCCTGCAGGAACCATGCCCAGGGGCTCTGCCCTGCTGGCAATGGGGGGAAGTGAGGCCACGGTTCTGCTTTCCCCCTGGACTGGCTGGTCTGCCCCTGGGGTTGGGGCAGGGTGGGCCGACGTGCCTGGCTGCTCTGCTCCAGGGGTGGGGCCATCTGGCGTGCCACATGACCTCTGGCATGCTCTTCAAGCCACACTGGAAGCCGCACTGCATGTGCTAGTTGGCCCCGCCACACCGGGAGCCAACCAGCTAGTCCGGGGCCAGCCGCTGGCCCCAAGATACCTCAGTGCCATCTGCCCTGAAGGAGGCAAAACCCTAGACTGGAGGTGAGGCTGTGGCCCCAGGTTGGGAGGGGACATGTAGGAGGGGTGGGGTCTAGGCAGGAGGCAGGCACCAGTGGGGGAGGCCCCAGGGCTCCAAGGCCCCAATCTGGCTCTGACATTAAGGTCATTATTGCACAGAATATACTATCCAACCTGTTATAAATGCTTATAGTCTGTGAATAAGTTACATTCTTCAGCCACATCAGAAGAAAGACAGGAGATAATGGGCATGATTTATTCAGGCTGCAGCTTTATTTACTTATAATATGTGAGAGTAATAAGCAACAAATTGTGTGGTGGAGGACGGAGCAGGTCCAGTTTCCCACTATTAGAGATGTAAAAGTTCCCAACCCTCTTCCTCTGCTCCCTTAAAGGAGATGAGGAAAAGAGCAGGGGTTGACTCTCTTCTGAAGAGATGTAGGAGCCACAGCCCCCTACCTTATTCAGCTTTCTTAAGAGATGCTTTTCCTTCAAAACCTTCTTTATATCCAGTAACCATATCCCTTCTATATCGAGTATTTATGCTGGACATCTGCTGCAAGAAGGCACCAGCAAAATGCTTGGCTGCCTCTCCTATCCCTTTCTGGTTCCCAGATATTCACTGATTCCTGCCCACCTTTTTTTTAAAACCAAAGTGAACCATATTTGGATCCTGTGTTTGCTTCAAAAGATTGTACAAAGTGCATCACCTGGTCCTATAGCATGGCTCTGTTTCTATGCCAGTTCAGAACTGTCCCCCCAAACCACCCATCGGTCCCAAATGTGAACTGCTCAATGACTGCAAGTCCTGCCTGTGGGTCTGTTAAGCAATAGTGGGCCCACAGGTCGACACCGCTTCTTGCTTGGTCCATTCACATGATCCTGAAAGTAGAAATATAAGAAAATTAGCTCTGATTCTCTACCTGGTGTCTCACATACATCCTATGTGCATTTTGTAAGAAAGTTGTGAGGAGCCTTTCATCATCATGGTAAAGAGGGGCTTTATGGATCTCATTGATGTATAAGTGGTTACTGAGCAATTCATTTCTTGACACCCCTCCTATGGCATTATGAACTCATCTTACCTCCTTGATCAATTTTGGAAATCTTTAGGGTTCAGATAACTGATTGTTCTTCCCATTGTAAATTCTTCCCTTGCCAAAATATCCCTTGCTAAGCCAGGCATTAGACTTAAAAACTCAAAAAAAATGCTACTGGGAATGCAGTTTTAAACAAGACTTATCATAGAATCATAGGGTTGGAAGGGACCCCACGAGGTCATCT
>ML681979.1:25601973-25726015 GCA_007922195.1 Podocnemis expansa
CCGTACCTAGTGTAGTGGGCTGGGAGCTGACCTTGCTTGTGAAAACTTCCTCCAGACTGCTTCTGCATATTAGATTGAAAACTTGAACTAAATCACTAAGGAGAGCTCCACATTTAAAATGCAGCATCTGTACAGTTGCGCTACTGTAACACTTTATGAAAGCCTGGCCTACCCTGCTGCCAGTGGGCAGTAGGAGATACGCAAGTCACATAATATAGCTTGCATGTCTCCAGTCAACTTACTTACATTGCTGTACCACAGCATCTCCACTGCACTATGTCAATGGGACATGCCCTCTGGTTGATGCAAAAAAACTAAGGAGTCTTGTGGCACTTTAAGACTAACAGATTTATTTTTCACATGAGCTTTCGTGGGAGAAAATCCCACTTCGTCAGATGCTTCAAAGATGGGTGAACTTACAGAAGCATCTGACGAAGTGGGATTTTCTCCCACGAAAGCTCATGCAAAAAATAAATCTGTTAGTCTTAAAGTACCACATGACTCCTTGTTTTTTTTGCTGGATTAGACTAACACGGCTGTCCCTTTGGATAATGGTTGATGCAGTCTTACTCTTTTTGGGGGGATGGGTTTATGACATCAACTGGAGAGCTCTAAACTGGCAGAAGAGAGCTCTCCTATGCGATTAGTTAATCCACTAGCCCAAAAGGTGGTAGTTGTTGGTGAGAGAACTCTCCTGCTGTTTATAGAGCTGTTTCCATCAGGGATTAGGTCAGTATAACTGCATTGCTTAGGATAGATTTCTCACACCCCAAGCAATGTAGTTATACCAATATTAAAAAAAAAAAAAAAAAAAAAAAAAAAAAACCACCAAGGAGTCGTTGACAAGATGCAAGATACCAATATAAGTCTGTGGTATGAACTAGTCCTAAGTGTTTGAACAGTGATGAGATAACATGGATCTTCTTGAGGACCCAATATCCTGAGACTACCCTACTAAAAATCACTGTACCAAGACCTACCACAAGGATGTGGGTAACTCTTCGTACTGCTGATGTCAAGGCTCAATAGACAACCAGAGAAGGTAGATAATACCAACCGCACCAGTTGCCAGAGACATCATATATTGAAGGACACCAAAACAGGTCATAAAATTAACAGACCTTCCCTCCTCTGAAATTTTAAAAAATCATGAGTACTTCTGTCATAGACTTTAAAAATTCATGGTACTACTGATCTCTGTACTACTCAGAGAACTGTAATATATCAAAGTTCCAGAGTGCTCACAGCATCTGTTCTGATTCTTGGTTTGTCTTTGTTTCCAGGATCTGATATTTGTTCATTTGAATTCAAGATTCATAGACTTTAAGTTCGGAAGGGACCAGTAAGATCACCTAGTCTGACCTGCACAGTGCAGGCCACAAAACCTCACCCACCCACTCCAGCAATAAGCCTCTAATCTATGGCTGAGTTATTAAAGTCCTCAAATCATGATTTAAAGACTTTAAAATACAGAGAATTCACCAGCATTGGCTTTTCCGTTATCAATCCAAGACACATGCTTGATAGAGAAACACGTATTAATATTTAACTACTAGAATACAAATATTGTGGCAAATGGCCCTGGAAGATCTGGAGGGCTGATGATATATAACAGGGGTGGCCAGACTTATGGAACTCAAGAGCCACACAAGTTGATTATTAAGCTTTCAAGAACCGCACTGAGGCATATAGCCATATACTTTTACCTATTAAATTGATTTGCTGACGTTCTTCCATGAGCCACACTTTTTCATTCAAGAGCCACATGAAGCTCCCGAGATGCAGTTTGGCCACGCCTGATATATATGTAAGCAGGGGGATGGACCCGCTATTGTGGGGAACTTCCCAGGCTTGTATACCACCCCCGTGAAGGTGGGTAGCAAAAGGATCTGAGTCCCTGCTCCCACTTCCTTTACCCGTGACCTCAAAGGCTCCCCTCCTAATCTCTTCTTTGGAGGAGTCCCTGTAACCCCGACAAGGCTGGGCCCCAGAATTTCTGGGAGCTCAATCCCCACTCTTATTGTTGTTTCTCAGGACAGGGCTAGGGTGTCCCCACTCCAGGGTGCTGACCACACTGACCACTCTTCTGGCCCACCAGTCACTATATACAGTTCAAAGTAATACAATTTATTTAAGCACACAGAAATAAAAAATAACCCAATAAAAATAGAGAAAAGTGGAAAAAAGGTGAAGAGTAAATCCCCAGTGCCACCCCCCGGTGTGGGGCACTACACGCATAGTCTCTGGGGGCTGAGGAACAGTCTCAAAGTCTGTTCTCCACGTTGCAATCCTTCTGCCCAGGCCTGGCTGTGACACGATGCTCCAGAAGGCCAGATGCAGGCTCTGGCTGTGGCCACACGTCCCCAAGCTCCAGGGCCAGGGCCCTTCTTCCCAGCGTCAGCCACCCTTCACTGTTCCCCAGCTGCTCACCACACCCAGCTCCAGATGGCTGCAGCTCTGGCTCCCAGCCGCTGCTCGGGTTCCGTATGGCTCTCTGGGGTGCTCCTCGGGCTTCTCTGCTTCTCCTGCTGTGGGTCTGCACAGATTAGATCAGCACCTTAGGCTCCTTCTCTGGCCTCCTGTACCCAGCTTCGGACAACTCAGGCTCCAGCTCTGCTCTGCTTTGCTTGACTTGGCTTTCTGCTGATCCAGCTGCTGTGAGTCTGCTCTGTACAAATAAGCTCAGCCTGGCTCCCTTTTCTGGGTTCTCTGGCTCCCAGCTGCTGGCTGCTTAGTGCTTCCTCCTTAGCTCAGCCCCACACACACTCACACACTGGCTTGCCCAGGCATGTCCAGCCTGCAGTTTCAGCTCAGGGGCGGGGGAGCACTTTCAATCAATCAGGCCATCCTGGGACACTGGCCTCTCCCACTGGCCTTGGGGCTGTCTGTTTCAGAGTCCTGCTTCCAGGAGGGAGTGGCCAATCAAAAGCCCCATACAGTCTCAGTAAGGGGCTATCAGTCTCCTTACATATAACATGTACCACCACCATGTTGTTTCTACAGACCTGTGCTCTTTTGTATACTAAATCCATTGCTCCAACCATCATCAATATGAAAACTGGAAAGAATTCCAGGAATGGTATATCCTTCACTATATCTCTTTGTATCCAATTTATAGATTCATGGATTTGAAGGTCAGAAGGTACCATTATGATCATCTAACCTGACCTCCTGCCCATGCCTGTAATAGACTTTTAACTTATTATTGAGTTACTGAAGTCCCCAAATTGTGGTTTAAAGACTTCAAAGTACAGAGAAACCACTAGCAAGTGACCAGTGCCCCACACTACAGGGAAATGTGAAGACCCCTAGAACCCATACCAATCTGCCCTAGGAAAATTCTCAACCCAAATATGGTGATCAGCTAATCCCCACGTTTGTGGGTAAGACTCACCAGCCAGACACGCAAAAAAAATAAAGTTTTCTGCACCAACTTAGAACCCACCCCATCTAACATCCCATGTGAGGCCATTGGTATACAGTATTTACCACTAGTGGTCAAAGATCACTTAATTGCCAAATTAGACTGTCCCATGATACCATCCCCTCCATAACCTGACCCAGCTGAGTTTTGAAGCCAGCTAGGGTTTTTGCCCCAGTGCTCCCCTGGGGAGGCAATTCCAGAACTTCACTCTTCTGATGGTTAGAAACCTACATCTAATTTTAAGTCTAAAATTCCGGATGGCCAGTTTATATCCATTTGTTCTTGTGTCCACAGTGGCAATAAACTAAAATAATTCCTCTCTCTCCCTCATATTTATAAAAGGCAATCATATCTCCCCTCAGCCCTTTTTTGGTTAGGCTAAACAAGCCAAGCTTTTCGGGTCTCCTCTCACATGGCAGGTTTTCCATCACAGATAATCCTAATAGCCCTTCTTTGTGTTGTGGGGGAGAGGGTGCAGACGGCGTGATCCCCACACTGCAAGAAGGAGTCCCAATTGAGAGGCAAGAGACCAAACCACAATTTTTTGGGTTAACCACTTTCTATATGACTTTTATTGAGATAAATAAAATTACAGAAAAGAAAGAAGAGAAAAAAAAGTTAAGTGAGAGGTTAATATTATTCAATTACTAATATTCCCATTACTAAAATTAAAAAGCTTGCAATTTCTGTTAAATTACAGTTAACAAAACTCTTACAAACTGGGTTTTAGAACTCTTTCTTTAAGGCATTTAAAGATATTCTAAGTACAAATTAATAGCCTAATAAACAGAAAATAGAGCACAAATACCACTACAATGCCTATCCCAATCCTTGTGCCTAACCCTGGATTCAAACCCCCAGTGCCAATGCTGGTTGGTATAATTTAGCAGAGTGAGGTTTATGGGAGACAGAGCACACAATCTGTGGGCAAAAAGGCTTTGCTATTTACCACACAAACACACACACACTAAAACATCATGCGCAGCCCAGGACAGCACAAACACCTTGCTTCTCCCCCTTGCTCTCCAGACACCATGGGTCACGGCCCGGTGGGGTTAGCCATGGGCTGTTTGAGGCTAGGAGTTACAAGGGTCAGCTAGGGTGCCTGGCAGGGAATACAAGTGGATTTATTCTTTCATCACATTCTTTTACACTGCTGTTTCCCGATTTGATTGTGGAACACCAGCTTGATTCTGATCTGTGAGGTTAATAGGTTCCGAGCAATAATAATACACATACACATCCCCAAAAAGCATTTACCAATTTAAATCCCAAATTTGACCAGGTTATATTTACCACATGTGTATGTTATCTCCGAAGTGACAGACAGCAGATCTGTTTCCTTGAGAAAGAGAGATAGCAAAATGTGATAGAACAGCCTGGTGTTAAAACGGCTCGACCAACAGGCAGCCTCGTGGCTCTTGCCTGTGGCCTTAAAATCCAGAGCCCACTGTGACCAGCTGCAGCGGTTGAACACCCCTGCCACCCCCTTCGGAATGCCTGAGGGCTATGGCCCACCTCCCACTCCAGGGTGAACAGGTGAAAATTAAATACTTAGTAAAAGAATTCAAAAAGAAAAAGAGAGAGAAAAAGATCTGCCAAAAGGAAAAGAAACTGCAGGCTCCCTTGGTGATCAGTCAAGGGGTTTAACACTCTTCTTCCTAAAGAGTGGGGAGATGCCTAGGGGGTGGCCAGATCCCCTGGCAACACGACAGGCTGCTGACCTATCTCTTCTCCAGCATGCCTAGACCAGAACCCCAGCTTTATGGCTGAGACCTCAAAAATTAGTATATCACTTGTTGGCATGGAAACTTACTGACCTTGGTCAGTAGATCTTTCTCATGAGCTCATGGGCTCTGCAGGTGTCTCTTATCACTTTCCAGGGTTCAGTTTGAACTGGTCTGGGGTTACTTGCAGTTAGTTTTCTTAAAAAAGTGTTACTGTCTATGGTTTTCTGACCTTGGAAGATAACACCACATAATTATTTCTTTTCCCAATTAGAGGCCTAACAAGCTACATTCCATAAGCCAGGCTGGAGTTTGGCCATAGCAAAAAGAAAAACAAGGAGGGGTGGAAAAATCCACCTCTCACACTTTGCACCTGTTACAATTTTAATTCACCTTTCTTAAACATAGGAGATCAGAATTGCCTACACACTATTCCAGATGAGGTCTCATCAGTGCCTTGTAGAAAGATACTAACATCTCCCTGTTTCTACTGGAAATACCTCGTCTGACGCATCAGCTTTTTTCACAGCTACATCCCATTGGTGGCTCTTAGTCATCCTGTGATCAACTAATACTCTCAGGTCCTTCTTCTCCTCTGTCACTGCCAATTGATGCATTCTAATCTTACAGCAAAAATTCCTTTTAGACCTTGCACTTACCATTATTGAATTTCATCCTGTTTCTATAACTCCAATTTACAAGGTCATCCAGATCTTCTTGTATGATATTCCAGTCCTTCTCTGTGTTGGCAATACCTCTGAACTTCATGTCATCTGCAATCTTTATGAGTACATTCCCACTTCCTGTGCCAAAGATGGTAATTAATAGGTTGAATAAGATTGGTCCCAAGGCCGATCCCTGAGGAACTTCACGAGTAAGTTCACTGCAACCTGACAATTGACCTTTCAGAATAACCTGCTGTAGTCTCCTCTCTAACCTGTTCCTTATCCAGCTTCCAATTTTTATATTAATACCCAATTAAACTAGTAATTGCCCATGGGGAACTGTATCAAATTCCTTACTGACATGTAGGTAAATTAGATCCACTACATTCCCTTTGTCTTAAAAAACCTGTTAGCTTCTCAAAAAAGATCAAGTTGGCCTGGCACAATCTACTTTTTGTAATGCCATGAGTTCTTTAGTTCAGTCCACTTCCCTACCTAATCCCCTCTAATTTTTTAAAGTTAGCCCTTTTGAAATCAAAGACCCTACTCACAGATCTAGTTATGTTTATCCTTCCATTTAGTACAAACTGAATTAGCTCATCATCACTCAACTCTTCGAGGTCATCACTAATCACCAGTACCAAATCTAATATGGTATCCCGTCTTGTTGGTTGATTAACTGCTTAGTGAAGGAATTCATCTGCTATTACATCTAGGAAAATCTGGGCGTGGTTATTTTTACCAGCATTAGTCCACCAGTCTATATCTGGGAAGTTTAAAGTTTCCCATAATCACACGATTCTCTGTAGCATTTACATTGTTAGAAACATTAAAGAGATTTCCATCTATATCCAAATCAGATCCGGGTGGTCTATAGCACACCCCAAACACTATCCTAAGGGAAGTTCTAGTAGCTTTTTCCCACAACGTGATTTTTACCCAGGCAGACTCTATCTTAACTACTCCATCACTTCTAATTTCCTTACAATCTACTTCATTATTGACATACAGTGCTACTCTACCACCTTTGCCTTCATTTCTGTCAGCACATACCCTTCAATACCCATACTCTAGTCATGTCTACTATTCTACCATGTTTCTCTTGTCCTTGTAGTATCTGATTTCACTTCCTGCACTAGTAGTTTTAATTCCTTTGTTATCCAGACTCCTTGCATTGGTATACAAACATCTTAATTTGTGCTCTTTTGGCTTTGCTCACATTCCTTACCCAATTTGGCCTAGTCATTCTACCTAACAGGCTATTATTTACACTAGCCTTCTTCTTAATGTCCATTCTCCTGCCCACTGCTGTGTCCTTTCTTACTTCATTTTCCTCCCTCTCAAAGTTAAAATCAGGCATGGAGATTATCCAGGCATCTCCCAGTCATTGCCCAAATTCCTAGCTTAAAATTCTCTTAATCAGTTGTGCCAATCTCCATACCAGAACTCCATTTCCCTCCCTACTCAGGTGAAGTTCATCCCAAGAGAACGGTCCTCTGTTTATGGACGACTTCCAGTGTTCTTTAATTTCTGAGTGGCAGAAGCTAGGACTTGATGATAAGGAGTGGATCACTTGATAATTGCCTTATCTGTTCACTCAGCCCGAAGCCATAGGGTGACCATAGAAAACATGAAAAATGGGGACAGGTGGTGGGAGATTGGCACTTATATAAGAAAAAGCTCCAAATTTTGGGCCGTCCCTATAAAACTGGGACATCTGGTCACCTTATCTTACATCAGCCTATGGAAAAAACAGGATGCTGTGCTAGATGTACAATTGGTCTGAATAATATGGCCATTCTTACATTCTGTGGTATAACTGGTCCATTTTTTTCCAAGTATGCAGGTCTGTACGTTCTGAATTTCAGTTTCCCATGCTCACTGTATGGTTATTTTTCTTATACACAGTGTTCAGCCGTTAACCAGTCATCATGAAAGTATTTGGATAATCATGGTCTGAATACTGTGAATAAGCAAATTTCTGCATTAGGGCCACAATCATTTCTCTTTCCTTTGTTTGTCTCTTATACTCTGATTTTCAAGATGTTATGGAAGCCATGTGCATGCTCCTTGAGCTCTTCACTTACTTCAGCTGAAATGAAAAAACATAACTTACATGAAAGGATTAATGAAAAAGCAAAATTAAATTAAATAAAAACAAAAATGGTGCTGTGAATCTAACGAAAGGAAGACATGTTTTAAAAAGTTTAAAGCATTCTTTTCCTCATTCCCACTTGATTACTTGTGTATCAGTAGGGCTCTTTGTCCCCTGATCTACTGTAAAACATTTGCTTTGCTTTATGTTTTTTTACATGTGGGAGAATCACAGGCCCTTCTATATGCACAGACTCTAAGGCTTTTCTTGTTCCAGTCAATACACAACACATTTTTAAAAAACATGTTTATCCATGTTGAAGGCACCTTTTTAGTAATTGCTTTAAAGGACACCACTCTGTATTTAGGTACACTGCTAGCTCAGGTAACACTGAGTATTTTGAAAACGTTTTGTTTAAAGCAAAATTATTCTTCATTGAATCCATTAATCTTAGAAAAGCTACAGAGATTGTCACATCCAGCCCAAAAAAGGAGATACAACATTTAATAGTGGATTTATTTCAGGATAAGGCTACATGATTATGGTCCACAATTTAAGTCTTCAAGGAAAGAAGCCTCCCTAGTTAGGCTGCTAGCCTGTGATTTGGCAGACTTTTGTGACCGTAGGCAAGTCACTTAGTCTTTCTGTGTCTCAGGTGATCATCTGTTACATCAGGATAACAACACTTCTCTACCTCACAGAGATTTTTGTGAGGATAAATACATTAAAGATTATGAGGCACTCAGATACCATGTAATGGGTAATGTATAAGTACCTATGACAGACAGACAAACTGTATGGTAGGGCTATGAACTGAGCAGCTGTGGTCAGAGCATTGCATGCCACAGAAAGGCTCCATAATGGTTGGGGTATATAGTGAGCATTATTGTTCGGTGAAAAGCCATGGGGTTCCTACTTTGAAGCTAAATCCTCCACCCCCTTGTATCCCATACTAGAAGGGAGAGTGCAGAGGAAAAAGTAAAAATGAGTTTTAATCCCACTGAAAGATTGATGAAAGGATCTGTGAAATTTGATGTATAACCAATAAAATATGAACACCCCTAGTCATTACAGAACTGGAATAACATGTACAAACATTCTTTTAGTTTATGTCTACATTATTTCTACTGAAGGTACTGTCTCTGCAGTTCATCAGCCCTCTATTTCTCCTTTCACTGACACAGTGCAGGAGTTAGCTACTCCATAGGTGGCAATGTGAACAAAATAACTGCAGTACAAGTTTACACTTGAGATAGTCATATGGAGCGAGTGCTACATCTTTGTGACCCAGAACAGGAGCTATAACTAATGCTGTTACAGAACAGAGTGTATCGACTTCCCGTGCTTGTTACTGTTAATGAGTACAAATAGATCTCCTGCACAGCAGTTGCTATCAGAAAAATAGCTGCTTCTGGGATGGCCAGCGTGTTTTGTAACAAAAGCACCACAGAGTGGTAAGGAGAAATATAATTGTTGCAAAAAGTTCTCCTGCTTCGTTTTATTGATGTTTTATAAACATATTGCTTTTGATTATTTGGATTTTGGACCATTTAGAATTTTAAGAAAAAATGATTATATGAATGTTTTTTGTTTTTTTTAAAAGAAAGGTGTGGAGTCCACTGAAACAGCTGAAAGTGAATTGGAATTCAAGATGAATAAAAGACTCCTTCAGACTTCTTTTGGAAAATGCTTTTTTTTATATCTGCCCAATATAAAGTGTGTCTACATTACTGTGGACTTTCCTTCAAAGCAAACCACCATACTTAATTTCTGTCTAGCAGATTTATCCCTTTTTAGCTAGCTTACATTTTAGGCCCCTGAGTAAGGAAAAATTTATAGCAGTTACAAAGATTGGGGTACCTCTGAATAGAAGGCTAGAGTGTGGCTGTAGACCTCCTTGGTCCCTGATGAGTGTTGCTACCAAATTTAAAATGATAGTAATAAGTGGATCTCTTTTAGTCCATTGCACTTTTCTTTGTAGTCAGGCAATGCCATATATCCTGATGTAGTGTAATGTTATTTTACCTAAGCAGCACTGATTAAATTAGATGAAATAATATGATATTCACAGACAAAGTTCAAATTAATATGTGGTGGGAAACACTTTTTACTCCAGTCCCTAACTGAGAAAAAATAACTTTTTAAAAA
Organism: Podocnemis expansa; assembly: GCA_007922195.1. Taxonomy (NCBI): domain Eukaryota; kingdom Metazoa; phylum Chordata; order Testudines; family Podocnemididae; genus Podocnemis; species Podocnemis expansa. The sequence goes on from ML681979.1 coordinate 25,612,033, forward strand.
TTGTTTGAATTTGGCCTTTCTGGTTAGAGTATGGCTTTTCCTGCCTTTCTTTCATTAATTTTGTTACACTTGGTGGCATATCATGACCTTACAGGACACACCAGCCCACCTGCCCCTGGTCAAATTCAGCCATCGCCCCAGCTCTCTACAACACACTTATCACCGTGTAGTGACACAGTAATGTGTCCCAACAGTGGTTGAGAACTGCTGCTGTAGGGAATGGCCGAGAGAGGGAGAAAATTTTGTGATGGTCTCCTACAGAGTTTTCTGTGAAATTTCTCATAGGAAGGCCTCATAAGTTTGTCTTCTCTGCAGAAGACGCTGTCCCAGTTCATTCTCTGAGACCCTCAAGGATTAGAAAATAGCCTCTGGAGGCAACAAGCCATCTGTTCAGAGGATCTGTGCCTCTGCACTGACTCTGAGTACAAGGACTCATCTTGAGCTCCTTGTCAACAATTTCTTTACCTGGAACCACTCCTGAAGTCTCCAATTATGGGGAGAGCGCAGAGAGGGAAAGCTAATCGTTTTGGGGTATGGTGTTTTCTAAAATTGCTTATGATTTGTCTTCAGTGGGGTTTCAGTTTTAGAAGGATATTTTTGGCTGTATGTGTTGTAATAAATCCATGGCAAAATGAATGTCACTTCAGTGTGCCCATGCATCATAAGGAATAGAACCATCCACTTTAAAATGCAGGCTTCTATCACTTCAGAATAGTAGAGAATCTTTAGGAATGTCAGCAGAAGTACTTACCCCCCCCACCCCTTTTTAGGGCAGTTATTAAGAGGCAACAAGTACCATACTTCAGCTGGCATTCCATCCGGCCCTGGCCGCTCCATACATATATAATTGTGCAACACAGAGATTCCTTCAGACTACTGTTAAGAACGCAAAGAAAGGTATACAGTCAGTGTATACTGAGAGAGAAACAAAGATGGTGAAGGAGGAAAGATGGTCAAATCCCAATTTTGAGAAAATGTATGGAATCCCTTGAGTCCAGAAAGAACCATGAAGAGGTTGTAGTCCAGAAACGCAACACACTTGAGCTACTCCTGAGATCAGGGAACATGCTGCTGCTTTTTAAGGAGAAAAAAACATGAAAACATGGGACAAAAGAGACTTTTTATGATCAAAACACATTGAGAGACTCTAGTTTTGGATGAGCAGTGTCATGTATCAGTGGTCACTGAGCAGCTATACTAAGAACATTTACTGTGAACTACAGGAGACTTATCTGGCATCTGGCCAAAGCAAATGAAAAGCAGAAAGGAAGAGGAAGGATACTGCGCTGGTGATTTTTTCAGGGGAAGTAGCCTACTTCAACAAAACAAATGAGTCTGGTGGCACTTTTAAAGACTAACAGATTTATACATCAGATGAGCTTTCATGGAAGAAAATTGCACTTTGAAGATGGAAAACTTGCAGAATGATGGAAAAATAAATGCAGGGAAGTGTAAGTCTGAGGATCAGGTCAGACTATTTCGGCAACTCAAAGCAGTTGTTTAGAACACTGTTTGGATCTAAAAGCAGAAACTGTGAAGTCACTTTAGAAACTGAGCTGGCCAAGCAAACACACACCTCTCCTCACAATACTATGAGTTTCTATCAGAAATCTAAAGATTAACAACCTTACTTGACCTGGTCTCAACAGACTGAATTAAATCCTGTGCATGACTCATGTTGGAGTTTTTAAAAAGGAAGCCCTACTTTTGCAAAATCCCAGAATGAAAAGTAGTTAAGGGATGGCCTGGATGGAACTTTGTGCATTGCTTTCACATAATGTCAGGTGAAGTCTGAGAATCAGAAGAGGTGGTAACATAAGTTAGATGGAGTAATATGGGCGTTTAGATTCGGAACTTAAGAGATTTTACCTTGCCTTATCATTCCTTGACCAAGTATCTTCAATATCATTTTAAACATTTATTTGTTCTTGCCTGCATTTTCTCAAAATGATGATAAATAAGTAGATCACAAAATTACATTGGTGTGTATGCATTGCATTATTTTACCTACTGTGGTTAACCAATCAATTCTATTTATTAAAGTACCATTTTTCAAAGTAAGGCTAAGGATTCAGATTTCAACTCATTTGCCACTTTCTGATTATTAGTGAGAATGCATTTATCAATCCATGATCCTCTTTTATTATAGCCAATGTATCTATCTTTGGCATATAGAGAAACTTCTAAAGTGCCCTAATTAGGTACATGGAAAGATCTAGATTTAAAGAAAGGTCTAGGTGTAAACAAAACATTTTATTTGTACAAATCATAATTTGGTTTATTAAATATGATATAAAAATTCTAGTGTTGTGTCCATCACACTTCAGTTCTGTCTTCTCAGAACGATATGTTACAGATCCTGACGCCTGGAAAAAACCCTAAAGCATTTTCAGTTTTTTCAAGCTATTATTAATGTAAATATATGCACTTTTTGGAAGTTATAAGGACTTTGCTGGATAGTTCAGGAGTTTAAAAGAATTATCCACCTAATTTGTTGTCTGAGTACATTTTCCACTTTGATAAGAAACCTCACCTGTTCTTCTTTTAATCTTTAGTATAACATACAAACAGATCAGTACAGAAGTTGTGAAAACGTCTCTGCCAAATCATCAGATAGTGATGTCAGTGATGTGTCAGCCATTTCCCGTACCAGCAGTGCCTCACGCCTCAGCAGCACAAGCTTTATGTCAGAGCAATCTGAACGCCCTCGGGGCAGAATCAGGTGAGTTTAGAGTGCCATTTTAAATGTATCAATTCCTCTTGTTTGGTGTAAAAATAGAATATAAGGACAAGTAGAGACCAAGAACTATAAATGTTATATAATGTATATTATATATAATGCATATTTATATACATTATATATAATGCATATTTATGATATTAGATATATCATCAGAAATATATATCTATAAAAAATACACCTATATAAACACACATGATCATCCTAAATCTTTTGTGAAATGAACATATTCTTTGTACTTCAGCAGCAAACCATTTAAATGAGCAAAACATGGCACTCAGACTGGAAAACAGCAAATGTTCATATTTGTGCAAGTAGATACTCAAACTTGCAGCAAGCTTAAGATTAGCATTTTCAGACTCCAATCCAGCAAAGCACTTAAATGGTACTATTTACATGCTTGAAGTTAAACATGTGCTTAAACTCTATGCTCTATTGAAGCCTAATTTCTTAGTTTGTATTACACACTGGAGAGTTGCCTAAAAAGTTCTGTGCAGTATCATGGCCAAAGCGCTTATTTTTGTTAAGATCAAAGGCAGCCGAGAAAACTTTCCACCTAACAGGATTAGATCCAGGAGGGTTATTACAGAGAAAAGCTATAGTTTAAAAGGAAATTTCATGGCTGAAATGGGCATTTAAATGGAAAGTGGTCAAACAACTGCATAAGTGAAAGGCTGTTTCCTGAGTTTGTGTGAAGAAAAAAAAATGTCCTGCAGCATGCACATAAATGGTAATGTGTCAGTTTGTTGCCCATGCTGTTGCCAGACTTTTTACTTTCCATAAAAGGATTTCGTTTTGCAAATAAAACAACCAAAAACCTGACTGATAAAATCATATTTGCTGGATTTACTTCTTTATTTTTCCAATAAATCCATTTGTACAGTTAACTTAACATTTTCTCTAAATATGTCTTTTATTTGATTGTACTCGTATGTGTGAGCACATGCACACACATGCTGCCCCCTGCAGATCGAGAGCATTTTATATTTATCTATGTAGTCTTAAGCATTCAGTAATTTCCTTTGCTATGTTTTGGCCATAATTCAACAAAACAAAACAAAAAACAAAAGTTGTTGATATCATTACAGTCCAACAGACCTTATCCAGAAGTATTGACAGATTCTTTGAGTTGTTAGGTTTTCATTTTGCAGAGTTCATTTGTATGGCAAAAGAATCAGCAATTCTGTGTCCTCTCATTGTATTCATTTAGTTCAAACACAGCCTCTTTGTATTATATTTATAATTACAAGTCCTAGAGCGCTCTGGAAGACAAATCTTTAGTTTTCCCAATTTCTCCTGGATATGAGGCTGAATCCCACTCACTTTCTCATGAAAGTAATTTTACTGGAGCCCATTGACTCCATTGTAACTTTTTGCTTACATAATCAGAGTTGAGATTGGGGACTACTTAAAGAGACTAATTTTTTACTTCCAGAAGCTGGTCTTGCTTTTCACATAAATCTGACTTCCTTTTTCATAAATCTATGATTTTAAGAGCCAGATTTAACTATTTGGGACTACATTCAGAATCAGAGCACATCTTCATGTGAGGAAGTAGCATTGCAGGGGTTCTTCCTTACTAGCAGCATTCTTGTGTTTTGGTTCTACAGAGGTCTGCTCCTTTTCTGGCATAGATATCCAGCCACGTCAGCTCTCAGTCCAGTCCCTTTCTGGGCCCAATCAAAAACAAATTAAATCTTAACCCAGAATTGCTACCTGGTGTTAGTCTATAATATGAACACTACTCCTTAGTAGAAATTCAGTGATTTCCAGATTAGACCCCTAACAAGGCCAGGTTACTTTGGCTGTGACAAGGAGTTTGAGCCTTCCTCATTCAGACTTCATCCAGAATTAGCCTCCAGTAGAAGCAGCAATTCACAACTTTTGTTCTATTATAGTGCAATGAACAAACCATAAAATAATTATAACATAATTATAATTACAGTGTAGCTCAGTAAAAATATGGATTTTTTTTCCCAAAAATGTTCTAAAATATATTCTTAATTTGAATTGCCGTTCTGCCAAACTGAGAATTTTCTCCTCGATGTCTTACTCATAGACTCTAAGGTTAGAAGGGACCAATATGAACATCTAGTCTGACCTCCCGCACAGTGTAGGCCATAAAACCTCACCAACCCACTCCTACAATGGACCTCAAACCCATAACTGAGCTATTAAGTCCTCAAATCATGATTTAAAGACTTTAGTACAGAGAATCAACCAGCAAGTGAGCCATGCCAAATACTACAGAGGAAGGCAAAAAAACCCCAGTGCCCAAGCCAATCTGCCCTGCGGGAAAATTCCTTCCCAACCCCAAATATGGCAATCAGTTAAAAGCTGAGCATGAGGGCAAGTCCACAACAGACAGTCAAGAAGAACCCCTCTGTAATAACTCAGAACCCACTCCATCTAATGCCCCTTCCCAGGTCACTATCATACCCGTGACCAGTAGTAAAAGACAGACAATGGGCAAGGAACACTTTCCATCATATCATTCCCTCCATAGACTTAGCAAGCTTGGTTCTGAAGGCACCTAAGGTTTTTGCTCCCACCACATCCCTTGGTAGACTATTCCAGAACTTTACTCCTCTGATGATTAGGAATCTGCGTCTAATTTCAAGCCTAAATTTTCTGAAGGACTGTTTGTATCCATTTGTTCTTGCATCCACACTGGCACTGTATTCAAATAATTCCTCTCCCTCCCTTGTTTTTATCCCTCTAATGTATTTATAAAGAGCAATCATATCTCCTCTCAGCCTTCTTTTGGTCAGACTAAACAAACCAAGCTCTTTAAGTCATCTCTCATAGGGAAGATTTTCCATTCCATGAAAATCTTACACTCCTGAAACTTTCATTTAAATTACTGAGAGTATCAAAGGAAAATCCCAGCCCCACTGCTGGATTTCATGCCAGAATTGGAGCATCCGGTATTATGATTAGTTTGAATTTTGTGATATTATCAGTAATGATCACCTTTTTATCCTTTTCAACCTTTTGGATCCAATCCTAGATGAACTTGCATATATGACTAAATTACCATAAATTAGCAAACCTATTCATTTTAATGAGAGTGCTCCCAGGATTAAAATTATTCACACACACAAGTCTTTGCAAAAACACGTCTTTATTCATGTGACTGTTCCTTGTTCAAGTAAGATCAATGAAGTCAATAGGACCAGTCACATGAGTAAATGTTGCAGACTCTGACCCTTCAAGAACATTATACCTCTTTTACAGAGTTTTTTCATTTTCTCATATACTAGTAACAAGTCAGATCCTACAATATGAAATTTTTAAAATTAAATAACCCATAATTTCTGTTCAGATGTAACTTTCAGTTGGTTACTCTTGTGTTTCTTACTGACACTTAAAGTCATTTTAATATAATATTTCATCAAATGAATCTACAGTTAGCATCTGTAGTTCATTATTTTCAATTTTAGTTGTCTACATTTAATTTTGCATGCCTGCATGTTATGACTATGGAAAGGTCAAAGTCCTTAGAGATCTGCAAAAAAAAAAAAAAAAAAAAAAGGATATCATGAGAGTTAGATGACAAGACAGGGCACAATGAAAAGAAATTGGTTTTGGAAGACAGGAAAAGGAGAAGCCGTTCTGTTGCTGATTTGAGGTAAAGGTTAGCTTCCTGTCCTCATGTGTGTCTCTGACTTCGTCCCTCCTTCTAATTTTAATAGTTCAATAGCCTATGTGCTATACAGACTAATATTGTCTGTGCAAAGCTTGCTTATTACGTGGAAGAGCAGAGATAACCAGTCCAAACCACCTTCCTACCCCACCAGTAAGCATAATATTCATCAGCTTCTTTCCAACAATGTGTAAAACATGTGTTTGTAATATTATGTCTGAGAGTAGAAAGGTATAACGTCTAGATGATGTGGGTGACTTTTACTTGTAAGTGTTAAGGAGAGCAGAGTCTAATTTACAAATTCAGAGAATGCCAGCTGATTTTAGGGAAAAAGTAGCAAATTAAATTAAAGTAATAGTTTTATTTAATATTCATAACTAATATTTGTATGAAATTAATATTGATAATCCCTTTGTGACTGAGCCAGGGAACATTTGCTTACTAATTTTTATGCCGAGTTCTTTTCGCATTGTAATTCTTACCTTAGACTGTCCTCTCAAATCAAGTTCCAAAGGGGCAGCCATGTTACTCTAGTTCAGTAAAACAAGCAAGGAGTCCTGTGGCACTTAAAGACTAAGAACATTATTTATTGCATAAGCTTTTGTGGGAGAAAAATCCCACTTTGTGAGACATTTTGAAGCATCTGACTAAGTAGGGTTTTCTCCCATGAAAGGTCGTTCGATAAATAAAGCTCTTAGTCTTTAAGTGCCAGAGGACTCCTTGTTTGTTTTTCTCTCAAATCAAGACACTTAGTTATTTTAAATAAATGTGATCCATCCACTGAAGGCAATTTATATAACATACAGTTGAAAGAGGATCTCTGGATGAGGTCTGAATGTACAAGGTATTCTGGGCATATACAAAATGGTAAATACAGTCTTGTAAGCTATTTATATAGCTTATTATTAAAGCTAAGCAATAATACAACAATAATTGTTTGTAAGAGATATCAATCAGATATAAGATTTCTTCCAGCATCTCTAATGCTCTAAATATACAACAGATGACTCTCAAATATAAATATATTACACTTCATCGAAAGATACTGACTGTTTGAGCATCCAAAGAGAAGATCAAATGATTATGCATACGTACACTCTGAGTGTGGATGCCTCGGTTCAGAGATCTCTTAATTCAGCAGTTTATTCAAAAGGAGATGAAATTTGCCCCTACTTTAAAAGGAATTGATTTAAAAATATCAAAACACTTAAAAATATTCCTTTTAAGGTTTCTCTTAAGACAACCTACTAGTACTGGTAAAGAAGAAACTTGCAGATGAAGTTATTTTTAGCTCTGAAGTTCAGCTTCTTGAGGTCTCACAAGATTAGCAAAAATTCTGCAGATTAACTTTTGAGATGATTATTTTATCAAAACCAAAGTTTTCCAGTCTTGAAACAAATTCTCACCACATGTCTTGTTTAACTTTTTGGTGAAGAGACAGACTTCATGTTGTGGCTAGTCTGCAATATTGTAAGGATTCTGGAGCTCTTATTCAAATCAATGGCACCTCTAAAGTTTTCCCATGGTATCTTAGTTTATAATCCCTTTTTCCATGAGACAGGTTGGGGAGGGGCACTTACTGGATGTTTGTCAGTTAATATTCAGCACTGTTTTATTAGCAGGTTTTGTATCGTTTTAATTATAAGGGTTTCTCTACATGACAAAGTTACCATACACCGAGCCAGGGAGTAAACCTACAGCTCACCGGCTTGTCAAGTTGTACAGACCTATGTTGACTCTGTTACACCACAGGGAATTCTCAGTGTGTGACTTGCTTGAAAAAGTTTTCAATTAGTACACCAAGCTGCATTTGGGAATTCTCATTTTACTATAGAAATATCAGCATGGAACATTACTGCATGGTAAGCTGGATTCACATCCTGACTTTCTGTACAATAATTTCCTGGGTAGTTAAGCCCCAGCAGTATAGACAATTAAGCTTAGATTTACCAAAATAAGCTCTACCAGTATAAGCCCCCTGATGATGGTATAACTGTGTTCACACTAGGGCGCTATACTGCTTTACATAAATCTGTTTCTAAACTGGTACAATTAAAGCTGTCCTAAAAGTGTGATGACGTGTCCTCAGCTTTCTACTCCGGTTTTAGTGCTGTTTCTCTCAGTATTGAGTGTATCATGCCCACATGTCATGCACCATCTTCGATTCCTTTCCTAACACAGAGTGGTTTTGGTTGAGTCATTTCCAAGGCTATTTTCCTTTCTAGGTAGTTTCTTCTAAGGGTCCCGAACCCTGAGCAAGAGTCACATCAAGCTTATGTTGGTGTAGCTCCACTGAAGTCACAAGTAGCTCCACTGATAGGCACAAGTTTAGCACCTGCCCCATTGTGTAAATTAGCTATAATCTTAAATCACATTGCTAGACTTTTCAAAAAATCAACCATTGTTTGTAATGATTTAAGGGTATTTAAAGTTTGATGAAAGTATTCCATACTTACTTTATTTAAATTTCATTTTGTACATTTGAGTTCATAACTTGTGAAGCTTCTACCAGAATAAAATACTAGAATTATAGGGAAGGAGGGAAATGATTAGCTACTTGTACAGAAAAACAAAGTAGCACATTGGTAAAAGACTGATAAAATTAAGTTTCAAGTATCAGGGCAAAAACATGTTTAGAGTTTTTGGTTACTAGTAAATTTAAGATTGCCATACAAATTAATAATATGGAAAATGAGGTGTGAATCTTCATTTAATATTCAAGCAACAAGTTAGGTCTAAGCAGTTCAAAGTAATGATTGCCATAATAAGATTTGAAATCTAGTTGTAATTTTAATTAACTTTCAGAAAACCAGGATATGATATTCATGGAAAATTAATGTTTATCTTCAACTAGGAGCATTTGTTGAGCAGGATCTATATAATAAGATAAGAGATGGAAACCTATAACTTCTTAATATAAGCATATAAAGTTGTTCATTCCTAACTTGGCCAGCATTTTAAGAAGGGTACAGTAGAAAATACAGGTACGTGAGTAATGTTTGGTAGGTGTGGGAGAATTTCGAGCTTCTGTTTTGGAGGTTTATAGGTTGTAAGGCCAGGAGGGATCAATGTAATCACCAAGTCTGACCTCTTGTATATACAGGCCATGGAACTTCCAAGATAATTACTGAATCATATTTGTAGGTAAGGTTCAAAAAAATTATCAGTGATGGAGAATCCAACAGAACCTTTGATAAATTGTTCCAATGATTAATTTCTCTCACTGTTAAAAATTTAAAACCTATTTCTAGTCTGAATTTGTCTATCTTCAAATTCCAGCCAGTGGATCACATTATACCTTTTTCTGTGAGATTGCAGAGCATATTATTAAATATTTGTTCCTGATGTAAGTATTTATAGACCCCCTTAATCTCTTAGTTGAGACAAATAGATGAATCTCCTGAATCCTGTCACTATAACCCATGTTTTCTAATCTTTTAATCATACATGTCCATGTTCTATATGTGCAAGGGTCTAGGGAATTCTTTGTTGAAGCAGACTAAAGGAATGTGTCTGTAGCAGCATTTAGTTTGGTCTCTGTAATCACTATTTCTATTGACTAAAGCTGGTGTATTTGTCCTTTGTTGTCCCAGCTTCTCAACTGAACAGACATTGTTCAGGGACTCAAATCATGACGAGGGCCACATGAGGACTAGTACATTAGCCCAAGGGCTGTACAACTGAAACATTTTCATAGAGTGATATTGCAAATATCAGTAACAATAGTGTCACTGTGGGCTGCAGGAAATAGATTTAGGGGCTGCGATCAGCCCACAGGCCATGTGTTTGAAACCCCTGGATTAACAGATACTTTGCAAAATTTAATGTGTTCCATTCTTGCTAACTGGCATAAATGGTGTAAATTCACCACTGCTTGTGAAGTGTTTGTTCTGGGGAAACTTTTCAAAGGAACAAAGGAAGTGTTTGTTCTGGGGAAAATTTTCAAGGGAATTCTTCAAGGCATGTTGGAAATACTGTAAGATAGTTGGTAAGCATTCATAAATAACATGAAGCATAGCCATTTCAAATTGTTATAAAATAGACATTATTTAATCAACAGCAGATCATCTTGATCAGAGAGATGAGGACACAAAAAGGTTATTGTTAGATTTATGCCCAATGCCGTTCCAGCATTTCCCAGATCGGGAACTCCCTTTGTGTCAGGTGGAGATTTTTCATCAATAGTGGGTTTGCAGCAGTTGAGCCTGAAAGTTCCCAATCTGGCTGCTTAACAATGAGTAAAGAAGAGAGTCCATTTTACCATTTAGTGTAATTCATTCCCCAGCCCCTAAAATGCTACCACAGACTGGCCACTTTTTGAAGTCAGAAATAAGTGTAAACATTGGATGAAAACTTCACAGAAGTTTGTAGGAGTTCTGCCACTGATTTTGCTAGCTTCAGGGTTTTATCTGGGTCTCTGATACGTTTTGGTTTGTAGATCCCTAAGCTATTTTACTGAAGAGAAAATCTGAGTGACTTAAAATTATTAAATACTTTAGGTGACTAAATTATTAAGTTGGAGTCCAATAGATAGTACTTTAACATTTCACAAAATATACTTTATTATTTGCTATGAATTTTATCATAGAATCATAGGGTTGGAAGGGGACCTCATGAGGTCATCTAGTCCAACCCCCTCCCAAAAAAAGCAGGACCACTCCCACTAAATTATTCCAGCTAGAGTTTTATCCAGCCAGGCCTTAAACATCTCCAAAGACGGAGATTGCACCACCTCCCAAGGTAGCCCATTCCAATGCTTTACCACCCTCCTAGCAAGAAAGTTTTTCCTAATATCCAGCGTTGACCTCCCCAGCTGCAACTTGAAACCACTGCTCCTTGTTCTATCCTCTGTTACTACTGAGAACAGCCAAGCTCCATCCTCCTTGAAGCATCCCTTCAGGTAGTTGAAGGTTTCTATCAAATCCCCCCTCAGTCTTCTCTTCTGGAGGCTAAATAAGCCTAGTTCCTTCAGCCTTTCTTCATAGGTCTTGTGCTCCAGCCCCTTGATCACTATTGTTGCCCTCCGCTGGACTCTTTCTAATTTGTCCACGTCCTTTTTGTAGTGGGGAGCCCAAAACTGGACACAGGATTCCAGATGCGGCCTCACCAGTGCTGAATAGAGGGGAATGATCACATCCCTCGATCTGCTAGCTATGCTTCTTCTGATGCAGCCCAGTATGTCGCTGACCTTTTTGGCAGCAAGAGCACACCACTGACTCATATCCAGCTTCCCATCCACCAGGACCCCACGTCCTTTCTACGGTGCTGCTACTTAGCTGACTGCTCCCCGGCCTGTAGCAGTGCATTGGTTTTTTCTGTCCAAAGTGCAGGACTCTGCACTTGTCCTTATTGAACGTCATAAGATTTCTGTTGGCCCACTGCTCCAATTTGTCAAGGTCTTCCTGAATCTCGTCCCTGCCCTCCACCGTGTCTACCATTCCCCCCGGCTTGATGTCATCCACAAACTTACTGATTGTGCAATAAATCCCATCATCCAGATCATTAATGAAAATAATGAACAGAACTGGTAATTTTTAGGTAATTGACTGGTGGTACTAAATATGAGTCTGAGTAGCTCCTATTTAACTCAATACATAGAGTCCTATTAACGTTAATAGAGTTGGATCAGGTCTTAAAGGAATAAATAGAGTATATAAATAACTACTGTGCAATAAATTGATTCAAGTATACCTGAGCTAGCTGCAAACAAATTGACAGTTTAGTAACAATACGCATGATATTAATCGAAGCTGCATTTATCCTTTGGGAATTGTTAAATGCTCCATTTCATATCTTAAAAAGTATACAGTTAATTTAGTAAAAATAGTTTTAGGTGTCTCAGCTGTTCTGCTATGCAAATGCTATGTAATATTATATGTATAACTGCTATCCATGGAATTTTTAGTATGGCTTAAAATGTTAGATTCTTCCTCTTATGTAAACTTTAATTAAAGCAAATTATTTGCAAAGGGATTTACTAAGAAGAGAAGTTAGCATAAGGTTTTATTTACAGTTCAGTTAAACCTTCTAATTTACATCATGAATTATCTCCACTCCACCAAATAAACATCACTCATTTCTGAGTCACTTGGTATTCTGCGCACACACAGAGACACTGACTCCTGCGACCTATACTCTTGATCCTGAAGGAAGGGATTAGAAAGGAGAGTTTAGCACATTTATACCACTAACCTATCATCCCTAGCAGAGACTCCCGTACCTTTCTATGCATGTGGATGCCACCACTGATAGTCAGAATCCATTGGGCTTCTATTCCAAGCTGTGCTGTGTTTGTAGCGCTGCAGTGCAGAACAAATGGGATCGTAGATCACCAGAGGAACCTCAAAAATACATGAGCTTTAACAGCACCATGAAGTGAAACTTCATAGGAAAAGGAGTTTTCTTGAAAAATAAAAGTCATCTGACATCAGCACTAAACCACTCAACTGCTTTGATGCAGCCAATCACAGTCCCACATGTTGTTGTAGTTCTATGATTCACCTACTCAGACCTTTGCTGTTTTTTTGATACTGAAAGCCAAGATATCAGATTTCTCCCCTCAACCTTCCCCACCTCAGCTCCTAAGCCCTATCTGGATTCTCCCTTGCTAACCCAAAATAGCTCTGATCAAGATCGTCTCTCCACTAGCCTGACCTAAACCTGCTAGCACAGCAGAGGTCAGGTAACCCAATATCATCCCACAAAATGTGGTGAATCCGTGTGACCTCTTCGCTGGCTCTCAAATTCTGCCCATCTCACACTCTGATTAACTTGATGAACTGGCAGTTACCAATGGAGGTCACTGCCTGCTTTTTACTTCAGAATCTCCTCCCTCAGTCCTGACCTCGTCCCTGCCACAAGGATGGGAAAAATTATGTCTTTTAATATCGGATCCAATCAACACTGGCTAGAAACCCCAGATCACACTCCCCACCCAAAGCATCCAAATTAATTTTCAATTAACTGACATGCAATCCTCCCTACAAAAGAAACCCTATTGCACTGATTCAAGAACCACTCATTGTTCAATAGCCACTCCATTTCACTGAAGTCAGGAATATGGCAGATGCCTCAGCTAGAATTATGGCATCAGCTATAACTATGAGGAGGGCTTCATGGCTGCAGAATTCAGACATTACACCCAGTGTGCAGCAGACAGTTGAAGACTTACCATTTGATGACTGGGTTTTGGTTCCAGAAAAGACCAATTGTTGGCCCACCACAAAAAATATGAAACTTTCTTTGGCTCAAGTAGGATTGCTGTGTGGAAATAAATGTCCGATAGGTCGATGGCAGCAAATTAGTCATTGTAACTCAAGGTGGGGGAGAGATTTGGTCAGGTAATCATACAAATCTCATGTATCTCACATATTTATCTAGACTGCAGGTCTCATCTCTCCATTGGGCTTGGGGATCAGGAAATATCAGGACTACTACCACCCATACCCCTCTTCCCTGGCTCCCAAAGCCAGCAGAAACTGAACCTGCTTGAGGAGCAGTGTCTTGTGAGAGGGATTCCTGGAAAGTTATGCGATGGGAGGCAGAGTGGAATGGAGAGGAACTTTATGACATAACTCAGTCTGTCAGTGCTGAGCACTCAGTTGTTCATTGTAATTAAGACCCACTGTAGAAGTGAGTCAACCTGTGCCCGGGCCGGAGGGACAGAAAAGGAGAGGTCACCACTGTGTCATTGTCCTGGGCGTATGAGTTAAAATGGGCACATGCTAAACATCACTGGACTGAGGGGGGTTGCAGCTGCATAAACCCATAACCAGAAGACCTACTCTTTGGGATCCGTGGCTCTTTCTGCAGTAGTCCTCCTGTTGTACAGGAAGTGACAGTTGTCTGGAAAAAGCTGTGGGCAATATTGTTGCTGTTGCTGATGACTATAGTAACATCTGTGGCTAGAGTATATACTCCCAAAACATGTAAAGTACCTGGGGAGTCTCTAAATGATTGCAGTCCAGCACTCAGTCCCCTGCATGGTTAGATGAGGAGGAGGAGAAATGATGTTCACAGGAAGTCCATCAGGTCTTGCTTAACAGTAGGAATCCCTCTACCAGGGCAGCCTACTCAGCCAAGTGGAAGTTGTTCTTCATATGGTCGTTAGCTTGTGGAATTCAGCTGAAGCCAGCTTGGAATACCTGTTACGCTTTCAGTCTTCTCATCGTGCACCTCACCGTGTGCACCTGGTGTCAGTTTCATCATTTCATCCACACATCTATGAGAAGTTAGTGTTTTCAAAGTCTCTGGCAGTGAGGTTCTTGAAAAGAGTCACTCATCTTCCACCCACTGGTCAAAGAACTGGTTCCTTTGTGAGACCTTATACTGCTTTAGCAGCATTTATACCATTTTAACAGAGGTCCTCTGGGACCTCTGTTAAAATCTCTGGCAACTTCCTTTTCCTCCTGTCTGTTCAGAAAAGTTAGGTTCCTTGTGGCAATATCATCCTCAAAGAGCGTGTGTTAGCTGCATGTTTTGATGGCAGAGCCTCCTTACATGCAATTTTCCAAAGACAAAGTAACCCGATAGCCACATCCAACATTTTTAACAAAGGTGATTTCCCAGTTTCACCTGAACCAAGTTATATGTCTCCTGTGTTCTTCCCTAAGCCATATTCAACCCCAGAGGAGCAATGTCTTCATACACCAAGTGTCAGGCTTTTAATACTTAGCTTTTAGTCTGGATAGAAATGGAACTTTCTTTTTCCAACCTTGTCCATTTGTTTATATTTGGACCAAATGCAGGTACCAGCAGTCTCTTCCCAGGCAGTTGTCAGGTGTATAACTTCCTATATCATGGCAGCATACCAAGTAGTCCAGCCTACACTCCTCAAGGGGCATGAGCTCATTCCACAAAAGATCAGTTGACATCAATGACATTTCTAAATAACATGCCTGTATTAGAGATTTTCAGGGCAGCCACTCAGTTCTCTGTGCATATTTGTGCAAACCATTATGCTGTGACAGCAGCAACCAGATCAGATGGAAACTTTTAGGAAAGCAATCCTGCAGTCCTAAATAAACTCTAAGCCTCACCTCCTGCAAGGAGTTCCTGCAAGTCACCTTCATGGATTACAGGACTTATTAACTCAAAGAAATAAAAATGTTTATTTACCAATAACTGTTGTTCCTCATAATATGATGCGGACATGGCTTCCACAACCCTGCCTCTCTCCCCTCTGCATTGGGTCTCTTCTGATGTTTGATGCATAGAAGCTGAGGTGGTCAAAGTGGCACTGCCCTTTTATGAAAGAGGGCAGAGGATATATGACTACAGGGCATCAGTTCTTCCCCATGAGTACAACTAGGCAAAGTTCTCTGGTGCATGGAGCATCTGCATCAAATCTCAAAAAACAACAGTTACAGCTAGTTGACCTTTTTTTTTTTTGCCTCTCCCAGGTAGCCTGAGCCACACCTCCTGCATCCCCAACCACATCAACTGTAGTTGCACTTTTGGACCAAGCAATCACAGCTTTCTTAATGCCTCACTTAGAGACATTCATGTTGCCTGCACAGGAGCCAATAGACTTATGCTGCAGCATTCTGTCCAACAAATTAGCCCCAGAGCACTGCCCCCAAGAGGAAAGTAGGGTTGCAATCCTAAAGGGGTCAGGTGTTTTCTTTCCCTTGCTCACTCTCATAAAGCACTGCCTGTCGCCAACCTCTGAGGCTACAAGAGGGATTGGGGAATACTCTGGTTTCAAGTCATTGAGAAATAACTTGAGAGCTGGTACTACATTTTGACCAGGAAAAAGGAGTGAAAATTCATTCTGAAAAAATAAAAACAGGGAGTGCAAGGATAGAATGACCTATTCTTCCATATCACAAGTGTGAATATCCGTTGTGATTAAACAGTAGAAAAGATGAAAATATTATTAATAGCAAAATAGAGTCTACTATAAGGACTAATCATGCGAGTAAGAGTTACAGTATCCTTTAATATAGTCATATCCATACCCCTAAAATACAATAGATGTGGCTACCTAGGAAGTGACTAGATTTTGCATTTAGGTGTTTGTTGTTTTAGTTCACAGTTTTGTTTCATGCTATTTATTGTACAGTTCTCACGTATAAAATGCTTTGTACGCCTAACCCTCCACTGTGGCAGTCACTAGGAGGTTAGCCATCAAATTCAATCTTCTCTGGTGAGACAATTTTATCTGACAAGATGTAATCACAATTTGATTTGTTGGTTTAGAAATAGGTTTTTCCCTTTTGGTTTTCTGCTCCCCTTGTCTTCCTATTCTGTACAGCAATCCTGCATCACAAAGTCTCAAGTTTAGCTTCATGCTATATCAAACATGGAAACCATGATGAACAAAAGGCATGCAAACATTTTTTGAATGATAAAGGATTGTACTTTGCAGTTTCACATGAATTAGAAAGGTAATTTAAAATGTGTATATTGACTTTGTATTGTAATATCCTGATATGCTCTGGATGTAGTTATTCTTCTCTGTTATTGATGTAGAATAATTGAAATGTAAAATCTTTTTAATTTTCATCACAAATACTCATAGACAGTGGTAGTAGAAATATAGGAAAAGGAATCTGTTATGACAGGTTGTGAAAGCTGTTAAATTATTCACAAACCAAACAAAAGCAAATATAGGCACCTGTGGGAAAAAGGAAAAAATCCACAGTGATGTTCATATTGGAATGATATTTTCAAGGCTTGGTCTGAGGTATTTGCTTTCCACACCAACTAATATCTAGTGGAGCTCATGGGACTAAAATTCTGAGTGTAATGGGCTAATGCAGCTCCTCAGTCCTTCATTCTTGATGCACTTAGTTTTCACTGGGGGTTTTAGGTGTCCAGAGAAAAATAGTTTGGGCCCTTTACATTAGTAACAGTATGTGTCACGTACATAGTGTACTTGAGCACAGCAGGAAACAAAAACGGAAAATGCAAGAACTGGCTCTCATTTCTACACATGTGTACAGACAGTCTAAAAATAAATAAATGAATAAAACAGTATCTTTTCTGATGGTATTAAAAACCTTCATCTCAAATTGCTAGCAATTGAATCAGGGGCTCTTAACACCTTGGAAGACAAACTCAATATCTTGAATGTTCATGCTTTTTGTATCAATTAAGCATCAGTTCAGGAAAAGAATTAGCATTATATTGAATACATGAATTGTCGCAGGTTTGTGAACCACCTGCCAGAACGTCTCAAGATATGTACTTTATAGAAGCTATGCAGTTTCTTTAATAGACCATTTTCTTTTACTGAAATATCCCTGAAAAATGTTCTGTTTTAGTAGAAAATTCACGGTGATGAATGTATTTTAATTTAAAAAAAATCACATTTAAAAGATAGATTGGTACTGGGCCTAGAGACTGGTACACTAATCTGTGTTATTAATACATTGTTATAGGATTGAATAATTATTTGTTTTAACACATTTCAGGTAAGATATAACATATGATTTTATAGATACACATTACTGGGGATGTGTAAGCTTTTGCAAGAGACAAAGCTAGTGACAACTGGCACAGATTAACCTAAATATTTGTAATAGACTTTTCAGTGCATATAGTAGCTCACTTTCTTTAAAGCCAACACAAAGTGCCCATTGAGTTTATTTGGAAGTTATATTTTGAGGATTTAAACTCTGAAAAATAATCACAGTTGTTAGCTGATGGCCATTTTATTAAAGCAAGACAAAGAAAACATTACACCAGACAGCACAAAACTGGTTAGTTCTGTTACAATCCCCTCTGCATGCATCTGAGCAGAGAGCTTTTAACAGAGCTTACACCTTTGATAGTGGGTCTCCCTTTGGTGAAGCACCTCACTTTTGGTAAATTCAAACCAAGCTCTTATTTCCCAGAATTACTGTGAGTCCATTGTTTTTGATATATCATTCCATAGCAGAAATGGATAAATGGTAAATGGCTAGAAGAATTCTCTAAAGAACAGATAGATCCCATTTGATGTATCATTGATAATCTAAATGGCTTTTAATTGGGCAAAGGAAAGAATCTTAATTAAGTATTATGAAATCAAAGAAAGTCATGGGTAGATTTTCCTTGAGTTGGTTTCTTCTTGAGTTCTTAGGTCTTTGCTGTCCGTGTTAGCTTACTTGTAGAGATGGATAGGACGTGTTATGGAGTGCTTGCTGTTTAAGCAGGATAGCAGAGAACGTGGGTACTTCTGGGTTTTTATGCTCTTCTGTGTCCTATATCTATAGTATGAAGGGGAGCACACCACTTTTAGGCTTGTTTAGTTTTAAGTTGGCTGGTGTCATTGTTTGCATTGACAGTGCCTTCAGAAGTAGGTTTTGTTGTCACCATTAGCTTCTGAATATTCAGGAAGCATAATGAATACATAGAACACTTGTAAATGCCTTTGACCTTCCATGGCAGGAAAATTTCAGATAACTTTTACAGTTAGCTTTAACTCTTTTTCTTTTGATTCAGTCCTTCATCTGACATAGTCCTTCAGTTTTATTAGAGTTTTGCAAAAAATGGTATTCAGTTTTTAAATATCCAGTCTCTCTATTCCTTATATAAAATATTTTAGTTCTCAAACTAGACTTTTTAACATTCTTAAAAAGAGACAGGTTGAAATAGTTGGTAAAGAAATTATGGTTTTCCTCATAACAGTTTCTGGAGAGAGGATTCTTCTTATCTTTCTGAGCCGGATAGTGAAGTGGCTTGAGTAATTTGATTATTGAATTCTCGTTCATAGTAATTACTTATTTATAAAATTACCCATTCATATAAATATTTGATCTTTAAATGGTTTCTTGTGTTAATAAGAATCTGAGCAAGATCATTAGATTTCAGGTTGGTGCATGAAGTATTTTACTATTTACATAACGATTATATTAGGAAACCAAATTAGGTGCTCTCATTTGGTTAAAATTCTTACAAATATACCTTTCAAAATGGTTTCCCATTTCCACCTCTAGGATATAAACAAAGGTTTGGTATACAACATTTATCGAATAAACATTTTTCTTTAAGTTTTGAGGGCACAAGTAAAGGTTTTTCTTGCAAGGGGGGAGGATGCTGGTAGAGGTTGCTTTGTGATCTAGATTTTTTCTTCTGATAATACACCCACACATACCTCTTTGAAGCAGGCTGTGTAAAGAACATCCTTTTTTTAACACCACCAGGTCTTTCCTAAAATATTTTTATTTACAAAGTTTAGTTTTGTGATATAAGAGATTTTCTCTGTACCAAACTTGTATCTCATAAAACAGTGGTTCTCAACTACAGTGTCAGGACACATTACTGTGTCGCCACACAGTGGTAAGTGTGTCACAGAAAGCCAGGAGATCCCTAGATTTGGCCAGGACTGGATGGGCTGGTGTGTCCTGTAGAGTCACAATATGCTGCCATGTGTTTCATGACCTGCAAAGGGTTGAGAACCACTCTCATAGAAGACTGAAGTGTCTGGGTCTAGAAAGTATACTCATTTGCCTTTGTTTGAACCAGGCAGTTGAGAGTTACAGTCTCTATGTTATAGAAATTGAACTTTTATTAAATATTTTGTACAAATCTCAAATTTCAATGCTAAATGCATGTTTTAAACATAGCAGAAAAGAGCAGAAAAGTTAAAGCAAACTAAAGTTAGGGCTGTCTTTTTAAAGCATGTATAAATACTCTTGGAGGTAGTAAATAGTTTTATGACCACAGTGGTGTTATCTTTCTGACATTAGCTGGATGCCAGAAATAAGAAGCCTTCTACAATTTCTTATATTAACTTGAACATTTTGTAACATAACCATCTAAAATCAACACAGATATTATTACATTTTCAAACAACCTACCTATGACATATTTGTAGCTATATTTTAACATTCAGTAACGGTCTGAAGAAGTTTGCAAAGGCCTAGCATTATAATAAGTTTGAATCATTTTATTAATATTTTTGCATCAAGATTGAGGTCTCTCTACCACATCTTAGTCAATGTGCTCACTTCCATAAGTTGCAAAAATAAGCTTGTTTCAATTCTGTTCATAGGACCACAGCACATATTACTATGAGGTAGGGCCATTCCTCTTTTAAGGGCACTCTGTGTCTGAAGGCTGGTCCAGTGGCAAATGTAATATGTATCCCCAGTAACATGGGTATCATGTTGTTGTCATACCAATAATAAGCATATCTTGGAACTTGCATCCATGCCGTACATGCCATTTCATGTTCTGATTTATGTACTCTAATTTGGGAAACTTGCCTCATGATATGTCTGACTCTACAATGGTATCACATGTCAATTATAGAAGGGGGGAAAAAAAACAGGTCAGCTATTGTAAATTGGCAGATGTCAACTGACTTCTGTGGAGCTACCCAAATTCATAAGAGCTAAAGATTTGGCCTTTCATACATATTTATTTTGTTGTATTGTTAACTTTTGTGACTGAATGCACCAATACACGGCATATGCAACAGAACTCCATTATAGAGTTCTCAAACAGGTAGACAAGATCTGATAGCATATGCAGAGCAGTAATAAAAGTGGTACATACTGGTAGATGAATTTTCACGTCTATATCAGATGAGATTTCATCTCAACACGTTTAAGTCACATCATTTATCACAGGTTCTTACATTTCTTAGAATCCCAGGCTGTGTTCCCATTAGCTATTTATCTTCATATTCATGCTGTCTTTCTATGAGTTTCTGTAGCTTTATGCTATTCATGAAAGAGCATTTGTGTTTTACTTTTATTGCTAGGGCTGAAAATTGGGTCATCTAGAATCATACATTAAAGTGATTATACTAACTACTTAGCACCTACAGCTGCTCTCACTGAAAACATATTTATATTCTTGAAGCAAATTGGCTTTGATCTGAGAATGTTATAGTCAGGTTATACTTCTCTGTTTTAGAGAATCTGTTCCTTCTGCTTGATTGTGTATATCCAAGATGATGAGCAGATTTGTATTTCCAAAGATATATTTCTCCAAATTTGCATTGACTGAAGACCTCAGTATTTCTTTGCATTCCCTATGCCAGTTTTCTGGGTCCTGTAATTTTCTTTTATCTGGTATTTCATTGGTTGCCAGACTATCTCACTCAGTTCTTCTTCTTGAGAATTTTTCTTCCCTTCACCAATCTACCAGCCAAGCATCTTTCTGTTCTTTTTGTGTGTTTTTGAACATATTTTCTACTCCTCACCATTGTACTGTTTCTGAGACCATGGCTGAAAGCCACTTTCTATGATTCTGCTCAATCTACTTGCTATCATTTATTTTATTTCCTCAGAAAACAAACAACTATTACTTAGCCGTTATCCCTGTTTCCCACATACATACTGGAAGGACTCAGTAAATCTGAATGAGATAGTTTAGATAGTGAGATACCAGCCCACACATGCTTCAGATCCATAGGAAGAATCTAAATTGTATATACATGGTGAAAAGTCACATTACATTTAAGAATTAGATTGTGGTTTTGAATACACTGATTTAATCATTTTAAACAATTCAGTTTAAACAGTTATCTTAAAGTGAATTCCATTTGACCATTTCACTGATCCAATAGTTAAACATAAATGCAACTATACAACACAGCACAGATGATGGGATACCAATAAGAAAAGAATCGGAGGGAATACTATGCTCTGCTGTCACATTAGAAATGATGGATCAGAATGAGGAGCATGACCCTGAGTGTATATGAATATATTATGCTATGAGTTAGTCTTAGTCCTGTGAAATTTATCTTTTCATTATTTCAGTCATGTGATTTTAGTGATATATTTATTTCAGTAGAAAACACCAAAAATGCTGCTACCCAAGGAAAATTCCCAAGAGCAGAGCAAATGGTCAAATGGAATTCACTTTATGATAACTGTTTGGGGGGAGGGAGTCGTTCTTTTCCGTGGTCTAATACTCAGTCCATCTTATCATAAAATTCATCGTCATAACTTGAAAGCTATACATGGTATGTCCTAGCAATAGAAAGTTACTTTGTAAATTATGTCAAAAGAATGAAGCTGGAATGTTAGTTGACCTCACCAGCAAGATATACATTTTTGTGCAGGAGCCAGCAAAAATAATAATAGGGATACATTAGGTATTAAAAGCCACAGTTTTCTCTGTAATGTTATTTAGTGAGAAGGCCATACGTTAGACAAGTTTGGGGCTCAAAACTGAAGATATATTAGAGGATGATAATCTAATACCAAAAGGAACAAGAAGATCCAGTTGTTGGAAGCAGAAGTCAGGAAATAAGATATACATTTTTAACAGAGAGGATAATTAATCACTTGAACAGATTACCAAAGAAAATCACTTGTTCCTTATTATTTAGATATTTTAATTGGTCTAAATTGCTGGGGGATTCTGCCTTGTGCTGAGCATCAACCTTGAAAGGGCAGCAGCTGAAGTCTATTAGCAGTTTGCAAAAGATACTAACTCAGCACTTGGCAAACTTCTTCTGATCACTCAGTATATAATTGTCTTATTCCCCTGGTCTAAATTAATTTTAAAACCACTATTTGGCATTGAATTTAAGACTAATAATGAAGTAGTGTCAGGCCATTATTAGAACACAATAATAATCTTTACAGACAATTTTGAAAAGGCTGAAAAGTATTTTATTTGATTATTGAGCCTGTAATGCTGGAGTGAGGCTGTAGTTTGATGTAACAAAGATTCTGTGAATATTAACAAAAAAGATGGCAGCATTCATGACCTGAAGTATATTACAGTTTGTCTGCAATATGGTTCTTATTTAGCTGATTACCTTTAGCCTAAGTTTTGTATTGTAAACAAATAGAACATTTAAGTTCATCTCTTGTGAGGTTAGCTTTTGATTAAAGATAATAATAAATGCTTGTGGTAGCAGCTGATCTGTTTATATCTTCTCATTTACATAATGAGATTAATTAGCTGATGTTACTACAAAGAATGTACTGCATCCCACACCATCCACAGTTGCAGCCATTGTTGTTGACAGGCTGCTGACTTTCCATGGCTCTTGTTATCATTAAATATAAAGTAATAAAAAACCCTCATGGAATTATAGACCTGTGCCTCTGCCATGCCTTCAGAAGATTTCTTTCTAGCTTGGAATTTTCCATTACAAATTACTTTTCTAAAAATAATATATTGAAGTTAACTTTTACTATGTACATTTAAAAAAAATTGATTCTGTACAATAGACCTCACAGTGTTAATTAATAGGCAGAATTGCACTTGGAGTAGCACTGAATCCATATTTTAAAAAAAAAGTAATATTTCTTGGGATAATTTTGCAGACCTTAGCCAGTCCACACTTTCAAGCTCATATTAGTATAATAAAATAAGATAAAGTTAAAGGTTATAGAAATGTTCTATATCCATAATAAAACCTAATAAAAATTGCCCTAAATTTAGATATTAAGCATTTATTTATTTCAATGTTGATTTTCAAAATGGAGTGTGTCTCATTTGCACAGCATACATTTGCCTAGATACTCACGTGCATAGGTATGTGCAGATTGTAATCTATTAGATGTTTTACACACACAAAAGATATATATAAGAAAGTTCGAGTCATCTTGTCATAAACCAAAAAGACCAAATGACACCACTATGAATATTTTACTACAGTGAAAAGAACTAAACCATAAATATGAAAGTTAAGGAATGTCACGTCTGAGTTTTGTTGTGTAAAGTTTTACCCATCTCATTCTGCTGTGGAATTTTATTAGCTGAAAAATAATTTCGGGGTGGACAAGGTTCAATAGTAATCTAAACCTTTCAGAACCACATGTACTAAAAAAAAAAAACAAAAATAAAAAACAAGGAATACTGTGGCACTTTTAATGACTAACAAATCTATTTCTCACATAAACATTCGTGGAGGAAATCTCTCTTTGTTAGATGCTTGAAAATGGAAAGCTTATAGTTTGAGAGGGAAAAATAAATGCACTCAAGTGTTATTCACAGGATCAGTTCACACTGTTTCAGGAAATGAAACAAGTTGTTTTGATTAAGACAGTATGGAAGAACATATAAGAAGGTGGGGAGGTCGAGAGAAATGAAAATCACTGTTTGTAATAAGAAAGCCAGCCCATATCTCTATTCGAGCCTAAGTTAATGGTGTCAAATTTTTTCTTTGAAGTTCTGAGTTAAAATTAATTTATTTAAATACTGGAACAAGACATGTCTTTCAGGGAGATTGAAATGTTCCCTGACCTGCTTTCTGAATGTTGCTATTGCTAATGTCAAATTTGTGTCCATTTATTTATTCATTTGCACAGAGACAGTCCAAGTTTGTCCAATGTATAAGACCAAGGGGCTTTGTTGGCACATGATGTCATATATCACAATGGTAGATGAGTAGGTGAATGAGCTCTTGATGGAGTAGCTAGTTTGAGTAGATCCTATGATGGTGTCATTAATGTAGATATGTAGGCTTAATATTGGGGAACTATCTATAAGCAAGGAGAGGTCTTCCTCCCAAGGCTGGAGAGAGTGAGAGATCATCTTGCAGGGTAGGCTGTAGATCCTTGATGATATGTTGCCAAGGTTTGACTTAATGGCTGTAATGACACCTAATCAAATCCTTGTTTGTTTTGCTGAACAAGACTGGCATAACTACCCCTTTGGATCATCTACTAAAGACAGTCATTTTGGGGGATAGGTATAGTTTTAGATGACTTATTATGTTATTTATAATTATTGTTTACAATTACTTAGAACTTAAATCTCTAGAAGATCTTAGCATGTGATTTTATTCTTTCCAGCTCATGTTACAACAAAATTTTAAGCATTTAAAATGGGTTTTACTTCTAGAGATCAAGAAAAGTACATCAGGAGTCAAAAAAGAAAACAAAATAGGCCTCACTTAAATTTTTCTTTAAAAGCAGCAAACAGTTATTGGCAGACTGATTCTTTTTCACTTTTATTCAGCTTCTGTCATGGCAAAAAAAAGTAAATTTGTAACCATTTTCCAACAATGAAGAGATTTTTTTAAAACCAATTTGAATATTTTCCTGTTTTAAAATTTAACCAGCAAATGTTCAAATTGATTGAAAAGTTAATCAGGCTTGAATATAATACAGGTGAATTTTCATGTAATAGTGGTGCTTATTCATTAGTGTCTTGCTGTCGTTTAAAACAAAAATCTATAAATAAACAATACTTTGAGCAGTTTTTGCTAAAGTAAGCTGCCAAATAAAGTTTGAATTTATTTCAATAGAACAAAAAATTTCCACTGACAATGAACAAAATTAAATAATACCCTATCAAATCAAAGAATTTCAGATTAAAGAGAGAAATTATTAATAATACATGACTAAAGAGCTGGGGGGAAAAGTTAAGGAATTATGTAAAAAATATCCAATTTAAAAACTGATGTGCAGAACTGTAAAATCAATACAAAATGCTGCTATTGACTTAATGGAAATTTTAGGGGTTGCATATATGGCTGATCAATCATGAGATTGGAATGTCTCAGATGCTGGAGATAAACTGCAATCCGTTTAAAAAAAATAAAAAAAACCTTTATTTAATGCCAGAAAAAGAGAAATGCTATAGGTAAGCTTCAATCTGAGATGTCATCTAAATTGTCCATCTCATACTGAGAAATAAAGGAGCATGCTCTGTTGAAGTTTGTAAAATGGCAGAAGATTTAATTCAAAGGAAGAGCTATCTCTATTGGTTCTCCACACCCTGTAGGTAGCAGGAGGCTGCATAAGATGCTGGCTGCTTTCTATGTAAAGCCTTTGATAATGGGTCATCTCCCTAGCATCCTGATTACCTGGAAAATGGTACGCAGGCTCTTCCCAACTCTCTTAGTTTGCAGATGGAGGTGGGAAATGTATTTAAGACAATACTCTCTTCTTTTCTACTCCCTAGCTCACAGGGACAACACTGTTAGCTAAGAAGAAGGTATATCTTTGTATCGTATTGCCATTTTAAAACTCTCCGCTACGTGAGTAATATTCTGGTAACAAGGTGAAAACAATTGTCATGTTGGGGCTGGCTGATATTGCTTTCAAGAGCCAGGTCACCGCACAGGATTAGACAAATGGGTTAAGTGGAATCTGAGTGTACCCACAGGAAGGTGAAAGGTTTTGGTAGGTTTTTTCATGAAATTCAATAAAGACAAGTTCAAAATATTTCACTTAGGAAGGAAGAAAATAGACAACTACAAAATGGGGAACAGCTTTTGGGGTGGTAGTATTGCTGAAAAAAGATCTGTGTGTTATAGTGGGCCACAAATTTAATGTGAGTCGTCAATGTGATACAACTGCAAAAAGGCCAGTATGGTTCTGGAGCCTAACAGGAGTGCTGTGTATAAGACGTGACGTAATTTTCCCCAATCTACTTGGCACTTAGAGGCCCAGCTGGATTACTGTGTCCAGTTCTCGGCACCACAATTTGGAAAAGATGTGGACAAATTGAAAAAAGTTTGGAGAAGATAAGAACAATGCTAAAAGTTTTCTTTAAAAAAAAAAATCTTTCCTGTGATGAAAGGTTAAAAAATGGGAATGTTTCATTCTTGAGAAAAGTACTATGAGGTGGGACCTGATAACAGTCTTCCAGT
Source organism: Podocnemis expansa (assembly GCA_007922195.1). Lineage (NCBI taxonomy): Eukaryota > Metazoa > Chordata > Testudines > Podocnemididae > Podocnemis > Podocnemis expansa. The sequence goes on from ML681979.1 coordinate 25,638,922, forward strand.
ATGTTAAGGACTGTTATAGAGAGGACAATGATCAATTGTTCTCTATGGCCACGAAGGCTATGTCTCCACTAGCCAAAGCTAGTTTGAATTTGTTAGTTTGAATTAAGAAGTTCAAAGTTAGTTCAAACTAACCTCATGTTTAGAAGTTTGAATTAAGAATGTGTTCTAGTTTGAGCTAATGCTTAGTTTGAACTAGAACACATTTTTAGTTTGAACTAACTACCTGAGTTTGAACTGATTATGTTCAAACTAAGTGTTAGTTTGTGTCCACATTGCGCTTAGTTTGAACTAAGCATTCCTTAGTTTGAACTAAGAAATTTCTTAGTTCTAACTAAGGAAAACTTAGTTGTGGCCATGGGTTAAATCAGTCTGGATTAAGGGTGTGTTCACACAGCAGTCTTATTTCGAAACAACAGAGGTTGTTTCAAAACAAGAAATGCCACGTTCACACGACGTACCGTTTTTTCGAAACAACGGAACCTGTTGTTTCGAAACAACAGCGTTGTTTCAGAACAATTTAAACCCCATTTGGTGATGAAACAACATTGTTTTGAAACGATTGTTTTGGAACAATCCTGTCAGAACATTTTATTTTGAAACGACAGTGACTCATTTCGAAATAGCTGTTGTCCGAACATCCTATTTCGCTTTGAGCTTTTTTCCTTAAGTTGAATTAACATTTTCTTAATTCAAATTAACTTATTTCGAAATAACGCCTTATTTCAATACAAGTTGTTTCAAAACAACTTGTATCAAAGTAACCCCCTGTGTGTGAACATAGCCTAAGTCTCCTTAATCCAGACTAATTTGCCAGTGTAAACATAGCCAAAAAATATGACGTTTAGCAAGGGACTTAATCTGCAGTAAGGGAGATTTAGGGTAGATATTAGAAAATATTTGTAACTATAATGGTAGTTTAAAGTTGGGAATAGGCTTCATGGAATTCCCATCAATGGAAGCTTTTAACAATGAGTTGGACAAACACTTGTCAGGATGTGCTGGGTTTATGTGGGTGTGTGATAGTGAAGGGGGCTGGATTTGATAACTTCTCAAAATCCTTCCAGCCTTACGTTTTTACAATTCTGTACCTAACCCAAAACTACTGAGAGAAATATAAATTTAAAATTAGGAGAGATCTCCACAATTGTATAACCAAAGAGAACCATGCTGCCTTAGACCATTTCACCAGTTTGTCCAAATAATTTTGAATTGTGATCCTGTCCTCCAAAGCACTTGATATCCTACCAGCTGAGTATCATCCACAAACTTTATAAATGTACCTTCTATGCCATCACCTAAAATTTAGATCATTGATGAAAATATTGAACAGAAATAGACCCAGAACTGATTCCTGTGGCAACCTGCTCGTTATGCCCTTCCCGCATGACTGTGAACCTTTGATAGCAACTCTCCAGAAGTGGTTATCCAATTAGTTAGGCACACATCTTACAGTAGCTCCATTAAGGTGGTACGTCCCTGGTTTGTTAATGAGAAGGTGATGCGAGACCATATCAAAAGCTTAACTAAAGTGTAGATGTACCACATCTCCCACTTTATCCACAAGGCTTGTTTTCCTGTCATAGAAAGCTATCAAGTTTGTTCAACATGATTTGTTCCTGACAAATCCTTGCTGACTATCACTTAACACCTTATTCTTCTCTAGGTGTTTGCTAATTGGTTCCTTAATTATTGGCTACATTATTTTTCCTCGTACAGAAGTTAAGGTGACTGGTCTATAATTCCCTGGGTTATAATTCCCTGGGTTATCCTTATTTTCTTTTTTATAGATGGGTGCTATATTTGCTCTTTCCAGTCCTCTGGGATGTCTCCATTCTTCCATGACTTTTCATAGATAGTAGCCCATGGCTCCTTGAGCATTCTAGTTTGACCGCATGTCTCCTAAAAAGTTGACTTAATGATATTCTTGGGGCTAGAATTCATAACTGAGGGGAAAGAATGAAGGCATCAGAATAGAAAAGAGAAATTTGAGTTGATCCATAAAAGTTATTAAGTGGAAGGTCAGAAAATATATTTAAAGTGATATGCAAGATGGGCAGCTGAACAATGCAATATTCTGACTGACACGGGTAATATCCAGGAACAGAGAAGAATGTCATGAAAAAACATCTAAATGAATTTATATGCTAACAATCCTCAGGCTTCTATATTGCACAGAAAAATGAGAAGAAAGAATCATAACTACCTACATTGTCAGACCTTTATTAACTACTTTATTAACTATTTTCCTATTCTTAATTCCCTTGCAATTCTCATTTTAGGTCATATTTTTTCAGGACTGCTTTGTATTTCCCCTTTTTCAGAAATCAGCCTGAAGAAAGGAAACCAAGAACATTCTATGTTGGGGGGGGCGGGCGGGGGTGTAGCATATACCTGAATGGAGCTAAGGGAGGAACAAGAAGTAGCTGGACCAGGTAGAGAGAGCACCCGTCCAGGATGGTGTAGGTAGCATTTATACCCCAGGAAGTTCCATCTCTTCCAGCAATCATGGGTTAGCAACGTCCCACCCTTCCACTCATGGGACCAGAGAAGGATTGGGTTTTATGATCTAGAGTGGATGTTGTTCTAGTCTCCTTACCTTTGGGGCTGGGCAGGAATTTTTCCCTCACCAATTGATTGGCTGAGATGAGGTGGATTTTTTTGCATTCTGCATGGCAGGTCAGGGACCCAGTGAGCTAAGCAAGTAGGTCAGGTTCAGATCTTTCATTTTAGTCAGTAAACACTGTGGTAGGTGTCCAGGGCAGGGCCTTGTTACAATGAAAATGAAGTTCCCTGATAAACAGGAATTGAAAGGGAATATAGGAGGAGGTGTTCCCAAAGAGAGCAGGGAAAGGGAAGTTAACATCTGTTTCAGCAGGATGATGCTCCTTTTTCCACTCTCCCCTTTGCCCCCATAGAAGGGAAAAATGGTAAGGTCCCAGCTAGTGACACCCTCCTAATAGATCGGTTTGCTTAAAGAAAGAATGTGACTTGCCCTGTGCAATTTATTGCGATGTATTCTTAGCTCTGTTAGTTGCAATATAGTTAAAGTTTAATTGCGTACATTAAGATCCATTGCATCTTGTGGTCTAATAGTGGTTCATTAACTGGCTGCTTTGTTGCCAGTTTTATTGAAGAGATTAAGAAATATAGGGACATGAAAACTGACTATTTTACCTCTTCATCCTGGGGTAGGTTCGCACTTTGATGGGGTGATGTGACTGTCAGCTATTTCTGTCATATGAAGAAACAGAAGATGTTAGTCTCTAAGATTATTAATATGGCTGGCACCTTTCATAAAAAAATTACTTCACAGTTTAAAATAAGTTACTTTTAGAAAGGTCATGCGATATATATCATTGTTAGTCTTTAAAAGTGCCGCAGGACTCCTTGGTTATTTTTAGAAAGAAGTAGTTCCACCATTCTATCTCCACCAAAAGTGATTATAGGTAAAATACAGCCTTCCTCAGTGGTCATTTCCATATAAAACCCAAGATGAAGCCAGGGTAATCAGTGCTCTAATCATTCATTATCTAAAGATAAAAGATTTAAGAGTCCTTCATTATGGACTGTTTTATGTGACTGTCAGAGAGAGATGAAGTCTTTAACACCTTTAGAACATCTTCACATGAAAAATCTAGGAATAGGCACTGCATGTGCATTTTAAATTTTCTAAATATCTTTCTTCCTCTAAAGAAACTGTAACTTTATAACATTTTTAAAATGTTAATTTATGTTATTTTTAGAATCAGGAGTTGTAACATGATGTGTGCCCATTATTTGTGATATCAGAAGTATTCCCTTCGCTCTATTCTTTCTATTCCTTTTCTTCATCTCATCACTCTTTAGTTCCTTCCTACCTCTCTATTTTCTTTTTCCTGCTCCTTTTGTACTTTCTGTCTGTTATCAGTACTATGTTTTTTATTGTTTAAAGACCAAAACTAATGTTATTGGTACATACAATGCCAGAGTATTCCATAGAGACCAGTGAGATCATGCACACAATGTGCAGCTCTTCTGGTGGGGACACAAGGAAACAAACAGCATTTTATTGAGGAAATACAAATTAGTTTTATCAGGGAGAGTTATGCAAACAGCAAAGGAAAAATGGCATATTAAAAGAGAGTGCAAATTTGCCATTCTTATGTAATGCCCATGAATACCTTTTGGATTATTTTCTCCATTTTACTGAAGACTTGACATTTAAAAACAACAAATATGTTCTGGTTAGTTTGAACCCTTGAAAAATTATTGATCTAGCTAACTTCCATCTGATGCGAAAAGAACTCTGTATTTTAGCCTTAGTTAGTACAAATTTCAGTAAAAACCAGAATATTTTAGTTAATCTATTAAAAGCTATAGTTTGCATAGTTATAAATCTTACAGCAAATATAATTTATCACACATAAATGTATCTCTAAGGTTGACAAGATAATATAGATAGACACTATAGAGTTTGGATATATTACTGAAATCTGAGAAACTTCTAACAACAAGATGGTTAATTTTTTTAAATGTTGCCAAGTTCCAAAGGGGCAGCTGTGTTTATCTAGTTCAGTAAAACAAACAAGGCGTCGTGTGGCACTTAAAGACTGTTTGTTTGGGGTTTTTTTCAGTATGTGACATTCATGATCATGTGGCACTTAGTGTATGTCTACACTTGCAAGTTACTTCAAATTAAGGAGGCTTAGTCTGAACTAACTCAGTACCTGTCTACACTAGGCTTTCATTAGTTTGAACTAGTAAGACCTGCCAGTTAGTTTGAACTAAGCTCTTAGTTCGAGCCTCAGTTCAGTCTAAGGATGGTGTAGACAAGGATTAACCCTTAGTTCTAATTTAATAAATTTGAATTAAGGGCGGTTAGTTTGAATTAACAAAATGGACTAACTCAAGTTAAGGTTAAGTCGAATTAGTATACTTTGGTAAATCAGACTAACAAGTTTGAGTTTAGTTCAAACTAAACTCAAACTTATTAGTTCAAATTAACAAATTCGAACTAACTTTCCTCATGTAGAGAGAGCCTTAAAGAATAACAAATTTATTTATTGCATGAGCTTTCGTGGGAGAAAATCCCACTTCTTCAGATTTTCTCCCACAAAAACTCATGCAATAAATAAATTTGTTAGTCTTTAACTGCCACAGGACTCCTTGTTTATGAACTAGACCAGGTGTGGCCAAACTGCGGCTCGGGAGCCACTTGTGGCTCTTGAATGAAAAATTGAGGCTCCTGGAAGAACATCAGCAGATCAATTTAGGAAAGCAGCCCCAGCCTAGGAGTTCAGGAAGGGGTTGGGATGATGGGGAAAAGTGTGGCACAGTTGGGGATGGCAGGGAGAAGTGTGGCATGGTCAGGATTTTAAAAAACTTGTCACTAGCCTCCAGTCTTCTACACTGAGCAGCAATTAAGTTTTTGCTGTATAGGCCTAATTTTCATGGTAACCTTAAGTAATTATTAGAATCTGACATAAATAGGAACAATATTTGTCCTCTTTTTACCATAAAATTAAAGTGTGCAATGAATTTTAAACTTAGTAATTTTGGGGTAGGTAGAAGTATATGGCTATAGGGCTCAGTGCAGCTCTCAAAGTTTTAATAATCAACTTGTGTGGCTCTTGAGTTCCGTAAGTTTGGCCACCCCTGAACTAGACTATCTCGGCTGCCCCTTTGGAACTTGGCATTCATGATCATCTATCCCTTTTTGTCGCAAACTGTTGCATGCTTAGAAGGATATTGGTATTCATGAACTAATTCACTGGAAAAGGTTGCTGCTGGGGCTAAAAATTAGTACATTACTCTGCAGTCAGCAGAAAAGGCAAGAAGAAACTTACTAGCTAGTGCTTCAGGATGAAAGTGATTTTAATGATTCAGGTCATTGCATCTACATATGTAAAGAAAAGATATATTTTAATTTCATCCATACTGCAAAGAATACTAGAGATTATTTAGTTACTGATGGCTCCTTGTACTGGAAAAACTGATGGAGTAATGATTGGTGATCATGAACATATGCATCGAAAGCATCACTTTATAAACCATCAACATGCCTAAGAGGATGAAAGAAACACTGATTTTAGCTATGGTCTGGAATAATAACTAGCTTGATCTTTTAACATGATTTAGTTACATAGGTGATATTACATAGGTGAGTTTATTGATGAAGCATGTTCTAATTAGCTGTGCAATATTGACTGGTATTTTTCATCTGATAATGTATGTGGAACTGTTATGTATTTAATACAACTACAGGAAAGTAGCCAGGGTATCACTGTTTTGAATGTGTGGTTCTAAATCAAGGCTATTGGTTTATCTATTCAGTACATGTTAAACAATTTACATATACGTAATTGATGCATTTGTGTCTGCTTATGCTGATTGTTTACATTTTGCCTGCTCAATATTCATTTTGTAGGATTTAATCGAGCAGATAACTTTTATACCAGTTGAATAAGAACATACTGTTTGAATAGATATGAGTCCTCATAATTCATTCTTTATTCGGGTACTTAATAGTGAATTACAACTTTTAAGTAAATCCAGTAGACTGTAAAAGTACTGTTTTCATATTTTCTTCTGGCTATTGAAAGACAAAGGTGATTTATTAGAGTTTGGTAGAGATTTCATTTTCCTTGCAATCCATTTCAGTTACCTAAAACACTGTTTGGGCAGATGACAATTAAGACTGTATTTCATTCACAAAATGAACATTCTACTGCTGCTTAGCACTCACAATGCTAGAATTTAATAATCTGTCATGAGTGCATAGTGCTGAAGGACAGCTCACATGGTGTGAATGTAGCACTCGGTCCTTCTCTCACTGAAGTCAGTGGAAATTTTGCTATCCCACTTCAGTGGACAAACAGTCAGTCTTAGTTTTCAGTACTGAAAATGTTAAAAAAGCAAAAACCAAACCCCTCAGAATATGAATAAACAAAAAAACCAAAATCAACAATTTTTTATTTAGTTAAAAAAAGTTTCTTGCTAGCTTTGATAGATAAAATATAATCAATATTGAAGTCAGTTATATTTTAATTTATATTTCTATATAAGCCTTATTAATATTCATATAAATAAGAAGCTGCAAAAGGCACATGAAAGTACAAATCAAAGAGCTATAATAAAACAAGAATGATTACAAATTAAGAGAGAGCAGCTACTTATTCATTCACTTTCATTCATTTATTATGCAAAGTGCAAAAACAGTTACTAAAAAATCAGTGTTTCAGGGTTACTCAAGCTCAGTTTTTTAAAAGTAAGTAATATGCAAATCTATCATAATCCTAGAATATGTAGACTGAAAAAATGGCCTCCATACAAGATTTTACTGAATTAGGAAAACTTTCATATTTGACACCAACTATGGATAGCCTTTTAATAAAAGGTACAAAATTGTTATTACGCAGTAACTGCCAATATTTCAAAACACTGTTGTGTCCAGAAAGCAGAAATACAGTTAATTTATCTATAATTGGAATTAGTGTAGACATTATTTTTAGTATGTTTATACTGTTTGTGAAACAATATTTAATCCTTGTTAATTATACAGATTGGCTGCAGCAATCATAGGAATGGTAAGAACACTGTTGCTATGGAGATAATTGGAAACAGCTTCAGCTCGGTGCTGTAATGATGTTCATCCTGAATAGGAGTTTCAGTGAAAAAGATGGTCAGACAATCTTGAAGGGAACTATAGGTGACTCATGTCATATTGGTCTAGAATCTGAAGTTCCTTCTCCTTGTTTTAATCTAGAAAACTCCATTCACTTCAATTAGATTTGCACTTTGATAACCAAATCTGAATTGACATCTTAACTTCCTTAACTCACAGACTATAAGGTCAGAAGAGATTGTTATGATCATCTAGTTTGACCTCCTGCACAACGCAGGACACAGAACTTCACCCACCAGCTCCTTTAATAGACATCTAACCTAAAACTGAGTTATTAGTCCTCAAATATTCTGCCAGTTTATTTTCCTGTCCTGCAAAAGAATGATATAGGTGCTTAAATGTAGGCATGCAAATAGCCTAACTGAATCTTTGCAGGGTCACAGTATAGGAAATTATTAAGTAAAACTGAACATAAACATTAAGGTGACATGCAAAGGAAAAAACTGGGGTAGTGCTATATTTTGTTTCTTTTATGATTTATGAAGATGGCAGAAATGTTTTGCCAAAAAACAAATTGGTGGGGGTTGGAGAATTTATGTATGCCTGGTCCCATTTCCTCCCTTTAAAAAAAAAAAATCATTCTGGCCTTTTTATATACATCACTACTACCACCACTCTGTTGCCAATGGCAGCAAACAATATAGCAAAAGAATACTTCACTCCAGTGATCCTCAGAGAACCATTACAAGCTGGTAGAATTTAGATTAGCCCTGCAGTTGTAGTAAGTAGTGCCAAGGACTTAACTAGCCCACGCATTTGGAAAGCACAAAAAAAGGCTTAAAGCTGCTTTTCCCAACCCTCTTTAGCTGTGCTGAGTAGAGGTCTGGGTCCTATATCTTTATCTTCTTGTGTCCTCTGTATCTAGTCTATTCTGGCGGTCATTCTGCACTGGGGTTCAGTACCAGTGGAACAGTAACAATGCCAGCACCATACCACAGGGAAATGTTAGGAAGAATAGACTAAAGTAGACAAGGTCTTCATTGACTGGGATTTTAATGAAGAGTTGGTATCACAAGATTCAAAAGGGAAAGATGAGCAATTGATAGGGGATGATATTGTTAGGTTGCCTCTTTAACAACAATAAACAAAAACCAACATTTCAAACTTTTATTTCAATAAATAATTATTCGATAGCTAACAAATGTTTTGGACAAATGCCATCTTTGATAAAGCTTCAGTATCCTAATCCCTGTAGTTACAGTGTGAAAACTGATATACACTTCCATAGCCCTCCATAGACTCCTCCAGCTAGCCAAGGAAGACAAGTCTTGAAATTTGGAAGATAAAACAAGCAGAACCCCACCACCAAACTTATCCTATTTTTCTCTTTCAGAAAAATCTTTGATATCTTTTATATATATCGTAAAGAAGCAAAAAAAGGAACTACTCCATTTTTTAAAATGGCCTTTACAGCTTTCTATGAAATGTAGTTACAAGTCTTGAATTCTTTAGGAAATTAATACATGAAAAACCTACAGGATTTCTTTTAAATGTACTAAACTATAAAGCCTCATATCTTTATCTGTTGGATTAAATGCTCACGAAAATGGAAACTGAAATGCTAGTGTAGATGAGGTTGAGGCATCAAGGCCCTAGACATACCATAAAATGGACCCCCCCCCGTCTTTTCCCCTACCACCCATCCCTTCATTGTGACTATGCCCCATACATGAGATAGCACTGACAAGGGTCCCTCATGTCACCCAGAGAAGTATGGCAAGGAACCTGGGGCCATCCTCTTGATCCCACAATGGCAACTATGACCCCCTTCTCCCCAATGAAGGGACCCTAAAGGGATGCCCAGAAGCCTAGGTGTGTGTGTGTGGGTGAGTAAATAGCCTAGGTTGCTTCACCAACATAAACTATTTTCTGATGAGGCAGTGTTGGCAGGACCCTAATACAGTGGATCATGGAGTTAACACTCTATTTGACTGTGTGGGGCAGATCGCAGTACTCGGAACTATTGTATCAAGGTCAGGCAGCCTGTGGACTCAGATAGATATTGTGTCAGTTACACTGGATTCATATTCTCACTTCTTTCTTTTGCAACTGTGAGGACTAAAAATTTACCTTTTAAAAATAAAATGAAAGAAGAAATTCTGAGGTAATCACAGAAACCTAGGAGAGAGGTCTCTGCTGCAGACCAGTAGTACCCTATCATAGATCTAGTCTCTTCTGACATCTGGGAACATTGTTAAAGTACTCAGTGGCTTTTTGATGACTTGTGTTAAAGGGATTTTCTCCCACGAAAGCTCATGTGAAAAATAAATCTCTTAGTCTTAAAGTGCCACACGTCTCCTTGTTCTTTTGTGTTAAAGGAACAGCCAAGTTCAATTCAGTTCCTAATTGTACTATTGGCAGGTGATTGCATTTTAGTAGAAAAGCTAGACTATGCTTTCAAGACTAAACTACCTTCAACCAAAAACTTAGCATCAGAGAAATTTATCATCCAGGTTAGCCATCTAGAACATGTATACAACATTTAATGTGCACACATAAAAGTCCGTCAGCCAACTGGCAATCATCCATGGAACAAGCTGATATGCACTACGCTATTATAAGATTTAAAATGTGACTTACTCTGAGTCAGTGTACAGGCATCAAACTCTTACTCACTGAGGAATTTTCAACTACATTGAAGCTGGTAGGATTTGACCTGTGTGTAAGGACTACTCAGATGAGTAAGGGGCTGCAGAGTCAAGCACTTATTCTCTTATTGAGCTTAATGGTACATATCCATTGCAATAGTAACTTTAAAAATCATGTAGTTCTTGTCATTCATATTCAAGGCGCTAAATTTTATACTCTGTTACAGGCTTTCAGGAACACAGTATAAATGTAGTAATGTCTTGTACATAGATCCTTCTCTCTGATGCTTGTATATTTTCGGTAGAACATCTTTTTGATGTTTTTGGAGGAAGATAACAGTTTAATTTAAAGGGACAGTGTTTTCTTGATAACATCTGTGTGTCCTTAGGGATTCAGATTTTTTAAGGATTGGGGTTTTATATACAGCATGCTAAGAAATGCACTATAGCATTCTATTGGAAGTATCAGAATGTCTGTGTCCTTCCCATATAAAGCAAAAGTGGTTTGTCACATGTGGGGAAGGGGACCTATTTTAAGCTCATTGTCTATGTCTACACCAGCAAGTTAGTCTGGACTAATTTAGCCCATGGCCACACTAGGCTTTCCATTGTTCAAACTAAGAAATTTCTTAGTTTGAACCAAGGAACACTTAGTTCAAACTTGTTAGTACCGGTGGTTAGTCTGGACTTAAGTGCTGAGTTTGAACTTTAGTTTAAACTAAGCATGATATGGCCATGGACTAACACTTAGTTTGAACTTAAAAAGTCCAAACTAAGCTAGTTAGTTCATACCAATCACACATTCTAGTTTGAACTAGAATGCACAGTTAATTTGAATTTATAAGTGTCAGGTTAGTTCGAACTTACTTTTACTGATGAAGACATAGGCACTGTGCCCCAGGTGGGCCACTAAAAAATCTCTTTGGGTACTGCAAAGCAGCACAGTACATTTTCTAAGACCAGAGGAGAGATGTTTCAGCTTCCACTTGAAGTTTCTCTGAAGCTTACAATAAAAAGCTGTTGTGTGATGAAAGGTGATCAAGCAAATATTTATACAGAAGACAGAGTTTCTTTATTAAGAAAATAGTAGTTTTCTTACAGATGTTGCAAGATGTTATTTTTTCCTGTTTTTTGCATCTCACAATGACAGAGGTGACTAGGTGTGCTGTTAATATTGTGACAGACTAACAAACCTGGATAAGTGGCAATAAAAACACTCTAGACTTGTATGTGTTTCATACTTCCCTGTGATAGCTCTTTGGACAAGAATGGATTAAGGCTTAACTGTGCCCAGTTCCGTGGAAACATCAAGGCCCTCACAAAAGTCAGATCCTCCCCACATAGGAGTAAGATTCTTCTTCACAGCCGAGCCACCTTCACTCCTCTTCTGACAAACTTTCTTATCTATCTTTTACTTCTTACTGCTTGTTCTTCTTGCCAGATGAGGCAGAGAAACCCACCTATCCATCCCAAGTAGGCTGCCTTAATCAGTCCCTTATTTAGGGTAGTGGTATGTCATCAGGTTCCCTGAGGAAACGTCAGCCAGTGACAATCTAGTTCATCAATAAATTCCACATTCCATTTCAGAATGGAGGATTATAAAATTCTGTATCAACTGTTCTTCAGACTAATCCCATTGTGTGTTATTTGTACATTACAGTACTGATAATCAGTAGTAATACAACTCATATCATGAAACCAGACTGTGTTAGTCTAACTTAACACCTCCAAACATAAAGTGAGTCAAAGTGAAGTTTAAGTTCCCAGGTCTATGTGATGGTGATTGCCAACCCAGCACTACCATTAGAGTTAAGACAGCATCTGGTATTAGGAATCTTAGATGTTAGACTTCTTTGAGTACCTTTGTCTGTCTCTTTGCTAGTGTGGGATTGTTCCTTAGAGTGTAGTTCCCAATGCTCTTTCCAGTCTTTGTCTGCAGCATCAAAAAGAAGTGCTATAAATAGAAAGTACTCAACTTCAAACAGGCATTTGCTGTTTTATGAAGCTGAAAGGAAAAAACACACCTGGCTATGTGCTTTGGTTTTGAGTTAATTTTGTGAAACACCTGTTAGTTGTTGGGCAAGCTGGAAAATAAAACTGACTCAACCAGAACATCATATGTCCCAGCCACATCTATGTTGGTGAAACCAGGTAGTCACTGTGCTCTCAAATGAGCTAATACAGAAAAATGTTAGAAGACACGAACACCTTATAGCCTGTGGGCAAACACTTTTTATAAAGTGTTGACTGCATATGTGATCTCATCCTCAAAGGAAACCTGCACAACATCTTCAAAAGCCAAGCTTTGGAATTTAATTTCTTAACTCTGCTACACACTAAACGCTATGGACACAACAGAGACACAGTGTTTGTGAATTATGTCACTACCTGATGGACCTCTAATTGCCAACTTCTTCTTAAGTGGTCTCCCACATAGCTTAACCCCTTCTGCTTAACAGTCTGTGCCAACTTGTATTTACTGTAGCTCAGACACTCTGGTTTCCTTCCTCAGATGTGAAGAAGAGCTCCGTGAAGCCTGAAAATGTTTATGATCCACCAACAGAAGTTGGCCCAGTAAAAGATACCACCTCACCTATCTTATCTGACTTATTTATCACGTTCTTAAGACTTTATTTTTTCTTCCGTAGTAGGATCATTGCATTTACCCAATAGGAAGACATAGAATATACTCAATAAATTATAGCTTTGCTTAAAGGAGCCAGTCACATTTGACAAACTACTCATCCAACCTTTGAGGTCTTTCGAATACATGATTCTATAATAATGAATATAGTTATTTTGATGTAGTCTGGTTATTTGTTCTCCTTTTTTGTAAAGTATAGCCAGTAGCAAACAGAGACTCCTATGTCCAGTCCATTGTGAGCAAAGCTGATAAGATACATTTATTAACAAACCTGTGTTTTGTTTACCTTATTTGTTAATGTTGGCAGTTAAAAATAGTGAAGTATTATTGTATATATTCAGTAGATACATGCAGCAGGCCACCATATGTCTGTGTGTATTTCTACCTCTTTGAAGAACCATCACATTTATTTTATTGTAAGAGAGAAAGAATTGAATATAAACTAGAGAGTATATAGTTTGAGAGACATCAAATCAATGTACATTTGGGTATCAAACAGATGAATAACAATATTTTACTTTAAAAAGCATGTTGAAGTAATTTGCTAATAAAGTGCAGTAGGTTTTGGAGACATTGTTTTATATATATAAATATATATATATATATATATATTTATGTTAAATGTTTTTATTTTGCAAATATAGTACATTTACCCCTAAAATGCCAGGCAGACGGAAGGGGACTTCAGGGAGAACCATCACAAAGAGCACAAGTGTGAGTGGAGAGATATACAAACTGGAACATAATGATGGGAGTCAATCAGACACTGCTGTCGGTACAGTTGGAACAGGTGGGAAGAAAAGACGGTCCAGCCTCAGTGCCAAAGTGGTTGCCATAGTATCTCGAAGAAGCAGAAGCACATCCCAACTTAGCCAAACAGGTGAGTGAAAGATACTCAACTTGAACACAGTTCCCGTTAAATATTGCGTCTTATACTTTACCTGGAGCATGGGCTAATCATACGTGTATGTCCAAATGTAATCCACTGAGAAAAAGTTCTTTCCACTTCAAAAAGAGTTTGGAGTCATTTAATTTGTCTGATTTTTAAGCCTGAGAAAGAATCCATACAATAATGCTTTTCAAATATGTGTTATAAAACTTTTCTGGGTCTTGACATATGAATGTGTTTATCTCTCAGAAGCCTTGTTTATATGTAGGCAAAGAAATGCAGAAACATCTTTGGCATGGTATCAGAGTATGTATAGTATCAAGAGTTTATTGTTGAACATCAATGACGTACTGTATGTACAAAATCTTTGTTGACAGCACAATTCAGTACAAATCTAGGACTTGTAGCCTGCGGCATTTAAAGGTCAGTTATGTAATATGCATAATTTTAAGGTGTAGGTGTAGCACCTACAGTACAAACTTACTTAATATTATTTTTTAGACATTACATCTTATTTCTCAATTAAGGGAAGACCTAGTGTTTTCTATTTAAAAACAACACTAGGCAAATGGGGCCAGTGAATGCACATAAATTAGAGTTCAGTGTGGTTCTTTGTCATGAGCTTCAAGGGTTCCAATTCTTTATTGCTACTTCAGAAACCTTAAAAGCCTTATATCTTTGTGGCCTGAAGGGGAAACCGCTCATACAGAAAGAAGCAAAAAGAAGAAATGTTTTAAGGTTCTCTGTCCTGTTCCTCTTGAACTCAATTAGTTTTGCTATTAAATTCAGTAGGAATAAGATCAAGACCTTAATGTCCCTTGTTGCTAAAAGAAAAGGAAAGCTTCAGAATAGTGCAGTAGTGGGGCATACTGCAGTATTTCCATCACACAGGATAATCTCAAAGTGAAGGTAAATCTCAACATTGCGTATTGTATTATTATGTATATCACTTTCATTATTTAAACAGTCATATGTTGTTCTTTTCCTCTCGTGAGTAGTAAACGCAAGTTTGTTTTTATAGATATTTTAGGCAGTTCCAAAAGAATTTTTAAATATGCATGTACTTCTAGTCTTATGGCTGTAAACTGAATGCGCATACTAAATTGTCATTTGATTTATACATTAGCTTTAATTTAAAGTCCAGAATTAGAAGTTTTATTAATACTATGTCATGCTCTCAAAAATGCAGTAAGGTCATTAACACTCTGTCTCATTCATCTATGTAGAAAACAGATTGTTACTTAAAATAATTCATATTACTTCTGATCAATCCAAATTAACTACCGTAATTTAAAACTGGTTTGTCAATATTCACAGCATCTGTGTTGATATATGCCCCCTTTACTGAGAGCTATATATTTTAATTTTATTTATAATCATTATTTTATTTAAAGTTGAAATTTATTTACAGTTTGCTTTGAAACTGCATTCCTTGTGACCTTCAACCCCCACTGAAACAGGAACAGAGAAATAAACCTACTGGATTAGATTTGTGATCTAATATTCTGGTATTCTGTCTTGGACAGTGGCCGGCACAGGCTCTTTAACAGACGGGTGCAGGAAACTCCCCAGCAGGCAGAGGTGCAATAATTTGCCTGCCATGAAGATTCTGCCCTGATCCCTAGTAGTTATAGAGATCAACTTAAACTCTGAACTTTGATATTTTAGATCACTGCTGGTAGGGTTTATTTCTGTTTGTTTAGGATTTTTTAAAGCATTAATTACTGTAACTCTGGATATTCTTGTCATCCATAAAGATACAATAATTCTCTGAATCTTGTTCTAAAGAAATTTAAATTTCAAATCAGTTGAGTTTTAGGTATGCCAGGAATGCAGAATAAGGCTGTTAATTTGTAAAGCTTTTAAAGGAAACTACTAAATTTAGCCTGAAAAGACTCATAATACATTATAATTCTTTAAGAGTATTCAGTGTTTTCCACTTCATGATTGTGTAGTACTTTCAGCCCCACAACAGTGTTTAATGTGATTCTTAGTTTGCCTTATTGCAAGCTCAGTCAGTTCTTCTATATAGTAAAATCAAAGCAAATTCTGTTTAACCATGATTTCTCTAAGCATTTTTTTAAACCAACAATACAGAAATACCCAGTATTAGAATTCAGGGTAAGTCTTCCCAAAAGGACCTACTTAGGAGTTATATTGGCCTGATAGACATAATTGTTGACATTCATTTGGTAAAATTCAATAATGCAGTTTCAGTTTTCCTTCACCTGAAGGGACAATGAAGAATATTGTCTAAATTTATTCAGTGCAGTAATGTGAAGTTTAAACCAGGGAGTTTAATAAATTGCATTTTATTGGATACATATAGGCACCTATGTATAAGGCCTGATGCTGTCTTTCCAAGGGAAAACCAACAGCATGGAACTAAGCAGTTAAATCCTGAGCCCTAACTCACAGAATTGCTGGTACCTTTTCTTACCACACAGACGATGGGGGAAGCAGGGATTTTAGTCAACAAACCCTGGGGAGCTTGAAATTACATAGTAAAGTGGGTGATATCACTGTAAATCTCAGTGAATATACAAGAACAGCTAGCCATTCTGGGTTGGTCCCTAAATTCTTTCTTACCCTTGACAGTACACCTGCCCTGGGCTCAAATATAAGATGTACTCTTTTAGTGCCTACATATGTATATATGTTAAGAATATAAAGTTCTTTTTATAGCTGTTTGCTATCTATAGCACCATATGCCTTTCCTATACCTATGTATTTTGAGTGACATAACTGAAATAAATATAGGATTGTACCATATATAAAGAATTTAGTACATGTCTACAGGAAATTGGGTAATTCAGGCCAAATATAGACTTCTATGAACTGTCCTTCATTTATTTTCATGTGTGCTGTACTATTATAACTCATTGTTGTGTTCTCTATTTAAAATGAAAATGTAGGTTGCTGATTAAATAATGTAAACTAATATTTATCTGTTAGAAATATTTATTTCTTACTAATAGTATTTATCTGTTACTAACATTTAGTATTTATCTGTTACTATTTGAAAATCTTTGAAAAACTCAAGTAGATAGACTTTTTTATAAAATGTTATAATATTTATATCACTATTTATATTGTGTTGCCCTCTAAAAATAGTCAAGTATGCATATGTGCTGTAGATCAGTAATCAGCCAATTGAGCTATTAATACACAGCATGCATTTTTTAAAAAGAATTATGTATAAATATACATAAAGATGTATTAGTGGATTTGAATAGTGCCAATCAGGTCAATTTAGAAGAAAGATTATGCTAATTACCAGAAAATATGCAGTTGGAAGAAACTATTCATGACTTCCATATAAATGGAATCTTCATTTCCAATCTTCATTTTGAGAGCTAAATTAAAATAATGGGCCTGGAACAGAAACCCAGGTCTATACTTCCACCTCCTTTGGCAAACAAACTCTGGATCCTGGTTCCATGCTTTTCAGATGATTTGAAACTAATCACAGTAACTTGCATTGTGTGTTTCATTTGAACAATAGTAGTTAAAGACTGATTGTCAGCTTTTAACGTTTGAGTGTGTTGATTGATGGCACTTGATGTTGGAAGCCTCACCTTACTTAAATATCGGCATGTGTCTCTTAGAGTTTTGCTTATATACTGTATATTAGATCATATTCCAGGGCAGCAATTCTTACTAAGTAGATAATCTTTCTTTAAATGTAGCAAAAAGTCTACTAGAGGGGGTGGTTTTCAGGGATTGACCTTCCGATCAAGTAGGCAGGTCTTCACAGACCACTCAGTTGATCAGGATTGCAAGCTTGCTGCCGTCAGTAAAGACATGCCCATAGTCTCCTAAGTATTTCCTTAATTAAGGGATAAAGAGATTTCCCACACATTCTCTGCAATTCAGCTTTGCTTTCCCAGCATGTCAATTTCAGAGGAGACACCATCATCCAAGAGCCAGTTACTAATAGTGCATTATTCAATTGAGTAAGCTACATCAGTGGGCTTTTTCCATGCATGCCCACATGCTGACACAGAAACTGAAATGAATTTTACAGAGGGGTAGCCATGTTAGCCTGTGTACAGCAAAAACAACGAGAGTCCCATGGCACCTTTAAAGGAGACATTTGTTAGTCATGACATGAAATTGCTGCTGTTTTCACACACAATTGCTGCTGCACCTGGCTGATTAACAATGAAGACTACTTTCAAAGAATAATGCTGACAGCCATGGATAGAAATGTCATTCTCTGCTGGCTTTATTGAATGACTGAACTGTGTAAATTTTTTTTAAAAAAACAAAACCTATCCAGGAAATACATTTGCATGGGATATAATCATCTTTTGGTGCAGAAGGCGGTAGTATATTCAGTTAGTGAGTGAGTATGAATGAGCATCGGTGTTCAGTGGCAAAAATAATAGTGTTTGGGAAACTTGAAAGGTAAATAAGAGAGGACAGCAGTCTCCCAAACCTAAAACCACATACTTACACAGCAGACACTGAAAATGATAATGCCAATATGTCATTTTTACAGTCTTTATCTGTGACCATTCTAGCCTGAGTATAACCTACTAGAGCCCTGCGCGGATACAAATAAGTGGATCTGCATCCGACCTGCATCTGCAAGAAATGGTCCATGGATATCCGTGTTGTATCCGCGGATGTAGATATAATGCAGATATCCGCATATTTGCAGGGCTCTAGCTCTGTGCAGATAAAAATATGTGGATCTGTATCCGATCTGCATCTGCAAGAAATGGTCTGCGGATATCCGTGTTGTATCCGCGGATGCGGATATAAGGCGGATATCTGCAGATATCCATGGATTTTCAGGGCTCTATAAATTACACCCACAAAGAACTTTCCAGGCAGAAAGGAAGGGCTGTGGATAATGTTCCACCAGTCTTAGCAACTGTGCTGTGGCACACCAGGAGACAGTTTATCAAACTACATATTGCTGGGGAAAAAGTTTAGGCATTTAATATTTTGGAAATAATAAAAATATTTTATTGTCTAGTAAATACAATTCAGCTGAGAGTCCAGCACAGTCAGAGCCCCAATCAAACTGCCAAACACATGGGTAGCCTTGTGCTGATACCATCCCTGCCACACCAATCAATATTGTCCCACTGGTATTTTTACTCCTTGTTATTATATCTGTAGCCATCTGTTGTCACATCTTGTAATTACATTGTAAGTTCTTTAATGCAGAGAATGTATTTTGTTCCATGTTCTTACAATGCTTATCACAATGGGGTCCTAGTCCATAAGTAAAAGTTTAACACTGAAAATGTAAAGGTTGTCCTAACCTATTTCAATTGCAGAAGAGAAACAGGAAGGCCAACGTTATTGTCCAAATAGAAATTTGCAAGAAAAAAATGAACTAATATTCCCACCTTTGTTAGGAGTGTCACTGCATCTTCAGTGAATGCAGGTGGATCAGGAAAAATTCTGCCAGACTATCTCTCTGCTAGGGTGTCAATTCAGTAGGGACTCAAAAAGATGAGTGCTGTCTCCTTAATCAAGAACACCCTATTCCCACAGCATCCCCATGTTTCTTTTACCAATCCCCAACCAGGTCCTGACCAGGCTCAACATACTTAGCAGAGGAAAACAAATGCACAACTTTCCTCTGTTTTATTGTCTGTTAATTATTTTGCTATCCTTTGATTTTTTTTAAATTGCTTTAGTTTAAAATGGCTTCCTTTCTTAACCTCTTCCTTTGCAAATTTCCAGGATGCTGTATTAAAGAATGGGTCATTAAATTCTCAGATTGCCAAGCTGAATCAAGCATATATGATTGCAGAGGTAGTGAGGAGAGGCAGTTAATTTTCTTTTGATCTACAGTTTGACAAGACATGGCATTATGTCTGTGTTTTTTTAGGGTTTCTAATATTTTTGTTTTCTTCCATTGTCATCTTTTATTTAGCCAGATTTGTTACTGTAAGATTTTGACTGTTTTGATAGTAGACTTCAGGAGTCTTCTAAGAAAAAGAATCACTTTGAAGTTGCAAACTGTAAAACAACCCTTCTGGGTCAGCATTTCTATACTGATCACATGTAGTTAATGTTCCCTGGTGGAATGGAAGAGCAATTCCAAAGTACTTGTTTGTGTTCTTTGCTCATAGCTTCAGGAAAGCCTGTTTAATATTATCCCCTACCCTAGTGTAACCATTTCATTAGTCTGAGGCTGTGCATTTCTGCCGCAAGACCTATATACGTTCATTACTCTGTGTACTTGAAAAATACTTAATGATAACCTGGAGAGTAGTATTTCTTTCCTTAACATTTCAGCTCCTAGTCAACATTTAGCTCACTTTAATATCACTGTAGCTGCAGTCACATCTTCTGATTATTGTTAATGTTCATAGACTTAGCCATTTCAGTCTATATCAGATAACTGAAGCAAATCTCTGAAGGTTTTCACTGTTCCACAAAAGAAAGCACAGAGAATGAGGAAATTGAATGACATTAATGTGAGTTTTCCTTTTCAACAAATATGAAAAAAAAAAAGTCCTAGAATACCTGCAATGGATGCTGATGGTGCCTTGGGAGTGAATTGGACTCTAAATCTGACAATGAAGTAGCAAAGAATATCTTATTGGGTGGACCAAAAGCTTCACTCCGATGTTGCTTTGATTCAAATAAATGCATCCACAGGAGATAAAAACCCACCACCATCAGATGAGGAATTATACTCAAAGAAAAGGAAAAGAATGGAAGGTACCCAAATTCAACATAGAACCAGCTTATTTCTCCGAAATGAACATTGTTCGAGTTATGGTTCTTAATTGTTTGAAACTATTGAGTGAATGTAAGCATGCACTTTTTTATTTGATGTTGCCATCTAGCTGAGGAATTCACTACTGTTAATAGAAACATAATTCAGTCTGAAACATAAATCTTCCAAAAGATTTCCAAATAAGGGCTAGTATTTTCAAACAAAGCCCAGCCTGCTCTGTTGAATTAGTGTTACATGTGTTTTCTTTTCCTTTTTTCCTGAACTATAAATTTTGAGATTGGCTAATGTTTTGCATTTGATTGAATTGCAGGAAAGTACTGATTTTCCATGGTATTTATTAGCACTCTTCCCCTCCTGTCCCTCCCCCCATTCCATCGGTTTCTTTTGACATAGATTCCTGCAGGGAGTGAACTCAAGTCATTGTGATTTTGGTTATTACCAATTTATAATTAATTTAGGTTTTAAAATTCATGCAAACTTAATGTCAGGAAAAATTAAATTACTGTGAAACAATACAGCATAATTCTTCCTGTGAGTTGTATGCATGTAAAGAAGCAGAATAATTAAAAATATTTAAAATGTGTTTGTCTAAAGGAGGAAAAACATTGTTCCTATCCTGTTTCCATTTTTTTAATCAAACAGGGAAAATTAAAACATGGTAAAATAGTAAAATATACTATAAGAAATACAGTAAAAGTGATCTCATTAGTAACACTTGCTGTATTTTAATTCACTTTTATTTAACCAGGATTATAATTTGCTTTATAATCTGACTGATGAGTTCTTTTCCTACTTAGTTCCCATATTCTACACAGCGTAAATATAGAAAGGGGTACTGAGATAATCGAAAAGTTCTGACACAAACTGGCATGACATGGAATAATGCCAAATCTCCATCAGTGGGAAAAAGACTAATACCATCTTCAGATTAGGCGTTTTTTGACTCAATGGGCTAAATTTAGACAATGCATCATCCTTAAATTTGAATTTCGTTGCTTATCTTGTCCTTTGCACCTGATGTTGCCCCAGTGTATGGCTTTCTGAGACCCTGAAATTGCAGTCCTCAAGACAAAGAGCACTCGAGTTCTGTGTCAGAGCTGAATGTTCAACTCACCACATGAAGCAATTCAACTAGAATTACTGCCCTGTGCAAACTAACCAGTGCAATTCCCAGGTTAAGATTGTACAAAATGGTGTGGACTTACTCCAGTAAGTTACTAATATACACTGTACATCTAAAAGATCCATTGTATACCAACACCATTTGATCTGCACTGCTGAAACCACCAATACAATTATTGTGATGAAAATTTGTCTTGTGTATACAAGCTCTTTGTGATGGGGAGACTAGCTCTTTGACCAAATTTTTAGATGTTTCAGGCAGAGTCAAGGGAGATCTTTCCTCTGCCACACACTAGGCTTCCCGCTTACAGTTCTCCTGTTTTCAACTGCATCATTAAAGCAGTTTTGAAACAATCTTTGTACCAACAGAGCAGTGCAGATGTGACCTAACCAGTCCCAATGCTCTAAATCTTTAGGAAAATTCCTGGCCCACCTGCTTACATCATTCCTTGGTTTATGTATCCACATGTTTTACCAAACAGAACTATTCTGAGCATAAGACACCTTTTGAGACCATGCCAGTACATTGTGGTATTTCTTACAAACCATGTCTAGTATTTTAGGAGTATTCTTTTTGGTTTGGGGGCATATACAAATGTGCTCTAATTTATTCATTCTTTTGCCAAATTGTAAGTAGTGTAATGCTGTAACTGTAACTAAGTAATAGTATAGATTACTGAACAATATCAAACCCTGAGTGTATTGGGATAGAGATAGAATTATGAGTGTTTTATCTTTGGAGTCATTCTTCCATGGAATTATTTAGCTTTATTTAGGTCTGGATATTTCAGAAAATACAAATTACAGTTCTGTATCCTTCTTATAAAGTTGCAAATGAGAGAAAGAGAGAGAATCATAATTTTGACCTTATCTCTAGTAGAAAGGATTTGACAGTATAGCTGTATTAGAGTAAATATACTGGCAAAGTCACTTAGATGTAGCTTATGAAAAGGTGTATGTTTGGTTGGTTTTGCTAGTACCTTGATCAAAATAAGCCATGCTGGCAAAAGAACTTTTTTGCAGTTATAACTACAGCTGTATTATATCACTGGAGCTATATCACATGCCGAACAGAGCTCAGCTGGTGTAAGTTTTAAGTGTAGACCAGGTGTCTAATGCAAACTTGGTATCTGTTTCTATGAAGAGACAAAAGTGAATTTGGCTGAATGGAATTATTTATGATGCAGAAGCTGTATATGCTTTAATCTCTCATTTAGTTCTGTTGCATCTGTGAATGTGAAGAAATCTTAGATACTTTTCTCTGTTTGGCCCAAAAATAGTTTCAGAATTCTAGCACCAAAGCCCCGTGGCACCTAAGACAATGTAAACCAGTAATGGAAAGAAAAAATGTAGTGGATATGCAGTGATATCACTTGTTGCTTTTGTTGCTACTAATTGTGATGTCCAGTTCTATTAAATTCTGCGATGCAGAGAATTTAAAAGCAACAGACAGGTGATATTAAGAATTTTCAAATCATGCAGTATACAGGGGAAACAGTAAGAGCAAAAAGAGAGCTATGCTGTGGATATGAAAAGCAACTATGCTATGTAGTTGCTCTGCACCTGAGGAGTAGGAGCGTGGCATATGACTGAAGGAGAGTCTAGGGAACAGCTATTCTGTACATCATGTTTCCATCTCTGGACAAATTCAGGTACAGTGTGAAAAAAGCAACTTAAATAACCTTCTCCATGATTTCTACAAATCCTGAAGAGGGCATGAGCATTCAGCTGGCAAAGACACTGATAAAGGCTGCACCGCAAGGAATACAATGTTGTGAAAAGGCCTGGAATGGAGTAAGGACAGGCTGAGAACTCCAACAACTGGCCTTTTTCCAATACGTCAGTCTGCCACTAATAACTGTTAGCCATGGCCATTGACCAGTCTGATGTGCTGTTGGCCTTCTTACAATAAGGAGAACTGCTCTGGAGTGGCAATCAAATAAAGACAGTATGATTTGGTGCTCGCTTTGGTACAGTTTTACATGTGGTGAGGAGCTTACTGCACAGAAGCAGCTATTGTGATTCAGAGGAGATGCAAGTCAAATTAATAATAAGTAGTAATGAGGATAATAATGAGTAACAGAGGAGGGGACCAAATAACCCCCCTCCATGTTTATGTAACCCTCCTGCCAGGGCAGGCTGGCAGAACGAGGGCTGGGTTCTATAACTAGGGGTTTCCCAGTAATTTTACGCCACCAACTGGCTCGAGCCTGCACCCAGATTTCTGGGGAATTCTTCGCTGTTCCCTAGGCACCACAAAGGGCTTCCCCACTCACAAGCATGAGTCTGAGTGTAGTAAACAGAACTTTTAATAGTAGTAAACTGTGATGTAAACAGCCAAATAACAAAAATCAGCACTGATCTAGAAAATCAATACAGAGCAAAGTTCCCAACAACCTACACCACATAACAGAGCATACCAGACTTAATGGCAAAAACCCACGCTGAACTGGGGAATCAGTGCTAATCAGGCTTCCAATGTGATCCCACATATAACAGCAAAAGTAAACTCGCTAGCAAAAATCGGCACCGATCTGGAGAATCAGTGCTAGCTAGGCTGCCAGCCAACCCTAGGGTACATAGGGAGTGTCTTTCACACCAGCTGTCCACCAGCACCACCCGCTGGTCACTTTGTCCATCCACGAGCACCATGCCTTGGATCCATCCACTGTCTGCAGGCTCAACCCACCGGTTACTGCGCCGCCCAGCTCATTGCTGGCTCTGCCCACTTGTCGTTCCATCGCTGCTCCTTTTCAGTGATTTCAGCTCAGAGAGAGAAGTTTTCTCTCTCTAGTGATTTTAGTTTAGAAAGAGCTTGCCTCTCTCAGTGATTTCAGCTCTTAAACCTCAAGTAACTACAAATAGCTACTTCTAGTAAAATAACAAAGAAGAGACCTTCAAAAGAAGCCCAGCCAGATCTATCATTTGACAGTGGGGCCGGGGGGGAGGCAAAATGCCTCAAGCACTGGTCCAGAAGGAGCTATGCAAAAGCCCACCCTATCTTAAACTTTTCCAGGCTGAAATAGCCAGTGGCCTCTCTTATAAGTCTCTTTTTAACTAAGGGTAGCTTTTACCCCTTAACTAACCCAAACAGTTTTGGAACAAGCAGAGAATAGCATATCACCAAAGACAGTATTTCATATTTCCTTTTAGCAGAATTACAGATATTGACAGATTTGTGATCAGATTAATCCCAAGTACCATTACCCCCTATGTCCTGCACCCACTATGCTAATATCTAATTGTGCTCTTTGTGTTCATGCTAATGCAGGACCCATGCAGATTAGTTGCCCCCCTTCAGAAGCTGTTAGGCACAGCTTCTAAGCCTGCCTTACATTTAAAAAAATTAAAAAGCCAGTGGGTTTTTTGGGAATTTCTTTCCTCCCAAAACCAGCAAAGTGATCTGAGTATGGATGCGGATGCCTACAGATTTGACATACTCTGCAAATCCTTGATCCTGAGAGATTCCTTAGATGCCACGTTCATCCTCATGTTAAAAGTTGCAAATTTTACTAAAATGTGATAATCTGTTTAGATTTTCTGGCTGCAGTAACAACTTTCATCCAAAAATATTTAGGGCGATGCAATAAACTCTGAGTATAATTTTCAAATACCACCTCAAGAAACTGAGACAGAGGAGAAGAAATGTTATTTTTTAAAAGAACATGTTTGTTGTGTGTTTCTGCTGCCCAGTTATCTTGTTTGATCGATGTTTTGATTCTATATAATGATCACTAATAGATACTTGTTTCCATTAGTAAGAGTTTATAAAATATACAGTTTATTTCGTTCATAGACTCCAAGGTCAGAAGTGAACTAATTATCCAGTGTGACCTCCTGTAAAGCACAGGCCATAGGACTTCCCTAAAATAATTCCTAGCTTTTAGAATTAATTTAAAATTGCCAATGATGGACAATCTACCATAACACTTGGTAATTTGCTCAAAAGATTACTGCTAAGAATTTACATCTAATTTAAATTTGTTTAGCTTCAGCTTCAGCGTTTGGATCATGTTATAGCTTTGTTTATTAGAGAGAAAATCCCTTTATCAAATATTCGTTCCCAATGTAGGTATTTATAAACTATGCTCAAGTCACCTGTTAATCATCTTTGTGTTAAGTTAAATAGATTGAGATCATGAAGTCTGTTACTAGAAGGCATGTTTTTATGCTTTAACCATTTTCATGACTCTTCTCTGATCTCACTCCAATTTTTCAACACCCTTCTTGAATCATGAACCCCAGAACTGTGCCCAGTATTCAAGCAGTAGTTGCACCAGACAAATAAAGAGGTAAAACAACCTCTTTACTCATATTCAGAATTCCTCTGTTTATGTACCCCAAGGTTCTTATTATCCTTTTGGCCACATTGTTGCACTGGGACCTCATATTCACCTGATTATTCACCATGACGCTCATATTTTTCAGAGTCACCGCTTCCTGGGATATAGTACCCCATCATGTAGTTATGGCCTACCTTTGTTTATTCTTAAATGTCTACATTTACATTTAACCATATATGAACACACATTGTTCATTAGGAGATGCAGATTATCAGGTCATCCACATCACTCTTTATGAGTGACCTGATTTATTCATTATTTACCACTTCCCCAATTTTATGTCATCTGCAATCTTTATTATTGATTACATTATGTTTTCTTCTGGGTTGTTTATAAAAAATAAAAAAGTTTAAAAGAACAGGGCCAAGTACCAACCCCTGCAGAAACCCTCTATGAATTGGTTCTTGGCCTTTCACGTTTTTACTGCCTTGGTGGTAGTTTTTTCTTTTGGGAAAAAAAACAGATTATACTACTTAATGTCTCCATAAATACTGATGGCTATGTCTACATTGCCAATTTAGTTTGAAGGCTTAATTCGAGCTAAATTGGTCCCTGTTTACATTAACCTTTCCTTAGTTTGAACTAAGAAATTCCTTAGTTCAAACTAAGGAATGCTAAGTTCGAACTAGCTGTACCACAGATAAGTTCAAACTAAGTGGTTAGTTCAAGCATAAGTTCAAACTAAGCACAGTGTAGACTTGAACTAACCCTTAGTTCGAATGTAAGAAGTTTGAATTAAGCGCAGCTAGGTTGAACTAACAATGTGAACTAGTTTGAACTAATCTACGTTGTTAGTTTGAACTAACCTTGAACTAATTAGTTCAAACTAACAAGTTCAAACCAACAGTGTAGACACAGCTGATGTGTCAGAAACCAAACTTCTACAATGAGGGTTTTTGTGAAAAGCTGTGAATATGACAGTGCTGCATTACAGAAGTGGTACAGAATAGAAGCTGTGAATGTAACACTGGTGCAGTAGAAATCCACACCTGCCACAGAGCCAAGAATTTAGGATTTTCCTGCTAGTTTTGCTGCGTTCAAATGGTTGGTTTTACCAAAAAACAGAGAGGGGAAAAAGGCAGGTCAGCCATTAGCAAACACCACTTCCCCAGGTTGTCAGTATGAATGAGGAAAAAACCTGCTTCTCTAGCCTCCAGCCTGGTATGCTCTGTTGTGCTGTTGCCTCTTCTATTAGTGCCTTCTTGATGGCTCACAGCCTCAGATCTTGGTCTGACAAGGAGTGCCAAGGGGAAGCAAGGGCTAGCACTAGGGAAGGCAACTGTCATTATGATTTAGGTTTTGTGAGCTGTGCAGAACGAGGGAAAGATGGCTGAGAATATGAGGTGAGCACAGCTGGTTACAGGGCACAATACACTGATTTGGTTTAAAACAGTGTTTTGGCAGCATTGATGTTGAATGAATTTGAATATTTTTATTTGGTTTTTGTGTCTTTCCGGAATACAAAATACATTTGGCGCCCTATACTTTTGGTGTGTGTATACTAATATCAGAACAGAACTGAATTTACCACACTGACTAGCTGGCAAAGGATTACAGGTAAATGCAGAATAATAGGCTACCATCTTTACTGACTATTTTTGTAATATCTGAAAATCTTGGTCATTGCACCTGTTGTTCATTTCTTCTGGGTGAAGACCTTTCATGCTGCTGTTTTGATTTGTTTTGCTTTCACCTCCTCATTACTGATCAGGAGTCTATTTATAGCTCTTTGCTTGAATGTAGATACAAACTAGTGTCTTCTGACTGAAACAGCCAGACAGAAACAGTGAGTTATATTCTGATGTGTTCTTGGGTTTGTATATGAAAGCAGATCAGCTTCAGTTTTCACTCACATTAAGAATGCTCCTCAAATGACCATCTCCTCTCTTGCCAATACTGTCTCTTTCTTAGGGCCAGGGTTGTGGGAAGATTTCATTAGCAACCCATTCTTCTCTTGTTAGTCTAGCCAAAAAGTCACGGTGACATTAACGAAGGAAGATGTTCGAGCCCAAGAACTGAAAATAAACTGACAAGGTAAATGTGCAATGGGATTGACCTTTTCTGGTTATATAATAGCACTTAGTTACAAATTCAGTTTTTGCTGATAAAAGAAGGAGGAATACATCAGAGAAACTATCTTGAGGGACCTATCGATCTTTATAAACTAATTCCAGGCCTTATCTGCCTATGACAAATCTCCCAACACTCCCGTGAAACGGGGTTTCATGGGACTGTCCCACTTTGACCACAGAACTCCCAGCTGAAGCAGTGCCTGTCCCATGGGGCTGGCCAGAATGGGAAGCCAAGGACAGGAAGGAGCCAAAGAAGCCTCAGTTGTGGGATGACTTTGCTCTCCTCAGAGGCAGGACTTATACTGGTTAGCCACTTTTCATGTTGGGAAGATACTCTGTAAGCATACATTCTATCTCATTAGATGTACGTGTCCCTTATCACTGTACTGTTTGAGTGCCTCACAATCATTTAATGGATTTTCAACTCATCTCTGTGAGAAAGAAAAGTATTATCCCCATTTTACATTTAGTAATTCAGGCTAGATAAGTGATTCTTCTGAAACAACTAAATCCTGGTCTACATTATAGTGAAGTTCAACATAATGCTGCTTAAGCCAACCTTCTGCAGCTTGTCTCTCCACTGTCAGATCAGTAAATCAAAAAAAAAAAATCTGTAAATTGACCTGTTGACACCATGCTGGAAGAGGGTAGCACTGAGGTTGAAATCCATAATTCTAATTTAAGTCTGTGTACCCAGAGAGCAGCTTTCCAGTTTTTCCTGTCTTCTACACCATAGCAACATAGCTCCTCCACTGCTTGCAGCCCCAGAAAGTTTTCAGTTAATTCCTCTCTCTGGATGCAGCGCTGTGCCTGTCTGTTGTGCCTGCAGCAGAGGAACAGCAAGGAAAGATTTTCCTGTTTTGTTTTGGTTTTTCCTTTAGAAAAAAGGGGGGGAAGAATGAAGAGAGGATGACTGCTTCCCCACAAGCCCCTTCACATATTACCCACAGTGCAATGCATTTCAGGAAGTAATGTGAACATAGGGGATGCTAGACCCCGAGCAAGCAATATGCTGTGGGCACTCACCTTCACCTTCTGTAATTCAATAGCCTAAACTTGAATTACAGTCCCACCTCCAGTATAGACAAACCCCGAAAGGACAGTCAGTCATTGCCTTTTCTCTCTCCCTCAATTTGCAGCCCAAGCAAGCAGCACAAACTGATTACGTTTTAGATACATATTGGAGTTTCCTGCCCTAAGTGCTTTTAACAGCTTGAACTTTCACAACACAAAATTGATGCTTTTTTAAAACTAGCTTGACACCTAATAAACAAACTGTGCAGTTGCAGCAGGTTTTGTTTCTGGTTTTCCTACACAGTAGTGGAGTTCAGATTACACATTCAAAGCTCCAAGTGTTTTTGGACAGTAACAATTGGACTCTCAGCGCCTCATCATTACTCTTTTTCACTGTGGTGGAGCTGTCTCTATTTCATCTTAGCCTCATGAAAAAGGTTTTAGGGTGAGAAGTGTTTAATCTGCAATTCGTTGGTTTAAACATATCCAAGTAATTGAATATAGAATTAACGAATGAATGAACTGAAATAATTGGATATAGAATCAAATTAATTGTAATTCATTAATTAGAATTGAATGAGAGTAAAGTAACAAATTAACTGATTTTTTCTACTGACCGCTTCTGTTGTTTGATCATTAGAGAGACAAGATAGGTGAGTTAATATCTTTTATTGGACCAGCTTCAACTAGTAAGTGAAATTAGCTTTCAAGAGCTCTTCTTCAAGTCATGTTAACCAGCATTACAAGCCATTTTTTACAAAGCAAAATTAGCCAACAATATTTTCAAATTCTAGAAGATGCAAAGTGCTCAATATGAGTCCAATTTTCTAATGATTATCTGAGCAAGTTAGTGAACTGACAGTGGTCTTATTCATTTACTGCTGGCAATGTGCTTGGTGTTGTGAATTGTACAAAATAAAGATGGTTAGATTACTGTCACTGTAGGAACCTTAACTTTTGGATTTCTTGACTTGTTTATTTGGACAATACATCTATAATGTTAGATTAATGTCACTTTTGGTATATATTTTGCAATATTCTTTTTATAATGAAAGAGGGAGAAGCACAAGATGAACTTAAGTTGAGAAGAAGAAAAACAAATCACCTGCCAAATTCAGTGACTGATCCCAACAGTAAATGGGAATTATGCCATTTTGGAATGGCAAGTTTGAATCCTGCTGATCTTTTTTATGGCTGCCCTCACTTGTCTTTTACTTTGGGCATGTCTACACTATGAACTTTTGCAAGTGCAAGTCATATTGGCATAAACCCAACAGAGTTATATGTTTCTTGTGCGCATCCATTCTTGGTTCCTTACATCTTTGTTCTGCTTATTCACCAGAAGTGCATGTTTGATGCTTATTGTGGCACTTCATGGGTGGGTATCCCAGTGTTCAACTTGCTCTGTCCAGCACACTGTATTTTGGGAAGTTTTGGCAATGCATGCTAGAGCAGAAACAAATTGCATCAGGGGATTAGGACCGCAAGGTCAAGTTTCCATCATGAAACTTTCTCCATTCCATTATGTGATCTATATCTTATAATTTTTCATCCTGTTTTGAAAATCCCATGATTCTGCATGGGACTTATAAGTGTCCTCCATCTATGACAGAAGCACAGAGCTTGCAGAATTCTGCAAAATTCTCATGAACATTGCAAGCATAGGATGCGTGATCCTCTGGTATTTGCAGAGCTGCAGAAAGAGTCACAGAGAAAATGATAATTTGCTGGAGGGCAGATTGCTGTTAAACATAGCAAGAACCAGTTCAAGATTTTTGGTGGCATTTACAAAGCAGATGCAAATGGTAGTGCTGCTTCTAGGCCCGACTGGTGGAATTGCATCATAATGCAGAATTGGGATGATGAGTAGACACTGCTGAAAACTCCTATTAGCAAGGCCACATTCCTGGATCTGTGTGCCAAGCTCATCCCAGCCCTCGAGTGCATACCCAGCAGAATGAGAGCAACACTGACAATGGAAAAGTGATTGGTAATCACACTATGGAAACTTGCAGTGCCAGATTGCTACCTGTCAGTGAGATACCATTTTGGAGCTGTTGTCATGAAAGTCTGCAGGGCCATAGATCTTCTCCTGGTTCACAGGACTGTGACTGTCATTAATGTGCAGAATATAAAGAATGAATTTGCAGCAATGGAGTTCCTGAACCTCAATGGAGCAATAGACCAAACACATACCCCTTTTTTGGCACCATACCACCTTGCCCCAAAGTACATCAACACTACGGTTGTGCAGACACTGGGGACACTTCACCGACATCAATGTTGGCTGATTAGGAAAGGTGCATGTTGCTCACATCTTTAAGAACACAGGACTGTTCAGAAAGCTTCAAGCAGGGACTTTCTTCCTCAACCAGTGAATTACCAGTACTGATGTTAAAATGCCAGACCCAGCCTACTGTTTTGTTCCCTGGCATATGAAGTTATATTCTTATGATCTCATCAGCACCAAGGAACTGCCAGTTCAGCAGGTGCTGAATGACAACTGAATGTGCTTTTGGTAGGTTGTAGACTCACTGGAGTTGTTTACTCACACAGTTGGACCTCAGTGAGAAAAAAATATTCTAATGGCTATCACTGCCGTCTGTGTCCTCCCTCATATCTGTAAAGCAAAGGTTGGGAAGTTGCTATTGGAGTGGAGGCCAGAGGTGGAGTGACTGTCTGCTAAGCTGAACAAGGGCTATCAGAAGATCTCAACATGGAGCTATAATTTGTGTCACAGTCTACAACCCACTCCCCCCGCCCCCAAGAATGTCTTACTGCTGTCAGACATTCTGCATAACATGCTAGAAACTAATAAAAGTTGAATTATTTTCCAGACAGAATTTTATTGAGTAACTAAAACACTTTTTAAAAAATTGGGAAAGTTAAAATACATTAAAAACTTAATACATTTATGGAAAAAAAGGTTAAAGAAGGTAAAAGAACATTCATTTCCTTTTTATCTTTACATACATCAGTGGTGGCTCTCACAGACCAGAATATGTGAAACTCTCTGGATGGCATTAAGGTGTGGAATGGCAGGGGTAAGTGTGTGGCTCCTGATGCCCCACAAAAATGTTGAGGGACTGTAGAAAAGTGTTATACTGGAGTTTTTCATGGACTGCAAAAGAAGAAAAGCCCAGAATTGTTGAACCTGTAGGTCCAAAAGAGTCTGCAGCCTCTGTGTTTGCTGACAGAAAAGCTCTATATGTCCTGGTTAAGATTCAGAATTCCTTTTCCTTGTCGCTCTGAAGTTTTACACAAAGGCAGGCTTACTGCTACAATGTCTCCTTCCAGAGCATGCCTGGAGTTTGTAACAAGCAAAGTCAACAGGGCAATTGCACACAACAGTGGAGAGCTACTAGCCATACTCACGAAGCCAGACAATAAAGATAAGG
The DNA here is from genome assembly GCA_007922195.1 of Podocnemis expansa. Classification (NCBI taxonomy): domain Eukaryota; kingdom Metazoa; phylum Chordata; order Testudines; family Podocnemididae; genus Podocnemis; species Podocnemis expansa. The sequence goes on from ML681979.1 coordinate 25,671,367, forward strand.
CTTTCCAAAAAACTGTGGAGCTTTAAAGAGTGGGCAAGACCCTCTAATCTCTGGGCAGTGCAGTTCACAATTGTGACCAAGGCAGTGAGCATCAGGCATTGTGGCATAGCTGCTACAAGGCTGTTAGAATTGACATGCACACATATTATCTGCATTTGTTCTGTGTCGACCTCAATACATTGACCATAACTCAGTGCCAGTTGAGGAGGTAGTGTCATTGTGTTGGTGTGAAAGAGCGCTTACATCAGTGGGAATTTTAAGTGTGGACTCATACTAAACTAAATTGATGCAAGGTGGTTACTGTATACCAGGCATTTGTATCTGTATTTGTGCACCACCCATCCCATAGTATCTGTCCTCCCAACACCCTAGTTGGGTAAGGAAATATCAGTGGTTCATGAGTGCAGATGTCTGACAAAATTTTATGAGACTGTCTCTGTCATTTTTTAAAAAGGAGAGATTAAACACGGATCTGCTGAGATCTGCTCTGTTGTTTTAACTACAAGACTGTGTTTCTTTTCTGATATATTTTCCTTCTTCTTTTTCATGGATAGACAACAGATCCTAGTCATTTATTTTAAAGGACCCCAAAGCATGTCATAACTTATGTATGCTGAACCACTGAAATGCTGTCAGCTCTGAGAGGGAGGACAGCCACCAGCTGGTACTCAGCATATTGTTCATCAATGCAAGAAGAGCGCAGCCATAGCTAAGGACAACACTCTCTAAGCAACATGTGTGATGTGTTCTCAAATGTCTGTTCAATAGAACTGCAGTTTTTAAGTTCTCATGTAAAATTGTATATGGTGCAGCTCCCCCATCCTTAAGAAAGATGAATTCAAGCTGGAACAGAGATGGTGCAGAGAAGGGCTACAAGATGATCTGTGGAATGGAAAACCTGCCGTATAAGAAACTTAAAAGAGCTTGCTTGTTTAGCCTAACCAAAAGAAGGTTGAGGGGAGATACAATTGCTCTCCTTAAATACACTAGAGGGATAAATGCCAGGGAGGGAGAGGAATTATTTGAGTGCAGCGCCAGTGTGGACACATGAGCAAATGGATACAAACTGTCCATCAGGAAATTTACGCTTGAAATTACATGCAGGTTTCTAACCATTAGAGCAGTAAAGTTCTGGAATAGCCCTCAGTGGTGAGCTGGGGAGGGGACAAAAAACATAACTGCCTTCAAAAATGAGCTTGATAAATTTATGGAGGGGCCAGTATGATGTGATGGCCTAGTTTGGCAATTGACTGAGTTTTGACTAGTGGTGGTGGATATGACAATGGACTGAGAAGGAAAGCTGGATGGGATGTGTTCTGAGTTATTACAGAGGACTCTTTCTTGGGTGACTGGCTGGTGTGACTTGCCCAGATCCTCAGGGTTTAACTGATCACCATATTTGGGGTTAGGAGGGAATTTTCTCCCCAGGGTACATTGGTTAGAGCTCTGGGAATTTTTCACTTTCTTCTGTAGCATGGGGCATGAATCACTTGCTGGTGGACTCTGTGTATCTTAAAGTCTTTAAGTCATGATTTGAAGACTTTACTAATGCAGTCATAGGCTAAAGGTTTATTACAGGAGTGGGTGTGTGAGGTTTTGTGTCCTGCATTTTGCAAGAGGTCAAACTAGATCACCATATTGGTCACTTCTGACCTTAAAGTCCATAAGTCTAAATATCTATCTGCACAGAAGTCACCTTGGTTTGAAGAGTGGAGTCAACCTGACAGGAATTTGGATTTGTGGCCAACAGGAATGTAGATGTTTAATACCTGCAACTTACATCACTTAAAACACATCTCTTGGCCTTAATATCTAGTTTAGTCTGTGCATTTCATCTTGGGTCATCTTTTACTTTGATACCATTATTTTGTTTTCTGATATTTGCTTAGTAAGAATGTGTGTGTGTGTTTATATTCAGTAGCTATTCAAAGATTTAAAGTGAAGTACTTTATCAGGAGAAACGTCAATTTGTATTGTGTCGAAGTAGATTATTCTCTGCGCCGTAAAAAGTTTAAATATAAGCTATTCATGAGGAAGTAGTGCTACTTGATTTCATTATTTTAGTGGTTTTGTGATATGGACTACATATGTTAATTATAATCTGAATCATCGCTCTGCATAGAAAGATCCTTAACATTCTCAATCTGGTTACTCTGTTGTACTGGTGAAGGAAAACCTCAGATACATACATAATGCAAAATCTAAATGTAGTGTTTCAATGCCAGCAAAGGCGTTGGTATGAACCTTTTATTCTCATTCAAAACTAAAGGAAATTGGGCATCCAGTACCCTAGATAGCCATGGAAATCTCATTCTAGTGTTAGTATTCACAGTCTGTTGGCCATTGTTGCAGTTAGTGTTTTGTGTATTAGAATAAAGAGAGGTTACAATTGTTATTTCATCTTCTTTGCTATCATCTGCTTGTACAGGCTGAGCTAACTGGCTTCACTGTTAGTTAATCCTGTCCCTTCCTCTGACAGGTGACCCCAGATAATCTAATTAACCTCCTGGGCCCTTGTTAATCCTATTGAGGTTGGTCTGGGGTACATGCCCCATTACAGTATAAATAGGAAGTTTATGAAATATTGTATAAGTGCTGTCCTAATATATACTGCTACACATTATCCCCATCTCCATCTGATAAAATGTTCCTTGTATTATTGTGAAAAAATATCAGTATTTATATTTAAATACACTGTGTTAAGGATTTCCATGGTCCCGGGCCAAACCCTAATTGTCTTTCACAGTGAACAGTTCCACTGAAATTATTGTGTACAGAATTTGGCTCAAGGTGAAACCCCATATGAAATGGAGAATGATTATCGAAGGAATTAAAGAAAAGTCTACTCCCTCTACAAAGATGAAGGTTATAAGTGAAAGAATACAGTCACAGCTCGGCTGTGGAATGTGCTATAAGAAACACATGCACATATTCATTTCTGCGCAGGCACTGAGCCATGAAGCCTCAAATGCCTTTAAAAAAACAGAGAGAAAATATTTAAAAGATTTTGCCACTTTTAAAATGTATACTCATTACCTGCCATTCTGTCACTCCAAAGCCAGCCATACACAGAGCTGAGTCCACAGAGAGAGAGAGAGAGAGAGCAAGAGAAAGAAAGAGGGGGAGGAGAGTCCTAGTTCTTCTGACAATAGTGCTACCAGGATTAGGATCAAATTGGATTTTTTTCCTTTAAAACCTTTTATTTTTCAAGAAGAGACTATGAATACATTGTAAGACCTGCTAACCTTATTTTAATCTTATGGCCTGAGCAACATGGCTACAGTTTTTCTTTAAGAAGTAGATTTTATTCTAAAAAAATGTATACTTGTGTTAAAATGTAAAACAAATAGACCATTTGGTTGTACAGGAGATCGAAAACTCAGTGGGATCAGCTATAAAATATACTAAACTGCGGAAAACATTCTTGGGTCTTCAACACTCGTGGGATGGCATTGGTATACTGACATCCAAAGCAAAACTCCTATTGTCATAAATGAGAGAATATCTACAATAAAAGAAGTACTGTAAGTCAATAAGAGAAGTATTTGTATTTAAGGGCATACACCACACCATCATCCAGCTGGAGCTAAGAAGAAAGTTTGTCTCTGGGCAGGTTAATTTACAAGACTAGCTTCCTGATTTTTTTTTTTAAATCACTTTTCTAAGGCTTAAAGTCATCATATTAGTTATTGGTGCAATACCTCCCCCAAGGATTTTGAACTTAATTATATTCATTAATTATTATTGACTAGCACAAAGGAAGTTATTTCATGAACAACTTCTATGTATTGCTTCAGATTGTCAAGGATAGCCTTTAATTATTTTTTATTCTCTTAATACCTGTTGTATTTAAGGTGTCATGAAACTGCTTCCCTGAACTTTATCATTCTGTGATATTGATGAGTTTATATGCAATCGGATGTCACTGACTATTATTGTTTTATTAGACTTTGGTCTGTCTGATTCTTGACCCTCAGTATTCAGCATTTATTATGCTTTTTCTGATCAGGAGGCTGGGAGTGTAAGTAGTATATTTTTATATGTATGACCTGAGATTTGTATCTGTTCATGTTTAACTGGTCCTAACTCAAATCTTCTATCTCATGATATTCTTTGGCATCTTTTGGATATAGTGCTGTCTCTTCAAAGCATCTGATGAAGTTGGATTTTCTCCCATGAAAGCTGTGATAAATAAATTTTGTTAGTCTTTAAGTTCCACAGGATTCCTTGCTTGTTTTGCTGAACTAGACTAATATGGCTACCCCTCTGGAATAGTGTTGTCTCCTGACCTCTAAATCCTAACTTGTATTTCATGTAGTTTATAGCAAGGATGATTCAGGAACAACTATGTCAAGATTCTATTCCGGTGCCAAGTGTTCTAGTTCATGTATTTTTGCTCTGAAGCAGCTAACATTATTATACAGACCTTTGTATCTTTCCTTTTTGACCGTATGTCTATGTTTAATTATGTCTGTTTGATAATTTGCTACTTTTCTGGAGTTTATCTTTGTGATATAAGTGATGTCCTCCAGTTCAGTTGGCTGTGGATACTTTTGTATTACTGCTATCCCTACTGTATAAATCTGACAGTTTGAACACACCCAAAAAGGAGCACTCTAATTAATGATAATAGTAATCCTGAGTAATGAGGAAAGCTTTATCTCCCATTTCCCTGACAAATTAAATGCTATTTGGAATAATGGGTTCAATATACAGATAATAAGAGATTGGCACATCTGTTCTATAGAACCTGACCTTCAAACTATTAGTGCTGGTAAAAGATTCAACCATCGTGGTATAATCCTTATATAAAAAGGCAAGTTTGTTCTGTCCATGTACTTTCTCATCTCTATCCTTGAATGTACATTCAATGAATTCCCTTGAAAGATGTAATGCTGCTCAGATTGAGCGACTCCATGCCAAGAGAACGTAGCTGATTCAGATAAAAGTTACTGCAAAAGGCAATCCTGCCCAACAAGGATTAAGACTGGGACCCTGGAGACAAGGTTTGTTTATTAGTTATGTTCATCTTGCATCCTTTTCCATTACACCACGCCACTGTGCCCATCAGCCTTTAACCCACATGCAAGCAAATCCAGAGCTCACAATATGTGCTGTGCACTGTGATTGATTCCAGGAACTCTCTGTCATTCACATGACATTTACTTGTAAGACTCCAATCATGCTAGGCTATTTCATATTTTGCTTACTCTTTTTTTTCTTCAATATATATGATGATATGAAATTGACAGTTTCCTATATTTTTAAAAAACTGCGTTGTCTGTTCTTATGTGATAGGTTTGCTATAGTGCCTCCTACCTTAAACCTACAAAAAAGGCTTAAGATCATTCATCATACTCTGCTTTTGCATAATAAAATGCTGAGAATTCACTCTTGAACAGTTTCAAGCTATTAGAGCTCCTTAGTTTTGTACTGTTTTCACCATGATATAGCACGTGTACAAGTATGTGGGTATTGTATCATAAATATGAGAACAATAATTACGTTTATTTTACTAATATAGTTGCATTATATTTCAGAAGTACATTACAGGCAGTCCTAATTTGGTAGTACACATGGAGACTTTGAAGTGTTTTCATTGAAGAGGGCTAGACCTTTTTTTTTTAAGAATAATCACTTTAAAATAAACACCATTTCACTTTTATTACATGAAAATCTTATTCCAGCTTGAATGCCCATGTTTGGACTGATTGGACTGACTTTAAAACTTCATAAACAATTGCTGCCTTGACTGGTCTGTTTTAATTTCTTTGTTGGCTGTACTCCAGAAACTCTCAATATTCATTTACAGGATAAAGTTAATTTCCTCTCTTTCTTTTGTTTTTACTGGTGTCCCTTTCACAGTGTTTAACAGATGAATTATACACTGAAACACTACCAGACAAGCCAGAGTCCTAGAAAAAAAAACATCAGTTTTACAATGAAAAATAGCATAGTTTACCTAGGAAAAGCACAGAACTTCTCTTTCCTATGTTTATTATTACCCTCTTTTCTATGGTGTTATCTAAACTCTTTTTTGTCTTGGATAAAGAAGATGCTTCTTCAGTATGCAAGGTTTGCAACACAAACAGGAGGGTTGAACTGAATGAAACAGGGGAGGCCAGGTGGAGCTACACAAATAACCTGCATTTATTTGAATGGCAAAAGGAAAGGATGTCACATGAACGCCTGCAACCATAGGTCTTCACCTTCCTTGCAGAAAGACAATGAATGATGTTAATTCAAAGCAATACTGTTACAACAGCTGTTTCTGATTGGTGGATTCCATATCCAGCACAGTTAAAGTGCCTGAGATTGTGTCTGAATTTGTTGTCTTTGCAGGTAGTTGTCCACTTTGATAAGTACAAATAAAAATGGAACAAATATATTTTTATAACATTACAATGTTTTTCAAAAAGGAGTCCACTGTCCAACTCTCTAGGAATATTTAAAATCGTAATTAATACAAAAATATGTATAAAATACTGCCAACAGCTGTCTCAAAAATGAAATACCGCACCCAGTCTCCATGCAGTTTCTCCTTTACCAATTTCCTATTCTAACCACTGCCCTGACACAAGTCTGTATAAAGAGATCGGCTTTGCATCCATGTCCTAAAGTTCAACACATTGGACCAAAAAAACAGAGTGAGTTCCAAAGTGCAGGCCCTTCCACTGGCATTTTTTCAAAATTTAAAATTTTATCACTGTAAGTTGCCTTGGTTGATTTCGAATGTCAGGAGATTAATAGAGAAAAGAAATGTAGCCAGAACACAGAACATCATACTTACACACTTCAGTTTGTAGTCAAAAGCAAGCAAATCAGTGCAATATTCAGAGCACAAACCTACCATGTTGACTTGACCACCACTGCCAAGCAAAAATGCAGTCATGTTTTATAGCAACTGAAGTTCCAGTGTGATCTTCAGTGCTAGTTCCAAAACAGAGCATTCCTGGTTCCTAAATTAGAGGCAGCTTAGGAACTAGGCATATCCAAATACCTGAGTGTCAGGGATTGAAGAGAAAAGTTAAAGGAAGTGGTTTTAGGATACAACCTGGCAGTTTAGAGGACAAATCCAGAGCTTTAACTCTATGTAGGGCCTGAGGCTAGAGATCTAAGAACATAATGGGTTGCAAGTTCCTTTCCTCTTGGAGCTGAAGAATTCTGTCAAGCCTGTGTGCTTCTACACAACCTTTCTCTTGCTGATGCAGAAAAACAAGGCAAACTGGGAGCTATAGTCCCGAGTGCAGCCACAAGTGTAATGAGGGGTCTGGCAAGGATTCCAGAAAATGGACCTACAAATATAAGGAACTTTCTTCCTTTGGTGAAGATTGAGAGAAGAGGAAGGAGCCCATCTGGGCTAATGGTCTCCCTAAGAATACAGGACACAAAAGGTATTAAAAGCCCTCTGCAGGGTTTCTTTAAAACTTTTGTTAATTTCACCTTTGGTTAATGGACTATAGAAAATCCATGTTAGGAGGAAATTTGATGTATGTTCAACATGGGTGTGCCTATTCACATTGAGCTGCTACAGAGGTGCTTAAATAAATGCCACATGAACATAACCTTGTTTGTTATTGTTTTCCATACATACACTAAGGGTGTGCATGTTTTGTTTGGTTGACAATATGAGCATTTGTTTCCTGGTAGGAGCATTGTACTGACCTTTCAGAGACTATCCGCCCCCTCCCCCCAGGTTTGCTTAATTGGGTTTTGTCTTAAAATTTAAGTCAACAGAAAAACTCAAGGCACATCACTACAGTTGTACTCTTTCACTCTAAAATGAGGTAGTGATACACCCTCTATCTGTTGCTTTTTAGCAAACAGAGCTGCAAAAGATTACCACCAACATATCTTATTACGTGCATCTGCAACTGTAACATCCTATGCAAGTAGTGTCCATCAGCAGAAGAAAAATATTTTCTAGACATCTCAAAGGCATGACTTGAGTTGTGTCATGCCTCCATTTTACATGAGATCAGAATGTACTGGTAGCTCGTGTAACACCACTTCAGTCTTAAAATCAGAAATCCTGCTAACCATAGGGTTGGAAGGGACTGCAGCGATCATCTATTCTAATCTCCTGCCAAGATGAAGGCTTTGTTATGCCTAAATTGTCCAAGACATATGACTATCCAGCCTCCTTTAGAGAATCTCCAGCAAAGGAACATCCACAACCTCCCTAGGTAGTCTGTTTAAAGCTTTGCTGTTATTTTACTTGTTTTTTGTTGTTGTTGTTGTTGGTTTTTTTTTTGTAATATCCTCTAGAACTTAGAAATAAATTTTTCATCAGCCCATTTGATCTTTTTCCACTGCATATTTATTGCTTCATTTCTTAAAAAAAAAAAAACAACGTACAAACCAATCTTGTAGTGTTCATTTATTTCTTTTCTCTAAGCCAGCATCTTCAATGATGACAGCAAAGTTCTGGGAGTGGCTTGTTACAGTAGTTTGATTTGTGCTTCCTTGACTTTTCCTGAGTAACTGAATATAATATCTTGAACTATTTAGAATCCAGAAGCATTTTTATATCAGACTTAAGTAATAGTTCATAGTTCATATTTTGACCTTAGCATATTTTACAATGACTCTAAGTGCTAAAAGAAACAGTCTGGTAGGTTCACCCTAAAATGTCAAATCCCTCAAAAGGAAATTAAAGGTAAAATTTTCAAAAACTGACATTAAACACTTAACTACATTGATAGTGTAAGCTAAAGGTGTGATTCCCCTGCCCATGTACTCATGCTCATGTTAGCCTTCTTTGACCTATCATGAGTATAAATAGCTGTGTCGCTGCATTAACATGGATAGGAGCAACACCAGCAGCTTGCAGACCTTTCCATCAGGTTTGTACCTGCCAGCCCTATGGGTGCTACTAATACCAGTGATGACACTCCTGTTTACGGTTGGGCTAGCTCGATGAGAACTAGTGCAAGTATGTGTACATGAGACTACAAATATGTACATGATTCTATGAGAAGGGTCATGACATCCCTAATATCTAATGTAGCCATAGCCTTAGTCACTTGGCAGTTAGGTGGCAGTGAGATTTAAGCTTTGTAAATCACTTAGGCAATTTTAAAATTTTTACCCTAAATTATTTTTGACCATGCTTTCCCAGGACTGAATTCTTCAGGCCTTGTCTATGCTCAAATTCATGGACAATGAGTCAAAACCATTAAGGTTGGCCATGTTTACACTTAAGAAGTTAGTCTGAATTAACTTAGTTTGAATTAATCAATTCAAACTAATAAGGGTTAATCTGAACTAAGTTAATTCAAACTAACATGTCCCCACTAGAAACCCAAATTGAACTAGCATGTCCTGTTGCTAGTTCGATGTAGGAGGGGGGCACCATGGAGAGTGTGGCAAAATGGCCCCCGAGAAGCTCCATGCCCCCACCCAATACACAGAAAGAAGAAGGTACCCTGTGATGAAGAAGGTCAAACTGCATTAATTCAAACTAACGGTTAGTTTGAATTAAAATGACTTCATTGGGTTAATTCGAACTAATAAGTTTGAATTAACCATTAATTTGAAGTTAAGCTAGGTCTTATAACTTCAAAGTAAGCATTCATTCCTTTGAATTTAGGAATTCCTTAGTTCCAAGTAATGAAAGCCAATATAGCATGCATTAATTTATTTTGAGTTAATCCTCATTAACTAAATTGTAAGTGTAGACATACCCATTGAGAATGATAGAGAAATTCATTTCTAAGGCTAGGCCTACACTACCGATTTATATTGGTATAACTGTGTCACATAGGGGTATGAAAAATCCTCACCTCTGAGCAGCAACATAGTCATATTGACTTAACCCCCCAGTATAGACAGTGCTATAGCCTCTTGCAAAAGCAGATTAATTTGGCCAACAGGACAATTTTTACTTAAGTGCTATGGTGGCACAGCTGCATTGATACCACTGCATTGATGCAGCATTTTCGGTGTAGGTTTGACCTAAATTTGTGTAATTTACCTTGTCTAGTGGAGAACAACTTTAAAAAAAGAGAAAGAAAACAGCTGCTAAGACTATTTTGTGCTCTTCACAACTTATACATCACTAGAACTTACAATGCCAACTGAATCTTTAAACCTTCCAGCAATATTTTATGACATATTAGCTGACAGGTAGTTCAGTTCTTTTTCATGTCAAGGCCCCCTAATGTAATCAGTTGTAAAAAGAACTTGTGACTGAAGCAACTTGATCATTCCTTACACTGCCAAGTATTCAGTTTTTTTCTCTTAAAAAAAAAACCCTACAGAGGAAGCTCAGAGATTATTCTACCCAGAAAAGCGCAAGATATTTAAACAAGGTTGAAACTTTCTTGGCTTCTGACTGCTAGCAAAAGAGTATATTATAGCTGATGTTTAATTTTGCTTAAACCTAAAAGGTAAGTTCTGTATTTTGTGCATTTTCGTGTGACTAGCATACATGTTAATTTGATTTAGCAGTGTTTTAATATATAACTAACTGTTCAGAGCTACGGTAGGTAAAAAGAAAACTAATTTTCTCAGTTGATCTGAAGGTCTAGGGAGAGCTTCTAAAGTAGGTTCAGTAACATCTTATTGTTAGAAGATTGTAAGAGTGCTCTGGAACTATTAGATATCATACAGCCAGAAGGGCTCAAAAGTCACAATCCAAATGGATGATCCTACTGAATAAAACTTAGTCTGTGTATCAAAAATATGAGTAAAAGTATTACTGTTGAAGCTGTAAGATTTTTGATGTGATCAGTAATGTGCTCATAAATTAGTGTTGTGGTATTATTGGAGGATCTTTCAAGTATACAAAAAAGGCATCTAGGAATTTTTCCTTTATCACAGAACGCTTGTTTCAGAACATTTTTTTTAAGAAAATTGACTTTCAACTTTCATATTTATTTCATGAAGACTTGAAATATGAGCTTTCATTATGTATCTGCTATATACTTCTCAGCAACATTGAAAGAAACATACATATTAACAAGGCATCTTATTAGTGAGCATGATGTTGTTTTAATCTTCTAATTATAAAAGATGTCATTGTGAAAACTGTCTGACTGGATAATACTTACAGTTGCACTCTAAACCTGCCAGTGCATTTCAGGAATGTTAGAGAATTTTGGTAAGAAATGGATTGAATATTAATTGTGATTGTAAGTTATGGTTTTTATTTCCCGGGGGTTTTGTTTTTGTAATTTTCATTGCTCCTCTCCCACACTCCAATAGGACATTTTAAAATTGTATATAATGAAAGGGAAAAAGTAATTCAGGTAATGAATGGTCCATAAACAAAGTATTTCATACTAAGGCTTCAGGATGTAACAAAATTAGCAGATAGGTATTAGAAACCACTTGACGTTCTTCAACAAATAGGATAAATGAGGTAGTTCAATTAATTTCTTTATGTACACAGTCCTATGTTTTTCTTTTCCATTCTGATCCCAGTCTCCCTCTTACACTGGCTGCTGCAGCCCAGCACCTTTCTGATTGGCAAATGTCATGTCTGGACCCTATGCCAGTTTTGCTCAGAGAATTGTCTGGGAAAAGATCATATAGCAATAACTAGTTAGAATTCAGTCTAAACATGTCATCTGCAGAGTGAAATCAATTTCTGTCAGTTCCACCTCTCTCTCCATTTCATTACCTCTTTCTCATAAATCCTTCAAGGAGCAAAAGTGTGAGAGAAAATAGGTGTTTACATTTTTAAAAATATTTTATATGCAGTAGACAATTTGTATACAATGTGATCTCATTATGTTTTTAATTCCTCTTAGAAAGTAAATATTTTGTACTGTTTGGATGTCACTGAAACAGGTATTATGAGTTGGAAAAATCTGCACTTGTGTACAGTAGTAGTTTGCACTTCATTAATCTTAGTTTTGCGCAGCACTTTACATGGCTAAGCAACTGATACCCTGTTATTTTCATATCAGGATAAAGTGCCTTTTTATTCCAGCAGTAAATGCTCACTACCATGCATCCTTACCACTGCATTGTCTCTCTTTGACTGACAAAGTGTTGCTATTTTCATTTAATACAGGGCATGTAAAATAAATCCACTTATGTAAAAAATAATTAAACCACAGACTTCGGTACTTTAAAAGTCATCATTAATTCTTCATTCAGTCAGATATTCATGTTTGTCTTTTATAGATGTGTACATCTTACAATTCTCCCCTTGTCAAGAGTTTTGTTGACATAGAAGAGTCTGTTTTTTCAGAATAATGTACAAGAGACTGAATGGTTGTTTAGAGATTTTTCAACAAAACACAATATGATCTGTTCATAAGGGGGCAAAATTTTCCAAAGTTTGTGCCTAAAATTAGGCTTCCCAAGGCCATATTTAGTGCTGACCAGTCGACAATTCTCATTCATTTTTTCTTTTAACCTAGCCCATGTATAGTGCTTTTTATGCATAGATTTCAAAGTGCTAATTCAGTCAGCTACAAGTCAGTGGGAGCTGTTGGGTGCATGTGACCTTGAATTAACAATGCTAACAACAGGTCAGATTCTGCCATCTCTAGGTCATTACTACCTTACTCTGCAGCTGACCCTGTAGCCCCAAATGAAATAGTTAATATCATTGGAAAACAGTGTTTTGCTTTCAGCTCATATCCTGTTGTTGTCAGTCAGTTTTATCCCTTTGTTTCTATGCCAAGATATATCAGTAACAAACACTAGCGGATGGGTATATAATGAGTAAAGTGCGAGTTTACGTTGAAAATGAAATTGACTTGCCCTCTGAATGTCTGAATCTGAATATACTACATAATACAAAGAGAGGGTTTTTCCCCCAATTCCTGGAAATAATAAATCATCCAGTTCTAATTGTACTGAAATCTCAGATAAATAGATCTGACACAAATTCCAGGTGGTTTCTTGCTACCAGTTTAATGGCAGTGAACTTGTTATGCTACATTCAGTGTAGTCTATATACACATCAAAGTGAACCTGCTGTAGCTATTCCTTTGTTCATAGTAGCTGGTGACCATTCGGTTTTGAGGGAGGAATATATTACGTATTAGAGCAATGGAGGGTATGCTAAATATTACTTAGAGACTTGTCATCTTTATAAAGTGAAATAAAAAAAATTGTGTTGATTTAATATGGGCTTTTAAACATGGAGAATGTTATACTTTCTTTGAAGGTGCTGTGTGGTTGCTATAAGAAACGGATTGATGATGACGACTCACGATACACTGCTTGAACGTGTCTCCTGGCTTAATCTAGCTAGTGTCTAGCCGTTAGTGTGCAAACCACCAGTGTGAACACAGTCACAGCAGATCCTGTCAGAACTGACTTGGAATTGTGGTCCTTTTAGGTTTTCTTTTCTATATCCATGAGTATCTTTGGCATGAAGAAACATTGGTTCTTGAGCTGTGTTCCTCTGCATAGTTGCCTTTTATGTATAGGGCTAGCAATGCAGCATGTTTTATATTTTATCAAAGTGTTCATTTGACTTCCTTACGACAGACTTCATCAACTTAGTTGTCCACAAAGAGGTCTTAGGGAATCTCTAGCTGGACATCCTATGTGGACCATTTGGTTGGCTGTACACCTTACCTCTTAGCTTCAGTGTCTGTGGCAATAACCCTTTATATCCTGACTCTTAAACATCAAGATGGTTTGCAGGCAAGGAAGATAGGCAGCATCAATATTTTTGCTGTTTTGGGCAATTTTAAAATAAAGTACTGAAGACATACTACATGGGAACTCATTTTCATCTGAAGATTTATATCTAACTGCTCTGTAAAAGAACTGTAGTCACTGTCTCCCTTCAGCTACACAGAGACATCATTGGAAAGGATGTTGTCTTGATAGGTAAAATCAGATACACGTCATCCAAGTTCCTTGGTAGGAATGATTCATAAACAGTAAGAGTGTTACATTATACTACCTGGTGCATGCTAATAGCTTACACAAGCTAACTGTGTTATGCAGCTGCAGCTGGCCGCTTTATGATCTCTTGTAAATCCTTCTGCATATTGTTAAACCTGCAAAAAAGTATATTTTATACTTGATATTCATTCATTTTGTTCTGGTTTGTCATTGTTATACTACTTGAGTAGATGGAGTTTGTCGACACGAATCTCAGTTTTGCAGATAGTCAATCTTACATAAAATGCAAATACAATCTTAGAAGCCATTTTGAAGTACCTTTGAAAATTTGATCCTATGTGTCATTCAGGAAAGAACTAATTTTCTATAGTTTTCAGAGCAGATAGAATTTAATTCATACAACATGGAAAAACACCTATAACTTGAAATTAAAATTAATTATTAGTCAAATAATAAAAATCAGAAGCTGGCAGCACACCTTCTGTAGTTAATTTCTAGGCCAAAGGAGAAAATAACCATCTCAATTACATCACTGCATAGATATCTTTCTAAGCTATTTTAATAAGCCTGTACCATTCATAGATGCATCCTCAAAAGTGTATATGCAGATAAACCAGATCTAAAAACCTCTTTTCAGAGGTGAAAATAAAAGCATTAAACAAACCAACAAAAAGGAAAATAGTGTTCCTACCCCCCACCTTAACTAGTCAGGTTCTGTAATTTTTCAAGCCACTGATGTTTCTTCCCAATATGTTTACCAGTGGACACTTCAGTGTTTAAAGGAGTTTCAAAAACACTTAAGGGCAGTGCAACCTCACTTTAAAGAATCTTATTAGAATTGGGCTTTGTTGAGAATTGCTAAGAACACAACAGTAAAATAAAGCTTGATATCTTCTTTTGAGCAGTATAAGTGGAATTAATAAAGGATAATATATATAACTGTCTAGTGTAAGACTTGGAAAATATGTTAGGTATGTGCTTGAGTTTATTTATCCCAAGTGCAGACTATTCTCTGTATTTCATAAAATTCATTATGTATCTTACCCTACTATTTTAGGTTACTTGTATGGTAGGTATCTTTCTGACTGTTTTGCAGAATTTTTATAATTGTCCAGGATCTTTAGAATTTGATTGTGAAATGCAGGAGAAGGTGGTGACAGAGGAAAAAGAGAGGAAGCCAGCATAGCAAAGCATAAAAATAGTGACTTAGAAAGTGTTCTGAAAAAGTGACTCTTTAGCCAGTTTATTACTGACCACACAGTAAGGAATCAGTCCTGGCAGAGTCAAATGTGGCTGGGTCCCAGTGTACTTCACACCACAATCCAGTCACAGTCCATGACACATACCCTTATGTTCCATGACAAAAGTCACTATGTTGAATGGCAAGACCCCTTATATTCCAGGGCAGTGGCAATTTATTCTATCTCAGTTAAATACTGTTTACTCACTCTAATCCACTCCCCACAAACACAGCTATGGCTTATAATTAAATCCTTATCACTGTAATATTAAACAGTGGATATTTTCAACCATGATTATTTTCAAGGCTGTGTTTTTTCACTGTGCACCCCAGAGACCTTGGCTTCCCTCTCTACAATTATAATCCATAGCCTCAATCCTGGCGGTCCAGATTATGATCTCTTTCCCTCATTTGTGCCATGGATGGGAGGAGTTTGTAACTAGCTTTAGTGTCTTATCTGTTCAGTTTCCAGGGCCCTTGCATTGTTTTCTAGGCTACTGCATTGTTCTCAAGGCACTCCAGTTCACCAGCCTGCTTTCCTAGCTCCACTCACTTCTTGGCTGCAGTTTGGGGTCTACATCTGGCTCCTCAACCTGTCCAGCCCCATAGAAAAGTAGAATGAATATGCAAAGTAATGTAAATCCCCCGTGTTGATTCAGCTGAGGAGCAAGGGACAACTGCAGACCAGTGCCAGCAAAGCAAGGAAAAGCATCACGCTCTTTGCTACAGAAAACGGTAGACTCCTGCTGAGTCCACAGGGCTCTGAGTACAAGGAATGTGGCAATTTATCACTCCCAGAGCTATTCTTTCAGGCTTTCTGCAGACTCATTCCACTAGTTAATCTGAAAAACCCGAACCCAGAGTAATTTTTATAACTATAATGGCTAGAAACAACATTTAAAATGAAAATAGAGATTCTGGAGCACAGTTCTGCAGCAAGAGGTAAATTCTGTCCTGTAGAATCAGGGAACACAGCGTCCTGCATGTCACTTCAGTAGCCACATATATACAGCCTAAGAATGGAATATGTGGCTCTGCCTCACACAAAGACTGATGGGTAATGGGGGATATAGTCTCAGCTAATGGCTATCCAGGCATATTGAATGGACTACGTAGGCTCACAGCAGGAACTTGCAGCTGCTTGCTTCAAAATGGAGCAAACACCCCCCCCCCCCCCAGCTGTGATCATTGGGGATAGCTGATTTCTTCCACCACAGAAGGATTTCTTCTTGGCTGATAGATAATCTGTGGTATTGAATGCCCAAAAATGGCTCAGGTGACCTGTCCCAATTGAAGGAAAGAACTCCCTTGTCTAGTAGTGATCAATGGGAAAAACATAGCCTTTCACTAACTCCTTTAATCACAGGGGTTATTGGAATAATCCCTGTGATCCATGAATGGCAAGGAGGAGATGGTCCCGGATCTGATGAAAGATGCATATGGCAGGATTTCTCAATGCTTCCTATCAGCTCTACAGATCTTGAATATATTGCTGGAGCCCTCCAGCTGTGCTCTGTAACAGAATTAATGTCCCCAGGATTTGTCAGGCCAGTGTGAACTATCATACTAGTTATTAGTAAATAAAGCAGGGCTAGGATTTGGCCCTCCATACTTACTTGCCATTGCCTCAAACATAAACTGTTCCAGAAAAAAAGAAGCAGAGAAAGTGAACTGTGTGGGCCCCAGTTCAACTTCCAAAACAGGTGAACTAGGAAGTGTATTTTTTTCAGATACTTCCCTAAATTACAAACTGAGAAATGGGTGTGGTTAGGTGTGTTCCCACGTTCTGGCTTTGAACCAAGGTGCTGACCGATAGTGAGAGCATTCACATATAAGGGAGATGTTTCTTTTTACAATTATAGGAAAGCTTGCCAAATACAGTTCTTCATGAAACAGAATAATGTTACCAGTGCATTATGAAGCCTGGTAGAAGGCACATGAACTAACAGAACATTGCAAGGCTGCAGTCAACAAAAATTAATTGAGTAGCAAGAGAGTTGTTAGAGGCATTTCCAATGAAAAATTTGTGAAGTCAAAAGTAATTTGTGATTTGACCCAGTCTCATTTGTCCAGTACCTGTTATAACTTCAGCAGAATGTATTTACTACTGTTTGCTGTAACATTACCTTCAAAATCAGATGCTAGGATAGACCTCACCATCAAATCTTTTGATTCCAT
Source organism: Podocnemis expansa (assembly GCA_007922195.1). Classification (NCBI taxonomy): domain Eukaryota; kingdom Metazoa; phylum Chordata; order Testudines; family Podocnemididae; genus Podocnemis; species Podocnemis expansa. Next base: position 25,688,606 of record ML681979.1, read on the forward strand.
TTGTTTAAACAGTCATTCTTTGTTGTGAAATTCAAACTTAATTTGAAGTAACATGTGATGGACACACCTCTGAATGGGGCAATTCATAAAGGAAGTATACAAGTGCATAATATCTTTGGCTATGTCTACACTGGCAATTTAGTTCGAATTAAGGAGGCTTAATTCAAACTAAATCAGTCCCAGTCTACACTGGACTTTCATTAAGTCAAATGAAGAAACTCCTTAATTTGGCTTAATGAAAGCTTAGTTCGAATTAATAAGAACTGACTGTTAGTTCGACCTAAGCCTTAATTCAACTCCTTAGTTCGAACTAAGGACAGTATAGACCTGGATTAACCCTTAATTTGACTTCATTAAATTTGAATTAAGGGCAGTTAGGTTGAATTAACAAAGTGGACCAAGTTGACATAAGTTTAAGTCAACTTAGTCCACTTTAATTGGACTTAATAAGGTCAAGTTTAGCTCGAATTAAAGTCAAACTTATTGGTTCAAATTAACAAATTCGACCTAACTTTGTCTAGTGTAGCCTTTGTGTAATGTGATGCTTTCAGAGGCATAGCCAAAATTTGAGGTTATCCTTCTAGTGGATTCTCCGTGAGATAGATCACCAGTCAAGGACTAGAAAAGAAAGATTATTTACATTTGACCAGAAGAACCTGTTTCTGGTGTCTTGTTTATTTTTAGGAATGGGCAAACTATGACCAGACAAAAATGGACAAGAAGAACCTGATGCTAGATTGCAATTCTAATGCTTGCTTTTATTTTTCTACTTTCAGAAGCTGGCAACAAGAAACTAAAAAGCACGATACAGAGGAGCACAGAAACAGGAATGGCAGCAGAAATGAGGAATCGGATGGTTCGGCAGCCAAGTAGGGAGTCCACTGATGGCAGCATAAACAGTTACAGCTCTGAGGGGAAGTAAGTGAAATTACACATTTGTAGCAGTGTAGAAATACATGGAATTTTCTTATGCTTATAAGAATACTGGATTGATACTTGAAAAAAGAACCAAAAACCTAATTTGTTAGTAAAAATACCATATTTGGTTCACAATAATTATTCATGTCATTGCTATTTGTACAAAATCTTATGCTTGTGAAATTCTTCAGGAATCCCCAAATTTTTCAGACATTTATTGTGAAAATTCACATTAGAAAAACACTTGCTCTAGACTAATCTTCTGTTTAAAGTTTTTCAGTCATCCAGTCAGGGAGCAAAAATGATAATTTGTCACTTAGGTGACCAACCATACAATACAAATAAAGTCAATAATCAAAAGGAACAATTTGAGAAAAACCCAGAGTCTGAAAATTCCATCCAGGTTATTCAGTAAATATTTATTACTAGCAAATGTGATTACAGAAATCTGGACTGCTTTTCTAAACTCATAATAAGTATTACTGGAAACAAAACGTATGGCCAAATTTGCACTGAGGATGTTTAGGGTCTATACGAAACTGTGTTCAGTAACTCTGTATATAAAGAAAGTTTAGTTTGGAGCTCATCCAAATAGAGTTCTTATCGAAAACGATGAAGTGTTATTGTCCGTCAGCTAAAATGGAACATAAGAGTTTGAGCATTCAGACAGTTCTCTTCATTCACTTTTGTCATTGTTAATTAGTAGGAAGGAAGGAAGGACAGAGACAGACCTAGCACAGAGCATTAATTCATATTCCAGCCTTCTCAGAGGTTTTAGGACTATTTTTATTATTAGCTACTGAAAGAGCACTGTCTTGGAGACATCCCGATCCTCTGACATGCAGGACTAATGCTGAGAGCCTACTACTTTGTGAAAGTGAAACCTGGCAGCTAGTCATGCATACCTTGATCCTGAGAGAGAGAGATTTGGGATTTCTCTGGTTTGTAGAAGGCAGCCCCATTGCTCAATGTGTCTGTCTTGTTGTCCATCAGTGCTGCAGCACTATTAGAAACAATTCTTTTTTTGTAACTCCTTCATGTGTTCTATTTATTGACTTAGACTAACTTTCCTCATCTCAAATCCCCCTCTAATTTCCCATCCCTTTTCTTCTAGATTCCAGGTCACTTTAAATCCCCTCCTGTACCTGCTGTTTTGTTTAATAGACATGTTTGTTTTTCTTTGATCAAACATTTGTAGATGTTTTTAAATAATGGATTTTTAGCTGAAAGGGTTTTAGGTTATGGTATGGTAAATAAGCTGTGTGTGTCCTGGCAGATGGACAGTAGAGGATGGCAAGAAGCCTGTGTGTGGCAGAAAACCAGAGGTTATGATGAGGACACACTCCTGCTAGGAAGAGATGAGTTTTAAGGAATAGATGTGCTGAAAATGATATGGACTATATTTTGGGACTTGTGTTACAGACTATTTGCATTATGTTTAATAATAAATTGGACTCCCAGGAATGATATTATTTGAGCACGAATGGCTGACATTGAGTCCTTGGGTTCCTCGAGGGTAGAAACTGAGGCAGGGTGTCCCAGTGCTAACCCAGACCATGACAAGGCACTCAGAAAGAAGCCAGTCCTGCTCTAGATTACATGAGTTATGTGAGGTTTTTCACTTAATATGCAACCAGTTCTTCAGTTGGTAAATTCATGGCTCCATTGATTTCAACAGAATAATATTTTACAACAGCTTAGGTTCTCACCCATGGTGAATGAAAATTGTAAAAATAAACCTGTGTATTCCTAGTAGAGTACTTTGGAATGATCTTTTCACAGATGAATCAGTGATCATTTTTTTAGGGAATTTGCCAGTTCATATTTAGAATCATTGGACAATAATAACTTACAATATCATTTGTAACTTTAAACATTATTCCTTTTGTGTATGTGAATCAGTTTTTTATGGAACCTTATTTTAAAATCCATTGTTAAGATGAATAACAAAGGCTGTAGTTTATTTTTTGAAAAGAGACTTGAGGAAGGTAAGAGAAATCATTCTCAGAAATAATGTAAGAAATGCCCATCCCTGTTCTCATTGATAAATGAGGACCTCCTAGCTGATCCTCTTTTAATGGAGTAGGATTTCACACCCCAGTAAAGGAGAGTCAGAAAATCACAAGGCGCATGGTACCAGTTTTCCAGCACCAAAATGCAAGAGCACCCTAAAACCAAACCCAGCCAAAGAAGTATGATCACCCTTGGTACTCGCAATGAAAAGAAGGCAGCAGGTGGCTCCTATACCAACAGTAGTGGTGCATAGTGAGAAGGAGTCACTAGTAGCAAAAACAGCCCTAGTACTGTGGGCACTAGGAAAAAGAAGCCCAGACTAGACACAGTGCCCAGTCTGTCACTGAGATCTACACAGTTCACAAATACTGTCAGATCTAATGCTCACCAGAAAAGTCCTCCCTCCCCATCAATTCACCACACACTAGTATGGTTGACTAGTACCAGTACCATTGACCATACTGGTACGACAGTACTGGTCAGCTGTCCAATGTTACTGGTGACCATTGACCAATACCGTTGACGTCTGCTTCTTCAAGAACAATCTGAAGAAGTGGAGCAACCTGATCATGTGGTACCATTTCCCCTATTTGGGTTATCTACATCATCCCCTGATGAGGCAGTCCTGCTAGCCTTACCACCACCACTTGACAGCTACAGGAACTCTGAGAACTCATGAGGAGGATCACAAATGCCCTTCAGATCCCCTTGGAGGAAGTGAAGGACATTCCTCATAAACTACCATGGGACATCGTCCAGAATGCTGATCTAGTAAAATAGCATGAGTTTATAGGGGCATCTTGGGCCTAGCCAAAATGATATGATATGTTCCCACTCTGAGGGGAATGTAGAAAGTATTTTTTTTTACTCAAAATTCTTAGATGAAGCAGAATACTTATTTTCACAATCTACTCCTAATTTTCCAGTGGAGGAAGCTGTCAATGCAGAGTCATTATCACCATCCTAATTATACACCCTATGAAAAGGAAGGCAAATTTTTCACCCTCTTTGGGAAAAAGAACTTCACTTTGGTGGGCTTACAGTAGCACTTCAAGCACATTCTAGTCTTAAGGTAAAAATATGATTTTATTAATTACAAAATATTCTCAGAATTCACCAGCAAATTGCTTCAGGAAGACTGTCTCCATTTCCAGGCAAATATGGATGAAGGTAAATTATTGGTAGCTAGATGAGCCCTTCAAGCCTCATTGGGTGCACAACATAAAGTCTCCTTCTCTGTAGCAACCTCCACAGTCATGAGTCAGCCTTTGTGGCTTCAATCCTCTGGATTTTTCAATGAACTTTAATCCACTTTGACCCTGCTCTTCCTTTTTCAGGTGCCCTTTACTACCCAAGATGACAAGAAGGGAAAGGGGAGATGAGGGGGAAAAGGTCTCAGTACAAAGTAAACATTAGAGGCTGATACCAGGGCTAAAAGGAGGAGGAGCCATGTGGGGAGGTCTCTAGGTTACCTGTAGGCAAGTGGACCAGTTGAAGAGTGGGGAAGAGGGATTGGTGCAGCTGGGAAATGCGGGCATTTGAGCTGATCTATATGGAAGATGAACTGGAGTGTTGAGAGCAGCAGAAGATCCCTGCAAGAAATAAGGGACTGTGAGCAACAAAGAGGTACACGGAGTGTTGGTGGGGGAGTGCTTTGGGAATGGTTTGAATTGTTTCAGCAGGGTGATGTTTTGGAGAGGTAATTTGGGGGTTGTGTGACAGGTGGGTTTTTTGGGGGAGAGGAGGTTGTTATGGTGGGGAGGGAGATGAGTGGAAGTGCTATGGCAAAAGCAGATTTTGTAGGGTTTGTGGATCATGGGCTGTAATCTACCTGGTTAGTAGATTTGTGAGCTGTGGGGTGGGGAAGCAGCAGGCTGTGCTAGTTTGGACTGGGTGGAAATGTATTTGGGGGTTGGTAGGGTCTATAGCTGGAAGCTGTACGAGGTAGGTTATTTGGAGACCTATGGCAGTGGTGCAAGTCTGAGCAGGAGTGGTGGAAGGTGGTGGGGGAGGAAATGGGAGTTCAGAGTGCTATATGGCAGTGCCAGTGGCCACAGCTGGTTGTAACTATGTCTGACTCCCTCTTTCACAGCCCCATCCCCTCTCCTCCCTCCCTCTCTTGCTGAAGACAGTACCAAGGAGGGATGGACTTGCCAGTGCACCAGGGAGATATGGAATGCACTCGAGAGAGACTCTGCAAGCACAAGCCTTTGAGGGAGTCAGTGGGAGAGAGGCAGGGAGAGGGAGAAATTCCAAGGTGGTAGAGTGTTGCTCTATACTAGACCTCTCAAGTATCACTATGCCTCCTGAAAAAGTGATCAGACTGTGGCTCAGATGGCACCCAACGCTTCATGGCCTGGGAAGGGGCGCTCCCTCTCTTTTAAAGTGAAAGTATCCTCATGGATAGGCATCTTTTGGAGACGCCTCTTCTCTGGAAATCTGTAGAGTGGCAACATGTTCACATCTATTAGGGTTTGTTAGGTGTCAGGAGAGTTTTTGAAGAAGTTTGGAGAGGGAGCACGAGCGGCTCACAGGTTCAGCTCTGCATATGATTCCATGATGGCCAGTGGTGCAGACTTGCAGCAGCTGCACCATGTTTTCTCTCCTGCCTGAAGCCAGAAGGGATTTCCTTTGCATAAAGTGCAAGTTGGAGGCTGTACTGGAGTTAAATATTAAGTTGGAAGAGCAAGCAGAAACACTACAGAGAATCAGAGAAGCTATACAGCCAGTTCAGGAAACATCAGTACCTTAGGTTCAAGGAAGAATGGAGCTGGTCACCAAGGAGCTGGAGAAAGAGAACATCAGAGGAAGTCCTAGCAGTTCAGAACTACAGAAGCAAGAGGTCCTGGCAACATTCTCCATGGCTGGACAGACAAACATGAGCAGGTTGTGGCCACCAAAACAAAGAGAACCAGGAAGATTGCAGACTGTCCCAACCTAAAAGAAAACCAAGCTGCCCACAAACAGATCTTCAATCATCCAAGGAAGACAGACAATGCTTACTGCAAATACAATGTTTAGAAGACTCAGAATAATATTCTGCAAGGGACAGATGGACAGTGTGCTGTCTTCCCAGAGCCAGGACATGAGACTGTCACTCTGCGATTATGTAGGCTTTACAAGTCAACAAGCAAGGATCCACTGGTGATGGTTCATGTCAGCACAGGATATTTCACAGCTAGATGACTTCGGGGAACTTGGAAGCATGGTGAACACAAGAAATATGCAAACAATCTTCTTTGATTTCCTTCCTTTGAGTAAAGGAAGACAGAAAACTATAGATTTTGGAACTGAACCTCTAGCTAGGTGGTTCACTGGAGTATTTTGTTTTTTTCTGAAACATTGTTCCATCTTCTATGGGGAGATGGAGCTGTATAGTTTGGATAACCACCATCAAAGCAGAAGGGGAACCAGTCTCTTCAGGGACAGGCTGACTAAAGTAGTGAGGAAGTTGTCAAATTAATAAGAAAAGAAGAGAGTAAAAGAAGATAGGTATTAGCCCTCAGCACAAAGATACCAAGACATGAAGACAGATTCTTTAATTACCTAGACACTAGTGCTAGAAGTTTGGGTAAGAAACAAGAGGAATTGTAATTGTTCATATATGAGCATAAATCAATCTAGTTGGTATTATTTGAATCTGTTGGGATGATTTGCACAACTGGAATGTTAAAATCTATTTTAGGAAGGCTGAAGTGGGCAAAAGGGGAAAGGGAGTCATTCTGTCAAAAATGGCATTACCTGTTTCCAAGTCACTTTATAGCTCAGAGGAAAATTATCTTGAAAAACACATGTATCAGTATCCTACTTGGTGCTTTAAAATGGATTGTGTCATAAAGCTGAAAACAATCATGAGCCAAGTCAGCTGGAAGAAGAATATAAACAGAAAAATGTGAATAAACTGGGAATCATTTCAAAATACCTTGCTAGATACCCTAAAAGACACAGTCAAGAAAATGGTCTGTATTAGTTTAAAAATTCTCTCTCTTTCTCTCTCTCTATTTATATATGTGTAGGTGTAGATATAGATGTAGATATAGATATACACAGACATACAAAATGGGAGGAAGGATTTGAGTATTTGATAATGATGAATATAAATCAGGAGCTGGAAAGTGTAGAAAATTGATAAGGGAAGCAAAGAGACAGCAGGAGAAATCTCTGGCCAGCAGAATTAAGGATAATAAGGAGTTATTTTAGAAATTTCCACTAAATATTTCTCTTCTGTATTTGAGGAAAAATGTATCATGTAACATTTTTAACATTTTTTCTAGTCATCTAGTATTTCAGGAGAATATTAAGCAGCAGCTACTAAAGTCAGACATTGTTAAATAAGCAGATCTAAATCACTTACACCCAGGAGTTTTAAAGTAGCTTGCTGAGGAGCTCACTGGACTGTTCTTGGTGATTTTTACTAAGTGAATGTCAACAGTTAAACTGCTGCAGTTACACAGCTGGAGTGCTGCATCTGTTCCATTGTCATGCTTCAGTTTAGATGCTGCCTATACCAATCAGAGGAGTTCTGCCATCAGTGTAGGTAACCCATCTCACTGAGAGGCAGTAGCTAGGTTGTCAGAAGAAGTCTTCTGTCCCAGTGCTGTCTATGCCAGTGATTAAGTCAGCATAGCTGCATCTCTCAGGGATGTGGATTTTTCAGACTTCTGATCACATGACTATGCTGATGTAAATTGCCAGAATATTAGGTGCAGTACATTCCTGATCATTTGAAGTTTTGCTCCATTTTAAAATGGATTCTTTGATCTAGTCACCTTAAACTGCAGCTTTTCACACATGTGAACTGGAGTTGAGTAAAACTTTTCAAACAAAACTTTTTCATTAAAAATGCAAATACTGAAAACTTTTACAAATTTGTGTTGATTTTGCTGAATCATTTTTTAAAAAATCCAAAGAACTGACACATTTAATTTTGTCACTTTTTAAACAACATTTTTCAATTTCAGTTTGAAAGAATTTTTCATTTTAAAAAATTCCTTTTCATTTTATTTTTACAAGCTTCAAAAAGGTCAAAATCTAAATAAAAACATCTTGCTTTTGTCAAAATGAATCATCTTGTTTGATCTGAAATGAACATGTTTGTTTGTTTGTTTGGACTGTTTAATTCGCTAAAAGTTTTCATTTGGTCTGACCTGAAACTTTTTTTTCTTTGTTGACATTGCCAGCAAATAAAAAATCCTTTATTTACTCCATTCAGATGCAAACAGCATTAGGTGCCCTGGGGATTAGGACCTTCACCACACTTCAGTTCTAGCTGATTAGTGAAGGAGAACAGAAACAGCTAGTTCTCCATGGAAGTCGGTAAAAAGGCTTTAGTCTTGCCATAAGACAAGACATCCCAGTGAAGAGGTGATGGTCTTCTAACAACTATTCCCCACTGTACATGGGCCTCTAGAAGCTCCCAAAGATTGCTGCCGTGCCTATAAACCTTTTAACAGTAGCAGGTGGAGCAATGTCCTGCTATCACAGTTAGGGTCAGCTGTAATATTTGTGAGGCATTTTACTGCTTGTAAAGATGGTAAGCTGTGTGTGTGAACAAAGCCACTTTGTTCTGAGATAGTTTCAGTGTGCCTATTTTGCAGTACACTTTGTGATTACATTGTCTGAGGCTGTGTATTGTATAGGAAAAGCACTTCCATGTTAATTTATTGTGGCTTAATATGAATTAATGTTGTATTTACATGCACTTATGTTTTATATTTCTGTAGCCTAATATTCCCTGGAGTGCGGCTTGGTGCTGACAGTCAATTTAGTGATTTCCTTGATGGACTTGGACCTGCACAGTTAGTTGGTCGACAGACACTAGCAACTCCTGCCATGGGTAAGAATAATGTGTTCTCAGGTATAAGTGAAATGATATCCGATTGACCAACGTGCAGTTAAGGTGGCCTGAATGCATTTCATGTGCTGCCCTCAGCCAGAGTTCTGCCAAGTGGCCTTCCCCCTCAAATATGCATTGCTCGCCCTTTGTGGCCCTAAGCAGGTATATTTTCCTGCACCTGACACACACAAAGTACACAATAAAAAATGAATGGTTGCTCTCTTGAGCTGCTCAGGGCCCTAAGCAGTTGCTGAGTTTGCTTATGCTTTGCACTGGCTCTCATCTTCATAAGCGCAACTAATGCTTAGTTGTCACCCAAAATCAGCAGAAGATACAGCATTTCATAGTGGGACTTGTGATGCGCATGGAGATCACTTCCATATCAAAGACGGTGGCCACAATCTGTTCCTTTCTAAACAGAATAATTGTGGTCATCAGCGCCTCATAAATTGTTAGTTCTCAGCTAATTAGGGTTGCCACTGATTATGTAGCCAACAGCTGAATCTGACCCAGATTTAGGTGATTGAAAGAGAGTCCAAAATAGGAACTTGTCTCTATATTTGCAACAAGGGTGACAACCAGCTTACAAATGATGCTGTTAGATTGTTGGTATTGGAACAGATTCAAGTTTAAACTCTTAATTTCCAAACATCTCTCAAAGGCTATCTGTGCTTTGCTCTGTAACCTGAAGCAGTTCAGATTCCCCTGGAGTACCAAGCACTGCAAGTCAGAACCTTACATCAAAAACCCTGCATGGAAACTTGTGAAGAGCCTTCATAGGGCTGTTTATGATGTTTTTAGGTTCTGTTTCACTGCAGAAATGCTCCCCTGGACCCTTGCAGGCTGGTTACAGCACAAGTACACACTATTACAGCAGTGCGTAAGAGCAGGAGCAGGGATAGAATTCTTTAGTTTGTATTTGAGTGATTTGGTGACATATTTTGTTGAGCTGTAAACTGATGATGATAAATAAATAACTCTTGTTTCCGCTAGCCCAATCACACTATGCAAGTTAGAAATCACACATGGCAAGTACTGTGGCTGTGTCATATCAATCACAGCAGGAATTCAGGTTTGGGTGTACGCTACTGAGAAAAAATAGGAAACCAGGAGAAAAAATGGTGTGTGTGGGAGGGGGCAATAGTAGTGATCTCACTATAGGTTTACTGAGCATGAGGCCTGTACAATGTTCAACTTGTTAAAATACATCAGATTTCCTTTTTATAGGAAAGAGAAAGTGCTTGGATTCTTCTGTTGTCCATTTTAAAATCAGGATGAATCCAGTGGTGAATCCTAGATACAGAGACTAGATTCCATTCACCTGACTTCTTGATTAAAAGTTGTTTGCCTCCTTTGACTTCTTCCAAGAGAGATCTTGAATAATAAGTTTGTTTATATCCATTCCAGCCATTATTCTACAGGTCCAGGGCAAGTTTGGGGCTACAAAATTCACTCTATCATTCTGCATAGCATGTTTTTTCTTTTTCAAGGGCTTATACAGTTGTTTCTGCTGGTCTGAAAATCTCTGTGCTGTGGCATCCTCTGCTGACTGCCAGTAGCATAGGCTTGATTAGAATATATAGGTTTGTGGCACTGAAATGTATTCTTGGCTTAGAGTGTGGTTTGTGGAATTTTCCTACAAACTATTTTTAGGCCAGTACAGAGCTGTGTTTGTTGGAGGAAACTTTTGATAGATAACAAATCATCCTTGCTTAGCTTGTTCTATCTTGAGTATTAGAGTATTCATGGGCACTGTGCCATAATATTTTGTAAGTGGGACAAGCATGCTAAGGTCTTATTTTAAAATTACATGTGAATAATAATACTTTTTTCATTAAGAACACAGCAAATTCTATAGCTCAATTTTATTTGCCACTCTTTGCTTTAGAAACATTGACTCAATGTGTCACACATCATAAGATCAGGGTCTTGCTCAGATGGGAATTCCGTTTGCTTATGCGGTTACCACAGTTGCATATGTCCAGTGAGGTATTTGAGTGCCTGGGCAGCCAATTAGGAAACCATCTATCATTTACAGTCAGTCCTGGTGACTATACCTAGCCCTGGACTTCTGATATCAGACCCATCATTACTCAGGCCCAAATCCATAAAGGGACTGAAGTATTGCAACATTCAGTGTCACAAAGTCTAACTTGTAGGTGCCAAGCCATCCAGTGGGATCCATAAACCTTGGATTTAGGTGCCTTGATTCCCTCTGCAATGCATGGCAACAAACAGGTGATTCAGAATGGGATAATAAAACCCCATCACACTTAGTGGGCTGTCACCTAAGCTAGCCTGTGACAGGTGGTGTGTCCTAAGCCCTGCCTTCCTCAATAGGTATGTCTACACAGCACTTTTATTTTGAAATAACACTGGTTCTTTCGAAATAAAAGATATTTGGTCCACATGACGTTTTCTTATTTCGAAAGGACAGATCCCGTCCTTTCGAAATAAGAACTGCTGTTTCGAAACAGGTTAAACCCCGATTGTTTCGAAACGGCTGTTATTTCAAAATGGTTATTTCAAAATAAGACCGTTTGGACATGTTGTTTCGAAACAACATGTCCAAACGGCTTTATTTTGAAATAACCATTTTCAAACAATAGCCATTTCAATAGCAGGCTTTCCCTTAATTCGAATTAACATTTTGTTAATTTGAATTAACTTATTTTGAAATAAGGACTTTATTTCAAAATAACTCATTTTTAAATCCTTATTTCAAAATAATGATGGGTGTGTAGACATAGCCAAGGAGTTAGATATTTAACTCTATTTGGGGTCCTCAGCTGGGAGTGAGATGCCTAAGCCATTTCTTCTAGAACAAGCCCTGCAAACAGTGTAGTGGTAGCACCTCTGCTTAACATGCAGAAAGTCCTGGGTTTAAGGCCCAAGGGGTTGGACTTGATGATCTCATGAGGTCCCTTCCAACCCTATGGTTCTGTTCTATTCTATTCTAAAAGCCGTGCATGCCTAACTGCAATGAAGGCCCACCCTTATAACCTTTCTCTCAATAGTAAGGGTACTCCCTGGGTCAGACCTCAGTTCATTTACCCCATTTGCCTGAAGTGGAGAAGGGACCTGAACATGGATTTCCCACTTTTCAGAGGAGGGCACTAAGCATTGCTAACAGCCTCAACCACAGCAACTGAGAGAGACCAACACCAGTTTATTTTACAAGGCAGTGGCTAGGGCACCCACTTTTGCCACCTTCCTCCAGATCCTTGTGTTCAGTAAGACATGCGCTGAGAATACATACAATATCAAGTCCCACAGCTCCTACTTTGAGCCCCATTTGAGGATTCCACATGAGCTCAGACATGAGATAGGCATGTGGGCACCTATACTGATGTACACACATCTGATGGCAGAAACTTAGGCACCTCAGGCGCATTTGAAAATGCAGTTGCTCATGGACTTTAGGCACCTCCAAGGTTGAGAAGAAGCTTAACAAGACTTTGGAGGATTTCAGTGGCATTTTTGGACTTATTCACCTAAAGTGGGAGGCAGACCCCTTTTGCAGATCTGTGGTAAGCGTCTCTTTTTTCATTGACAGTGTTTCTTTCCAAGTCAGAGCAGCACTTGGATCCAGGCGTGGCAAATTTTCTTGTCTTCAGCTGGAGCCAGAGTTATCGCTTGCCAGAACATTTAGAAATGAAGCAGTTTGGAAATCTTGTTCTCTTAACATTCTAATAGTTTGTCCAATATGTTGTTTAGGAAGGAAACTGTCCATGTGTCTCAGTTGCTAGAGACATTTTGTTGTTGCTGCTGTGAACTTACAGTCATTGGCTAGAGAGGCTGCATTTTGCTGATCTTTGTCTTTCTGGGGGACAGACCTGCAATGTTTGGAGCCTCACAGTTACCTTGTGCTCCTTTCATCTGTTTGGGTATCCACCCATTTTCTCTCCTCTTATAAGGATTAAAAACTCTTTGAGGAAGGGGCTATTCACCTGGAACAATAGGCACAAATCCCTGACTGGAGCAGATGCTACAATAGTATAATAATAAAAAAATCAAAGTAATTGCCTGAGTAATGACTATGGACTAGTAGTAAGGTCTGCACTGAGTTGACTGAGATAACGAAATAAGTTTTTTTTTCTTTGTTTGTTTGTTTGTTTGTTTTTGTTTTTTCCCTCTTCTGTTTCAGGTGATATTCAGATTGGAATGGTGGATAAAAAAGGCCAGTTAGAAGTAGAAGTCATTAGAGCCCGAGGCCTCACGCAAAAACCTGGCTCCAAATCTATACCAGGTGAGGAGAACTGCAAATGATGGCAGACAGGAGAGTACAAACTATGCAATAAAGTGTGGAATAGGATCTCCAAAAACACTTCTCCAGCTCTTTGGAACACTCACTACATTTACACATATTTAGTTTGCTTTTCAATAGAGATATTCATTCTACACAGGTTCAGTTCCTCCCTCTGCAGACCATTTAACTTTAGGGTGTGCTCATTTCTCACCAGCAATATTAACATTTCCAAAGCAGAAAAATCCTTGCTAGAGGACATGACTCCTGGGGTCCTCAGCTTGTCTAGGAAATCTCTTAATTGTAGGCTTGGGGGGAGTCACATTTTGTTGATAAATGTCAATTTCACAGTACACAGAAAATGACAAAAATGTTTGTCAATAATAATCAAAATTTACAGAAAAGCAAAGTAAAAAATCCTGCTTGAAAATTTTTTAGAGTTTGATTTAAGGATATTTATTTTCTATATTTTGGCATGTGATACTGACAGTTTGGATTGCAGTCGTTTAAAGTCTTAATTTCTTGAATCTCAATGTCTACTGTATTTAGGTTAATTATTATCTGTTTCCCCTCCCCATAATTTCCTGCAACTGTGAAACTTTAAATTGATAACAATTGGGAAGAATACTTAAAACCAATGATTTTTCACAACTGTGAACATTTAAATTGGTATAAATTAGGGAAACAAGATTAAAATAAACTGATATCTATCAAAATTTCTCATAAATCAAAACCTGTTAAACCTAGTTGCATTACTCTATTACACAGGTAAAGCACATGGAGCCCTTTACATCATTGTTTATGCATTTGTTTCTTTCCATCTCAAAAGAGTAAGAATAGATGAAAGAGAAGAGCAATCATACAAGCTGGCAAGCTTGTGGAAACTGAATATTGTGATCTCCAGTGTTATAGCCATTGTTTGAAAAAATCAGCAAGCTGTACCAGTGCTTGTGAGCTCAAACAGTTTAGCTTATTGGGGCAAATTAAATTATTTTTATAAAGAAAATATCATTATTTTAAGAAGTCTTTGCTGAAAACATTTCTATTTCCCAGGATAAACACTTTTTGTTAGAGTAATGGTTTCAGATTAACATTTTCTGAGATAAGCTTCAAAGGGGTAGTTGTGTTAGTTTAAAACCATTTGAGATGCAAAGTAAATGAGAAACAACTGACTTTTTATATGAACATTTTGAGAAATGATTGTGTTCCATTTTTAAACACTCAATTCATTGAAATGTCATAAGCTTGTATTTGAAATGGCTTTGAACTCCTAATGCATGAACCATCAACCTGGCTATCAATGACAGCATATTCCTGTTAATAATACCTAGTTTATGCCACACATGCTGTATTTTACACAGTGTTCTTGTGGCCGCATCAGTCTTGGGATATTAGAGAGACAACATGGATAAGGTAATATCTTTGACTGGACCAAGCTTGACTCTCTCAAAAACAAGTTTGTACAACAAAAGATATCTCACCCACCTAGTCTCTAAAAATATTTTTATTAAAACCAAAACTTTGTAAATATTTAGATGACTTTTCATCATCTAAGACAGTAGTCCCCAATCTGTAGGATAACTTCATCAGCAGACAGGGTCATGGCAATCCCATAAGTGAAGAGAATGCAATTTTACAAAATGGTCTCCTCCCCCAAGCATTACCTTGTACATACCATATGCATGAGGTCACATCGCATAAAGAATGCTATTTTGCTCTGCAAAACAGTGCCCTTCATGCAGTATGGCATCTCACACACCATATGTGTGTAAGTTGATTCCAGAGGACACCATTATTTAAAGCAAAATGGCATCCTCCTTGTGGCATGACATTGAATGTACAGTGGGTGTGAGCTCACGCTGCAGGGAGGACACCTTTTTTAAATGGCCACTTCCATGTTGCCTGAAATAGTAGAAACAAAACATCTGAAAATAGGGTCATGCAGGGAAAATGTTTCGGAACCACTGATCCAAAGTGTTTGCTTACTGTTGAAAATTCAAGTCAGCTTGGCCAATGAAAGTAGTTATGTTCAAGTTTCCTTTCAGTATTCTTGTCCTCAAGCTTAATGGTGCAATGCTGTGAAATGCTTAAGTATAAACATAAATTGGCAGCATTTGGTTCTTGCAGCTCCGTATGTCAAAGTGTACCTGTTGGAAAATGGAGCTTGTGTAGCCAAGAAAAAGACAAGAATTGCACGGAAAACTCTAGATCCTTTGTACCAACAGACACTGGTTTTTGATGAAAGTCCACAGGGTAAAGTCCTTCAGGTAAATAATTACTTGATCTTGGTCTGGGTCTTAATTTGGTAAAGCACTTGAGCTTTTGCTAAACTTTAAGATTGTTAGTAGTCCCATCCCTATTTATATAAATACTTTAATTCAGAAATTCCCATTAATATACCTGAGTGATTTGTAAGGTCATCAGACTCCCTCAATGTACTTTTGCAAATTCTATTAGAAGGTTTTCTCTGTTGCTGTCTATGGCCCCAACCCTACCATGAGTTTTCCCATTAGGCCCCTTCTCTTTGCCTTTTCTCCTCCTATTCATGCAGTAGGGTATGTCTACACTAAAATCCCCTTAAGTCAACTTAAACAAAGCCCTGGCCATACTGAGAAGCTATTAAGTAGACTTAAGTGTTGCTTAAGTCAACTTAACTCTAACTTGTAAAGTCAACTTTATCAAGTCAACTCTAAGCCAGTGTAGCCCAGGAGTTGGCTTAAGTCGACTTAATTGGCCTCCTAGCCATCAGAAACATGGGGCTGGGGGAGAAGGCACAACATAGTTGGGAGGATTCCCAGCTGTGTGCAACACATCAAACCCCCCCCCCCATGTCTTTGCCCCAGCCCTGCAGCCCTGCATCCTAGCACTACAGCCCACATTGCCTTCCCCCAACCAGATCTGGCGTCTCCCCCGCTTCTCAGCCCAACCCCACATCCCTCTCTTTCCCCCGACTTGATGCAGTGTCTTTCCCCTTCTCAGCCCATCCCCGCATCTCTCCCTTTCTCAGCCCGACCCTGTATCTCTCTCTCCCCCAACCTGATCCTGCAACTCCCGCCCTTCTCAACCCAACCCTGCATCTCTCCCCTTCTCCTGACCTGATCTTTCTCCTTTCTCAGCCTGACCCCGTGTCTCTACCCTTGTCCATCTCCTGCCCGACCCCACATATCTCTCCCCTTCTTAGCCCAACCGTGTGTGTCTCTCCCACAGATTTCCCTAACACCCCCCTGAATTCCAAAACAGCCCCTCAGTTGCCAGCTAGTAACAGTGTTATACCAATTTACTGAACACCCCAAGACCCCCCACACACACCCCTAATTTCAAGTCCAGGGGAGAATACCCTTTCCCCTTCTTAGCGTGACCCCCCCCAATATTGTTCTAAAGTAAAGGGGTCTGGTGGCACTTCTTAAGACTAACAAATTTGTATATCGCATGAGCTTTCATGGGAGAAAATTCCACTTAATCAGACGGTTTGAAGATGGGAGAATTTACAGAATGGGAGGAAAATAAATGCAGGCAAATGTAAGACATAGGATCAGGTCACACTGTAACAGCAAATGAAAGCAGTTGTTAAAATTCAAAACTGGGAAACAGCACAAAGAAAAGAAAGAAAGAAAATTGCTATTTCTTTTAGATTAGACTGTGTAAAAGCAGGATTAAATCATGGCGGTGGATTTTTTTCCCATTACAACAGGTGATTTGACTTCACCTTCCTCTACGTGCTGTTTTCCAGTGTTTGAATCCTAACAACTGCTGCACCTGGCCCCTGTGCAGGCAGCAGAGGCATCACTGTGCTGGGGTCAGCAGGGCACAGGCCCTGGATCTCTTGCCCACTGCACAGCTGGAAGGGGCCTGGTCCAGCTTCGAGCCTCCTGCAGGAGGCTTGGAGCCAGAGACAGTCCCTGCCACTTTTCACAAGTGGCAGACACCATCTCCAAGTGGCAGCTGCTTGGAGATGGCTCCTTCCACTTGTAAAAAGTGGCATGAACCGTCTCCGGCACCAAGGCTCTTGCAGCTTGCTTGAAGCCAGATCAGGCCCCGGGGTAGGATTGGGGCTGCTTGTGCGGGAGTGGGGTGCTGGGCCCAGACCATCCTCCAGTAATGCCCCTGGCTGGCAGTTGCCCATGGCACCGGGTCCAGAGCCGGAGGAGTCTGGGCAATGCAGGGAGGAGGTGGAGTGCTGCGCTGGCACATCGCTGGGCTGCATCAGGCTCCCTGACCTCTCGGGGTTCCCTGTTGCCACACACAGTCTGGAGGGTGGTGTGGTCACTCACTTCCTGTAGTAAAGGGGTGGCCAGGAGAGAGGGGTACCTCTGCTGTGGTGCTCTGTGGGCCAGATACCCACAATGTACCACTCCTAGGGTGAACTAGCAGCTGTCAGTGTGGACATGGGCAGTCTCCTGGCATTTTGAGTGTGGCCACTTTAAGACAGCTTAATAAGGTTTACTTTAAGCCGGCTTAAAGTAGACTTTATTAAGCCGGGTTAATAAAGGCCTGTAGTGTAGACATAGCCATAGTGAGCTGCCACATGAATGAATATAAAAGTGTATATCCTTTGGACAGTGTTAAATCTGTATTTTATGTCTTTACAGGTGATAGTTTGGGGAGAGTACGGCCGAATGGATCACAAGTGCTTCATGGGTGTTGCTCAGATCCTTCTGGAGGAACTTGATCTGTCCAGTGTAGTAATAGGCTGGTATAAATTATTTCCACCCTCATCACTAGTGGATCCAACCCTGACTCCCTTGACCCGCAGAGCTTCCCAGTCATCACTGGAAAGTTCAACTGGGCCTCCCTGCATTAGATCATAGTGAACTTCTAGCAGATGCTGTCTAATAAAAATGTTACCACCCAGGATAACCATCAGAACCAGATTCTTATATGATCAAAAGCATTGTTGGAGAGAGACAATCACTTCTGTTTTTGCCTGTAGTAGTTCCAAAAATATATCTGAATTATTTGTTAAAAGATGGCTTAAATTAACAGAACAAAGTAGTGTATCAAATACAGTAAGTCGATCTACTAGTGACAGTCACTGATGCTCATAACAATTTTTAAAAAGAGAGGGACCTTTAAATTAGAATAACATAAAGAAGAGAAAAAGAAAAACTGGAAGCTCTCACTCTGTTAAGTGTTGTATTTTTTCACATTTTGACAGAGCCCACAAAGCAGTGTTAACTTCCTGGTGTTTCAGCAGTTTTTCTGTACTTGTTACTTCCACTAGTTTTTTGCTGTGTGATTCTGCCAATTTTATAAAAGTCCTCACAATACTAACAGAGAACCTTCCTTTCTTTTTCTAAACTGAGCAAAAAAGGGCTGAAGTATATCTCTGTAAGTACCCCCTTAAGTATTCAACAGCCAGAATTACTGTCCATAATGTCACTACATTTCTCATTGTTGCTTAGTTCTGGTTCTTCCAAGGCTTGCAGGTGAAAACCCAGAACAAATGACCAATCAAGATTATTTCATTAACAAAGAAATCACAGTGCTACTTTTTTCTTTGTAAAAAAGCAAATATGTTTGCATTATATATAATGTTTTTTTATGTTTTATGATGTTTTGCATGGAAGAATTTTGAAGAAATCTATCTGCAACTAATGCTGGGGACTGATAAAAGCAGCTTTTGTCTTAATTTTGACACTGAAAATATTACTGGTGATGCAGTTCTCTTCCTAGACTCAGAGAGAAAATAGTTACATTCATGTGTACAAATGTATATTTGACTTCCCAAAATGTTGACCAGGAATGGGGTTGAGCATATGACACTTTCAGCTATACCCAGGTTTCTCTCATGTGTGTCACTTTAGACACACATGTCTGCCCTGGATAGAGCATAGTATGAGTTCAGTATTTCACTGGAAATTCCAGTTGAAATATTCTGCACTTACTAATGTTTTTATCAAATTTTAGTTTACATTTCTTTGAGATTGATACAAGCACAAAGCTTGATTTTTTAACGCAAGATATCTTACTTTTTTGGTAAAAAAAAAAATCGAATTTCAATTTGCATTTTATTCATTTGAGTTCTTGGCCTTGAAATCCCTTGTGGTTTATTGTAAATGTGCTAAAAACTGCAGACTCTGCTGGTTCAATTATATGTTTTCCCTCCTTTTACCAGCCATTCGATTTTGTGATTACACAGATAGGGCAGCATGATTTGGAACTGTTCGAAGCTGCATGCACGTTTTGTAAAAAGATGCAAAAAGGTTATTTAATAATGTATGTTAGTTCCACATAGGCCAGCTTGTATGTTGCATGTACTTGTACAGTTTGCTCGTAATTACTATCCTGAAGTAACCAAGAAATCTAAGCCATCCATTTTTCTTATAGACATTTTGCAGGTTTTAGCCAGGCAAGGTATGTTAGTCTGGTGCTAAATGTCTATAGATGGACTTTATTTTTTACCCTATGGAAAACGTGATGTAGTATGGACCAAATTCCTTCTAATAAATATTTTGGTGTAGATTCCTACTGTGGGGCTGTAACACATGTAGAAACTCTGTGCACACTAGGTTTTAATTCATAGACATACTGCCTGCACCAAGTGAACTATTTATTACTATTTAACATGCTGGAACTATTCTGCCCGTGGTTCCATAGGGCACAGATCGATTAGTGCTTGACCTGCTGAGCAGGAAGAACTGAAGCATTGGTGCACTACTACTAGATTCTGTTCTGTCTTAGTGGCCAAAAATCAATTAATTATAATTCGGTAGTATCTTTCTATTTTGACCACTTGTCTTAACACTTCCCTGTGCTTTTAAATGAACTCCCAACTCATGTTATGTAAACACGTTTAATAAAATTTCCTTTTCATGTCCAGAGTAGTTGTTGTGTTCAGTATGTTTCAAGGTTCAGCTGTGACTCTGATTACTACAGAATTGAATGAGATGTGTAATAGAGATGAACAAATTCCTGATGTAGAAGCACCTGTTAAAAAGTAACACGTCAATAAGACATGAGAAGTAATTTTTCCACTCTGCTCCACCCTGATTAGCTCTCAGTTGGAATATTGTGTCCAGTTCTGGGTCCCTCATTTCAGGCAAGATGTGAACAAATTGGAGAAAGCCCAGAGAAGAGCAACATGGATGATTAGAGGTGTGGAACAATTGACTTAACAGTTTTCAAATATCTAAGAGGTTGTCACGAGGAAGAGGGAGAAAAACTGTTCTCCTTAACTGCCAATGATAGGACAAGAAGAAATGGTCTTAAATTAAAGCAAAGGAGTTTCAGCCTAGACATTAGGAAAAAATTCCTAACTGTCAGTGTGATTAACCACTGGAATAAGTTGTGTAGGCAGGTTGTGGAATCTCCATCACTAGAAGGTTTCAAGAGCAGGTTAAACAAACACCTGTCAGGATTGTTTAAGAGGGTACTTGGTCCTGCCATGAGTGCAGGAGACTGGACTTGATGACCTTTCCTGGTGTCTTCCAGTTTCTATGATTCTAAGTAGAGTCAAGTCTAGACTTGGGGTAAGTAGGTGCAAGTTATGTGATTTCAATAATGTTGCATTCCCTTCCACGAAGGAGGACACCAGATTGTGCTCTCATTTATCTTTATGCAATCATACTGAAATCATTGAACTACACTGAGACTTGGTGTAAGCAGATGCATCTTATGTGGTTTCACTAGGTTGCATCTGTTTATTCTAGCTAGGCTGGCTTTTGGTCCAGTGGAATTGAACAGAGGTAATGGGTATCAGAAATTAGTCCCAGGTCTGTATTTGATATATAGAATGCTATTTAAGTTCTAAGGGCAAATTCAGCTCTCTGGCAATCATTTAAATCCAGAATAATGTCATTCTTATTGACACCAATAAATGTTTTATGGATAACTATGCCAGTAGCTGAGCGCAGAATTTGGCACTAAATATTATTGTTAGAGAGGCAAAGATTGTGTGCTTTGTTTGAGTTTAGTTCTCCTTATCCTCCAGATATAATTTAACATAATTTAGAAATAGCCTAAAGACTATTGTATCACTTTGAATACACATTTATTGCCTTCTTTAAATGAATACATAACTAATCTTTGGCAATATGAATTATTAAAAATGATAAGCCTCTGTTTACACAAAAGAAACTTATGCTTCTACTTCTGTGGTGGGGGAAGAGAATGATCTGTGAAATACAGAAGGCATGATACTGTAAAACGTTCTTAAGTCATGTGAATGAATATTTCATGATTTCTATTGCTTTGGATGTTGCATCCAAAAAGTAGGATATTTATCTTAACCACCCTCAGGAATAAATTAAACAAAATTGTTTAGTATTCCTGAGTCCCTGTCTACCACATTTTAAACATTTAAACCTTATTTTCAAAAACAGCATACCTAATAAACCAAGTAATGTATGAACAAAGCATTAGGGAAAGAAGTAACTTTTTTTGCCCCAATACACGGTAGAATGGGTGAACACACACAAGACAGGTGTTGCTCCCCTTCTTCTGCTGACACCTTTTCAATCATCCATTCTCGAATTGTGGGATTTTAGCATCACAGGTAGATCACTTTTAGCCTCTCTTCTCAGTCTCCTACATCTCCTCAGGGAGAAGGACACAATATCACTTCACAGATAATGTACATTAATGTACACAGATAATGTATCATTAAAGATACTGAAAATCGTAATCACTGAGTTTGCTTATATGACCTATTTTCCACATGACAAAAGTTTATTCAGCTTTATATTGAAATCTCTTTATAATTTAGTACATTATCACAGAAGAAAATTATCAGTCTATAGAGGATGGTGCTGGGACCTTAAGAACTGCTGAAGAGAGATAGGTAGACTGGGCTGCATATATTTAGCAGTGTTATCTCCTTGTAAGGCACAGAACACTTATATTTGCATTGTCCATTCTGACTAATCAGTTAAAGCACCTGAATGAAAGCCAAAAAATTGAATGCTGGATAGCATTAACCTAAAAAAAAAAATTAAAATGGTTAAAATCCTCAACATCTGTTCAGAATTTGTCCAGGATTTTATTTATATCCTGCAATGTTACATTTGATTGAGACTTCCATTCCATCACCTTTTCATTCTCTCTTTTAAGTGCTGGTAGCTTACCCATCTCTGGGAAGGAGACGTTGGCTATGTCTACACGCAAGGTTTTATTTTGAAATGAGTCATTCCGAAATGACTTATTTCAAAATAAAACCTTTCTTTCAAAACCACTTATTTCAAACTAAAAAAAAATTTAGTTCAAAATAAGGGAAACCCTGAAAGCAAAATGCCAGGTCCTATGTGTCGACCTGCTATTTCGCTTAAGGAGAGGGGCACCCTGGGAGGTGTGGCAACATGGCCCCTTGTGGGCCATGTTGCCATCAACCAGGGCAGAGGGAGGGAGAGGGCTTTACAGGAGCCTGGGGATGCCACAGGTCCCCAAGCTGCTTGCCCACCCCGGGGCTTCCCTCAGCCCCCCCCCCCGCTGGGGAAAGGCGGGGAGCCCCAGCACCCCCCCATGGGGTTTCCCCCAGCCCCAGCAGCGGGGAAAAGCTGGGCACTCGGCTCCCCACCCGCAGGCTTGGGGGCAGCCCTCCATAGCCTGTGGGGGTGTTCCCTCAGCACCCTGGCCAGGATGCTGAGGGGGTGGCCCATGTTCCCAGGGTGCTAAGCACCCTGGGAGTAAGATCAAAACATATTGTTTTGGAACCTCATTTGTTCCGAAACAATATGTCCAAATGGCCTTATTTCAAAACAACCGTTTTGAAATAACGGCCATTTCGATAACAAACGAGGTTTAAGGTGTTCCGAAAGAACACCTCTTATTTCAAAATGACGGGTTCCGGCATTTTGAAATACGAAAATGTCATCTGGACATAATCTTTTTTATTTTGAAATAACCTGTGTTATTTCAAAATAAGACATGTGGACATACCCTATGTGTCATCTCTGTCTCTATTGCCAAGTTGCAAACGGGTAGCTATGTTAGGCTAGTTCAGTAAAAGAACAAGGAGTCCTGTGGCACTTAAACACTAACAAATTTATTTATTGCATGAGCTTTCATGGGAGAAAATCCCAATTCGTCAGATGCTCTGAAGATGGGGGAATTTACAGAAAGGGAGGAAATAAATGCAGGGAAATGTAAGTCATAGGACCAGGTGACGCTGTAACACTGTCTCTGTGATAACAAAATCATTGAATTGATTTAAAGTCCCGTAATACAGTTGAGCTCTCTTCCTATGTTATACTGATATAATATGGAGGATATAGTGGAAAGCAGTGTGCAAGGTACACCGTTAAAGATGCACTTCCTCAATTCAACCTGTCATCTGTTCAGGTCCTCACTAAAGGTATCTGGCAGGAAATTAAACCTGCAATAGCACTTGTCAGGAAGAAGATAATACTAGCATCCTGAACAATTATCAACTCTCAATTTTTTTAAAAAGAATGTAGCTGTCTGGATCACATGTGACATATATTAGCTTAAACAGTCCCTGTATGACCAATTATGAGCACCTGATGGGGTGTATTGTCAGTCTGAAATACATTATCTGTTCTACATGGAAAACACACACCAGAGTAAACATTTTCTAGGTTTTTTTTAATCACGTATTAGAAAATAACACTCAATGGCCCTCTTTGCCTATTGCTAACCAGGGTCTAACAAACAACTATAAGAGCAAATGAGTCAAAAGTAACACTCTCTGTAGACTACAACACATCAGTTCATCCCTCCCAAATCATTGGATCACCTGCTGTACCACGTTATCTGCAAACAGTTTCAGGTATTTAAGGACAGCAATGTCCTTAAATGAGGTCACAAAGAATTCAAAATATAAGGGTCCATTTAGAGGGTATTTGTTAAATATTTCACCCCACTCTGTTTCCTGGACTTGGCTGATAGACCAATGCTTCCAGGATTACACTATTGGAATAATACCTTGTGGTCACATTTGGAAAAGGATCTATAGCCTTACCAGCCACCTAATAATTTTTTGGCTGATGGCTGAATTGTGGGTCACCTGAGATGAGTGATCTGAAAAGTGTGACAGTCTTGCTGCCATATGCAAAGAAAGCTGCTCTCTGTGTGGCATACAATAAGTTGTCTCTTAAAGTCTTCCCTATCCTACCTGCAGTTCACTGTTTTATGTGCTGCTATTCAGTGTTTTGAAGTTCTCATCTGCCTGATAAAGTACAGCAACAAAGTCCATAGTTGCTCCTGTGATAAAACATCATGCTTGGAACAGAGAGAAAGGCAACCCCCAGATGCTAGCCAAGATCTGGCAAGACTGGGGTTCGTTCCTCTGTTCCATTACAAGCTTCCTGTGTGAGGTTGGGCAAGTCATGTAGGGCCAGATGTTTAAAGATATTTAGGTGCTATGCGCTTAAACAGTTTTTAAAATCTTGCCCTGTCTCTTTGTGCCACAGTTCCCTATCTGTAAATGGAGATACTATCACTTCCTGCCTCACTGCAATGTTGTAAAGCTTAATATAGTAAAGATTGTGAGGTTCCTAGCTATAATGGTAATGATCATGTAATAGGTTGATAGTAAGGCTGCTTATTTCTGGGGCTGGGGCGGGTCATAATGTGCCTGAAAAATAGTGTGTTATGATGTGTTTAATATGGGGAAATGTCAGCAGAGTCACATGACAGAAAAAATAAACTTGATGCCCCACTATTTTTTGCTTCATTCGCATTAATACCTGCTACCACCAAAGCAGCATTTACCATTATAGCCTTGCCAAGATTTATGTCTTCCAGGTAGGTCAAAACAAGTTCCAACATTAACACAATCACCGGTTCCAGCTGCATGTACCAATTTTTACATCACTTTCCCACTAATTGGTGCTGTCTGTTCTGACTTGCCAACCTGTTCCTTTAGTTTAGCAAGAATGTGGTCTTTTGAAATGCATCAGTAAATTACACAAAAAAACTTATATAATTTTACTAGAGGCTGTTCATGCCCAATGATAGGTGACCGCTTGCCTGGGTACCCCATTTGCCACCCCCTGCCAAGCACACACTAAAACCCCTTATGGACAGTGTATGGGGCTCTGGCCTGGAATCTGGACCCACCAGGAAATTGGGTCCCACCTAGTCATTTATGACCCACCTAGAATTTGGGACCCACCTAGGAATTTATGACCCACCTGGGAATTTGGGACCCACCTGTGAATTTATGACCTGGGAATTTGGGACCCACCTGGGAATTTATGACCTGGAAATTTGAGTCCCACCTAGGAATGCAAAAGACTTAACTAAGAAATAAACAACTTAACTCAATCGTGGGAACTACTAATATGACCCACCCCCTTGTATGGGAAGAGACCAAGAAACACTGAGCTAAAAATCCTATAAAAAGGAGATGCCAAATGGCAGAAGTTATGGAGGTTCACATGTTACCCACCAGAACTGATCACTCTGATGGTTGGATCTCCCGAGGAAAGCTAGCTCGTGTTGTGTCTCTTACCATTCCCCTTGTGTTCATGCTGCTGGTCAGTGGTGCCTGGGTTGTGGTACATATATAAAAATCCCCTACGAGTACTTTGCAGTTTGTTTTACCTCGCAATTTTGTTTCATTGTGAATACCTAGCAGTTTTACTTTGTTGCAAACCTTGCAGTTTTGCTGTGTTACTTATATAGATTTGCTACCTCAGTTAGTCTTGAAAGATTGCTGTTTTAGTTGTTGGTTGCTACCTCAATTGTCACTGTGATTATCCATTGAAACATTTCCCCCGTTGTCGTGCTAAATAAATGAACCCATTTCTGAGTTAGAACTACTGAGTCCGGTGTCGCCTTCTCCCATTGTGGTCGGGACCCAACATTACATTGGGGATACAGTGCGGTGTCAGTGGGACTTAAACGCAGACCGGTGTGGCATGTTAACAAGCAGCCTGCGCTGGCTATAGCGAGTCGGATCGTGTAGGTCCGACTAGGGTAGCCTGACCCAATAATGCACGTCCACTCTAGGGGGAAGGGATGCTCTTGGTCGAGTAGGACGTGATGCTGGAGATGATTATATTCGTCCTCCGATGACCAGTCCGTGGTCTGGGTTCACCATGGGCAAGAGACCAGGGAAGGTTTGGGGAACTATCCGGTGAGCTTATTCTCATTCTCCCATCCTGTTTGTGATGCCATGTTGGTTCCCAACCACAATGGGAGAAGGAGACATCGGACTCAGCAGTTCTAACTCAGAAATGGGTTCATTTATTTAGTGCGACAACGGGGGAAATTTTTCAATGGATAATCACAGTGACAATTGAGGTAGCAACCAACAACTAAAACAGCAATCTTACAAGACTAACTGAAGTGGCAAATCTATACAAGTAACACAGCAAAACTGCAAGGTATTTGCAACAAAGTAAAAATGCTAGGTATTCACAACGAAACAAAATTGCAAGGTAAAACAAACTGCAAAGTACTTGTAGGGGATTTTTATATACATACCATAACCCAGGCACCACTGACCAGCAGCATGCACACAAGGGGCATGGTAAGGGACACGACATGAGCTAGCTTTCCTCGGGAGATCCAACCGTCAGAGTGATCAGTTCCGGCAGGTAACACGTGAACCTCCATAACTTCTGCCATTTGGCATCTCCTTTTTATAGGATTTTTAGCTCAGTGTTTCCTGGTCTCTTCCCATACTAGGGGGCAGGTCATAGTAGTACTAGTTCCCACAATTGAGTTAAGTTGTTTATTTCTTAGTTAAGTTTTTTGAATTCCTAGGTGGGACTCAAATTTCCAAGTGGATCATAAATGCTTAGGTGGGTTCCAAATTCCCAGGTCATAAATTCCCAAGTGGGTCCCAAATTCCCAGGTCATGAATTCCCAGGTGGGTCATAAATTCCTAGGTGGGTCATAAATGACTAGGTGGGACCCAATTTCCAGGTGGGTCCAGATTCCTATGAGGTCAGTACCTTTGAGTTATGCTAGTCTGTAGTCTCCCAGATTCCAGGCCAGAGCCCCATACACTGTCCATAAGGGGTTTTAGTGTGTGCTTGGCAGGGGGTGGCAAATGGGGTGCCCAGGCAAGCGGTCACCTATCATCGGGCATGAACAGAGACCAACCACAGAAGAGCGTGGAATAAATCCACATATCAGACTTTTATCTGTTTACACTAGGATCCTAGCCTCAACATATTTAAATGACACATATTAGCTAATTTAGTTCCAATGTCAAACGGTCACAGAATAAAATTTTATGGGTCTAGAAACCAGAAGGCAAATAAAAGGAATCCAAACACTGTAATTTTTTTAATCATGAGACTTTAAACCAGTCGGGTGGTGGTGAGTCAATGATTGAGGCTGGCAATACTGTAGCTGTCACCAGGGGCCATGCTACGTGCTAGCTAGCCCCATCCCCTGGGTCCAGACTGGCCAGCAAGGGTGGTGGGAGCACCCTTTAATCCCAGCCCCCCCACCAGCAACACAGCTCCCTGCTGGGGGCTAGAGGCTCAGGTGGGAGGGCTGTGGTGGGGAGCTGCCCAGGGGCCCCAGACTAGTTACTCCAGTCCTGACTGTCATTGCAACAGAAGGTCTCTGGATATTGGGAGTAGGTCAGGATTTAGAAGGAGCCCCAAATACCCCTCCACCATCAGGAGGGGAAGCAGTGTACATTGGTACCCAGTTAAACATAGCATTTAAGTTCACCTTTACAGTACAGTCCATTTAATTGTGTGTGCTTAGCTAAGTCAGTAGAACTTCAGCTCATGCTTTAAACATGACTATGTGCTTATTTACTCTCCTGACTTGAGGATGCACTGTTCAACTGGGCCCCAGTATCTGGAAAATCAGGTATAAAGCCTAGAGTGGCAGTGCTGGAAGACAGCCTGTAACAAGCCACCACAACATTTCCCTTTTTGCCCTTCATCTGCTCAGCCAGCTTATAAACTGTGCCCCAACTAGGGAGACAGCTATGCTCTGTTCCCTAATCAGGCCCTGCTCCCCCCCCAAACTCTAATTAGTGCATGCAGCTGCAGGACCTGACTGACCTCCAGCCCGGGTAGCTATGACAAGAAGGGGTTAGCAGAGGTATTGGGGAGCTCCACCACTGTCCCTCTGCTGTACAGCCCCTGGAATGATGCAGTCTATTAAAACTCAGTATGGGTAGAAAGGGAGTCAGGGAAATTACTACTGGACGGAGGGAAGGAAGTTGTGCATCTGCTGAATTTAAGGAGAAAAGAGAGAAATTAAGAGCCTATTTAGTGTCTGTTGTTTCAGATGGAAACCTAAAACCAAGAATGATAGCTATTATTTAGCCAACTCCCGGAGTCCTTGCTCAGCCAAACTCCACATGAAAACAATCAGAGTTTTCTTAAGCTTGGCTAAAGAGTATTAAAACTCAATAGCCTGAGTCAGAAAGATACCAGTGCCTAGAACAGGACTAAAGAGTGAAAATGAGTGTGTACTGTAGTCCAACTAGTTAGGGCATCCACTCTGCATCAAAGTCCCCTTCTTTCTTAACTCTCTCCTTAACCATGTATAGTGTAACAGCTTCTCAGCAGAGTACAGGGAGACATAGATTCCCGTGGGAGGAGCTTTTCGAGCTTATGCCTCACCGTGCTTTGTTCACTAGACCTTTATCCATCTCTTTGTAGTGGTACCCTTAGCCATGGTCATCCATCTGCCAGCCACTTGCCTGAAGAGTGTTTCCTAGACTGTGTCTTTTTCCAGTGACTCCTTGTTAGATCTGATAACATTTAGGTTCCTTCAGCATTTGACAATGCATGGGAAAATCTTAAGAACTTTTAAATACTTTTTCTTTCTGGGACTGATCTTCAGTTTATATGTAACCATTTCAAGAACAGTAAGAGAGGACAGATTTCTCGTCTATAAAAGCTGAGACACGTAGTGTATCGCAGACAGCTGTGGGATAAGAGTACACAGAGAGCCTCTTACAAGACTAAATCCAAATATTTCCATCCAGTTTGCCCTAAGTCTTTATTCAGGTAAATACCCTTTAGGTTCAGTACACATTTAACTTAGTAGAGCCCTGAAGCTTTCACTCATTATACATGCAGCAAAATCAATGGTATTCTGAGAAACAGCCAATGTTTGCCAAGCATTACCAGACTGCCATGGGTGGTACAGTCATCAGTTTCTGTTCGGCGTTGTTATTTCTTAGCTCTGTGTTTGTGAGGAATCAGCGCATAGTATCCAGCCTGTGCTCCCCACCCCCACATCAATCCCCCTGACCTCTGCTTGAACAGCAAACCAAAACTAGTGAAAAGACAGTGGGAGACACCCTTATCTACCCCTATCCAAAAGCCGTCAGCACGGTAAATGGAGCTTCATTTGTATTGACTATGGAGAGCCAAGCTCCAAAGCAAGAACTGCACTGAACCCAGGGATTGAAGAAGCAGGAACCACACTGGACTCTGGGATTGAAGAACCAGGGCAGCATTGCATGATGGGGGATGTCACACCAAAACAAACAAGCTCAGCAATTATCAGACCAGTCTAGTCATAGACATAATTGATACCCAAAATACTGAATCTGTTTGATCATATTGTGAGCTTTCATGAACCATTACAGCCGAGCCAGGAATGTGTAGTGGCCTCTTAAACAAGGCCTTATTAAAAAACCTTTACCCAAAGCCAAGTGTGGGTCCTGATTGTGTTCTGATGTCTGACTCTAAAATTGTACCATTTTTCCCTGGGACGTCACCTTTTCTATGCCTTGCTGATTGTTATGCGAGCTTTGCCTGTTCCCATCCAGCTTCTGACCCTGATCTGCACAGCTTGGGAATCTTTCTGTTGCATAGAGTGGTAGGACCCCCTCCTCAACTCTCTGTCTCTCAGCCTTATATGAATCTAGGTAATATTGTAGCTGAGTGTTCGTCTTCCCTTGTATGTTTATTAATGTTGTAACCGTTTGGGGGTATTTGTCTCTCCTTTTGTAATTATTACTATTAGTGACAGTTTTAGATACTTAGCAATAAAATGCCTTTTGTAATCAAGCCAGTTGCCAGACTCTTTTAAGGCAGCCTTCCATTTCCTTTGTGTCCTTGGTTTCCTTATATCGCGTTGCAGCAACACTTCTATTACCTAGCCAATGGGCCCTGCGATGCTTACAACCCTGTAAGGTTTGCTCATTGATGAGGATATCAGCCTAATTGACTCCAAGAGCTTATAAGGGTGATACCTGAAAAGTGCTGCTCTGATTAGGGTCACCAGATATCCAGCAAAAGGAGGCCACGTCCTCCTTTTTTTGTCATCATGTCCTCCATCCTCCAGGCATTTTAAAAATAGGTGCTTTTGTCCAGCTTTTTACTGATCACGAACAGAATGTTAAAAACCCCTCTAACAGGCAGGTTACAGAGCAGGGGAATCTTCCTCCAGCGGCTGGAGGGCACGTGCACACACTTGCCTAGTCACAATTCAGCATAAACCAGGCCTTTTCACTAAGGCTGTGTTCTCACACAGCCGGTTATTTCGATACGGTTGGTTCGAAACAACTGTATATCAAAATAATGCTTATTTCGAAACAACCTATTTCGAATTAACAAAAATGTTAATTCGAAATAAGGAAAAAAAGCTGGAATCGAAATAGCAATTCCAGACAAAAGTTATTTTGAAACGACTCACCATCATTTTGAAACAACATGTTCAGACGACTGTTGTTTTGAAACAAGTCATTTCGAAACCACCGTTGTTTTGAAACAACACGGTCACACGGCGTCGTTTCGAAACACCAGTTGTGAAACAATGTTGTTTCACCCACAGGCTAGGTCTAACTTGGTTCGAAACAACTGTGCGTCATGTGAACAGCCAAAACCTTATTTCGAAACAACTTCTGTTGTTTCAAAATAAGGAGGCTGTGTGAACACAGCCTAAGAGGTCAGGTATCCTCTGACTCTGGAGATGCCTTTTACAAGGCTATTGGGAGAGCTCAGTTGGTCAGGATGGTATCTTTTAGGCTTGGGGTTCAAGACCTGTAAAAGGCTCTTTTATTTTTGGCCCTTGCTTCCTATAAAACGGCTAAATGGGGTCGGGGGGGCGATACTAATAAAATGAAGGAAAATAAAGTCTACCATAAATAAAATTACTAACAGGGACCAATTAAATAAAACCACTAAAGGGACCGATTTGAACTGGACAGAAACAATTTAGGACTTTTTCTTTTAACTGTAAAAATGGGTTGCAGTGAAAAATGAGGCGTTAACTGGGGGTTGTTTTTTTTTTAACTTTTTAAGGTACTTTTCAAGTTTATATCTGAAAATTTAGCTTTTGTCTCAAGAACATTAATGAACAGGTCATGAAAAACTTTTCATGTAATGACCAAATCCAGTTTTCAGTTAAAAAAAAAAAAAAAAAAAATCTTGGTAATGTATTTTAAAATAATTAAAAACACATGATATTGTGCAGTTTTAATGCTGTATGCCTTAATCATTACCCATTTTCTATGACATAATATGGCAATAACAGTTATATTACTACTACATTTTCTCCATGTTCTCCTTTTCAGACCTCCCTGTCCTCCTTTTCATGCTTTGGTATCTGGTAACCCTCGCTCTGACCCAGCCTGACTGAGGCCAAGGGCATATCAAAGTAGCTGCTGAAAAGTTCAAGATCCATGATCAAGCCTCATCTGGTGTGGTACAGGGGCACATAAGGCTAGCAGCAGAGAAGTGCTGTGGGATCCAGCCTACTGAGTCCTTCAGGGACGCATAAGGGTTCAGCTGAAGAGTGCTGATGGCCCTGGTCTCCTCAGATGCACCTTGTTAACTTCTGACTGTGTATATTGGGTGGTTATTTGAATCTGGGGGTTGGAAGAATACAGTCCTGGGAAATCAAGGTCCTGCAAGGATGACTCCATTGGGAGGGGGGGAAAAAAAGCAAGGAGTCTTGTGGCACTTAAAGCCTAACAGATTTTTTTTTTTTTTTAATCGCATGAGCTGTCATGGGAGAAAATCCCACTTTGTCAGCTGGAATTTGCTTTGCCTCTATTTGTTCAATTTTTGTCGGCAGTTTCCATGGCTATGCTCTAACAAAGGTTCTAACCAGTAGGGATCTTCAGCAAAGCAATGAATTTCAAGTGTGTGTTCACAGAAAGCAAATTGTAAACTAAACACATGAAGGATCAGACTAGAAACTTGATGAGGCATTTGCAAACACTTTGGAAAAGGGACTATGTCTTGCCCACCACCTTGAACATTGGGGGCCTGAGTCTGGTTGGTGTGACAGCAGTATATAGCTCTATCTATATATCTATAGCTGGCTATATCTTTAAAACTATGACTTAACCAACTGTGAAAAAGAAACCATACTAAGTGATCAAAGCAATGCAGCTCCAGTTTGTGTGCAGTGTCAAACTGCATATGTTCTGAAAGTCACTAGTTATGCACAGAAATTATTTAGCAAATAATTTTAAATGATGAACTAATCTGAAAAGGTGGTAAATGCCTCACACACTATTTACAAACAGCAAAGGATGGGATATTAAGCAAATAAATTATTAGTTTTGCATTTTTCACTCAGTACTGGGGACTAGATTAGTGGTCCCAGCTGCAGACTGGGTGCCAAAAATCACCCACAGGACTTTCAAAGTCAGTGGTTAAAGTATAATTTGGTGGCCCCCTTCCCATATCATCTGGGCCCCAGCCCAGGTAGGATGAGGGCACTGGATGTGGAAGGAGGGATGAGGAGGAATGGAAGTGGGGATGTTGAAGGGGTGGCTGGGGGTGGGGGGGCAGGGGCAGGAGATGGGGCCAGTGAAGGGGAGGGTGGGAGACAGGAGGTGTCAGAGAGGCGAAGGGAGGTATGTGAAGGAGAGAGGGGAGGAGGTGGGGGGTAGGGCAGGATGTGGGGGCAGTGAAGGGGGCAGAGATAGGAGATGGGGCTGGGGGGGTGGAGGCAGGAGGTGGCAGGCTGGGGCAGAGAAGGACTGGAGCAGGAGAGTTGGGGTCCTGGAGCAGGGGGCTGGGGTCATACATGGAGGGGACACTGGGCTGCTCACCTGGACAGTGCCCCTCTGTGGCTGCAGGGAGTTTGGGGTCCCTGATCAGGGCTGGCCTGGTAGGAGCAAGTCCCCCCCTGCCTCTGCCACTGCCAGCCCCAGTGCCAGCCTTGGCGCCGGCCCCAGGCCCAGGTGCTGGCCCCAAACCCAACTCGGGCTCCAGCCCCAGCCCTGGCCACAGGGTGGCTGGGGAAGGCCCACGTCCCGGTCCTTCTCCAGGTCTGGCCCAGGCCTGCCCCCAGACCTCTTACCTGGCCACCGAAGCAGCTGCAAGAAGTGGAGCAGCCATGCCATAGGCTGGGCTGGGCACCCCCTCCCCAGCAGTGGCAGCTGTTGGGGTAGGCAAAGCAGGCAGCCGCCTAGGGACCCAAGCAATAAGGGGCCCCATCTTCAATTTGATAGACAGAAATGAAACCATAGAAAAATATGAAAATTGTTCCCATTTATCAGAGCTAGTACTGCTGGAAGCCTAAGCACTTTTCACTCTTGGCTCATCAAGGCAAGCTATCATTAGGATCTGTGCTTCATCTGAAATGCAGATTTCACCATTCTCTGCCCATCACCTTCACACTGACATGCTAAAAAAGCAGGAGCAAGCAACAGCAGGAACTTCTCCAGTGGCCTCAGCTTTTAATGCCTCGGTGTGGCCATTTATTTTGCCATTTTTTTTTAATTTTGTGAAATACTGCCTTTTTCTTTTTTTACCTGTTCTTTTGCCTTTTCCTTTGACTTTGTGACAACCTTTACTTTGGCTTTTTTTAGCTAAGGTTACCAGGTAAGTCCATATAGGCTGCTATAGCTAAATACAGTGCTTCCCTTAGGCAATCATTACACCTGTGTTTGATGTCTGTACTGTATGTCTTTCTTTTGATAAGTAGTTTTTTAGCTTCATTTGTACTTACTATTTAATATTTTTGAGAGGGCCAGAGTCTTATAAACTTGAGTACTTCAGAGAATTTCATTGAAATTTGGTGTTGTTCATTTATCGCTACACACCAGAAACCTCCTTTTTGCTTATTTTTATTTACTATAATTATTTGTATTAAATGTCTCTAGTGCACATAAACCTAAGCCTATATGAAAAATTTGTGAGATTTGCCTGCCGAAATTGTAAATGAGGTATTTTAGTTATTTTTGAGCCATCATTAATGTTACCACGTCTTATTTATTAATCCATGCTCATACTTTTAAAAAAAAATTTAAAGTGGTCACTTTAACTTTGTAGTTTAGTATTAGCTGATTTATGGTATGTGAAAGATGATCAACTTACAAGCTACATGATGGGAAGAGCTTTAAAAATCCTATATCCAAGAATAATTTACAAGTTCCAGAGGGATCAGCATGTTAGTTTGGTTCAGCAAAACAAACAAGGAGTCCTGGAGGGTGATATGGGGCACTTAAGGGTGCAGGGGGGACTGTGGCCACAGGGAAGGTAGCAGTGGGGGCCGATAGTGGGCCCTTTAGAGGGCCACACAATGGGCCTTTGCCTAGGGCCCCCAAGTGCCTAAGGCAGCCTCTGCCCCCCAGCAGTGCTCTAAACATGCTTACGGTGGGAGTTTTAAAAGCTCCCATCTTGGGGGACACTCCCTGCCAGCTGGAGTGAATTCCGGCCAGCAAGGAAGTTCCCCCAGGCTGCGAGCTTTTAAAACTGCTGCAGGAGTAGCGGGCAGAATGCACCGGAACGCTGCGTGGTGCCCTGTAATTCTATCTGTAGGAGCTCCAGCACACTGGGCCCCCAAAAATGGTGGGCCCCAGAATGGCTTTCCAGTGCTTTCTGCCTTGCTTTAACCCCTCTTCAAAGTGGCCCACACAGCTCCCCTCTGGCTGACTACAGAAAGGAGGCACTGCCTAAAGACGCAGGCGCAGCATGGTCTCACAGTGCTGAAAGACTGGTGCAGGCTCCTTGCTGCAGTCTGGGGATGGGAGCTCAGTGTTTCCCTGCCCCTGACTGTAGCAGGAAGCACAGTAAAGTACTCTGCCAAGGTCCATAGGCACTGGGAGTCTCTGCTGGAGCCAGAGGGCGGGGGGATCAGCGAGCCAACCCCTCCTCCATCAAAGAACAAAGCATTCTGTCTCAATTCCTAGATGCTGGGGTCCCTGCCAGAGGTACCGGGAACAGAGCACTGATCGTCCATCCTCCCTGCCTAGGGACCCAAATGGACTGCACAGGGTTACAGAACTGCAGCCAGGGCAATGGGAGACCAGCGAGAAGAGTCTCCTTGCTGACCTCCTCCCATCTGGCTGCAGCTAAGGAAGCAAAGGGGGTAGGGGAGGGGTACTGCTGGCAGAGACTTGTGGCCCTTCAGAGTTGTAAAAATGGTATCTGTGGTCCTCGAGCCAAGAAGGTTGGGAACTACATGATTAGATGCTATCCTTGCATGGGTAATGTGTATTTTAGTAGGGCATTTGGAGAGTGTGTTTAACTCAGCAGGCCACAAGATGTCACTGATGTGTCACACACTCGTACCTGAGTCTGCATTAAGAAATGTGAAGACTATCTCACTGAAACTAATGGCAACACTTCTATTGACGTCTGTTGGGTCAGGATACTCATCCAGGCTGATTGTGGATGTAAGCTGTGTCATCGGCTTGGGGTATTGCAATTACAGGCATTAAGCACGGTCGCTCATCTAAAGGGTCTGTGAAATTGAGAAAAGCAGCCACAAATTTCTCTCTGAAGCTCATCCTACTCATTCTTGAGTTGGCAAATGTTGCTAGACTTTTCACATTAGCTTTCATGTGGTGCTTGGTTTTTGTCTGGGTGCTTTCAGTTCATTGTTAATATTCTCTTCTCTGGTCTCAGATGTCAATTTAAAGGGAAGAACAATTTTGAGTGAAAGAAAGAGAAAAACTACTGAAACGTTTTTCAATTTCAATAGAGCATGGTAGGAGCACTGCATTTTATAGTAGGTTCTCATGTGTTTCACATACATTTATAAGTGTAGTAAACTTGATAATTATTGACTAGCTTAGCCTCATGTTTCCATGATACAACCTGTAGTGCTTTTATATAAAACAAAAACAAACAAACAAACAAAAAACGAGCAATAATTGGTGTTTGGATAGAAGGTATCCAAACAACAACAACAACAACCCCTCCAAATACCAAAAAAACCCCTATGTTCATGATTCAGTAGGGGACACACTTTTCTCTGATTTGGTATAGACTCTGGGCTAGGTCCCCACGCCCCTCTGCCATTGGTGTAAATCAGTATAATTTCATTGACTTCACTGGAACTATGTTAATGTACACTAGCTAACACAGTTATGTCCCTTAATCTCTGATGGTATGTCTACACAGCACTTTTATTTCGAAATAACACTGGTTATTTCGAAATAAAAGATATTTGGTCCACATGATATTTTCTTATTTCGAAAGGACAGATCCCGTCCTTTTGAACTAAGAACTGTTGTTTCGAAACAGGTTAAACCCTGATTGTTTTGAAACAGCTGTTATTTCAAAATGGTTACTTCAAAATAAGGCTGTTTGGACATGTTGTTGCGAAACAACACCATTGTTTCGAAACAACTGTTTCTAAACAACATGTCCAAACGGCTTTATTTCAACATAACCATTTCAAAATAACAGCTGTTTCAATAGCAGGCTTTCCCTTAATTTGAATTGTTAATTTGAATTAATTTATTTTGAAATAACTCATTTCAAAATCCTTATTTCAAAATAATGATGTGTGTGTAGACATAGCCTGAGAGTTATATCAGGCAGAACTTCTGTGGTATCAAAAATGATTTCAGTTCAAAGATAAAACTATTTACAGGCACTAAAGGTTCCATAATATTATTGGTAAGGCATATGAGCCCTCATGTCAGACCTGATGTACATTGTCTAGTGCCTACCTACATACATCCTGCAGCTTCAATAGGAGAGACTGTTCTGCATTTCCTAGCCCAAACCGGTGTGTTTTATTGCTGTTTGCTTCTAAAACAGCTGTCAAGATGTGACAGCCCTTCAACAAATGTGCCACTTGGGCAGCACAGAGGGAGAGAGAGAGAAACATGATTGATGGACAGTGGTTAGTGCAATACTTGCTTTATATAGTTATAAAGCGATCTGGGATCCTTCAGGATGACAAGCACTGTGCACCTCTACAATATCAAATTATCAGTTGAGCCAGTGGGTCAGATTGGGCTCCATAGCAGTGTGGCACTGAGCCTTGACATAAAGCTGTCTAAACCTAGCACATCTGGCATCTTGAGTATCCTCGCGTCCTTCTTTGATGCCCTCTTCCTAGCTACTGGTATTGGGGCCATTGATAGGGGAAGGCAGGCATGGTTGACATGTTCTTGCACCCAGGTGACTCTTGGCTGACAGAATAGTCCTGTGGGTCCACTAGAGATGGGCACAGATTATAGCTGACCTGAGAATGCTCTAATGTGCTCTGAGCTCAGCCCAGGAGCAGGCAGAATTAATAGCTATACACATGGCTGTCCTTAGAGGTGGGTGGGGGCCCAGAGTGAATCACTCTGTGCGGGCCCCCC
>ML681979.1:25726025-25884617 GCA_007922195.1 Podocnemis expansa
CCATCCTAACCCCCACCCCAAGCTCCCCTGTCTTCACTCCATCCCCCCTTCAGCCCCACAACCCCTTCCGCACTTCCCCAGCCCACCATCCTGACCCCTTCTTCCTACCGTACCACCCCATCTTGAGCTGCCAGAGGGTAGGCCAGGCCCTGCACTGTGCTCACTCACTTCCAGTGGTGTGCAGACTCCCAAGGGCTGGGGCGGGGGGGGGGAGAAAATCACCCTTTACTCCTCCTCCAGTCTGCATTCTGAGGCTTCTACCTCGAGCATAGCCTGTGCATGCCCAGGGGAGCTGGCTGGCACTTCACAGCAGGACAGGCATGCTTCCACTCTTCCTGTAGCGGTGCCTGCTGTGCTGGAATGCGTTGGCTCCATTTTCTATTTTTAGGGAGCCCAGAATGATGCGCCCCCTAAAAATAGACCCAGCATTTCAGAGCCTCTACAAATAGAAAATGGTGCTGGAACGCTGCGTTCCGGGGCGCACTGTTTTAAATGGTGGGCCCAAGAATGCAGTGGTCAAGCTCTATTTTCTATTTTTGGGGGCCCTGGAACGCTGGTCTCCTAAAAATAGTGAGCCCTGGAATGCTGTTCCAGCATGCTCCAGCCTACTTTAACCCCTCGGGGCAGCACAGGACCCTCCAAACTGCACCCCCACAAGGATGGGCCTGGCTATACTCCAGTCATATGAAGCCATACACCCCTTCAACAAAATACTGCAATTATCTATGAGGAAAGGGGCCACACTGGTAAAGCCTCTAATTATGCAGCCCCTTCTTACCCCATTAGCAGAAGTAGATGAGGCCTGAACATTTTAGTTCACATGAGCGAAATGAATACGATTTAGTTCAAAGAAGCCATCAGACCAATCCCTTCTGCTTGACATTCTTGACTTTTCAAGAAACCTCCCCCTTCCACTAAGGCACTTTGCACCAGATCCCTGCCCCAGTTTTACCATCTTATTATTTATCTTATTTACCCTGAATCCAGTGTAACTTGTCTTAGCAAAGCACTCTTTTGCTGGTATAAATGGTCTGCACAATAAGGATTTGCTAAAGTAGCAATACTGACAAACCCTTTCCAGCATGATCAGGCTTAATGCTTCTCCTTTTGCCAGCCCATGCACAGTGCTATTCCACACATGAGTCTCATGAGACAGCAGGAATCTGCTGTACCCTTCACACTCACATTCAACAGGGAATCAAGAGAGGAGCAATATGCGGTCTCTGCCATCTCGGTTTCTGAGCTGTCTACCGCTGCTATCCAGTAATTCTTTGTGAGGTAATAAGGGAAATCATAAATGCCACACATTTCCCTTTGTTCCTCCAATGCCACCACACTTTCCCCTTTGTGCCCCTAATCCCGTTAAGCCCCCCCCCCAACTCTTCCCAGGTTCCCTTAGCTAAGAATTTCTCTCCCTTGCTGTGCAGTTGGTCATTCTGACTGTACACACAGCCCTGAAAAAAAATCACAGGATCAGAGGAGCTGCTTATGTCAATGCAAGAGCTCCTCCTGCAGGCTCCATTGGCAATATAACTGTAAAAAAAAAAAAAAAAAGAGACCCACCCTTCTTTTGTGTGTGTGTGTGTGTGTGTGTGTGTGTGTGTGTTAAAACTTCTCCTTCCCCAGAAACCTACTTATGGACAGGGAATTTTCAAGGAATTGTCCAAGTTTTCTAGTGGGCACTTTTAGTACGTTAAAAGACATGAGACAGCAAATGGATGATTCTGAGGGAGTTTTTCCTGTGGGTTTTGCTACATAGCTATGCTTTCAATCATCAATCCATTCAAATATCTGTCAATCTAGTGATCCATCTTTGGTCCCTATTCCCATGGTAGCTGAGTGTCACACACACTTATTAATATATTTTTCCTCACACAACACCTCTGTGAGGAAGGGAAGCACTATTAGGTACCCCTGTATAAACACTGCTAGGGATTGGCTATCTTATGTTCCATGAGGATGCTGTGAGAGGGAAAAGTCAAAATATACCCAACGTATTCCAGAATTCATCTAAGGTATACGCCAGACTCAGAGCCAGGAAAGAAGTATGACATTAGGGCACCTGAAAGAAAGGCAAATACAAAGAGGTCCTACATCCACAAAACAGAAGTCAACCCCACCTGAATTTCATGTGCTCTCACAGCCTTCTATATGAAGTTTAATACCAATGTGGTGAATGTTATTTCCCAGTGGTATTATTAAAATACTCAAGTAGGTTTTGTATCTTTGCATGCTTTGAAAAGATTGAAAACAGTGCAATAGTTAAAGGGTGTTTTATATCATTCTGTTATGTGGAGTGTTTTCTGCCAATGAGCTGGTTACCTAGGAAACTGCTGTAGGGTAAAATTTGGTTAGATATGTTGTCAATAGTTAATGTGAATTGTGAGTGGATTGAGCAGTGGATGTATTGAACAAGTGGATGCTTGAAATGTGAGGATTGTGGGCCAGATTTTTTCACAAGTCAGGGTTTAAATATGTTTCTAATTTGCATGTGCAAATGTTAGAGTTATGCATTGCAGTCAAAATGATGAAGAAAGTGCATGTGGGTGCACTGGTAAACAAACCGAAGTGCAGTTGTGCATACAAGGTGCGTGCATTGTGTTTAAACCTCATTTCTTAGTTGTATATACAAGGTGGACATGCATTGTGTTTAAACGTCATTCCCTAGATGTGCAACATGAAAAGAATGGCACTGATGTTATTAAACAGCATGTCCACTATATATATATTGTGAAGTCAATCAAAAACAAAGCTGCCTATTGTGCAGATTTGAGCTGCAACACTGTGTGTCTAGAAAAAAAATCATTATTTTAAAAAAAATATTGTGAAGCATTTGAAGATCTGAGAATCTGTCCATGAAGATTTAGGGAGTCATTTATGTAAGGAAATGTTATGTTCATTGAGGTTTTTTAGGGAATTTTGTCCAAGTTTCCTAGTGGGCACTTTTAGTGTGTTAAAAGACATGAGACAGCAAATGGGTGATTCTGAGGGAGTTTTTGCTACGGTTTTCTCCACATAACTATGCTTTCAATCATCAGTTCATTCAAATATCTATCTGTCTATCCATCTGCAGTCCCCATTCTCATGGTAGCTGAATGTCTCATACACTTAATATATTTATCTTCACACCACCTATGTGAAGAAGGGAAACACTATTAATCCCCCAGTACAGGTGGACTTGCTCCATGGCACCCCCTGCTGAGCCACTCATTTAGCACAGGCACAGGATAAAGCAATAAAGTTAAATAAGTAAATAGGTCTCAGAATTTGGCTGTATGCACCTTTAAATAAATTCAACCTCAAAGGCAAGGACTTAGTTGCAGCACTTGAGAGCATGATCCTGGTCTGGGGTTCTCAATTAGCATTGCAGAGCTCCTCTCCCTCATTAACTAGCCTGCTAACACCTGATTGATCAGCGGGTCCTCCTAGCCCATGTAGGCTTCTGGAGGACTAAATCTTGTGAGCAGTCCAGCTTGAGCAGGCATTATTAGCACTGATGCTTCTAGGAAGGGTAGATGAGACTTGATAGATCCCATCATACTCTTTTTTTTACAGAGCAAAAATGTGGCACAAACTGAGTGGTAAGTGGATAGAGTGGAGCTAATATATGTGTGTCTTGCTTGTCTAGAGTTGCCTGACATGGATGGAAGAAACACAGAACTACTTTTTTGGTTTAGTTTCTGTGCCTGTAGTCACACATCTCCCAGCACTCTAGTGTCTTGAAAAAAATGTGGCATAAGATCATGTGATGCCAGCAGTTAGTTTTGCATCCTCTCTGGAAGTGCACTGAGCCCCAATTTTTCTCAAACTTCAGTTGCATGATACACTTACAAGTGCAAATGCAAACTTGTAGTAACTCAATCTTGTTATGGCAGATGTCACCAAGCAAGGCTGTCATGCTGTCTTTCAATTTCTCTTTTTCTGAGCATCTGAGTAATGTTTGACTCTTGAAAAGACATGCCCTATTGTCAGTCTTAGGTTATGTAAGTATAATGGGTGAGAAGGTAATGTTATGCATAAATAATTATTCCTGTATCTTAGCATATTTCCCTGACTCTCAAGCCACAGCTCAGTCTTTTTAGTGCTTTAACTAAAAAAAAAAAATTTAAAGTATTACACAGACTAAAACCACTTAAACTGCCCTACAGTTTCTGTAGGAGTAAGGTATATGCAGCTAAGCATCTGCAGCTAGCATTTGTCATGTGCATGAAAACTTGTCTTAAACAACTACAGTGTGATAACTCTGTTTGCATTGTCTCCCATAGGCTTGGACACTTTGATGCTGTTGCCTAAGTATGCCTTGGTTTGCATGTGCACACATATGTACGCACTCCCTGTGATGCTTCTCAGGGCTCCCAGGACTGTGAATTGCTTCGTTGCCCCCTGCCTCCAGCACAAGGGATTCTTGCTTGTGTCAGCTCACTAATGTAACCAGCTTGTCAATCACTCATGCACTCCCTTCTGGACTGTAGCTTGCTTTTGCCCTGAAGGTTGACAGTAGATGCATCTCAACCCCAAGTCCTTACAAATGATCCCCCTGGATGTATCCAGCTCCTGATCACTGGATATCAACAGAAATCCCAGCTTCTCTGTTCTCAAAGGAACAGTGTACCCCAGTTTACTAGCTTTGCCTTAGCCCACTGCTTCTATATCACATGCATAGCATTTGAGTTCAAATTATAGTTAAAAGGAAATGCATTTAAGATGGAATAAAGATTCAAACCAAGCACAGGTGGCAGAAATGAATACACTGCAGAACAAAATCATAAAATGAGAAGTAGGGCCTAAACATAAGTTACTTTCCTAGCTAGTAAAAGAGATTCTCTTGCCATATTTCAGTCTTTTGCAGTGCTAGCTAGACCCAAGGAGCTAGACTGAATCGTTTTTTTTATCCCTATTCTTAGACTCAGTGAGCCCCTCGCTGGCACCCTGTTCATTTTTCACTTCCAAGTAGTTCTGCCGTTCACAGATTTTCTTTGCTGTTGTCCATTAAGTTTTTTAGGTTGTTGCAATGATGAACAATTTAGCAATACATCACATAATTAGCTAATATCAGGCAATATATCCCGCTTGTTTGAATGGGCCACCACTGTGTCCTGCAAAACCCTCGTGATTACTTTCATGCCAATACTATACAGGCATCGCTTTTGATATTGTTACGCTATTGCTTAGATATTATCCATGCACACATCTCACAATTATTATGAGTATTGATCAGTAACAAGCTTTCAGTAAAGATCTCAAATGCTACCTTTTATGGATATGTACCATGAAAGTGGTGTATTGGGTATAGTGAGTTTGTCATCTCTCAGATAGGAGTTGCTTGTAAAGAACTTTGAACCTTTTGCCAGTGGGCCTCCATATCATACTGTCCTTTGATCTTTTAATGGAGAAGAAATCTTAGTCCCTGCAGCATGGCATCAGCAGTACATATGTGTAATGTGGATTCCTCAAAACTAGAGAAGAATGGCAGCTCCACAGTTTCCCCCTCTAGACTCCTCAGAATCTCCTCTGTAAAGCAGTCTGAAGAGCCTCAAAGACAGCATCACTTCTAGCCCCCTCATCAATACTTGTTTATCTCCTCAGGTGTCATGAGACAGGGCATCTGTAGTCTGGTTTCAGTGACACAGACTCGGGGATGCAGCTGTCACAGCAGACATATCTTATCCCTGTATTGTTCAGCTGCTGAGTCCCTGGGTTTCTAGAAACAGAAGCCCTGTTTTGTACAACTGCCTTTTTATAATCTTCTCCCTCAGACCTTCAGCTGGCTTGGCTCTGATATGATGCATATATGGAACCTGCTCTGCAAGTGTGCTTGCCCTTAATGAAGACTCTCTACGTAGTTCAGA
Source organism: Podocnemis expansa (assembly GCA_007922195.1). NCBI lineage: Eukaryota > Metazoa > Chordata > Testudines > Podocnemididae > Podocnemis > Podocnemis expansa. The sequence goes on from ML681979.1 coordinate 25,731,875, forward strand.
GACAGCGGTGAGCATGTCCAATAACTCCACTCTCTGGGCTCTTCCAGTTAAGTGCCCTATGCTGCTCTCTGCATGTTTGTAGAATCATACAACATTCAACAAAAATAGTCCATATCTCTACCCCACTGCTTCTCTCCCAAAATAACAACAACAACAACAACAGGAGTCCTGTGGCACCTTAAAGACTAACAAATTTCTTCGGGCATAAGCTTTCATGGGCTCCAACCCACTTTGTCAGATGCAAGCCAGTATATGCAGACTGTGCATCACTTATTTCTTCTCCACTCCACTCCATCTTGGAAGGTCCCAGACATCTGCAACCACTCAGCATAGGTGTGATTCTGGTATCAAAAGAAACAGCAGAATAGTTTTGAATATCTTGCCCATTGCTTGCATGTAAAAAGCTGCTTACAATCATTTGATGCTGTTTGTGCTTTGTAATAGCATTTAAATTAGAGCTGGGCCTGAACCAAAATTTTAGAACATGGATGACCTTTGAAGTAGCCTGGACATGCTGTACCCAAACTTCATAGCTGACATCTTTTGGTGTAAACTGAGGTGACTGAGCACCCTGGATCTGAACCCACTTCCACTACCTAGAAAATTTTCAGGTCTGGATCTAGACTTTCCACTTGGGGTCCGGCTGTAACCTGTACAAGATGTATAATGATTTGGGGATCAATATATTTAATAGAGAATAGCATCAATATTTTCAATGTATTTTTTGTGCTCAAGCTTCACACATGTTGCAAACCCTCCTCCCACATTCCTGTTTATATAATTCCCAGCAGCAGTGGGGCACTAATAAGTTACACAACTGCAGATGACAGTTATGATGTCAACAAAAGAATAGTAGGATTTTTCAGCATGTGTTTAAAGCTTCATTTACCAGTAGCAGAAATTCTGAGAAAGGGACGTGGGGAGTGTTGCTACTGTGATTAGAGACTGAAACTGCTGTAGCCTGACTCTTGCAAAATATATGGTCACTCAACATTTCTCCTGCTGTGTGCCATCATTTTTACATAGCTTATGTGAGTCATGTACTCTGGAGAAGGAAATAAATGTAATTTAAGCTATATTGGGGTGGCCAAACTGGCTTGTGAGCTGCATGAGGCTCTTTTACAGTTAAAGTCTGATACACAGAGCCTCTTATATTCCCCTTGCAATTCTCCACTTCCTAGACTTGGGAGGGCAGCTGAGAGCCTCCATCATGCAGAAGGGTGGTAAGGCTAGAGGAATCTGCCAGCAGGGAGGAGGGTCTTGGGGGTCAGTTACTTGGCCATGCCTCAAATAGAGAGAGAGCTCCAATTTGTCAGGAGGTGAGAAAATGCAAACATAGAATGAGGCCTTGCTCATGGAATTCAAGCACAATTTACATTTGATTGCATGCATATAGACACATTCCTATTAACCCAGAAACAAGGGATTATAATAAAACTTCAATCAACCAAACAGTTATGTTCAAGTTGCCTTCAGAAACAACAGTATATAGTTTGCAAGTCCCTCTGCACCTAGTCTTTTCAACAATGAAAGTGTCCTATATTTCTTTTGCATGTCCATGATCTTTGGAATTCTCACAAGGAATAGGGGCTTGTGTGTGTGGCTGTGAGTAGACAGGGGGGTATGGTCTCCTTCCAAGACTGACAGAGAGGGAATGTGACTCAACCCCTGGCAGGTGGAACTAGAGAAGTAACACCCACCACAACTGAAGCAGATGGGTAGAGCCAGCACAGGAACCAGAAGTATAAAGGATGGGTCCTAAAGACAGAGTTTAGCTACTGGAGGAGGCACAGGAACGTGTGGGAATGCAATCTTCTTCCACTCACTCTCCCACCTCCTCCTTGCTACAGGGGGGGGAAAAAGCAGGCAAAAATTGCCTTGCTGTTTCACTGCTACAGGCAGAACAGAGCGGTATAGTGCTGCATGTAGAGAGAGGAATTAACTGAAAACTTTCTGGGGCTGCAGGCAGGGGAGGAGCCATGTTGCTATGGTGTAGCAGATAGGAAAAGCCGTTCTCTGGCTACATGGACCTAAATTCGAAGTGTAGATTTCAACCTCAGTCCTATGCCATTGCTGAACTGGTGTTAAAAGGACAAATTACAGCTCCATTTTTTTTTTCAAATTTGCTGCTCTCACAGCAGAGACACAGGCTGCAGAAGGTTGAAATCAACAGCATTATGTTGAACTTCACTATCAGTGTAGACCAGGGCTATGTAACATTATTCATGAAGGGAGATAGGAATGGTACAAAATATGGTCTGGAATATATGTATAGAAGACTGGTTGCAGAATAGGCTTCAAACTCTGTGTTTAAAATAAAAGGTAGATGGCTTTGTCATAAAGACTGTCTCTTTAATGGTATGGCCATACTGCAATTTAAAATCTGTGGCTGGCCCATACTAGGAGACAGGCTTGTGGGGCTTGGGCTAGGGCCCTGCAAGATGGGAGAACCTTTTGGCAGACTGAACCCAGCTTTGGTTGTCCTATTGGCACCTTACAGAAGAGATATATATCTAGTCAAAAGAAATATTTTGTTGCGGTTTTTAACACGAGAGCCTGACATTCTTAATGTTAGATACTGAAGTATAGAGTGGAGCTAGAGCATCACACCTCACCTTCAGGTGTTCTTGCTGACTCTGATCCTACAGTATATACAGCCCCATCACATCTTGCCAATGCAGCAAATAGCCATTGCTGAATCAACTGACCATTAGTGCAATTTGTGGTCATTGTGGTTTATTTATTTGCATCTGAGAGGAGTCTCTAAATCACCAATTAGATTGAAAAGTTAAACTAAACACAAAGATAAGGTGTAGTGTGCACTGTTAACATAGCTTGAGACTCAGTGATCTGCTTCTCTATATAAACACGAGAGGAGACAAACATCCCACAATCAAAGCAGATTAAAAAGGGTTCCCAGTGTAACACTTATAGAACACGTAAGTCATTTTTTATTTTGTTCTTCATTTGAACAGGCTGTGATGTTCTGTGTATTTTATTGCTGTCCCTATAACAAACCATCTGTCTCCCATCTTGATGGATAAAGAATCCAGTTTTGCTGAGGAGAAGGGACTTGCTTTCCTTGGTGGTGAGGAATATAAAGTTATAGTTCATTTATATTTCTAGGTTTTATTATTCAACAGCACTATTTTTTCTGCCTGAATATTCATTATTTTGCAAACCCCTCCTAGCACTTGTAATGGTAAGATTTACATTGTGTAAAGCAAGTGGTACTTAAAGCAATTGGATAGGCCCAGATATTTTAATATGTTTTATAGGCATCTTTCACAAGCACAGCATGCCCAAGGCTACAGTAAAAAACACATACTCAAACCACACATTGACTAGCAGCAACCTGTAGTACTGCCAGTACTGAGTAATTACTCCCACCATTAGCCCTCCTAGTTCAAATTAGCTTGCTGGATTCTTGCTGCTTGCTAATGACTTCCCACTGAAGAATGGTCCTCAAGTTACTAGTGTTCTCTACCTCCAAGAAAAAACAGCCTTTCAGATGCTAGTAATGAATTTAATTTAAATTTTTTTGCATTGTATGTAGGCATCTATAGCCAATTGTGGACTAACATTCCTCTATTCCTTGAATCTAATTGCTTTTAAAGTCAAAAGCACCAGGAATTCAAGTTTGACTAAATTACAATGCATTGTATGAACAAAAGAGAGAATGATTTTTAGGGCTCTGGTTAAAATAGTTTCCTAGAATTTATTTCAGTTTTTCCATCATGATTTTAATAATCCACAAGTCTATGTATTCTAATTAGAGGGGAGAAATTAAATACATGTTCATCTTCATGTCTGGATTTCCTAGTGTGTTCTATCTTCTAAGTTTCCATCCTTTCCCTTGGATAGCTCGCCTGGTGGATACTTCCTCGTTCTGTGTCCCCTTCTGCAGAATTTCAGAAGGTAAAGCAATCTGGGCCATGGAAAGCTACCATCCACTATTATAATAATGGCATTTAAATAGTCTTTCCATTGTCAGTTTCCATTGTGGAGGGCCAGTCCATCATCGTCCACCTCTCATACTGCCAGTCTAGCATCACACCTGACCTTCACCCTTCATATTGTGGGTGGTGGGTCCAAAAAGTGGGTCTATTCACTTTTTAAGAAACAACCTGTAGGGTTATTGGGGTGGCCTAGCCATGAGATATTTGCCTAATACCACCCCTCAGTCTGGCCCCAAGGATAGGTCTTGATATCCCTAATCCTGGTGAGATTTGTGTGGTCATTTTTTGGTCTCAGAATAGATTGTTTTTGATCTGGAGCGTTCCTCCCAGACCTGTTTACCTAGGGTAACAGTACCAGGGTGCTGGAGAAGAGACTACGCCTGTTAATTGAACCTCAGATTCAGGAGAAACAATGTAGTTTCTGTCCCAGCTGTGAAACAACAGAACAGTTCTTTGCTTTCTCACGTATGCTTAAGGTGTTGTGGGAGTTTGCTAACCTGGTCTACCTTTGTTTGATAGATTTTGAGAAGGCTTATGACCACATTCCCCAAAATGTCCTGTGAGACATGCTAAGGGAGTATGAGTTGCCAGCACCACTGATGTATGCTATCCAGTGCCTTTATTCCCAGGGTGAAAGGTGGGTCTGCGTTCCTGGCATTAACTTGAGTTCATTCATGGGGGTGTTGGACTTTGCCAAGAGTGCATCCTGTCATTCCTGTTCCTGATCTTCATGGATAGAATATCAGGGCACAGCCAGGTTGGGGAGTGTAACCTGTATGGGTACTGGAGATGGCACGTCAGCTGTTTGCAAATAATGATGTCCTTCTTACTTCTTCACATTGTGATCTCCGACATTCACTTGAACAATTTGCTGATGAATGTGAAGCAGCTGGAGAATCAGCACCTCCAAATCAGAGGTCATAGGTCTTTCCTGGAAGAAAGCAGAGTGTTCACTCCAGATGAAGGGGAGAGGGGCTGATCTTACTGGAAGAGTTTAAGTATCTAGGGATCTTCATGAGGGATGGTAGGTGAGAGCATGAAATTGACAGGTGGATTAGAGTGGTGGCAGCAGTGATGTGGGAACTGTACAATGCACATTGGTGGAACAGAAACTAATTTTTTGGACAAAGGTTTCAGTATGCAGATCAGTCTACATCCCTATCCTCACACTCATGAACTTTGGGTAATGACCAAAAGGATGAGATCATGGGTACAACCAGAGGAAATAAGGTTTCTCCACAAGGTGGCTGTGGTTACTCTCTGAGAGAGGGTGAGAGGTTCAGCTATTTGGGAGAGCCTTGGAGTAGAGACACTACTCCTCTGGATCAAGAGAAATCAGCGAAGATAGTTTGGGACATGATAAGGATGCCTCCTGGTAGGCTTCCTTTGGAACTGTAACAGGCATATTGTACTGGAAGGAGGCCCTGGGGCTGACCAAGGACACATTAGATAGATTGTCTCCTGGCTGGCTTGGTAACACCTAGGGAATCTAGCAGGAGCACCTGCAACCCATTGCAAAAGAAAGGGAGGCCTGGTCTTCCCTACTATCTGTGTGGCCACCATGACCCTCACCATGAAAAGTAATATAAAGGAAAGGAAGGCATGTAAATACTCTTCATGCACAGCTTCCTCTTAAGTATAATTTTATATGTGATCTTCAACAGTACATAGCTGTATGTTTTTAAGACATCATATACAAAAATGCATATTAGTTTGCTGAGAGATGTCCAGCTTCATTACTAAAGGTTTGCTGCCATAGTAACCCATTCTGTATGATCCTCTGCCAAGCTCTTCATGGATGAACAGTCCTTTTGCTCCATCCTGGATACCATGTTATCCAGTCACAATCTTTTTCTGCCTAATGTTCCTCTGCCATCAGCTTTCCCCTCCATGCCCCATAAACATGCATAGCCTGCTGAATGCCTGAAAATGTAACCTGCAAACTGAGTCTTTCTGTTAATAATTTTTCTAAATTGCATTTGCTAAGTTAACGTCACCTCCATTTTTTTTGTTTACATGGTATCTTATAATACTTTTAGAATTATTCTATAACTCCTTAAAGTGAAGAATTATAGTTTCTTTCTTACTGAATATTTGAATGTATATATTCCACAACATGTTTATATATGTAACATAGACTAGATATAAATTTACCATAGATCAAATGCATATCTAGCAGACCATACATAATTACTCAAGCTGCATATTGGCCAGGATATCAGGCTAATCACAGGAGAGGCACCTATTTTGAGGGATGTTAATTGCTCAGCCATTATTTGTGAACCCTCTCTTGAATAGAATAACACACAAATTTTGTGTCTACATTTTTATTACTAATACACTTGTAGTAACGATTAGGATGGCATCTGAATCTATGATCCCAAATGACTACTTTCATTCTTGCTTCTGTTCTTCATACACATTCAGCTTCCTCTATAAAATGAAAGGGTCAAACATGACTGTGATCTGTAAAACCATTAAGAGCCTGGGGGATGACTGCACTGTCTGTAAGATTTACCTGGGGAATAATATAGCAGTAGACCTGTAGCTTAATATATGAACTCCAAATGACTCTGACTACGCTGCTCCATGTCTGCAGGCATCAGAAATGTCTCCATCTCCTTTTTTGACTAGGTTTGTCCTAGAGAACAAAACTCTACTGCTAGCACTGTGAATTCACTCCATATTCAAACCAACATTTGTGTAAAGAGATTGTACATGAATTGTCTATCATGTTAACTGCTCCTCAGCCTGATTTTTTGGCATTCTTATTTTCAATTTAGTTTCTTTCTCAGACATCATTTCACTATAGAACTGTTCCTTTCCTTTCAGCAGCTTCTATATCTCTCTGACATATTATTCTAGGCTCTGATGGGCAAAGTCTTAAAACTGTTTCTTCACAGTATGCATCTCAACACCATCAGTGAAGTGTGCTGCTCTCTCCTGACCCTTTCAGTCCCAGTGAACTCCCTTTTATAATGTTTGCCAGATTACACACGCTGTTTCATCCAAATGTAGCCTTAATAGTGTCAAAATTTGTCAATGTACTGGAAAAAATATTGCTAGCTTAATTCTAGTTTATTTGCTTTTTTTAAAATGCTATCATCAATATTGTAGAGATGAATTTCATAATTTATGTCTGACCATTCCCAAATCATCTTCCAGATTATTTTCTCCATTGTGCTGCCTAGTCAGTTATTTCTCTTGTTAGGTTTGTGTCTTATTTTCATTGTTACGTATGCGGCCATAAATAATACCATACTGTCATTTGTCCAAGAATGACGTTAAAAAACCAAGTCTAGATACCTGTGCAGTTTAACCATCTTTCTATTTACATTCTGTTTCACAAAGCCTGAGAAACTAGAGAGTTTACACAAATCCTTTCAGTCTCCTAGATGGAGGTAATATGATATATGCTACCATTAAAGATTTTTTGTTGTGGGGAAGCCAAGGAAAGTTTTCAAAGAGAAAAATAAAGCATAAAACTAATATGAAACAATGTCTTGCACTAGACTGTGTCTTCAAGCATAGCCATGTGTAACAGGGTGGTGCAGGGTTTGTGCTTCAGGTGGTGGTTTTTCCACTGAAACTGTTAGAATGCTGTTGCAAAGCCTAACAGCTTTGCCCAAACCTCACTAAATTAAACAGGCATGATGCAAACCCGTAGGGACAGAACACTATTAAAGAACACAAAAAGTGTTGCTGAACAACCACCACCATGAGATGAACAGCTTTGCATTGGTAGGCTCTGTGAAGAATCCTGGGAATGTTGCCTTAAGGCAGCCCTCGGCATCCTACACAAGAAATAAAAAATAGCCACATAAAAAATACAAGACAAAACTTCTTTCTATAGTTTTGTCGTTACTGCAAAAATACTTGATTTGTGGTACAGAGGATTACCTTTGAACTGCTGGATTTATCTGATCAAGTTTCTTCAGGGAAATGGGACATCATGAGACATTAGGTCTCAGATAAGGAACAGCCTTTAAAATGCAGGCATGATAGCCCCTAATGTAATAACTGATACCTAACAGCATCTCTTAGAGGTCCCACTATATTAGGCCAGTGGTCATCAAAGTTTTGGTCATGACCCAGTAGTGGGTCATGACCCACAGGTCCTGGGTTGTGGCAGTGGTGCTGCTCGGGGGTGTGTGGCTTCCCCTCACTCCCCTGCTGGCCACCGCTGCACTCGGGGGGGGGGGGCTGCCTCTCATTCCCCTGTGGATTGGCACGGCTCCCGCGAGGGGGACAGCTGCCTGTCACTCCCCAGCTGGCATGCACTGCTCCCAGGAGGGGGGTACACCCCCCACAGCCATGATCACCATTCAATTTTCTGTCAGCAGCCACTTTTTTTCAGTGGAGGGTTGCCGCATGGCAGAGGGGTCCAGAGCTGGGTCCTGAATAAAAAACTTTGACAACCACTGTATTAGGCAATCGCATGGAGGTCAGAGAACATCTGTAAGGAAATTTTTGTAACAAACCTACTAGTTTGCCACTGTTTCTTAAAAAGTCCACAAACATTTCAGTGACTGTGCTTGAAATTCCCCTCTGAGGGGAAAGGCACAGGGAAGGATTCATGAGTTTGACTTGAACTCCTGTAAAATTGAACTGAGTTTCACTTAGGGCTTAAATTAATCTGAAACTCAAAGCAAAACTAAGAGCAAAGTTCTATGCAAAATAGTTCACCTATGAATAGAAATTGCTGAATTCTGAACAGCTCCATTTAAGTTGCTGAATTCGAAACAGCTCATTGCTATGCCCTGTTGCCCTTTGGCTCCCCATGTTGCTTCTTAGTATGAGTCTAAAACTGCATTGTGGCAGAGGCCTTGATCAGCTTGAAGAAAGTTGGCATCTACTTTAAGGAGTGCCATATAGTAACACAAAATGGTATGAAAATTAGAAGTGACCCCAACCAAACCCCAGGCCTGAACACCCTATGATTAGTGGAAAGAGCGAGAGATGTTCCAGTTCCAATCTAAGGCTACTAGTCTATGATGGTATGAATTTAAATCCCAAATCTAAGGATTTCGAAACCCAGGAGCCTAGAAAATACTTAAGCAGTTCAGACCCATCACTATTCATTCTGCTTATACTGAAGTAGTTTTTCCTATCTGTGGTCAGCTCCAAAGTCTGGAGCTTCCAGACTCACTCCACCTACCGCACTTTCTCTGGATTAATGTGTCATGAGTAACCTTCCCAGCTCACAGACATACTAAGTCTCTCAGCATCCAGAGGACATAAATATCCCATATATAAGCAGTCACCAGACTTATTCCCAGTTACAAGCAATGGAAATCATGGCAAAAATAACCACAAACAGGTTTTACAGTAACCTGAGTCAGGTCTCCAGCCATCATAAGAATGACCATATTGGGTCAGACCAATGGTCCATCTAGCACAGTCTCCTCTCTCCTGACTATGACAGTACCACATACATCTGGCAGTCAGAGGTTTAAGGACAAACAGCATAAGATGGCATCCCTGACCATCCTGGCTAATAGCCATTATGCACCTTTCTTTCATGAACTTTTCTCATTCTTTTTTGAACCCAGTTATACTTCTGGCCTTCATCGCATCCCCTGGCAACAAATTCCACAGGCTGACTATGTGTTATGTGAAGTACTTCCTTTTCAAATCAAATCAAATCAAATCAAATCATAGGGCTGGAAGGGACCTCATGAGATCATCGAGTCCAACCTTTTCTTTATTTAAATCTGCTGGCTATGAATTTCATTGGGTGACCCTGGTTCTTGTGTTAGGTGAAGTGATAAATAACACTCTCTTTTCTCTTCCTCCATTCTAAACATGAGTTCATAGTGTTTTATTGTATATCCCTGTAACTCTCTTTTCTAAGAAGAACATTCCAAGTCTTTTTAATCTCTCCTGATACGGAAGCTGTTCCATCCCCCTAATAATTTTTAGTTTCCCTTCTCTGCTCTTTTTTTTTTCCTTCAGTTTTCAAATATCTTTTCTCAGCTGGAGTGACCAGAACTGCACTCAGCAGTCAAGCTGTAAGTGTATGATGGAACAATATAGTGGACTTATGAATTTTTTTTATTATCTATCCCTTTCCTAATGGTTCCTAACAGTCTGTTAGCTTTTTTGACTCCTGCTGTACATTGAGCAGATGTTTTCAGAGAACACGTTCACTGTACTTCAGCATGGGGTTAACTTTAATCATTTGAGCAATCCCATTGAACTGACCACAGTGAATGTTCTTACAGATAAGTGTGTGATTGTGTGCTTTGCTGGCCTAGGTCTGGTTGTCATATATAGGCTTGGGAAGCCCCACCAGCTAATGTTCTCTAACATCTTACTGTACACTAGTAGGGAGCTGTCTCTTAAATCTCTGTTATATTCATACAACTATTTACCTATTCTACTGTTTATCCAGCCACTAAAGGTTGTCCACCCATGCCTACATACATGAACGTATCCTCACCCACTGCTTCCAATCACTTCCCCATACACCCAACCTCTTCTCTGATTACCTATCTGCTCACAGTCTAGCACAATAAGCAAACATCAGGTGTTAACTTACCCCCCAAAGGAAACATTGCAAAAGTCTATACTCTGGACAAACATTTAAATCATAAAGGATGGTATTTGTGATACCCACTCCAGTTGTGAGACCCAGTCTTCCTTATATACCATGTATGGTACTTAACAGGAAAACAGAAAACCAAGAGCAACAGCAAATGGTTAAAAAGAAGGACAAAATAAGATGGTTCTTTAAATGAATGAATCCATTTTTTGTGTGAGGACATCTTGTACACTGCAGTTTTCAGCTTGCTTTCTGGCACACCTTGCATGTATTATGTTTCTTCTGTAGGAGACATGCAAAAATTGTTTGTTGTAAAAATCTACTATTATGTTCTGTTTAAATTTACTTTTACAAACCTATAAAATACTGGCCATTCCATTTTAGAAAGTCGGAAAAAATTATTTTATTGTTTCTAACCTTACTTGTTGGGTCAACTTGGGCTAAAAAGGAACAGTCTAAGATTTAGCTGAAAAAAACATAAATCTGTGGAAATTCAATCATTTTTCATTGATGTGTCTATATATTTCTTTAAATTTCTTCCACATCTGTTACTGTAAGTCAATTCGTGCTTTTCAATATAAAGCTTTGGTGAGATTAATGTTAGCAATAATTCTAAGGAAATTGAGGCAACAGTAACACTGGCCAATAAAAATGAAAAAATATGAACAAAAATAGAAACAGAGTTCATTTTAGATAATTGCATTGTTCTTTGTTCTCTAGTGAAACAGTACTTTAACACTGCTATGAGCACATCACAGTATTATAAATCATGTCAGATAAATAGCATTTTCATAAAAATACCGCTTATAATAGAAGAAAGGCCAAAAATGTTCCAAGTTATCCTTATCCCCAAACTTTTCTCTACTTAAATTTCTTTGAATATCTGCTAATCACCACCATGGACAGTACCACCTTTTTATTGTTATCATGATATTGCTTCTACAGAACTCCTTCCTCATGCTTTCATCTCTTTCCATTTTGACTGTTACAGTTCCCTCTTTGATGTTCATCCTAGATCCTTACCATAAACATTAGGGAGTCCAGACTGTTGAGTCCAGACGATTTTCTTATTACTAAAAATAGGATCATATCTCCTCCATCCCATCTCATTCCATCTTCAGTGAGGCTGCATTCATCTTGCATTTCAATTATCCTCCTGGTGTTCAGGATTCATGATGGACTCAGTCAATATCACAGCAACTGTACAATACTACATATATACAACCTGATAACTGGTGGTTTTCTATGCTGTCAGTTTTAACCCTAAGGTTGTTTCTATGCTAACATTTTTCTGAAACTTCCCTGATGTTGCATCACTGTCATTCCCACTACTCGATGCTACCATGAGCAGGAGTGTTACATTAAAGCACCTCCCACCATAGCTTAACTGCTATCAGACCCTATATTGACTTACAGTGGGTTCCCTTTTTCAGTATTAATTTAGCAACCTTAAGAGCTAGAAAATGTGAACCAAAAAAATCAGATTGTGGCAAGCAGCAATTCTGTGACAAGCAGTGAAGTTTACAGCAGACTTATAGAGTACATTAGATACTGGGTAGAATGTATGACTATACTGCAGAAGCTAACCTTTTTGGACTATATATGAAAAGTAAGTCATAATACTATTCTAATTTCTGAGCAGAAAACAAGGCTAAGATTTTTAAGAACAAGAGCCAAAGTTCGGCTCCTACATCTTTATTTAGGCATGTCGACAAGCAGCTAGATCTACAAGAACACTAGATAGGCAGCAGCTCCCATCAGCTTCAAAATAAGTGAAAGACACTTTGCTCTTCTGAAAATCAGACCATTTGTTTAGTCATCCAAATATGGATTTCAGATTAAGCTGCCATTTTTTTAAAAATCTTACTCTACATGTATATCATGAATACCTTAAATAGAGAGATTCCATTGAGACGTGAGAGTTCTCAGCAACTCACAGGACTGAGCTCTGAGTGCTTAGTATGGCTCTGAACAGTGCCCTGTCTGGTTCTGTATCACTGAGCACTTTAACCAGTCTCTTAATATGGACTTTGTAATGGTCTGTTAACACTCTTCACTAGATTGGTACTTCCTGCTGGTGTTTTCTGGAAATTAATTCAAGTAGACACCCTGTCCATGGCCTGTGTTCTGTCACTTCTTGTTTGACTGCTCAGCACTCTAGTTGGGCACCTGTCCAATTTTCCCCTTTCAGGGGATGTTTTACTGTCCCAGCTCTGCCAATCCACCATCCATGGCCACCATAATTCTCTCATCACTCCACTGGCTGTCTAGGGAAGGTTAGGAGGGATCCAGGCCCACCCATTTCTCTGGCCCTGACCCAGGTACCCTACATGCTGTGACCTCTGCACTGTCTTTTCCCCCAACTCCTCTAAAGATTCTCTGGGCTGCTTTCCCACAGCCCCAGTACCTTTTCTGTCCTTGTATCAGGGGCCTAGCTCCTACAGAGCCCAAGAAGTCAGCCACTTCAGTTTCCTGGGTGCTGATGCCTTGGAGGCAGCCTTTCCTCCCTGAGCTCCAAGGAAGGATTGTTTTGCTCTGGCTTTTCAATCCCCTTGTATCCGGGGCTTCACTGCTGCTGTCTATTGACTGCTACTCCTAGGGCCCTTTTAACCCCTTTGCTAAAAACTTCTTATTCTTTTCGTTGTGGCCAGTTAGTTATACTGAAGTTAGTAAAGCACTTCCTGAGATTATATCTGAAGAAAAGTTTTGGGGAAGATAACTGAATCTTAAACTCTCTAACCTGATGAGATGAGCAAATAACTAATTTTGGGTTTTTCAGGAGCTATACTTTCTGTATTTGGTAGGGTGCCAGGGTAGGCCCCATTCACAAGCCAGTAAATCAGCTTTGAATCAGGTGGACTTATTTTGATTCCATCTGTTTGGCACAATGACATGGAAAATGTGTGTATTTGCAATTTTCAGCCTCTGAAGAGGAAGGATCTTCTGATTTCAGCATACACAGGTTTCTGAGATAGATATTTCATCGATTCCATTTTTAAGATCACCAATCATATTTCTAATACAATAGATATTTGTTATAATACAAGAGTAATTTTTGTTTAGCCTGGGATTTCTGAACTCAGTCAACCATACTTTTCCTAAAACTTAGTGTTGTGCTAAGCAGCGACTTTAAAAGCTGGCTTACTGATTGCTTGAAGAAGTGCCTAGAGTGTTGTGTCTTAATTATTTTGATACCAGAGACCAGCTTGCTGCCTTCCTAAACTATGTCATGGGAAATCTCAGGTACTGTTACTGGTCCACAGATCTGTCATTGACAAAATACTGGTCAACAGAAGGTTTCCATAAGCAGTATACTAGCATTACAGTGCACTGCATCTGGGGTACCTCAGTGATTTCTCTTTTCTGTATATTTTTCTGTTTTACTCTTTTATTCATCCCTTTAACTGGTTTACCCTCCTTTTGTTCATTACCTTTCATTTCAGTGTGGTTTCTTCTCACATTTCTCTACCTTTAGTGGATCAGGGAACACCTAAACGTATTAATTATTTTACACAGAACGCCTGATTGGCCCTGTTTTGGTGGGTTTTCTCCTCAATTGCTTCAGCTACTTTGATTCCCTGAACTGCAGTTCTGACATCAGTCTGCTGCTCACATTCTCCCTGGAATCACAGATGCTGCAATAAAACCAGTCCCTCTATGATGGTCTCCTCTGCAGGGCCTGGGGTAGGAGGGTCCTTTTCTTTCCTTGTCACCTGATCAGAAGTTATGAGCAAAGCTCTAAATACTGGAATTGGGGTTTTCTTTTTATAGGATTTTGCCTCTGTAAACATAAAAATTCATGGTCTTTTCTCACAAAACATCACTCATCTCATCTATTCTTTAACTCTTAAAACTTTCAATATCAAGTTTAAACTTTAACAAAACTGGGATTATGATCTCTAAACTAATTTACCTGTGATACATGAATTCTGTCTTAAATACACTGATGTCAAGCTGCTGGCAGAGACTCAAAAGTGTTTATATTAATCTTGAAGTAGATTGTTAGGATGCAGTGCAACAGATCCCAAAGGGTACATCAACACTGGAGGCTCTATTAAGTCACCCTAACAAGGTCAACTTTAAGTTGACTTAGAGAGTCCACATTGAAAACTCCTGTTGACTGCCTACATCCATACTGGCAGGTGCTATGTCGACAGAGGAGTGGTGCGTTGCAGGTAGCTCTCTCACATTGCACCAGAAAAGTGCCAATTTGGTCAGCTTAAGGGCTTTCCCCATCCACTTTAATAAGGTTGACTTAAGCATTAAGTAGACCTCAAGAGATGGTGTTATTAAATCAGCTTAAGGAAACACTTCAGTCAACTTAATAAAAGCCCAGTGTGGCCGCAGAAGTTTGTAGGTTGACTTAACTTTCCTTAAGTTGACCTAAGGCTTCAGTGTAGATGTAGCCAAAGTGATTGTGAGTTCTGAACTTAGATTTCACAAACCAAATTAAGTGCAAACTCCTCAGGCACTGTAAAAGCCTAACCATGGAGTCAGAGGCTGTCTGCTTGGGAATACCAACCTATCTTGCCACTGTAGTCAACTTACCTTTGTGACAGATGGTCCCTTACACCAAGAATCACAGCTATATTCAGGATACTCCCAGTCCTAAAGAACCCATAATTTACCCCAGCTCAAGTGCTTCTTATATTTCGCGTGAAAGATAATGCATCTGTAGCCCATTCTATCATACATATTCACATGACTATCATTCCAAAGTAACATCATATGGATGAAATTTGTATATGCGTGTTTCAGATTAACTACAGCGAAACACACATGTACTTCTCATGTATTGGGATAAATGCCTTTAGTACATGAGAAATATGTTCTTGATATCTCTGGACAAAGGCCCATTATGATGGTATTCCTTTTGAACACATTTCAGATGGTTTCTTTAAAATGAGCAGAAAATTTATCTGTAAAATATTTTGGATTTTTCTCTGTTTTGTACTTTTTGTTTTGTTTAAAATATATCTTCAGTAACTAGAGATGACAAATCCTTAATGGCTTTATGCAAAATTCACTAATCGCTGTCTTCTGTCATGAATGGTTTCTGCTTTGCCTTGCTTAGCTATACAGACCTGGTCAGGACAGCACCTTCAATATGGAGGCTGCATATCCATCTAGAGGAGCCCAGTCTCCTCCTTTATCATCCTTCTTCTGGGCACTAGGTGGTGCAGCAGCAGCATACAATGAGTCTAAAAGCAGCAAGTAAAAGATAATGAGTCAGAACACTGAAGATTAATATCCAGTTGTACTGAGGCTATATAGTACATCTTCAGCCTTAACTCCATAGGCAAGAATTTTATCCCACAGGTGTTCAGAATCCTTGGGTTGGGTGGCGAGGGGCTGCAGGAGCTGCTTTTTTGTCTTTCATGTCATTTTTTATTTTATTTTTAATACAGAAACAATATTGTTCTTTTGTGGAGAAGAGTAAGGTTCATAGACCCTTCCTCTGGTCCTATTTGCTAGTATGCACCTCCCCCACCACCAATGCTGTCAGTCTTGCAGACCAAAAGATGCTGTGACTTCTTTTGAATAAGAGGCTATGCATTAATTAATTCCCCTCTATTTTCTTTTGCACAGGAGGCAGATATATAAAAAAATGTATTACCTTTTTTTTCTATTGGAGTTTTCTCCCTTTCAGTCTAGTTTTTGCACCAGTGTAATCCTGTATTTATAGTCAAACAAACAAACAAGGAATCCTGTGGTGCATAAAGACTAACAAAAATATTTATTGCATGAACTTCCATGGGAGAAAAATCCCACTTCAGCAGTGAATCTATGATGTTCTGTGCTGTTATGGTAGGAATTGCTGGGAGCTTACAATTTCAAGCAAAATGGGTCAAACTGAAATCTGCTGTAAGGCATTGAATTTGACTCTATAAAATGGGAGAAGATGAAATGTAGTAGAAAATAAAAGGGGTTCAGCTGTGTCAATATACCCCTGATATGTAATAAAATGAGAAGGAATCTAAAAACTACATAAGGTAAATTGGATTTATGCTAAATTGCAGTATATTTAAATGAGTAGTAAAGCTACTCTTTAAGCAAAGCTAATTCATTTTCATCTCATGGATCAAGATACTGTCCATGGGCCTGCTCCATTTCCTGTAATCATGAGCCATGACTTTATGAAAGCAGTTAGAAAAAAGGTCATCTGGCTAGCTGGAGAATTTGGAAACCTTCACAAGAATCTTTTAAAATTTTAGTTCCATTATTCAGAACCTTTATTACTTGTTAGGCAAGAACTACATGTTTATCACTCTGCAAAACACAAAATAACTCCATTGGAAGTTTCTCTGTTTAAGTCACCAGAATAGGTAGTTATAGTGATTGAAAATGGCCATGAAATCCTCAACCCTCAAAGATATTAGTTCAAATTTCAGTAAGATCAGAAGTGACTGAGCTATATTCTAGCACACTTAGTCACCCTGTCTGCAATGGTTCATCATCATGAATGCCAGCTTCCGGGCAGACTCCTCACATGGGTGGTTTGTTCCGTAACTAAATTTCACCAACCCACTACTAAGTGTAAACTCACAAAGTATCGCACTAGTCTTTTAAAAGAGTCACAGACAGTCCCTTAAACCAGTGGTTCTGAACCTGTGGCCCAAGGTCCAAAAGTGGCCCATGGGGGCTTTCAAAGTGCCCCACCACTTCCCTCCTGCTGGCTGCCTAAGGACCCAGGCATTTCCACAGGTGCTAAAAGACTGATGTGGCAAGGAGCATGGGAAAGCACTTCGCATAGGTCTATAAGCACTGGGGTCCCTGCTGAAGCCAGAGGGAGGGGAGCACTGATCTCCTGTCTGCTGGCTTCAGAAGTGAGCCACTGCCTATGTTCCCCAGTGGAGCATGCAGGGCTAGAGGATGCATACAGTTTTCCTGCTGCAGCCAAGGAGACAAAAGATCAGCAAGGAGGCAGCCTTCTTGTTGAACTCCTTCTGTCTAGCTGCCACAAGGGGTGCAGGGGCTGCTAGCAGATACTGGTAGACCTTCAGGGTTGTAGAAATTAGATCTGTGGCCCTCGAGCCAGAAAGGTTGGGAACCACTGCCTTATACATTCCAATGTATCTTGCAACCCAGACAAAGTGGAATATGTGATAAATGGCCCCTTACACCAAAAAATCAAAAGATATTGTAGGTTACACCCAATCTCAAGAGACCAGTCACTCACCCAGGACAATTTGTATCCCAGATCTCATACCAAAGACAATGTTAGTAGCTAATTCCCTAGTAAACTGACTAAAGACTGATTAGATAGAAAAAAGATATGAGAGTGCTTCAGAGGCTAAAACAAATAATATATATATATGTACAGGTGAATCACAGGCTATAATTTCCAAAGGGGTAGCCATGTTCATCTAGTTCAGCAAAACAAACATGGATTCCTGGGGCACTTTTAAAGACCAACAAATTTATTTATCGCTTTAAAGAATTCTTAGTAGCAGCAAAGATGAAGCAATCTGCCAAGTTCTCAGAAGTCTCTCAGAACTACTCAAGGGATCTCCGTCTTCTCGTTCAGTTATTCCATCCTATTAGAATCCAAACAGTCCAGACATAAATTTTTTCTTGTGTCCTATTTTATAGCTTCTTTTCACATAAAAACAGTCTGACAATTCGGCTACTCACAGGGGCTCGTTCTTTGATGATGGGAAAAAGGGTAATGCATTTAGAGTCTTTGATTTCTAAGGATCACAACAATGACCACCTGCTTTGAACTGTGTGGGAATTAGTGTTTTCCTGTTAAAGTTTTTCATTTTTATTACACAAGGCTTCTTTCTGATTTGATGGATTATTTAGTTACAGAAGTGTATACAATGTATTTGCTATTACATTATAATAGGATGAAAACAAAGTTTGCAACATCCTTTTCATTTTCATGAAGTTTAAACACCAGATACACTCTTATGTATTTAACCATTATTTTGATCTATACTAATACACAAGTGAATTGGTGTGGTTTCCAACTCTGAGTTTGTCAGCTGACAGCTGATGCCTAGACTTTAGCCACTGCTGACACTTGGCTTACCAGGATCACACACACACATCATAAAGCCACCAACACCTGGCAATAAAGGGTATATTCTTAGCACTCACAACAGAAAGGTTACAGTGTGACCTCTTCCCATGACTTACATTTCTCTGTATTTATCCCCCCCCCCCTTTCTGTAATTTCCTTCATCTTCAAAGCATCCGATGATGTGGGATTTTCTCCCAGGAAAGTTTGCTGTTACAGTGTGAGCTGGTCTCATGACTTACACTTCCCTGCATTCATTTTCCCCCCATTCTGTAATCTGCCTCATCTTCAAAGCGGCTGACAATCTGGGATTTTCTCCCATGAAAGCTTATAAGATAAATAAATCTGTTAGCCTTTAAAAGTGCCACAGAACTCCTTGTTTGTTGCTGAACTAGACTAACATGACTACACCTTTGGATCTTGGCAACGGAGAGGTCATGACTGAATGAACATGAAACTGAATTACCTTCTTACATCTCAAACTGTCTCCTGTAAGACAGACTCCAAGCTATAGACTGGACACTGCTCTGACCAAATGTGTGTACCCTGTGCCAAGCTTATTCAGGCAGAACTCTATTGACAGTTCTATTTATGTCAGGGAGTTTTGGCTAAATAAGGACTTTTAGGAAATGGCTCTGGGTGAATAAGTAGAGGCCACTTTTTTCCAGAATGGACAATGCACTTCACAAAAGCTCAATTATCTTTAACTATTTGTAAATGTCCTGTCAGACTTCTAGAACTTTTATACCTCTAGAGCGTTTGTTAAACTCCAAGCCTCCAGCAATTTTCTTTTCTCCACATCTGACCAAATTCTTTTCTCCACCCTCCTTTGCCACCTCCTGAGCCTCATCAGCTCAGAACTGTACAAAAGGCTTTAGTAAACTTCAAAGTCTGATGATTCAAAATATCTCCAACTAATCTAAGCCTCCAAGACATCTTCAAAATTACCTTAATGTAAAATTGTGAGAATAGTAAGCGAGCCCGATGGAACTTTTAATACTTTTCCTCAGTTTCCATTTTTCATCAGAAAGTACATTTAATTGAAATCATTCTATTACTCTTCTTATTACTTCAGAATGAATAATTAAGATTAACTCTTTTATTTAATTTCAAGAGTACATCATTGATCAAAAACTATATTTTTTTCAAAACCATTTGCAGTCATGTCTTACTCTAACTAATCCTATTAATTCCATTCATGGTTTACAGTGACTATGCATTAACTTGAAATATTTTCCAGTGCATTCAAGCAGTATCATGCAGAAAAGTTTCATGAGAATTTACCACATAAGAAAAACACTGGATAAAATTTGACTCATTTAATAAATTCCAATTTGGTAATTCAGTGTTTTTATGTCCTGTGTTTCCCAATATGTTTGTGCACAGACCAGGGCTGACTCAAGGGGCTGTGACACCCTGAGCCAGCTTTTGGTTTGGCACCCTTGGTGGGGCATGGAGGGTGGAGTGCAGACAGGGAACAGCCAGCCCAGAGACTGGGGTCCACTCTCTCACCCCTCCCCTGGGCTGGCTGTGCCACTCTAGGAGTGAGGAGGGCCAGCCCAGAGGCGGGGTGAGAGAGCAGAGTCTGCCCCAGGGGCTGGCCCGCTCTGCCCACCAGGGGGGGGAGTGGCTGGCTCAGGGGAGGGGCAGGAGCATGGCGTCTGGCTTCTAGGTTGTCCCGCCCCCACCTCCTGGCATCCCTAACCTGTGGCACCTCAAGCCAGTGCCTCATTGGCTCATATGTAGAGCTAGCTTTGGGACAGGCTAAGGTTTTCTGAACCACAAAAGCAACAATGGATAAAAAATAATTTACCAAACAAGTGATGTAAAGCATGAAAACATCACAATCAAGAAATGCAGTGAGAAAGATGTTGTAACATAGTCTTATGAGCTAGAAAGAGGCAAAAAAAATCGGTTTCTGCATTCTATTTACAGTTCTGATGCAGAATCCTTTGAATTTCAGCAAGGCACATGATCAAGTTTCAACTTCTGTTTCTAAAAACTACAGATAACAATCTTTACCTGCTACACCAAGCTGTTGTGAAGCTAAATCTACTTTTAAAATGCTTGGAGACCATGACTGGAAGACAACATAGAAATGCAGTAAGTATTAGTAAGTAAAACAGAGTATAGTGACTCAGCATTTTGCCTTCAAGCTTTTTGCATTGCATAAGATGTTTAATCCCTAATTTGTTTCAGTCTTCACTTGAGGAATAGTCAGCAAGGATTTGTCAAAAACAAATAATTTCAAATGAACTAATTTCCTTCTTTGACAGGGCTACTGGCCTAGTGGATGTGGGGGAGCAGTAAACATGATATATTTTGATTTTAGTAAGGGTTTTGACACAGTCATAGAATCATAGAATCATAGGGTTGGAAGGGACCTCATAGGTCATCTAGTCCAACCCCCTGCCAGAGGCAGGACCACTCCCACTTAAACCATCCCAGTCAGGGTTTTGTCCAGCCGGGCCTTAAACACCTCCAAAGATGGAGACTCCACCACCTCCCTCGGCAGCTCATTCCAAGACTTCACCACTCTCCTAGTAAAAAAGTTTTTTCTAATATCCAGCCTCGACCTCCCTAACTGCAACTTGAGACCATTGCTCCTCGTTCTGTCCTCCGCTACTACCGAGAACAGTCGAGCGCCATCCTCCTTAGAGCATCCCTTCAAGTAGTTGAAGGTTGCTATCAAATCCCCCCTCAGTCTTCTCTTTTGCAGACTAAATAAGCCTAATGCTCCAGTCTTTCCTCATAGGGCTTGTGCTCTATGACTTTAATCATTTTGGTTGCCCTCCTCTGAACTCTCTCTAGCATGTCCCTGTCCTTTTTGTAGTGGGGAGCCCAAAACTGAACACAGTATTCTAGAT
Organism: Podocnemis expansa; assembly: GCA_007922195.1. Lineage (NCBI taxonomy): Eukaryota > Metazoa > Chordata > Testudines > Podocnemididae > Podocnemis > Podocnemis expansa. The sequence continues at coordinate 25,753,268 of ML681979.1, forward strand.
GTGGCCTCACCAGTGCAGAATAGAGGGGAATGATCACATCCCTTGATTTGCTGGTAATACTTCTTTTGATGCAGCCCAGTATGCCATTGGCCTTTTTGGCAGCAAGAGCACACTGCTGACTCATATCTAGCTTCCCATCCACCATGACCCCTGGGTCCTTTTCTATACTGCTGCTACTTAGCTGAATGTTTCCCAGCCTGTAGCAGTGCATTGGTTTTTTTTTTGTCCCAAATGCAGGATTTTACACTTATCCTTATTGAATCTCATAAGATTTCTATTGGCCCACTGTTCCAATTTATCTAGGTCTCCCTGAATCCTGTCCTTGCCCTCCAATGTGTTTACTGGTCCCCCCAGCTTGGTGTCATCTGCAAACTTACTGAGAATGCAGTCTATTCCATCATCCAGATCATTGATGAAAATGTTGAACAGAACCGGCCCCAGGACCGACCCCTGGGGCACACCACTCGTGACCGGTTGCCAACTAGACATGGAACCATTGATTCCTACACGCTGAAACCGTTGATCTAGCCAGTTCTCTATCCGCCTTATAGTCCAACATGGCATTCTTATAATCAAAACTATGGAAATATGAATTTGATGCAGTTACTATAAAGTGAATGAACAAGATTGTATTTAAAAAGTAGCTGTCAATCATTTTCTGTCAAAATTGGGGGGGGGCTTTCTGGAATGGTCCCACAGAGTTCTGTTCTGGGTCTTGTACTAGTCAGTATTTTGTATTTGCATGCACGTTTGAGGACAGGATAAGAATTCAAGAGGACCATGTCAGATTTGAAGAACTGATTTGAAATCAACATGGTAAAATTCAATAAAGACAAGTGCAAAGTACTTCACTTAGAATGGAAAAATCAAATGCACAGCTAGAAAATGTGGAATTCCTGGGTAAGCAGTAGTATTGCTCAAAAAAGGACCTGGAGGTTATAGTGAATCACACATTGAATAAGTGTGATGTATTGGCAAACAAAGGCCACTCCTTTGGGAAGTATTAACGAGCGATGCATGTAAAACATGAGAGGTAATTGTCCCATTGCATTCAACACTGATGATGCTTTAGCTGGAGTACTGTGTCTAGTTCTGGGTGCCACAATTTAGGAAATGCATGAAGAAATTGAAGAGGATCCAGAGGAGAATAAGAAAACTTATAAAAGGGCTAGAAAAACCTGATCTGTGAGGAAGAGTTAAAAAGAAATGGGCATCTTCAATCTTGAGACAAGAAAGCCAAAGAGGAACCTGATCAGTCTTCAAATATGTTATAAAGTGGAGCATGATCAATTGTTCACCATGTCCACTGAAAGTAGCAAGAGATGTAATTAGCTTAATTGGCTGCAAGGAATTTAAGTTAGATTATTAGGAAGTGTTTCTAATTATAAGGTAATTACATTCTGGAATAGGCTTCCAAGGGATGTTCTGGAACCCTCATCACTGAATGTTTTTAGTACAGATTGAACAAATACCTCCCAGGTATTGTATAAGTTTACTTGGTGCTGCCTCAGTGCAGGTAGCTGGATTTGCTGATCTTTTGAAGTCCCTTCCAATTGTAAATTTCTATTTTGTTACGATTTTATATAGCTCATTACTCCTCTCAACTTTTAGCTGTATTATATTTTTGTCTTCTCAAGATTCACCCTGGAAACTTTGTAAAAGACAAAGTAGGAACATTTGATTGGTGTTAAAAACTTGATAAAGTTTAGCTGTATGTGTGTTTAATATAAATATGGAGACTAGCTGTGACAGACAAAACTGATGACTATTGTAAAATACATTTATCTTCCCTGTTTGAAATATTCCACGTGTACAAAAGAGTCAAGCCTGTGAGACTTTATATTAAACCACATATAAATAAACTGATAAGAACAGATTAAGACCTATATGAGGAAATACTTAAATTTATAGAACACATACCTAGTCTTGTTTATCAAAGATGTTATAACCATGAATTGCAAATGAAGAGAGAGTGAAAAAAGGTATGAACTGACAATTCCCGTGGTAGAACCACACAAATGTCAGTGGTTAAGCATACAACATAGAAAAAAAGTACATTGATTAGTTACATCACTTCAAAGAATTGTACAATCTTGTCATTTCTCAGTTAGTGGGCTGGACATATTATCCTCATATTGTTGGTGTCCAGCAAAGTGTTCAACATAAATGTTCATCAACCAACCAATGGTATCAGAAACCATCAGCTTGGCATAATATCTGGGCACCTTACAGTCCTATAACATAGTCTCATTCCTGAGGTCTCAGGCACTGAGTGTTCCAGTGCTCAGCAGAAGAACAATGGAGTATCCTAATTCTCTCACAGTAGCAGCTGGGGGAGTGGGGAGGGGGAGGAAAGGCAGTATATTTTCTCAGGGTTCCCTTCCCATTCCTCAGCAAAGGCAGTGATTCTGGTCTCAGACTTCCTTCTAATCTAAATGCCCATTCTTTAAGAGTGGACCTCATAATCCACTCACTTTTTGCATATTCTGGCAATCTATTAAGCATTCCTGATGATTTTAGAGTTCTATTTTATCATATAGTAGTGTTTAATTCATGGTCCATACAATATATAACTATCCACTGTTCCGGACAATGAGTCATGAACTGTTAGAAGCTTTCCCCTGCAGTTAAGACAGGATTCTCCAAGTTTTTTTTTTATAGTATGAACCCAGCTTAATAGCAGAAGGTCGTATGGAATGTATCCTCTTACATACTACTTCATCTCCCATTTGCAGTCACAGAACTTCCATGTAACAACTGCAGCAATTGCTAAAATTAACTTTAATGTATTAGCTTCTTTACAGTTAAATCTAGAATGTGGAAACAAGGAGGGGATTTAGCACCATGTTTCAAGCCAGCTGTCTGTGGGTCTCCACTGGTCTATGGATCACAGTAAGCATTCACTTATTTTTCTTTGTTAACAAGTGAGATGAAGATTAAGCAAATAGTTCCACTGAGATATTTGAAACTTCCTCATTTTCAGCCTTACATTTAAGTGAGAGAATATGCTCCATGGGCACTTAATGCAATTTATTTTTAGTTGCTGCCTCTACTTTCAGGCATATCTGACTCTTTTCTTGACAGTGAGGATTTTGTCATTATATGGTGCAAAAGGAAATGGATTTTGCTAAATCTGGGTTAAGGATAATAGAGAGCCTGCTGGCCTATACTAATAGAGAACTCCCTGTAGATCAATGACAGAGCTCTTGCTTTGATAACTGAAGATCCTGGATTCCAGTGCCCGTAGCAACCTCTCCTCCTAATTAATTGTAGATGTACTGCAGTCTGTTAGGGGGATGTATGATGGCAACTGAACACTGATAACTTGCACCAAATACCCAGCAGTTAGAAAGACTGAATTACTTATTAGGTTATCTTAGTACTGAGAAAAGAGAGACTATACAATCTGCTTTAAATCTTTTAATAGGTTTTCTTTTAAAACATTTTTTTAAAGCACTATTCTTTAAGGACTATTCCTGAGGGATATTTTCTTTTCCTTTAGACTAAATACATACTGTACGCTAGTATGAATTATTTTAAATAAAAGGGAGCTTTATTTAATAATCCTTAAAATTTAGAACAAAAATCAAGAACACAATATTGCATATAATACTCAGCGATTTATGCAAAGTATGCAGACTCCCCTGAAATAATTCTTACGAGGGAATTCTGTAATATGTTACATGCCACCCTGAGAAAACCAAGCCTAGAGCAGCAATGTCGGTGTCAGAGTTTGCCTACAGAGCCTGCCTTACTACTTCATCTATTTTATGCAGATTCAGCACCTAAACAAAAGGGTGTTACGCATACTACATCTGCCTACACATATAAGGAGGCAGTCTGGCAGGTGTTTTTATATAGAAATACCTTGTAAATCAATTTCTTCATCTTAAAAACATAAGTAGAAAGATTTTCACATGGCTGAAATTTTACTGATCATCATTTTTCAAGCACTGTGATTCGATTATAGGTAAGGCTTAATCCTTTGTGCAGTTAATTTTACTAGTCTGGTATGTGTGAGAATACTCACTGGAACTGCACAGTAGGCATGCTCATTGGAGCGCCATATTACTTATTTGTTTTATTTGGATTTTTTAAAAACGTGCTCATCCACCTCTCTGGGTAAAGGTACATTTTTAAAAATGACAATCTCTAAGATAGTAGAGTAGACAATAACTGCTGACCAGCCATGGTTTTTGCAAGCAATGCACATGAGAAAAGCAATAAAAGGACCAGCACAGACATATATCACTCCTATAGAGGCTTCTTTCTTACCAAGGGCATGTTTGTCCATAAATAATATGAAGGAAAGTGTTGCTGCTGTATGGAAACTACATAAGCAAGGAAATACAAACTGAAAATAGAGATAAAAGAGTTAATTTGAAAGCACTGATTTCATTTAAAAAAAGGATTGAAGAGCCAATTCCTGGTCATGGCTACTTCTCTTAGCCATAGATTAATTTAGTTTTCCTCAGTGAGTCTTCACAGCCAAATGGAAGAGTTGGCTGTGCCAGGGGTGTCAAACTCATGGCCTGCAGGCTGGATCAGGATCAAATTTTTTTGGTTATGATCAGAAAATGGACAGCAAAATGACACTTTCTTGCTCTGAACATGGACGGGGACGGGGTTGGGGAACCCGTGTGGCCACATGGCCTGCCTTCCAATGTGCCCTCCCCCACTGAATGAGTTTGACACCCTTTATTATAAATTTTATAAACCGCAGTGTGCACATAGTAACCCAGACTGTGGCCTTTATATCCATGTAGCATAAAGGGTATTCATCTCCTGCCTTCGACTCTGAAAAGAGGCTCACTCATTTCTATGACATTTGACACCCTTTCCCCCATGCTGGTGATCTGAGTTTGCCTTGAGGAGGGAGGTAGGAGTTAAGAGAGGCATGGAGATAGCAAGGCCAGGATACGACATTGTCCCTATTTGGCTCTGCAAAAATGAGTGAGAAAGCTAACATAACCCCACTTTGTATTAACTTTCCTGTCCAGCTTCTCTGGGATGTTCTAGGACACCCTGGCTGGGAAGTTCTTGGAAGTGCAACTCCACTGGAGTTTTGCTGGCTAAGAGCTGGTTTACTGCCAAGGCCTCGAGGAAGATTAGCGGTCTCAAAACTAATGGTTCTGACTTCCCATGCATCTCTGGGAATTTTCCAAGCTTGGTGCTAGGCTCTACTACCTTTTCTGCAGTGGTGGAACAGACCACACCCACCCACCAGGACACTGTGGAAACATTTCTTGAGGAAATCCTTATAGAGATTTTTTTCCTTCAGAGTGCCCATGTGGGGATTTTTCAGAGGAGGGACACCAGATACCTTTAAGTATTTGGCACTAGTACTGACCAGTCGAGCTGACTCTGAGTGGTATGGGAAGTAAGAACCATGACATACAGTTTTTTTTCTGAGCTACACAGGCATAGTTCAACTGCACAAGGAAACATGTGAAGGTACAGTCAAGCTGTCCCATTTGTATAATAGAAAAAAGGGGACAAAATAATTTGAATGTGTAGGGAATGTCAAAGTTGTAGCTTTTAGAGATGTACCATGCCAGCTCTACCATAGAGATATTTGTGGGCGTCACTTGTTTGTGGTGTTACTGCCTTGTTTTCCATATTTCTTATCCTGCCATGTTAGGTTTCCTCTTTTCCCCAACTGCCTATTGGCCATATGTCCCACATTACACCAAGAAAAATGTCCTGCTAAATAACAGCTGAGTTATATGAGTTTTTTTAACCACTTACCTTGTATCTTATCTGTGTCTCAGTCAGTCATGAATCTGTCATAATATGGCAAATAGAATATGAAAGTCTAATTCCTCTGTCAGTTACAACAGTGCAATTCTAGTAAGGTCAATGGAGCTACACTTGAGTATGTCAGAGGAGAATACAACACCTATTATATAAAGTTGTGATTTTTGTTTGTTTGTTTTCATAACATGGTCTTCTATCTTATGTGTTTGACAATGTATTTATTCCAGTTGTGTAGCTGTATATCATCTAAAAAGGAAGGTCTGGACAGTTATAATGAAAAAAAAGGAGAAGCAGCTAAAGAAAACCATTTTACTTTCTCTAGGATGCTTGGCAGAAAAAGACTAGATTAGAATATATTATCGGAAATGAGACTCTCTCAGCAATGTCATTCTGTTGACTGTTCAATTAAATCCGACCCATGGGGCATTAAACATCACTTGATAAAAGACAGCACAATAAGAAAAAGTAGCAAATTAGTCTTCTGCTTCTCATTTGAAAATGTTCTGTTAATATTTCTTATATATTGGTTGTTATTTGGATAATGCTTACCGAATAATTGAATTTGTAGTTTTGGGGGGTGGAGGGATACAAACCTATGAAAGACCCATACGGTGTCCAGTTTGGAAAATAACTTATGTATGGGAAAGGAAATCTCCTAATAGTCCCCTTGCCTAGGGTCCTCTGAATTCTTTAGTTGGGGTTGTGTGTATGAAAAATGAGTCTTAGGAAGTAGGAATTTGTCCCCCAGAATCCTTGGAACTCCACAGTCATACCAGTGGTTAGGGCTTTCTGTACAGAAACCCAGTGCTTCTACATTGTTCTCCAGTTCCCAGCACTCCTGGGGAATGAGGCTGACATCGTTGTTTTTTCCATCTGTTTCTTCTAGATTTCCCCTTTAAAAGAGGCCAGATGTGGAGAGGCTCCACTCAGGAGGTAAGATAATCTGTGGTAGAGGGTTGTTCTGAAGCCAAGAGAAATGATTGGGTAATGCTCCAGAGGCAACTGACTTTCCACTCACTTCTTCCATGTGGCGATCCATTCCTTATTTTATTGTAAGATTTGCATAAAGTGAATTGTATTGCAGTAACTGTTCTTAGACTTCTGATTAGCTTATAGATCTCTCCATTTCTTTTGCTTCCTTGCAGTCAAATTCTTCTTCCATTGAAACAATTATAAAATCACTTTTACCTTCTTGGGAGATATTAACTGATGAGACTCAGATGCTGAATGACTGTGAAATATAATGTATTCCAATTACCATTATAAAGGTCTCTCAATAAATTCTATGGCTATACTAAGGAGACAGACAATAACAGTAATTAAATTTAATATAGCACATATGTATTTTCAGAATTGGAGAGTGTGCATCATAGGATCTTGAAGGAATTGCTTGATGACATCAAAGAACCAAGAGCAATAATATATATCTTATTAAAACAGCAGATGTGGTACGTATGCATTAGAAGAAAGGTATCTAATTACAATTCTTAAAATATATATATATTAAATGACACAGGTAATTACTGATCTGTTTAGCTGATTTCAATCCTATATAGTATGCTGGCAAAATAGAAATGATTTCTTTACAACAAGAGAAGAGGTAACCATGATCATCTTTATGGAATAAAGGAAAAATAGTTTGAAAGGGGAATGTTGTAGATAAAAGTAATCTGCTCTTTAGAAAACTATTTTATTATCTCTATGGGAGTATCCTGGGATTCTGAACTGAGTCTGTGATTAAAAATATTTAATGAATAATTTCAGTGACTAAGTTAATGTAGCACTGATTAATTAAAAAATACAAAAGGACCTGGATAAATTGAGACATAGGCCAGCTAAAGTGAAATAAAATTTGATGGAAAGATATGAAAAATAATGTATTTGGGAAGAACAATTCTCTTTCTAGTTATAAATTTGGAAGAGCAACCTTTGCAGACCCCTGTGCCAGCCCCTCTTCCCCAAACCTTAACCAATGTCAATGGCCCACTGCCAAAAGAAAAAAAGAGAAAAAAAAGTGGCAGCCCCCTGAAAATTCAGCGCCGGCCACAGCTGTACAAAGGACAAGCTGTACTAAGAAATTGCAACAGAAAGTTAAAGACTAGAGACCCATGTATCAACACTATGTTGCATCAGAGAAAATGAAGACCTTCTGGCTAGAAGTCAGGATTTCGTGCTGCAGGCACGTCATGCTGAAAAATGATAGAGGGATGTGCAGAGGGGCTGAAGAAAGGGGAAAATTGGCAGCATGTGACTTCTAGAAAAAGAAAGAGGAGAAAACACATGGTAATAGGGGGAGGTCTCAGATTACCAGAAAAAGACAAATATAGTGCCCCTCTTTTAAAATCGGAAGGAGGAGGACGAAGGGTACTACAGACTAGTCATCCTTTCTTTAGTCCCTGGAAAAATCATAGAGCAGGTCCTAAAGAAATCCATTGTGAAGCACTTGGAGGTAGGGAAGGTGATCAGGAACTCTCAGCCGGGACTCACCATGAGCATGCCATGGATGACTAATTTGATTGCTTTCTGTGATGTGATAAGTGGCTTTGTGGATGTCAGGACATGACATGCCTTGACTTTAGCAAATCCTTGGATATGATCACCCACAATATTCTTGCCACAAATTAAAGAAGTATGGGGTGGATTAATGGACTATAAGATTGATAGAGAGTCAGCTAGATAATTGTCTGATCGGCAGCCAGCATCGAGTGCAGTGCTCCAAGGGTCAGTTCTGGGGCTGGTTTTATTCAGCATATTCAATAATGATCTGAAGGATGGAGTGGATTGTACCCTCATCAGGTTTGCTGATGACACTAAGAAAGGGAGCATGGTAAATGCATTGGAGGTTAAGATTAGGATATGGAGTCACCTAGAAAAATTAAGGAAGTGAGGCAACAGTGTTTGGGCATCTTAATCAACTAAACATTTACAGTATCAAAGTGCCCTAATGGGTGAGTAGCCTACAGATAGCTTTACACCATCCAGGGATTCCTCCTGCAAGTGATTCTCTGGAATCATGTGGCTGCAGCTTGAAGCAGGCTGAAGTAGGTCAGCAGATGGAGCATTGGAGTTTGAGCTGGTCATTTGAAAACAACAGCATTACACTTCATTGGTGAGACTGAAATTTGAAAAATAAATATACACTGGATGCCATTAAAATCAATATTTATGGAGCCACACTTTTACTGTATGGTGATATTTTCCTTATAATTGTGATAGACAGTAGTTTAATTAATGTAGCTGCTGAGGGGGAGGGTAAATATGACTCTGTTTTCAAAGGCACCCTCTTTAATTCTGGTTAGACTGTCACAGGGAGTTGCAAGTACCAAGGGGCTACAGTTTACCCATTCTATGTCAGCACTCAGTAACCCAAAAGAAAAGAGCCATTTTAAAAAATTCCTTCAATCACCAAGTGCTTTGAGATCTGTGATGAACGTAGCCTCCTGGTGGGGCATGGAGGGAGCTGGGCCTGGGTACTTGCTGCAGGGTCTCCTGGTAGGAGGGGAGAGCTCAGAGCCACAAAGGGAAAGCCAAAGAGCTGCATGTGGCTCCAGAGTCACAGGTTGCAGATCCCTGGTCTATGTCAATAAGATTACCACACCAATATCGTATTGGGTTGCCTGTCTAAAGGTATGTCTACACTGGAGGCTCAGTTACGTTGACTTAACAAGGTCGACTTTAAATTGACTTCGAGCGTCTACATTCAAACTCCTGTAGACTGCAGATGTCCACGCTGGCAGCTGCTAGATCAACTTAATGCTTAAGTCAACCTTATTAAGTCGACTTAAGCCCGTGTAGACGGGGCATAGCCCTTAAGTCGACTTAATGGCTATGCCTTGTCTACACTGGCTTAAGTCAACCTTCCAAGATGGTGTTATTGAGTCGACTTAAGAAAGCGCTTAAGTCAACTTAATAAATTCCAAATGTGGACGGAGCATTCCTTAGGTCAACTTTAGGAAGGTTAAGTTGACTTAAGGGTCCAGTGTAGACATACCCTAAGATATTGATTAGGTGCCTTGGTATTTTAGTGCCATTTGTATGTAAAAGGAACATAATACCAATATCAGAATAGTTCTCTTTAGTAAGTGGCAAGCAATAGAAGAAGTTGAGTTTATGCTGACAAGTGTGAAGCTCACTGTAACATCACAACAGTTCCCTTTGCTGTCTTTGATTTTCAAGTGCGGCATATGGGACTAGTAGCTGACTCAGGCCTTACTACTTATCTGTCCAAGTCTGAGTGAATCTTTATATTCCATGGTCCACTCAAGTATTTTAGAGCTTGTAAATGGTGGTCTGGCTGTAGTACCAGAAAAGAAAGGGTCTTCAAGATTCCTTGACACATTACAGGACTTGAATGGCTTTACTTACCACAGTGATATTTCAGTCAATCTGAATCATTGGTGAACCAGGGGATTTGTTTCCATTCTTTATGAGTTCATTTGTTTCAGTTTCTTTGATTTCCACGTACTTCAGGTGCAGACATCTGTGTACATTTTGTTCCTGCTGCTTTACTGAGATTTCTGAGAAATAAAAACTAATAATAATAATTGCCACAGGGCTTAGCCCAGAAACACCAAACATTCATGATGTATTTACTGCCCCATTTTTTGTTGTGTTTCTTTCAGTTCTGAGTGCAGAGCTAGTTCTTGGATGATTTGTCACAATAACAACATTTTTCCCAAAGGATTCCTAGGGAGCAAAGCACTGCAGTGCACATAGGGAATATCCACCTCTACTCTGCCTTCCCATAGCCTGCCTGCAGAGCAGGCCCACAGCAGTTGCATTGTGTTTTGCTGGTACACACGGAGGTGGAGGTGAGAGGTGGGACATGCCACTGAGCACATTCTAGTTACAGTCCTCATGACACTCATTCTCTGGCATTGAAGTCCTGCACAAAAGAAGAAAAACAACATTGTGCTACTGCTGCAGTTGAGAAGCTAGCACATTTCTATGCAGGTATCCCATTAACAGTTTTTAGAAACAGAGGCTGTTGTCTCAATATGCCAGAGGCAAGCAATCAACTACTGCACCTTTTTTCCCCACTCTCTCTTTATGGCCTTTCTCTTATATTCTCAATCTCCAAGTTCCACTCATGATTCTACATTATTAAAAAGACCCAGAGATTTCTTTGGTTCTGTACAGCAAGCAGAAATCACCAAGTCCCAAAAATCTGTTGTGTTATTTAGAAGCCACATTGCTCTAGGAGTTCAGAACCTGGACTCCCACTATAACAGCCTTTTACAAACTGTAGCATATGTAATCCATGTGCCTAATAGGGTGACATCTCTTTAAGAGATCTAATGGTGTGGGGGGGGGGGGGCCTGTGAGTTGTCCTGGATCATTGTTATATTTGGGTTCCAGGACACTGACTAAAGGCCCCTCCGGCTGCAGGCTATAAGGATGAGTCACTGGTCCCAGATGCAACTGATTGCTTAGGACAACAAAAGGCAAAACAGGGACTGGTGCTGGGGATCAAAGAATCAAAAGGAGCGAACCGGATGGGGACACCAAGTAAAGAACCCCAGACAGTGCCCACTGCTCCCAGAAGATGTCTAGGGATCCATTGGATGCTGCCCAGAGGAACTGCGCCCAGATACATAATTCACTGGAGGAACAGAAGTAGATGTCTGAGTCATTGTACCTATTTGGATTCCAGAAAGTGAGCAGGCTCAAGTCCACCCACTGCTAAAGGCCCCACCCCAGTCTAGTGGGAGGAGCCACTGGACCCAGGCTTTAACTGAATATCTTGGGACAACTAATGAATAACAGGGAGAGGCATGGGGGGGGGGTCAAAGGTACAAATGGAGGAAACCAGAAGGGGACACCAAGTGGAGAACTCCAGATAGTGCCCATGCTCCAGGAAGTTGTCTAGGATCCAGCAGACACATCCAGAGGAACACTACACAGATATGTAATTGGCTGGAGGAATGGAAATCAGTGTCTGGGTCATTGTTGCTAGGCAGATTTAGCACCCCACATCCAGAAGTTTTTGGAATTGGGTATGTTCCAATAGATTCTCTGTTGCTAGGGTCTGACTCCAGGAGGGCAAGGAGGCAGGACAGTAGCTTTACAAAAGGATACGTGCTCCATGTTGCCATGGAGTGCGCATCTGTGCACCCTGGCTTATGATCTACATGATTTTCCTGTTCACTTATTCCCTGGAATTTGCTGCTAATTACACCATGCAGCGTTTCTTTATGGATGCTAATGACCTATTCTACATGATTTCTATGATGATATGTTTCCTACAAATTCAGGCATGTGAACAAACATGTAACATGCTTTCTATGGCTCAGGAATGAGGGAACAGACAGAGGTCTCTCCCAGTAGCAGTGAGCAAACAACTAGCTGGAAGGGACAAAATTATGCTAATGGAAGAGTCTGTGAAGAGACAAAGGGATCACCCGGCCCAGAAAGGGAGGGGTGGAGCAGGCAGATAAATAGAGACACCTGGAAGATTCAGGGACTTTTGAACTGGGACCCTCCATCTTGAAACAACTTCAAGCAAGACCTGGGCCCTGCCTGGCCTCAGGCAGAGACTGGCTGTGCAAACATCTAACAGCAAAACACTTTGAGCATAAACTTGTTTAGACTAGGAGGTTAGTTAAGTAGAAATATTAGGTTAGCATGCATATATAATAGAATAGAATCATAGGGTTGGAAGGGACCTCATGAGATATTGCCTTTTATTTTCTTGTGGTCTCTCCTGACTTACTTATACTGTGATTCTGCCATGAGTGGCCATATTTTCACTTAGAATTATAATTGGATCAATAAACTAAATTATATTGGATCAATAAACTAAATTAAATATTATAAACTAAATTATAATTGGATCAATAAACTAGTTGTTTTACCTAAAGCTGTGTGATCTCTAGCGCGTGTGAATGAAGGAGGCTGGGCACAATCCATTTCTTTGTTAAATGGACAGACTTGAGTGTGTGGTGGTTGGGAGTGGTTCCCAGTCTTTGTAGATGGTGGCTCCTGGTGTAGTAACTGGGGCCGGGGGAGCGTGCTGGGGGACCATCCCTTGAGTAGCCGGGGGGCACAGACCCAGTGCCTGGGACTGATTGTACGCAAGAGGCTGGAGTGGACTGACTCAGGAGCGAGTGGTCACTTGGCAAAGCGGGGTGAATCTGAGTTCAGGAGTGGGAATTGGGGGGTCACAGCAATGCACCGGACTGGATCTGGGGGGTGGTCACATGTGACTTAGGAGAAGCAGAGTTCCAGGAGCAATGAACAGGCTGTTTTTCCTACTTGAAGCATTTTCCAGAAGCTTAGTGATATTGTTAACCCCCCAGCAGGGAAACCCTGGCAGTGTCAATTATAGAAAAAGGAAAAAATATTACTATTTTAATTGTAGAATTTGAATGTTGCTTGTTTTTTAGCCAAACTGTTTAAGTTAAATACTCTCAACTAGCCTGATTCACCAATGTTTCTTTAAATATAATAATGGGGAAACTGTTGTTTATATTTTGCTATTCTCAGTTTTCTGTTTTCTTATGCACAGGGTTTTTTTTTTAAACACACACACTCTCTCTTTCTCTCAACTGATTTCTCTAACCATGCTCCTCCCTGTTACTCATTAGTTGTCCCAAGATATTCAGTTGAAGCTTGGATCTTCTGGCCCGTCCCCATAGTCTGGGGTGGGGCCTTCACCAATGGGTGGACTTGAGCCCTCCCGCTTCCTAGAATTAGTTAGCTGACTACCTAACAGTGATTTCAGCAGAGGAGGAGGAAAAATCTGCTTGAATTCCAGCTTAAAGGTCAAGTGGAAGGTAGATGTTGCATTTGACTCAGCAGACTATAGACTTGGTGACCAAACACTCTAACTGAACCCTGGTCTACACTGTGGCACTTTTCAGCAGCAGTTGAAGGGAGATACTCAGGTTACTTAAAATAACTTGCATATCTCCCTTCAACTTCCTAGTGCCAACTCACCACGGTGTCTTCTGTGCAGTGAGTTGACAGAAAATGCCCTACCATCAACTCAGTGCTATGCTATTTGAGGGGGTGGTATTCAGGGACTGATTTCCTGTTTGACTGAGTGGGTCTATACAGTGAATTTGCCGTCAGTGAAGACTTGGGTGAATTCAGCCTAAGTCTTGAGAACTCTGAGTTTCTTCTCACCATTTGTCTGTGGTGACTGACCTGTTTAATTTTTTTCTTTCTAAGAAACTGTGAAGATACAGTATGTGAATTATAAAATAACCATGTTATGTTGTAAAAATTAAGTTTTTGTTAATGGTTCTTTATCATACAGTTTATAAAAGTTGGTACCTAATTAAGTTCATTCCTTTTTGCTCTTTTTTGGGACTTGAATGTGAGGAGATTGACCCTGTGCAATCCTAGCTGAGAATCCTTAAAGGATGAATTCTGGGTTTCCAGCTGCTTTTTCTTCGGATGAGGTTTTTCTAGGCAGCGATGAAGGGGAATGACGTGGACTCCAGGTTATACATTACATGCTTTCCCCACCCATCATGATGGTCAATGATGCACGAGGAGGACTGAACCTACCCCTTTGTGGGGAGAGCATTCTTGCTGTTTCCAAAATGGAGAGTCTCTAAAGAGGAGGGCCTTTATGAACTGCATGAAGTGAAATAAGGTTCCTCAATCTCTCTGGCATGGCAGCCAGCAAACTCTGGCACAGCATTATTGCAGAAAGTCAGTAAGAAAGATGACTTTAAAAAGGGGCACATACAAGTCAATTCAACTGGTATCATCACATAGACAGTATAGTCTTATGGTCAAAGAACAGGGCTCCACAATACAGGATTCTATTCCTAGTTCTGATACAAACTTTGTCTTTTGTTTCAGTTTCTCCATGTGGAAGAAGGAAATCAGGTGTCTGTCATCAGGGCAGGGTGGAGACAATTGAGGAGAGGCTAACAGCCTTTTTCACTGGTGGGGGGAGGGGAGAAGAGGCTGTGTGATGTAATTCAGAGAGGAAGCCATGTGTTTCTTTCAACTTTCAAAGGTAGTTCAGAAGGAGTGTTTCTTTCTTTGTTTTCTCCTGGGAATTTGACTGAAGTGAATGAAACTTGAAGGCTTGGAATCTTAAAAACCTGTAAAGTATTTTCCTCCTCTCATTGGTACTTGAAGGGGTGGGATCTTGTTATTTCTACATAGCTTGTATGTAGAATACAGTGGAATGCTTGCCTGGTGTGATGGCTGTGGTCTCTTTGCTCTGTGAACTTCCATATCATAGTGGCTGTTGGCCTCTGTTAGCTAATATTTATCATTACATTCAACACAAGTTTTAAGAAGTAATAAATACCTGATTCTAAATTGTGAGGCTACCATAATATCCTATACTCAGTTTATTCAATCCAAGATTGATAAATATTTTCATTAGCCCTTGTTGAAAAATTTTAAACTTGAAAATATTTCAACTAGAGAAAAGGTGGGCAAACTTTTAGCCAAGACTTTTGTGATTAAAAGCTCTTTTTTTAAAAAAAAAAAAAATCAGTAGATTTCAAAGGGAGTTAGATGCCCAGTGTCCTTTTCAAATCTGCCTAAGCACCTATCTTCATGTTTGATGCCTAAATACCTTTAAAAAATCTGGTCTTCCACACTGTATAGCTTTGCAAGGGTTCTGTTTAAATGATGTATAGAACAAGGGGTGAGGGAATTGGCTGGCTGTTGCGGCTCAGTCCATATGGGCTGTTTGACACTACCCTGGTTCTTGTTGATTGAAGCTATTCCTCTGTTTTTGTTGTTTCCAGCACTGCTGCTCTGTGTCTATCCCTCCTCAACTGAAACTTAAAATAACAACATTCCACAATATTCCTTCCTTCCTTTTCATTATACCTTTGTTCTACTCCACTTCCAAACAAATAATGGTGCTTTTTTTCTATGCCCTTTCCTTCACAAAACATTATTTTGAAAACTCCCTCCTTATTTTCCAGATATCCCTTATCTTTCACTTAATTTCCCTTAAACACTTTTAGTCTGAAACATGACTGAAAAGTAAGATTTCTTTACTTTGTGATCTGTTGTCTGTGTGTAAATTCAGTCATATCTGCTTATTGTACTGACAAATATAAACTATCCCTGATACCAGTTCAGAATCAAAGACAGGTAAGAGAATGTGGAGTCTATTCCTTTCTTGGCACCTTAATTTTATTTTTATCTACATAGGACCTCATTCTCCTCTGATTTATATTAGTTTAATTATATTGAGTCACTCCTGGATGTCAGTCAGAAACTCAGGTCTTAGGTTCAGTTGGTCACATGTATAAAATGCAGGCATGATATGGCCTGCAGAACTTTAATTGATGATGATATGATTGGTGATGAGACATTAGCCTGACTGTCAGTCCTAAACTGAATTTACAGGTTTGCAGTCAAGAAAGAAAGCTCTGCTTATTTGTAAACTCAGCACTCCTGATCTGGAAATAACTAAGACCAATATGTATTCTGTCAATATCATATTTCCAGTAGCTTTACAGAGTGGAAACACATTAAAAGTCTGATCTAATGTCCATTGAAGCCAGATTTCCACAGAGTTCATCGAATTTTGGACCATGCTCTAAGCCTTCACTGCCTGAGGAAGAAAATAAATCCTGCTGCCTTTCAATATGTTTTCTAGCTGCTGTAGAAGAATGATGAATTGCTCTGATGTTCCAGATGGAATAGTCACTATAGTTTCCTAGACTAACAATTAGGACCTGCATCTAGAGAGGGAAGAACAGTTTAAAGAGAGAGAGCTATAATTAGCCCCTTTTATAAGACCTGGGATCAAATTCCCACATCTGCAGTGGGAAGCTGAATGGTGATAAATATGGATGTCTTTATACATGTGCATCACAGAGACTGCCCTGTTGTAGTTAGCTCAGCCCATCTCCTCTGTATGTCCCTAGCTTTGCAAAGTGCATGTGCCATATTATCTTATAACAAGTGGAACAAATAATTCAATTATAATTCACTAAATGTAATCTAAATGAATTTTAATTGTGGTTTTAAATACTGAAATTTTATTCTATTCTTAATAGTAAATATTTTTACAACTAAGTTGGTGCCTTTTTTTAAAAATCATTCACTCTGGGTTTAACACGTGAAGCTTACAGTTTTAATATGTCCTGACTTATACCTACATACATTTAATTTGGATCCATCTTCAAAACTCACTTTCCACCTTCTTATTTTTTCATCATAAATGGCAATGACTTTAGACTGTGGGGTTTGGTTATGTGGCAGTGTATTTGAGGCACCCAAATACTCTGATATCACCTCTAATGGACTTTTCTGGGAAGTATATGATTAAATTTAGGAAAGTTTAGCATAAAACTGGCTGAGGTCTCCTTTAAAACAATATTGGGGAATTGTGGGAAACTTTTGTCAACTGTATACGAACCAGCAGAATGGTAAGCTTTTGATTAAATTAAATATTCTCCAGAAGGAAGCATGCCTTTTGTAATGGACAGGTAATGTGATTAAAGTGCAGATAATATTTCTAGGCTTGGGAATTTCCTGTATCAGTTTGGCTGAAACACTGCAGCAAAGAGTTCAATGATATGAGGAAAATATTGTGTAAGAAGCTGAAGGAGAGCGTATAAAACCTTGAAGTAAAGATCGAGGCAGCGGTACCTTTTGTGGAGAAGGAAAGAAAGACGGAGAGAAGGGAAGATCAAATTTCTGTTAGGAAATCTCCATGAAATTGAACTGTTAATAGTGAGGCAATGAATTAGTTGCCATTAGTCAAGTAAGCACCTTAGGACTTAATGCAGTTATTTAAAAACTTAAACACCAAATCTCAAGTGTAAAAAATCTCTTTTGTGGGGAAAAAAGACAAATGTTAATTCATGTTTAGTGTTGAAGAATTAGAAATTATTTATATAAATGATTTAAAAATCATTTGGCGATGCATTTATTTTATCAGGCACAAGCATTTTCATGACTATGAAATGACCCCAGATCCACAAAATTTGAACACCACATCACCTGACTTCTTGGGCATGAAGAAAATTACAGGGACAACACTGCAATCCACAAAGCCTGAGTTAGGCATCTGGCCTCCTAAGCAATGAACAAGGACAGATAGGCGCCTTAGAATGTGATCTGCACAACCAGCATGCTATGTAGGCAGTGCCTAAACTAGTTGATGGGAGATGCTGGTAAAGTCTGTGTGATAATCTATCCCCTGCATCCTCTTGGAGTTAGATACCCAAGTCCAGGCTGTGTGAAAAGTCCCATCTCTGCTTTTGATTCAAGAACTGAGGGAAGGTAAGTACCTGAATGCCTGTCTTGCCTGGGACCTGATCAGAGGTCCTTGAACTACATACAAAAGAACTGGGGGTGGCACTGCAGAGTAGCACTGCAGCGTGTGTTCTCAGATCATCCTTTTCATAGTGTATTGTCCTAGAAAAATCTATAAGTCTTCCCAGGACATTTTTGTCCTGTTTTTTGTCACAGCCTATTCCCCAACAATTGGCCAATCTTTCCCTCTGTAGTTTGCCCCGATATATGGGGCTGCCCTTGGTAAGCACACAGGCTCAGCAGAGGACTAGAGGATGGAAAGGAGCATGACCAACCTGGGAGCAGGATGGGGGAGTAATGCCTACAGAACAGGGCTGAGGAGACCCAATGTTCTCATCAGGTCTGGACTGAAGGCTCAGCAGTGGAATGTGGGCCCGTGAACAAATATGCAGGGTTCATTGATAGATCAATGCTCTCCTCTCACATTCTTCAGCAAGTTGCCATTTTAAACAGTTGAACATGTTGGGCATGGAGCGAGCAAGTAGCACTGAGGCATACCTTCCCCTGCTGGCATAAACTGACAGCCCTTATGGCTCATTTGTTGTGCATTTCTGCAATAGCAATCCCAGGAGCAGGAAGTCCTACTTTAAACCTTTACTCCAGTCATTAGGATACTCACCTGGGATTCAGGAGATCCCTAATTCAAGTTCCTTCTCATCAGGAGAAAGATCCCTGTTCAGATCCTATCGCTTCCCAGCTGAGTGCCCTAACTGCTTTAATATCTATAGCTATAGATATAAATAAAGACCTCAGGTCAGTTTGAAATGTAAATTTCCACTGTTGTTGAGGTGATACTAGCGTTAATCATCAGTTTCAGGGACTCTCATTAACTGAAGTAGATTAATGTTTGATAAATGCAGACTAGCTGAAAGCTTCCTTTATTCTCCTCAGCTGAGTCCAAAATATCATTAGCTTGACACAAAGAGAGACAGCAGGTAATTAGGAGAATACACACATTTTTCACAGGCTGATCATGGGCATAAATTGCAAATTTTGCAGATGTGTAGATTAAGCTGTGTTTCTTAAACTAGGGATATCTTGGTAGAGTATTGTTGGGGTTCACAAAGGCAGCTGCTGCTGGCAGAGGAGCAGCTCTGAGACCAGTGTGTAAATAAGGGTGGTAATACCTCAGTCCCCCTACAAGAGCCAGCTTTCATGATCCATGACACTTTTGCTGACTGTGAATTTGGTAGGGCCCTACAGTTAATAGTATGGATTGTTTCAGGGATCAGACAATGCAGAACTCCACAGATTAATTCATGTAATAAACTCTTGAATCTTTCAGCCTTGTTCCAAATTAAATGTGGTAGGGGAGAAAAAGCATTGATTTATAAATTTCATATCCTAACATTATCTGAATTACAAATGCTATGTAAGTGTTAGGGAAGATTTAGAAAGGACCGATTTGCAAAAACATTCTTGATATTAAATTTCCTCTTAAGGAAGGAGTTGCAAGGACAAAGACAGACACTTTAAGACATGGCACAAAATGCTTAGTAAGGTTTATTTCATTTATATTTTATCAATTCTTCTGTACCATGTCCAGCAACTCCATACTGTAGCCCAGGAAACTCAAACTCAAATCACCACGAGGGCCACATGAGGACTAGGATGTTGGCCTGAGGGCCACATTACCGAAACCTCTTCATACAGCAGGGTCACCAGTTTGTTTAATTAAAATTAAATTTAAAATTAATTGAATTTAAAATGATTGTAAATTAATGATTTGTAATTGAAACAATTTTTGGAAAGCTTTTAAATTAAAAAAAATTAAAGGTTTTTTTTTTTTTAAAAAAAACAAAGAAATAAGGGAAGAGAAAAGAGAGGGCAGGAAAAGAAAGGGAGAGAAAGAGAAGAAAAGAATAGAAAAAAGAAATGAAAGAGGGTCCAGCAGTCTCTGACTGCTGCTCGGAGATGATTCTTGCTGCTTGTAAGAAGCCACAGGAACCCTCTCCCTCTTACAGCCTCTTGCAAGAGGAGACAGTCCATGCCACTTTTTACAAGAGGCAGTTTCTGAGTGGCCACTCCGAGACGGCTCTTGCCCCTTGCAGGGACCATCCCCTGCTCCGAGCCTCTTGCAAGGCGCTGGAAGAGGGAGATGGTTTCTCACAGAGGCAAGACCCTTCTTGGATCAGCTGCCACTCAGAAACTGCCTCTGCTGCTTGGAAAAAGCCCCAGGGACCATTTCTGGCTCTGAGCCTCTTTCAAGAGGCTGGGAGAGGAGAGGGTTCCAGCAGCCCCAAGCCCCAACAGACGGCCCTGCATTGCTCAGCCTGTCCCCTACGAAAAGGCAGCAGCAGGCTCCAGCTCTTCCCTGGCTGGCTGGCAGTGGGACTGCCTGTGCCGAGGCCCAATGTGGGAGGGGGACATGCGGCCAGAAGCACTGCCGTGGCCGGAAGTAGTGAGGCGGGACCCCTGGAGTCAGGCAGCTGCATCTTGGCTGCTGGATCCCAGCCAGCGAGGGGGGGGGGTCTTAAAAAGCCAACCAGGGGTACTGTGTTAGGGGTGGCAGGTGGGATTCCATGGGCTGCATGTGGCCTGCAGGCCACATGTTTGAGACTCCTGCTGTAGCCTGTCCTTAGCTTAAGGGAGATGTCAGTGTGGGTGCAAGCAAATAATTAAACAAAGCTTCAGTATCTAACAGAGTTAAAGCCCACAGAAAATACCAACATTCAATAGGCATGAGATCAAACTGTTCTTGAGGTTCCATTATTCACATTGTATTTCCTATCTAAAGGTGTTCAGGGCTCAGTATCTCTATCAAACTTTAGTTTCTCTTTATAGTGTGTGTATTTAGCTTTTGTGGGTAGGCTTTCTTTTTAACTGACTCAAACTTTGACAGCTTATGCTCTACTTAATATAATACACCATTAATCAGTTTATGACTACACTTTTCTTTCAAGGATTAGGCATTCCTCTTTACCATTCCCCTTCCCTCCCCTCATCTCTTTTCCCAGTCTCCTTCAACTAACCTTCTTGCTCTGGTGGCTGCATGTGAAAATATTAACTCCTCTCATTAACACTGGTCTATGGAAGTATGCTGAAGACTAAAAGCAACTAAAGCTTTGCCAAGGAGCCTTATAGGAGGAAAATCATATCATGAGGAACACCTTGGGACAAGTCTGATCTGGGCTTTCTCCAGTACCATTGTTCATGTTTGATAGGGGAGAGTTAGGAAGGTAATTTATCTGGAGTCTTCCTATATTTACTCCTTAAGTCTCTAACTATGCTTTTCTCACCCCAATGAGTCAAGGGGTGACTTCTTGTCATTCAAGTGATGGGGGCCACTAGAACATAGATTCAAGATGCTCTCTCAGCCTTCCCTGTGTACCTCTTTCGGGAGTCTGATTTGTCTTGTGCACCCCAAGTTTCACTTAGTTTAAAAACTTACAAATCAGAGAGAAAAATACAAGTTACACAGTACGTTATTACTGATAAATTGCTTACTCTTTCACTTTTACCACATAATTATGAAATAAAACAATTGGAGTATAAATATTATGCATACATTTCAATGTATTATATGTACAGCAACATAAAAAAGTCATTCTCTGTATGAAATTTTAGTTTTTACTAGTTTAGCTAGTGCTCTTTATGTAGCCTGTTGTAAAACTAGACAAATGTCTAGATGACTTGATGTACCTCTGTGTACCCCTGAGGGTACATGCACCCTTGGTTGAGAACCACTGCTAGACACTTGAGTAAGGGTTCCCATATGGTCAAGGATTAGTCATGTCTCTCTTGCTTTTGATCCCAAGACACATTGTTGCTCTCTTGTACATGTGTGTTAAATATATTTGTTTACAGCACTTGTTTAATCATGCCTTCTTCTCTAGAGTTGTCACCAACAAAGATGAGAGTGTGGCGCTAGTAACAGCTCAGCGCTATTCTCTGGCTCATGGGTAGGGAATTTATGCTTTGAAGGACCCTGGTTTGATCTCTTCTTGATGCCTGCAGTATCTATGGCTATTTCTACACATGCAAATTAATCTGGACTAAGCAAGCTTAGTCCGAACTAATTTGAACCGTGTCTACACTACGCTTTCCCTAGTTCAACCTAATTTTTTTTTTTTTTTTTTTTAGTTTGAACTAATCAAAGGTTAGTTCAAACTAGTTACTTCAGCTGGTTAGTCTGAACTAACTGCTTAGCTCATTTCCATTTTTAGTTCAAACATGCTAGTTCAAACTTAATAAGTTTGAATTAGCAGTTGGTTTGAACTAAGTGCACTATTTTAGTTTGAACTAACTTCTAGTTCAAACTTACTAGCTGTGCTTTTTTTTAGTTCAAATTAAAAATGTTAGTTTGAACTAAAAAAAAGTGCTTAGTTCAAGCTAACTTTCAAACTACTTACTTCAGACTAACCAAGTCCAAACTAAGATTTTTGGTGTAGACATAGCATATATGATTACAATTCCATACACACAGTATGAACCTCAGTTTCTTTCTACCAAAGCAGAGATGTAAAATTGACTTTCTGGAGCTGTTAGCAAATATCTAATGTAACCAGAGCAAGAAAAAAACTTTTGAAAAAGAGACTTGATGGTAAGGCAGCATATCTGATTTCTGATACAGTTTCCAGCTTGGGTCAAGTGTCGAGTAATCAGATGTTCATGCTCAGCATCCCTGCACTCTGTAGAATATATTGTTAAAAGTATTAATGAACTGCATACTACACTAGTTATCTGTGGAGGGGACTGGACTTAATTTTTGCCCAGGAATTTTTCAGCCATCCAATGGGCAATGATGAGAACACTCAGATGCTATTTAATTTTGCCTGGATTACTATATTATTTCAGGGATACTAACATAATGTACTGTGACTCCACTTCTCTCCTTTTAGCCAAACTTTCTTCTGTCACAAACTGAAAAAACACTGTTTTTATTAACAAGGTGAGAGGCAATAGGATAATGGGGGTGAGGACAAACCTTGGCAGGAGGAGGAGAAAATACCATTTGTGGTGCTGGCAGACCCAGTGCCAACTCATGTCAGAATTCCAGGCCAATTCATTATATTACTATAGATCAAAGTGACCAATAAATGTTTAAGAATGTATTTGTTGTTTAAACTTCTTGAAAACATGAGATTTTACTTGTGTTGTTTTCACTTATCTGTATCGTATTATAATGCTATAGCAAACAATTACGTTGTGTATACCCGTGTGACTCAATAATCCATCAAATAAGAAAGAAGCTCTTTTCTGGAATGCAAATGAAGAATTTTAAAAAATGCTGATTTCAAAGAACATGATCACTGTGTGTGATGAGAGGAGGTCAAAAGTTCAAAATGGATTCCTCACTCTGTTATCAAAGGAAAAGCCCACATAGATAGTGATACTGTATTCTATGAGAAGAGGCTATAAGTATGGACTCAAGGGAAGATACTGGATCTCTGGACTGTTCAGACTTTTACAGGGAAATGTTCCAGATGCAAAGCAGAGATCCACAGAGACAATATGGATATCCCAAAAAGATTTTTGGGGAACTGACAGTTTATTACATCACTACTGCCATTTGGAATTACAAAATGGAACTTCTGGCTAGCACCTCTGCATAACATGCAGAAGGTCCTGGGTTCAATTCCCAGGGGGTTGGACTTGATGATCTCATGAGGTCCCTTCCAGCCCTATGATTTGATTTGATTCCCCGTGGATATATTTTAACTGCTCAATAGCTCTTAATTACTTTTCATAGCTAATAAGTTTTTTAGATAGTTTTTATTATAGAATTGGCTAGGAGAATTGTCTCTGGTGTAAGATCAAGAGTACCAGTTGATTTGGGGTAAGTGACAAGTCTCTGACTTTTTTGCAGTGTCTGAGGGGGCTGTCTGACTCCATGGTAAAGCTGGTATAGTGATCCAGGAGTTCGAATGTGTCACTAGCTTAGTGAAATTTAATCACAGAACCCACACCAGTTTGATGTATCTGCCTGTTTTCTCACAACCTGTCCTAATGTAGGCATCCAGGGTCCTAAGCCACTCCAGATAGCATGAAAGCATTAAAGTGGGCTTTTCAAAGACTGGTTTCTAGTATAGTTCATACAAAAGGCTTCACCAGCGTCTGAGATTAAGGACTGGATTTTTTTTTTCCTCCTGTGCTGCACTGCACCTGTAGTGGGGGGTTAGATCTTAGTGATCCACTTCTAGCTGGCTTTTTTTTTTTTTTTTTCAGGCCCAGTTCCCATGGAACTTTAAACTAGTGCCAAACATGACAGCTTGAAGGTCCTCCACTGACTCAAGTTTCCTAATGAGTCTATGGTTTCTGACCTTCAGCATGCCCTTTTCCCAGGAATTGGGTGAAAACAGTTCAGGGCTTGTCTGAAGCACCAGCAAGGATTTCCCCTAAGCCAAATAAACTTAGCGTTGGGTGCGTATGATCACATTACAGCCCGCTACAGACACAAAGGGTCCATAAACCAGCTATCGATCTGTCTCAAAAGCCCTAATGCTTAGATCATGGGGTAAAGCTTAGCGTGAAGAGCACTGCAAAAGAGTTGAGGTTATTTCCAGTATTAGAAGTGTGCATGGCAATATACACACAGACACAAATGCAAGCAAAAATCCCCAAATTCTGCCAAAGAATGGAATTCCTGTCCCAAAGAGCTTATAGGCTACAAATACAAGTGAGCACAATACTGTACAGAACACAAGTGACTAATGATAATTAATACGGAAATGATTCACTAAATAAAATGGCTACAAGAGTATTCTGAAGCAAAAATCTCCAATGGATTGTGAGGGCTCTGAGTTGCTACAGAGACTTCTTTCCCAGGTGTGTGTCTGTCTTGGACTTGCCCACATGCTCAGGGTCTAACATTTGGGGTCAGGAAAATTTCTTTCTAGTTCAGAGTGGCAGAGCCCCTGAGGGTTTTTTTTACCTTCCTTTGCAGCCTGGAGTAGGAATTACGTGAAGGTTTATACTAGTGTAAATGGTGAATTCTCTGTAACTTGAAGTCTTTAAATCATTATTCAAAGACTTCAGTAACTCAGTCCAAGTTTAGGAGCTCACTAGAGGCGTGGCTAGGTGCAGTTCTGTATCATGCGATGTGCAGGAGATCAGACTGAGGTCAGAAAAAACCATCACAATAGTCTAATATCTATGAAATAGGAAGAGAAGGATGCAGCTATTAGTGGAACCTACATATTAATATATAACAAAGCATAAAGGATGGCGTTGAAGAAGGCATGTAGAAGTGGACAAAAGAAACAAAGGGCCAAATGCTGAAAGATGATAATCCTTGAAGTCCAAAGTAACATTATTAAAAATTGGTGCTAGGTCAGAATAAGGCCCAATGATTATTAATACAATTTTTAGCATTTGTCTTCACAGAACTCTGCAAAAAAAAAAAAAACAACCTAATTCCAACATCTCTTTCAAATAAGCAGTATTATCCCCATTTGACACATGAGAAGACTAAAGCACAGGTCAGGTGTTACCCAAGGTCATAAGAGAAGCTGGTGTCAGAGCTGAGATGAGAGTTCAGAAGCTCCTGACTTGCAGTCTTAGGGCTTTTCTGCACTGGGCAGCTCCATCCGGGCCACAGCAATTGATGCAGTCTGAGCAAATCTGATGAACACATGCTTAATCAATTGCCAAGCAGGTCTTTTGTCAACTCCAGTAATCCACTGAAATAAGAAGCATAAGCTCTGACAATGAGAGAAGTGGGATTTTCTCCCATGAAAGCTCATGCAATAAATAAATTTGTTAGTTTTTAAGTGCCACAGGGTTCCTTGGTTGTTTTACTGAACTAGACTAACACGGCTGCCCCTTTGGAATTTGACAATGTGTGTCTCCTGTCAATATAGCGTAGTGAAGACAGCATGTCTATCAGTTACGTTACTTGCACAGCATAACTAGCATATCTCGAATCAAGGATGCCACATAGTGTAGCAAGCCATTAGCAATGGGCTGTTAAGTTAACCTTCACAGTTCTTGGATTATATCAGTGGATACATGAAACCATTCACAGTACTCAGCTGCAGTCGTGCTACCAATTGGCCTCTTACAGCTTTGGCTTTGCTCAGCAAAAGAAAATGCAATTGAACAAGCAGGGTCTATGGATTTTCACCAAGCAGACAAAATCTATAATGCAGTGTATATCATCCACAAGTGGCATGTCATGAAAGATTCAGTACCAAGGTCTTTAAAATCTCTTTCCTGACAGCTTTCCTCTAGCATGCGAGGCAGTATAAAGGATGTTTTCAGAATTAATAATAATGCTTCTCCATAGGTGTCAGCAATGGTGTGCCAGTTCAGCAACTTGATTTTTTTTCCCCCATCCTCCAGGGCATATCTAATCTTTGCTTGCCTGCTACTGAAAAATCTCATAATTGCTGTCCCATTCAATTCTCCTGGTTCACAGCGTGTGTTCTTAATGCCTTTGAGTCTCAACTAATAGTAGATACTTTCTGTTTGTGAGGGTGAAAGGCTGTAAATCTTTTAAAGCGGGGTTAATATTTTTAAAAGTGTCATTTTGGCAGAGGGGAGTTCATCTGCTAGAAAATATCAGCATGAAAGGTGGCTCTATATTCTTCACTTTCTGTCAGAGAGAGATGGAGCTCTGCTTTCAATAGCAGTTTATGCTTGCATCCACTTGATTTTCACTTACACTTTTAGCAGTAACATTTTGTTGTATTGTGGCACATTTTATATAACTTCAATGCCACTGATGGTCCATGGATTAAACACTGTATTCTGAAATTAGACGTAGCTTTTTTCAAAAGATCAGTTTTTTCCTACCATTGGAATTAATATCACTATATGCCAGCGGTCCAAGGCACAGTGAAGAAATTTGTTCCATCTTATAATGGGAGACATGAGGACAGCAAATGATACTGCAGGTAGTGAACTATTAGTTGATTTTATAAATCTTTCCTTCCATTGGAAGAGTGTGTTATGGGTTACTTAATAGCAAAAGGCATATACAGATTATACAAAGGGCTGCCCAAGAAACACCTGTTTCACAACCATAGACTGTGCTGAAGCTAGAGGATTTCCAAGAAGGCTGTTACCAGAGAAATAGAATTACTCAAAAAGATTATGGTCATTCAACCTGTGCTATAGCTACCTACTTACACTTGATAGCTTTCGGGGAATATATGTTTTACATGCTCTTTAGTCTCTTTACTCAGGAACTCCTTTTGGAATTTTTGCCATGAGACCAAATTTTCTGTCACTCCAGTGAGCTAAAATCAACATTCAGATTGAGTTTACTTTAGAAGTACTGTCAACTAGAAGGAAAATAAAAGATTTAAGATAAAATAATGATTCATAATTAAATGAAAGCCAGGACTGCATGCCAGGATTCAGCAAGCCCTTTCACTATGCCCTTCCGCTGTGGTGTATCTGAACCCTTCCTCTGCTTCCCATGTGTATCTTGAGATTTCAGGAACCCTATCCTTCCCATCCTCCATGCGTTAGGTGGGATACTGAATGTCAGGGGAGTGTGAGTATGAGACTATTCAGGAGAATGGAAAAGGTCACATTCCAAACCGATTGTTGAAGGCTATGTTTCTCTCCATGGGATGTGATGGACTGTATCCTTTATTCACCTTTTGCGTGCTATTGTAATAATCAAAGTAGGCCTTGTCAGGTATCATTTGAAAACTCCTAATTTGCTGGTCATTATTGTCCTGGTAAAACATTCAGTGAACTAGTATTTAAAATTATAAGATCCCACTGTATGGTGTTACTAAAACATATTCCAAGTCTGGAAAATGGCCAGACCTGATTCTCCGGCCATGGGTATACTACAAAATTATGTCAACCTAAATTACTTGGCATACAGCCACCATGGTAATTAAATCACTTTTTATGTGTCCACACTACTCTCCTTTGTGTCAGGGATGCATGTCCTCATCAATAGCACTTGCATTGATGCAGACAGTAGTTAATAATGGGCAGTTATCCCACTGTGCAACTCATCATCATGTAGTGCATCCCAGTGTTCTGGGATGATTTTGCAATGCCTCATGGGGCCAAACGAGTCACACAGGGTGACTGGGAACATGAGTTTAATGTTCCATAATTTCATCTGCATTCCACAGCATTTTGTGCCTCTTTTAAAAATTCTCACCAACTGGTATCTCCTTCCTCACTTTCTCTGTGTCACAAATGCAGATCTTGCCTGGCTCTGTATTGTGATTATCATTGGAAGCAGGGGGCATTAGATCCTGCACTATTTACAGAGACACCAGAACTGCTGTGGGAAACTTGATGGTTCCTTGGAGGCTAGATTGTTTTGGAACATAGAAAGAAACAATTAAAAGTTGTTGGGGACATTCGTGGACAAGCTGAGGATGGTAGAGCACCAGTTGTGGGTGTGAGAAACAAGGTGGGATCCTACAGTTATGCAGGTTTGGGATAAAAAGCAGTGGCTGCAGAATTTTTGGATGCACAAGACCACAGTCCTTGGTCTGCGTACAGAGCTCACTCCAGCCTTGCAGTGCAGTGACCCTAAAATGAGATCTGCTCTGGCAGCTAGAAGCAAGTGGTGGTTGCTTGGTGGAAACTTGCAATGCCTGATTGCTACCAGTCACTTGGGAATCAATTTGGAGTTAGGAAATCCATCGTGTGTGTGGTTGTGATATAAGAGTGCAGGAACATTAATTGCTCCCTACTATGCAAGACGATGAGCCTGTGAAATAAGCAGGGTATGATTTGCAGCAATGCGGTTCCCATACTGAGGTAAAGTGTCAGATTAAAATATTATATCTCCTAATTTGCTTACCTAGAACCATCATAGTTCATTTCTCATTCAGCTCACACAGCCAGTCATATTCTAGACTAAGCTTGGGCCTATATGTGAAAATCGAGTACATTACAACTCTGTCTTGGACTGTCTTATACAGATCGGTTATGCATGCACTAGCAAATTAGTTTGGCCTAAGCAAGCTTAGTCTGAACTAATTTGAACCCTGTCTACACTAGGCTTTGTCTAGTTTAAACTAAAAAAAATTTTAGTTCAAACAAGTCTAAGCTTGGTTCAAACTAGTTAGTTCAGCTGGTTAGTCCAAACCAACTGCTTAGTTCAAACTAATTTGCATTTTTTATTTCAAACTAGCCCAATGGAGATATGCTAGTTTGAACTAAAATTCAAACTTGTGGGTTTTTTAAAGTTTGAACTAACTTTTAGTTCAAACTAGCCACACTTTTTTTTTCATTTGAACTAAAATAAGCATGGCTAGATCAAAATAAAAGTTAGCTTGAACTGAAAAAACACACATAGTTTGAACTAACTTTTGAGCTCCTTAGCTTGGACTAACCAAGTCTGAACTAAGATTCTTGGTGTATTCATACCCATCATTACCTCCTTTTTCTTTCTTTGTCTGATGACAGCGCACATGTTCAATCAATCAATCAATCAAATCATAGGGCTGGAAGGGACCTCGTGAGATCCACATGCACGTACTGGTTGAATGATCTCTTAAAATATATCTTTAATTATTTGTTAAACTATTTGTTCGAGCTTGAATTTAGCTGTAGCAGTGAGAGTCCTGTGGCACCTTATAGACTAACAGATTTCTTTGAGTATAAGCTTTCATGGGCTACAACCCCCTTCGTCAGATGCAGCATTTAGCTGTGACGCTTTGAGTAAGTTTCTGAGGCCTCATCAAGAGCTCTGTGTAGCTTGCAAGCTTGTCTCTCTCACTAACAGAAGTTGGATCAATAGACACTATTACTTCACTCACTTTGTCTCTCATATCTTGGAGCAAACATGGCAACAAAAATAGTTCAACCATGTAGGAACTGATTATTCAAAGGCTTATAAACTGGCCAGATTTGGGCAGATTCTCATGGAGACAGCAAAAGCCTAACCACGGACGCCAGGATAACCTGCTGCCAGATTTCGAATTTTGCTTTAAAATGGTGCTAGAACATCTCAAATAAAAGGTTGACAACTTTCCAATGTGCAAAAACATGTTCTCTCTAACCTTGTTCTCAGAAATGGTTGGATTGTCTTGGGGTAATTTTCCAAAAAATTCAGCCTGAGATGCTGCAGATGAAAAAAATCTCAGATCAAATTATTAAAGTTTTGCAAAATTTTAAGGAAGTTTCTTATAATGGGAAGTGTTAGGTAACTTAAGGGTTGATACCAACTTTACCATATATATCATGAACAACTTTTAAATAATGTTTTGTCTTAAATTTATTTTAAAATGTTTAGGGCTGATTGTCAATGTCCTTTTTTTGGGGGGGGGCGTTACATTCTAAGAATATCAAGTCTTTATTTCATCTAACAAATCTTTTATAGCCTGACTTAGCTTGTGACATCTCAGCAGTGAGCCATATTTTAGTCACTTTGAAATTTAAGGAATGATACAGTTCACTTTAAAGTCCATTCTTACATTGCCCTGTAGAGATTGTAACTTGTACAGAATGTAGTGGCCAGCGTTTTTTTCTCTCAAGTTATTTTAATATAAATCCCTATCTGTACGAGGTTTACACTGTCTCCTGATTAAATCTCATGTGGTGTACGAAAATACCTTTGAAACATATAGAGCACCCCATCAACAATTTCTGTTTTATCTCTGTGGCATTTTTGTGCCCTGTGTTCTGAGTTTTGCTTTGAAGTCCAAAGAAATGTGCGTAGTTGTGGCTCCTTAATAATGTGATTGCTGAGGCTGTATGAAAATTTGGTTGTTGCTTCCCTTTCTTTGTTGCTAGGAAAAACTCAATTTTAGGAGTTTAGAGGATATTTTATTGGTTTAATTATGATTATAGTTAAATATTAAGTTTCATTGAATTGTGTGATAGCACATAGAAATGTCATTCACACTTGATATTGCAGAAGTAGAAAGAATTAAACTTAAAATGTGAAAATCTGCATTCTGGAGTGCTTTAAAGATGTACTTCTCAACTTTCATTTTCAATTGTTAGTCTTTTGTTTTAGGATTGCTAAATCCAGTTTTTTAAAAAAATACAAATCACATTTTAAGGTCAGAAGAGACCAATGTGATCCTCGCACCTGCACACCCCGAATCCTGTGAAATCAGCTAGTATAAATTTCTCGTCCGGGCAGCCCTGATTATCAAATTGCTGTATAAAAGTGAAGAACTAGATTTCCAGCTTCACAACCCATGCCAGAGGCGATACTCTGTACAGGAGCCCAAAATACAAATCCTAGCTAATTCAGCAAGAAGTCATGAGTTGAATCTTCAGCAAGACAGATTTTAAATTAGGTATTAGGAATATTTTTGTAACTGTGAATGTACTTAAACTCTGGTCTAGACTTTCAGGGGAAGCTGTAGAATTCCCATCACTAGAAGTTGTGAAGAGAAGGTCAGACATCCCTACACATTCAAGAATGATCTAGGTTTACTTGGTGCTGCCTCAGTGCAGCAAACTGGACTTGAAGACTTCTCAAGGTCATTTCCAGACCTCAACTAACACTGTCCACAGTTACAGCATGAAATGTATACTGCTTAGAGTACCCCTTGCCCCAACTACACCTTCTTCCCTGCTACTTCATACTCTGATAAGCTTGAACAGGCCATAGGGAAGTGGGAAGGTGCTAGGGCTATGAGAACTACATGTATGAGCTGGAAAGACGAAGGGGCAGGACAATGGAGCTGCAGAGACCTCATCCTACGTCAAGTATGGCTTTAGTGGAGGTGTAGAACCATTTCTTCATGGTGCTGCTGAAAAGGAGTCTCTGAGAGGCACAAAGTGGTGAATTCATCTTAATGTGGTGTTCTCAATTGAATGAGAACACCATGACACATCCAGGGTACAGTCTAGACTACAGAGTAGCTGTGTCAACACTGCTGTCTGACCTTGAGTACCCTTCACACTGCTTTGCTGCTGCTGTTGCCACTGGACTGCTTGCATGTCAGCCACCCCCAGTCAGTATGTGCACTTGTAGCTTACCAATCTCACACAGGCCTTTCCCAGCCTGAGTTATACTTCACAGTGAATCCAGCACACCCCCTGTCCCAGATCTTTTCCCTAGAAATGTTTGTCATGTGGTACCCAGTCCTCTCCTGACCAATACAAGCTCATATAAAGTCCATAATTTTATTAATAGAAATGTCATTCACTTAATATACAGTTATC
Organism: Podocnemis expansa; assembly: GCA_007922195.1. Lineage (NCBI taxonomy): Eukaryota > Metazoa > Chordata > Testudines > Podocnemididae > Podocnemis > Podocnemis expansa. Next base: position 25,785,332 of record ML681979.1, read on the forward strand.
CCAAATGGTGTTTCATAAACACTTCAATTCAAACATACTAGATTAGATAAAACATGTTTATAAACTACAAGGAGAGAGACTTCAAGTGACTGCAAGTAATGAGGAATAAAAGTTAAAAGCTGATTACAAGAAGAATGAAGTGATGACTGGGTCTGTGCATGTGGGGAAGGAGGTGGACATGATATATCTTGATTAGCACTGTATTCTTGACAGCAAGTTAAGGAAGAGTTGGATGAATGGACCCTAAGGTGGATGAAAAGCTGGCTAGATCATTGGGCTCAACGGGTAGTGATCAATTGCTCCATGTCTAGTTTAGGCCAAGTGTTCTTAGTCCTGCATCCAGTTACATTCAATATCTATATTAAAGATCTGGGGGATGGAGTGAATTGCATCCTTGGCAAATTTCCATAGGATACTAAGCTAAGGGAGTAGTAGATATGCTGGAAGTAGTGATAGGATAGAGGGGGATTTAGAAAAATTAGAGGACTGGACCTAAAGAAATCTGGTGAGGTTAAACAAGGGTAAGTGCAGAATCCTGCACTTAGGATGGGAGAATCCCAAATACTGCAATAGATTGGGAACTGACTGGCTATGCAGCACTTCTACAGAAAAGGACTTGAAGTTACCATGGACAAAAAGCTGGATCTGAGTGAACAGTTTGCCCTTCTTGCAAAGGCCAAAGGCATATTGGGTTGCATTGGTAGGATCATTGCCAGCAGATAGAGGGAAGCAATTATTCCCTTCTATTAGGGGATTGTTTGGTTTGCAGAAGAGAGAGTGATGGGGCATTTGATGATGACCTTCAACTACCTGAAGGAGGTTCCAGGGAGGATGGAAATAGGCTGTTCTCAGTGGTGGCAGATGCCACAGCAATGAGCCATGGTCTCAAGTTGCAGTGAGAGACACTGAAGTTGGATATTAGAAAAAACTTTTCACTAGGATGGTGATGAAGCACTGGAATGGGTTAGCTAGGGAGGTGGTGGAGTCTGCATCCTTTAAAGGTTTTTAAAGTCCAGCTCTGATGGCAGAATGAGGAAAGTAGATTGAAACAAGGAGCCTGGGAGGAGAGAAGAATGGGTCTGAGTTTTGGTGAGGGTAGAATGGTATTGGGAGCCAGTAGGAGGAGCGAAGACAGATTTGAGTACTAGATTGGGTGGGGGTGGTAGAGAAAACTAGGACAAGGAGGAGGCAAGGTTAAGGGTGAGATAGTACTACAAGAGGGATTGGGAAAGGAAATGAGACAGAAGAGGTTATTTGTGGGGAAGATACAGAAAATGCTGTGCCTCTCAGAGCTCACTCCTCTCCAGACCCTGAAATAGAACCCAACGGTACTGAGATTCACCATTCCTTGAGTGGTCAGCATATACCTATGAAACAGCATGTCTTAGCCCCTCTAGAGCTGGTCTACATGAAGAATGACAACCAAACATTTCTGTTACTCAATGACAATTGTGCTATGAAATGATGGACAATTTTTGCTTTAATTTCTCAGTCTGTGACTACATCTGTAAAATGGGGCTAAGGTCAGTGGCACATATGCCCCCACAGGGAAGGAAGAAAAAACGAGCCTAAGTGTTAGGAAGGGCTAAGGTAGTGATAGTGTGGGACTTTTATAAAAACTGAGTGGCACAGTTAACCAATGTTGTCATACGCATGCCATCACAATCAATATTTATATGTATTTTCACCCTGCGTTGTTACAGCACGCTACCCAAATGTTGCATTGAGTACAGAATTATTAATTTCTTGTGTGGTTTTCTCCTCATAGTACCTAACAGCTTCCCAAGCACTAATGAAGTTCCTTTCACAATAGTTCTGTGAGGTAGGCAGGCATTATTGTGTTTGAATTTTACAGATGAGGTCACAGAGAGAAACTGAGGCAAAAATTGTCTATTATGTACATAATTAGTTTGGTTTTCAGGCTGTCGGGGTGCGGGTTGGGTAACCAACCTGTGTCACATAAGACCTGATTTATACAATTATGTAGCATTTTTTTTATAACCCTTTATATGTTCAAACACAAATTTCATTGATTTCAGCTGCATATAAGAATGCTCTGCTCTGCAAATCTGGCCCCAGGTGTCTCAAGTTTGGCAGTCAGAAAATAAGAAATACATAGCTAGTGATCAGCTGTTCTAAGTGACTTGCATATTATTTCGGTGGTGGTGGCGGCAAAGATAGAATTCAGTTCCCCAGGGAGGCATTTAGCTGAATGGAATTTACTGGATGAATCCTATGGGGAAAAAAATAGTAAGTAATCCTATAATTCAAGACCATATCAGAGAAGCATATAGAGGGGATGAATTAAGTTTGTGTAGCTATTTCCTAAGTTTTTAGTACTTGAATTTGCCACCTTAATGTTTTTGGGGGGCTGGCTAATGAGTCTTGCCTACATGCTCAGGGTTTGACTGATGTTAGAGATCAGGAAGGAATTTTTCCCCAGGACAGATTGGCAAAGGCTGAGGGTTTTTCACCTTCCTCTGCGCTATGAGATACAGCTCACTTGGTGGATTCTCAGTATCTTCAAGTCTTTAAACCATGATTTGAGGACTTTAATAACTCGGTCATAGGTTACAGATTTATTACAGGTGTGGGTGTGTGAGGTTCTGTGACTTGCATTCTGGAGATGGTCAGACTAGATAATCATATTGGTCCCTTTTGACCTTGAGTCTGAGTCAATGGGGAAGGTGAGCTGGTAACAGAAGATGGTAGGAAGACAGAGCTGCTCCATGCTTATTTTGCTTCAGTCTACTCACAAAAAATAACATAATTGAATGATTAGCAAAATTGCCATAGGCAAGAAAGAAGGAGGGATTTAGACTGGGGTAAGTAAAGAACATGTCTGACCAATTTGAATGAACTCAAATCAGCAGGGCCTGATGCTGTTCACTCTAGGATACTGAAGGTATTAACTGGAGAAATCGTGGAGCCACTGGTACTAATATTTTTCAAACCTCTGGATGACAGGAGAAAGGCTAATATAATGCTGTGACAGGCTGTTCCCTGGTTCTGGTCCAGGGTGCTGCTGTGACCCCACCCCCCAGATCTCCATTCCTGAACCCAGATTTATCCCATGTTGCCAGGTGACCACTCACTCATGAGTCAGTCCACGCCAGCTTCATGTGTATGATTGGTCCCAGACAGTGAGTGCATACCCTCTTGCTGCTCAGGTGATGGTACCCTAGTGAGCACCCCCTGTCTCGGATACCACAGTGGGAACTTCTGTCTTACAGAGCTTAGGGTTCTTCTCCCATCACCATACACTCATGTCTGTCCATTGCATATTGAAATGGATCAGGCCCAGCCTCCCTCACTCATACATTCATATAACTTTAGATAAAACAATTAGTTTATTGATCAGGATATGTTTTTAAGTGAGTATATAGGAAATCAAGGCACAATAATATAATAAATGAGTCAGGAGTTACCACCAGAAAATAAAAGATAAAAGACAAATACTACACTATATATTTAGGATCACACTTTAGTTTGTTCTCATCTGTCTTATCTCCAAGTCTGGTTGTGATTGGTTTTCAGACCAGGCCTTCCTGGTAATGTTGGGTAGGCTGTATATCTTGCAGTTATGTCTAAGATTGTGTTTCTCAGGCCTAAACCAGCTGCAGCTTCTCGCTCTCTCAGGCTATGTCCACACTCAAGCAGTTAAATCAATGTAAGTTAAATCAATTTAATAAAATCTCTATAAAAATCATTAAATAAATTTAACATGTCCCACTAGAAACTCAAATTGAACTAACATGTCCATAGACAGGACTTACTAGTTCTATTTAGCAGAGGGGCACCATGGGAGGTGTGGCAAGATGGCCCCCTAGAAGAGTCGTGTCCCCACCCAAAATATAGAAAAAGGACAGCACCCTGGGAAGGAGAAGGGTGAAAGTGTTAAATTGAAAGAACACGTCCACACAGCACTGTTTCAAAATAAGTTTCAATTTAACCATCATTTCGACATAATGCTAGGTTTTATTATATCGAAATGACTTTTCTTACTGTGAGATAAGGGCCTTCCTTATCTCGATATAAGGAAACATAGTGTGGACCTGCAATCTTTTAAATCGAAATAATCTGCATTATTTCAATTTAAAGCCTGTGTGTGGACATACCCTCAAAGGGTCTGCATTCCTTTTTCTTTCCTGTTCGGCCCCCTTCTTCCTACCAGAGTCAGGGAATGCGTTTGCATTGCCTTTGTCATGTAATTCTCCAGCATCTGTGCTAGAGATAGTTCCGAAGGTCTATACTACGTAATGTACTTCAAATCTGTACACATACATGATGCTGCAGGAAACATGATACCATAATAATCGTGTAGAATGTGTTATGAGTATTCATAAAGGAACCTTGTTTGGCATCAAACCATACATTTTAAATTCAAAAGTGAACAGAAGGGTTACACAATCATAACCTGGGGTTCATGGATATGCATCCGATGACAAATGCCCATCTTTAAAAGTGCGGGAAGGAAGAGCTGGGAAATTAGACTCAGTCAGCTTGGCTTTGATACTGGAGAAGCTACTTGAATGAGGTATAAAACATTCAATTTGTGAATATCTGGATGATCAAGTGTTAATCACTCTATGATTCTGAGATTCTAGTCAGCTTCATCTATCTACAGAACTGAGTTCTTGAATGTCCCTTTCATCTAAGGCTTAAAGTGAACTAAGATCCATGAGGTCACAAATATAAACAAAAGGAGAATTCTGAGGATCTGAAGGGGGCCTGAGGAGGGTCATTGAATAGACAGAAGCTGTTTTAGCCTTAACATTTTATTAAATTGATACAATTTCAGCTCTGGGGGCAATAAATGTACTGCATGACAATTCAAAGGGCTCTTTGTACACCTTTCCCTTAGCATTTCTAAAGGTACATCACCCACTTCCATGTTCTCTGTTGTCTTCTTTTTGTGTGACACAAACTTGGTTCCTATCCTGGAAATGTTTACATGCATTCTGAACTTTCCACACTTGAATAGTTCTGTTGAAGCCCATATAGCCAATGCTGCTAATAATGGTTAATTTGCCATAATATGTATGTTAGCTGATAGGTGTTTATGAAATTTCTACTGCTTGTTGAGCTTGATTGGCAACCTAAGCCACATGCTGTTGCTTCTAGTCCCTTATGTGAATGAAAAACAAGTATTCATACAAACAATAGCAACTCTCCACATATTTATGCAATCAAACTCAGTGGCATATTATGAAATAGCAAAGGGTACAAACATAATCACACTGAATTGCATCGGTATTCTGAACAAATGTTTCTGACATCCATTCTTTGAATATTTGGGCAGCTTTACTTCTCATAAGTACTCTTCCTATTATCTTTTTGAAATTGTTCTCCAATTATGGGGTGAGAGAAGGTTGAAAAGACAGTTAGGATACTGTATGATTATTTCATCTTAAATTGGTGAATTAGCATTTTAAAATGATGATAACCTGACATCTTTATATAAGAATCTGTTAGCAGTATATTTTGCTTGAAATATCTTGCATATTCTCACTGACTGTGAACCTCAGTACTATCTACTGCCTTCAGATATAAATACTTGCTTTTTGAAATCACTAATACATAGTATATAAGCAGTGGGAGGCAGTGTCACTTTTTCTGTTACAATGCCCTGTTTTCATGATTTATTCATTTGCTGTGTAAAAATTTAAGCAACAAAAATGACATACAACAAGGTCCAGGCAGTGGAGTAAATTTTTTGTTTGTAAATAATCTAAGTATTTCCTCTGTTGGTTTTTAAAGTTTACAGGTCTTAACTGTGCTCATTTTAAGATTCTTGGTATCCTCTTCATAAGCAATACATTATCATATGACAACACAGTTATTTGACAACTCTGACTGGAAATTAGGACAAAGCAATAACCAGAATATTGTGTTCCATGGCTGGCACTTTTGAATGGTCACCTGTTCAGATCAGCTTGTAACATTCACTGGCAGGAATGGTGTTTATAAAAGTGAACACTGGGTTTCCTCCTTTTGGCCCACCTTTCATTTTCATTACTAGGTGTATATCATAGGCAGAAGTAGAACTGGAATGTCAAATGCTGGCTGACACACTTTCCTTTAAGCTAAATTGATAGTGGAACAGAGTCAATAAAGACAAGAGCAAAGTACTCCACTTAGGAAAGAACAATCCCTTGCACACATGAAAAATGGGCAATGATTGCCTGGGAAGAAGTATGGCAGAAAGGGATTTGGGTATTATCATGGACCATAAGTTAAATATGTATTAACACTGTAACACTATTGCAAATAAAGCAAACACCATAATCAGATGTATTAACAGGAGTATTGTGAGTAAGATACAAGGAGTAATTCTTCCACTCTACTCGGCCCTCATCAGACCTCAACTGGAGTATTGTGTCCAGTTCTGGGCCCCTCATTTCAGAAAAGATGAGGACAAATTAGAGAAAGTCCAGAGAAGAGCAACAAGAATGATTAAAGGTTGGAACACTTGATTTACGAGGGAGGATTCAAAGAACTGGGTTTATTTAGCCTGGAAAAGAGGAGATGAGAGGGGGCATAATAGCAGTTCTCAAATACCTAAAAGGTTGTTACAAGGAGGACAAATAAAAATTATTCTCCTTAACTGCGATGATAGGACAAGAAGCAATGGGCTTAAATTACAACAAAGGAGGTTTAGGTTGGACATTAGGAAAAAACTCCTAACTCCCAGGGTGAGCAACCACTGAAATAAGTTTCCTAGGCAGATTGTGGAATTTCCATCACTAGAAGTTTTTAAGAGTAGGTTAGACAAACACCTGTCAGGGATGGTTTAAGAAAGTACTTGGTCCTGCCATGAGTGCAGGGGACTGGACTTGATGACCTCTCATGGTCCCTTCCAGTTTCTATGATTCTATTACTCTATAACAGATGTGGCCAAACTGTGGCTTGAGAGCCACATGTGGCTCTTGAATGAAAAACTGTGGCTCCTGGAAGAATGTCAGCGAATCAATTTAGGAAAGCAGCCCCAGCCTAGCAGTTCAGGAGGGGCTTGAGATGGTGGGGAGAAGTGCAGCATGGTTGGGATTTTAAAAATCTCTCCACTAGCCTGCGGTCTTGTACATCAAGCAGCAGCTAAATTTTTTTTGTATAGGCCTAGTTTTCATGGTAACCTTAAGCAATTATTAGAATCTGACATTAGTAGGTTCAATATTTGTCGACTTTTTATGATTAAGTGTGTGCAATGAATTTTAAACTTAGTAATTTTGGAGTAGGTAAAAGTATATGGCTATATGCCTCAGTGCAGCTCTCAAAGCTTTAATAATCAACTTGTGTGACTCTTGAGTTCCATAAGCTTGGCCACCCCTGCTCTATAAAATTGACTGAATCAGTCAATGAGTCAGCAAAGTATTAAGTGAAGCAAGTGCAAACCAAACAGTTGATGAGATATGTTTTAGTACCTAAAGTCTGCAAAGTGTTTTTCTTTCTGGAATTGAAAATTCTAAACTTTTAAAGGACTCTAAAGGTCTCATAAAAATGTAGTTATATCATTGCCCATATAATAAAAATTCAGTCTTTGACCATGTAAACACTTCGTGCATCAAAATATATCCATAAGACTACATCCAGATAGAGCTTGGTTATGGAAAGAAAAGAGTTCATACATGTAGCTTTACGTTACACATCTTTTTTCCTTGTAGTGGGACAAGGACCCCACTCAACAAAAAAGGGGTTAATGGAATCCTGTAGAGGCTGTGGCTGTAGCAGTCAATCAGAAAGGCAAAAGGGGAAGAAGCCAATTGGGATCAGGCAGGCCCATATAAGAAGGGCTGCTAGCTACAAGGGGAGAGTGGTCAGTCACTGCTATGAGTTCACAGGGAGAAGGCTGACTGGCTAGCCAGCCAGCCAGGTCAGGCAGACCAGCTCCCTGAATAGAGCAGTGGCTGGCCCCAGGGAAGGAGCAGCCATGAGCCCTTAAGTAAGGGTTGTGGTGGAGTACAAGGCTGGCTCTAGGGGAGGAGCAGCTGCTTAGGCCTGGAATAAGGGCTGAACAGCAACAACCAGACTGACTCCAGAGAGGGAGTAGCTAGGCCCTGAAATAAGGACCCTGAAACAAGGACTGCTGTAGTGATTGATACAAGTAGCCAAAGACTGTTGAAGCCCCCCAACCTGGAAGAGGGAGCAGTGACTAAACCTCAGGAAGAGGGCTGTGTCGAGAAGTGGATGCTGTGACTACAGGGGGACATGGGTTTGGCAATAGAGAAAAAGTAGGTGATACATCAGTGGAGAGGGTGCAGTGGCACCAGAGCAATTCACTGTGATGGCCATGAGGAGGTGTTGCAGTGGTGAACAGGGACCTGTCACATTCCTATCTATAAGATAAAAATACCAAAATGTTCATTTCATTTGGATATTGACACTGATCTCTCACAATTCATCTTCTCTGTAAAATGTTACTATAAATTATAGCACGAGTTCCTTGGACAGTTGTTTAAACGGTGGGTTACTTACCAGTACCCGTCCTTCTTCAAGATGGGCTGCTCGGATTCATTCAGAAATGGGTGTCTCCGTGCCGGAGCGCCAGATTGGTCGGAACTTTTTGCCCTAGCCTGTCAGAAGAGGGCAGGCGGTCACCGCCCCCCACGCCACCCTCTGGCTATATATGTGGCCACTGCCCGACCCCTCCCCAGTTCCTAAGAGTCACCAACTCCAAATGCGGGGATGGGGGGAGGGGTCTGAATGAATCCAAGCAGTCCATCTCGAAGAAGGATGGTTACTGGTAAGTAACCCACTGTTCTTCTTCGAACACTGCTCGGATACATTCAGAAATAGGTGACTGCTAGCCTTGCTGATGGATGGTGGGTGGAGCTGGCTCTTCTGCCTTCAGCACAGCATAACTCCAACGTGGGTATTTGTCCAACAAGCAGGATACTGGAGGGGTCTAGGAGATCACCCCAAGGACCGTCGTCCTGGCAAGGACAAGCAGGAATTGCAGGACTTAACCCAGTGGAGAGACTAGGCCCAGTTTGTCTGATCACCTATTGTGGTGCTTAAGCAGGAGGGCCTGAAGTCACCTTATGCATAAATGAGATATGAATGCATTGTGGTTAAAGTCGAGGAATGTGACTCTAACCACTCTGCCTAAAGATATATTGGCAGAGGTGGAATAAAATCAGAAGATTAGAGTTCTGGCAATAACACGTGTTAATGTACTTCCTATGAGGGAATTCAGGAGGCAGTAGGGTTGTCGAGCTGGCATTGGTGGGTACTGACACTGCCAGAACTGGTGGAGGGAAGGTAAGCCGCATTTCCCTCGGTACAGCAGCATGGGACACTTCCATGCCATAAGGCCGATAGTTACAGAAATCTAGGGCATTTGACATCCTGTAGAAGAAGTGTGCTACCATCAGGTAGGGTAGGGACTAGGAGGGCTACTTCATCCTAAGTTGAGGGAGGGAGGACGAATGGCCAAAGGTGGCAGCCGACGACCTCGGAGAGCACACTACATGTGAAGGACCAGGTCACTATGAGGAAAGACAGGTATTTGGCCACCAGATGGCTCCATACAAGGCAGGCCAGGAGAAGAACTTCCTGTGAGTCTGATGAGTATATCCCAGGCCTACGAGGGCCTATCAATGGCACTGTGGCAGTCCCCATTGAATGGGACTGCATGTATCGATAACATTGTGTCGCCGTGAGGAAGTGCTATTATCGGCATTCCCTTTGTCTTTCCTTTTTTGTTTTGGTTGACAATCGGCTGACGGAGTATAGGCAGCAAGGAGCTGATTGCAATAAGCGATGCCCAGGGGCGGGCACATAAGTACAGTAGTCCTGAGTCTCAAGTCTCTTGGCCTACAGGACTAGGCTCACATTGGCCTATGTGACTGTGTAGCACCGGGAAGAGTCCAACCAGTGTGGACCCCATTTTAAACCCAGCAACGCACAGAGGCATGTGTTAGGATTGGGGCACCCAAAGGAAGGGCCGCTAGGGGCAACCAGGACGTATGGGGGGGGAAGCAGCAGCATCTACTGAGGGAGTAAAGAAGGTTCGCCACCCCGAAGGAGCACATCCCACAGCCTCCTTTAAGACACTTCTGGTTATCTGAAGTGCCTTCTACGAACGTGCTATTGCTATTAGAACTTATCCTGAGAGTGGGTTCCATTGGGGATGGCTAGCTGCCAAATTTCCAGTTGATGGGATGGGATGTTGGCTGGTGTAATAAGAGGTCTGTCAACGAGAAAGACCCCGAGTGGTCAATTAGGCTTGAGCATAATGCCCAAGCATGACTGCATTGGCTAGAAACTCTCGGAGTGTGATGAGGAGAGGGAGCTGCACCTGCGGGATATCTGAGCGGGATTGTCCCGGAACAAGACCAGGGTGACCCCGGCATTATGACCATCCTAGGGAGGAAACTACAAAGGGGGCCCCGCTGAGTAGACTCTGGAAGAGGGTTGATGACTGAGGTCAGACTCGTACCCCGCCTGTCTCAGGGTACCCAGTCCGGGTCTTGGACCCTTTACTTTGAGGGTAAAGACCTCTTGGCTACTCAGTGGACTGTGCCAGTAGCATCGACCGTGAGTTTGTGGGGAAAGGCAGGGGAACGAGTGTCTTCACCTCTGGGCGAGTGGTAAAGAGGTGGAAGAAAATATCAGTATTATTATGTCATCTCCACTGAAGGCCATGGACCAATAGAGGTGACACTGGTCCACTTCATCAAAGGAAAGGAGATACTCGGCTTTGTGCGGGGAAGATAGGCAGAAGGTGTGGCTGGGGTCTAATTGGTGAGACCTCTCACCAAGTTGTTCACCAGGCTGTGAATCAGCTAGTAGTAGCAAGCAGTAGGGTTTTACCTCTGGTATGGAGATTGCGAGTGAGTTATCAAGGGCCTGGGTCGCTGGCCAGGCTGCAGTCTGCGAGTCCGGTACTTGACAGGCAGGAGCAATATGCCTGGTCTATGGGGTCAAAAGGGGTGCGGTATCCCGGGTTAGAAGCATATACTTTAAGGCGTTGGTCAGGGTGGCATATGAAAGGGAAGGTAAGGCTCCCTCCACCCCTCGCCTTTCGGGGCAGGGGGGAGCAGAGGCCCTCTATGAGAGGGAAACAAGCACAACAAGGGCTCTCCAACCGTCCGATTGGAGAGTAGGATGGGGGGCCTTCTGCGCAGGGAAGCCTGCGGAAGTGATGCTCCCCAGTGTGAGGATGAGCGCAGCAAGTGGAAAGGCCCATCTGGTTCAGAACAGGGATCGACGGGGGTAGCATGTTCTGATGATTGGAGTGTGTATCATGAACCTTTGAATGTCCTGAAGTGTGAGGAGGTGCCGCCCAAGGGGGGGCGTTATGTGGGGGGCGCAAAGCGCCCTAGGAGTAAAAACCCATTCTCTAAAGGATGCTTAGAGGGTCAAGCCCCTTTGGAAGCACATTAGGGTCAGCAGCAGGAGTATGGGCAGGGTGGAACCTTCGTCCTACTCAGAGGAAGAGGAGAGGCTACTTAACCTCTGAGTCATCTGCCCTCACTTAAAGAGGGAGGTCTGCTCACAGGTTGCACCCTTTGGGGCCAGTAAGCAGGAGGCTGCTAATTGGCTAGCTATTTGGTGGTGGGGAAATCAGACAGCTGCCCTTCATTCAGGCCTCAATTTCTTGAGACACTGCACTCCACAGCAAGGTTTGGGGGGTTGACTGCAAAGCTGTGATTATCATCAAAGCTGCTGAATAACCGAATGGAATCTCTCCCTGGAATTGAATGGGGAAGAATCTTGCTAGGGTGGTCCCTGAGGTGAGTTTCGAACTGAAGTTGTGGTGGTGGGGATTGAGTCCTCACCAGTCCTACTGAAGAAAAGGGAAGGGGGAGCGGGTTGCTTTGGGCCCTATGGGGCCAGAGGGCGTGGGAGAGGCCCCTTTGGGAGAAGGCCAAGGTATTTTAGTTCCCCTCGGGGGTCATGGACAGTACCTCAGGTGGCCAAGGTTTCTGAGGGAAAGAGGGTGTTGCCCCCAAAAGGGAGATCGAGGGCCACCTGTTGAGTGGCGGGGGGCACTCTGGCCTCCATAGCCAGGCCACACGGCACAGGGTTACTGCGGAGGCCATAGTGCAGGCCACCATATCCACCGCATCCCATGATGACAAGAGGAGGTCCTGGAAGGCTATTTTACCCTCCTCCAAGAAGGCATCATACTCTTCCTTGGCCTCTAGTGGGAGTAAATGTCTAAATCTGTTTAATGCCTCCCATACATCCAACATATACCTGCTGGTTAGGGTCTGGTTGTTCATGACCAGCAACTGCAAGGCTGAGGAGGAGTGTACCTTCCTACCCAGTAGCTCCAACTCCTTTATGTCCCTCGATGTCGGTAGGGGATCGCAGGAGGTCTGTCCTGGCCCTAAGACTGCTTCCATCACCGCGCAAGGTGGGACTGGGTGGTAGGCAAGTGAGGGAAACTCTGACCCCGGGACGCTGTACTTGGGACCTGCCGTATCCGAGAGTAGGGAGATGGAACCCGGGTTTTGCCAGCGGGAGGAGGCCAGGTCCCAGATGCTCAGGTGAAGGGGAACCATGACCGGTTCCGCCAAGGAAAACACTGGCCTGAATAAGGTCTCTGAGGGCACGTCGGAGGATTGGACCTCCGTTCGCATGTGGGCTGAGACGTGGTGCAGGAGATCAAAATGCGCAGACAACTCATCCGTGTAGGAAGACGGTACCGGGTTTAAGGCTGTCTCTGGTGCAGGGGATGGTATTGGCATGGTCACAGGGGCTCCGTGCAGTGACCATTCTTGTGGGTGGTACCGGAAGGGCAATGGTGCTGAGAGTCAATGCTGGGGCCATTTAGAGCCCTCTGAAGCCCCTTCCCCCGGGCTGGAACAGGGGGAAGCATCTCAGGACCCACGAGGCGGTGTCGGGGATGGCAGAGTGATATGCTGCCGCGGAGATGGCTCCATAGTACTGGTACCCAAGGGGGTGACGGGCTCTGTAGCTTCGGAACCTGGGGCCTGTGCTGGAGAAGGAGAGTGGTAGTGCTTGTGTTGGGCCCAGGCCTTTAACATGAAGGCCGGCTTTCCCCTTTTAACCAGTGCTGGCGAGAGAGGTGTAGGCAGCAGGAGGAGCACCCTGGCAGCCTCCACTGCCTCTAGGGTCATCGAGATCGGCACCAACCCTGACTGGCCCCAGGGAGAGCCCTGTGTCGAAGGCGCGGGGCTGTGTTGGCGCTGTGGTACCGGGGTCAAGCCTGACTGGTCCTGGGGGAAGCCCCACATCAAAGACACAGGGCTATGAAGGTGCCAGGGTGCCAATGTCAAGCGCAACCAGTCCCAGGAAGAGCCCTGTCTTGGAGACGCCAGGCTGTATCGGCACCACGGTACCGAGGTTGGTACCGAGCTTGTCCTGTGGCCCCTGTCAGTGTGGTGCCAGGTGGGTTCTGATGCCAAACTAGCACACGGTACTGCAGGAGGTCCCGAAGCCTTGGGAGAGGCACGCTGAGCCTGCTTGGAGGCCAGGGCACGGCACTTTTGCTCCTTGTCCTTGATTGTCCTTGGCTTGAAAGACAGACAGATGGAGCATGTGGTGACCAAGTGGCTTTCACCCAGGCACCAGAGGCTCTTCTCATGGGGGTCATCCTGTGGGAAGGCCTTGCCATGTTCAGCACAGGGTTTGAACCCCGGTATGGCAGACGGTGAAGTAATGTGGTGTTCCTGCCCGAGAGGGGAGCGTGTCTTTGGTGGAACTAAGTCCACAAACAGGTGCTCCCAGTAGGGCGAGAAACTCATAAATCAAAGGACAGGCTGCTTGCAAAGTGCAAGGAGTGGGCAGTTCTGCAACCGATGCAAAGGTGGAAGAAATGAAACTGGGGAGGGGTCAGGCAGTGGCCACGTATATAGCCATGGGGTGGCATGGGGGGTGGTGGCCGCCTTCCCTCTTCTGACAGGCTAGAGCAAAAAGTTCTGACCAATCCAGCGCTCTAGCACAGAGACACCTATTTCTGAATGTGTCCGAGCAGCACTCGAAGAAGACAGTGCCCTTTTTCTGGTAGCTTGCTACTCAATGCTACTGGAAAATGAAGCCCCATATCTCTTACAATTATTTAACTTATATTCCTATATTACATGTTTGTTCTTGCACCAGCGCTGAAATTTGTTGGTTTCTGCTTGTTTTTTCCCTGTTTTTATCTTCATTGCTATTGCTTCTAATAATGAGATTCAAATATTTGTGCATGTGCTTTATACACATGAGCAGTCCCTTTCTAATTCCTGTTTTGTGTCACATGTAACTTTCAGAAATGAGTAACTATTTCAGGTTGAGTCATGACCCCAGATATCCTACATGTAGTTGATGCCACAGCCAAGCTTCACACTTGGAAATTTAACTTGGAGTTGCCTATCACTATGTTCCCTTACTCCAAGGATCCCATTCCTAGGATTATGGTGCTTGCTGATTAAAACAGTAAATGTTCCTCCAGGATAGAGATATTATATGTCTGGATTTTTCTCAGACACGTCCTCTTTTTCAGACATTAAATCTCTATCTGTCTGAGTTTTTTAAACAGCAAAAAAGTCCAGGATTTCAGCCAATCCCAGCTCAGCTCTGCTTGCAATCTGCCAACCAATCAGAGTCTCAGTCACAGGATGCTGGGCTCCTGGACTCCACCCCCCACCACTCAGTTAGTCAGCATGATGGCATTTGATTGGCTTATTCCCCATATAGGCCCTACCCACACTTCCTTTTTCTTGTCTATAGTTCACGTGCCTTGCTGTCTGGATGACAAATCAAAGCTTTGAAGAGAAGCTGCAGAATTGGAATTCATATGCAGATTTGACACTGTTGCCTTAAGACTAAATAGGGCTCTTGGGGTTTCTTTTATTACAACAGGTGGTTTGAGCTCACCTCCCTCTATATGCTGTCCCTTGATGTTTAAATTCAAACAAGTGCTTTGATTTGCTGTAACACTCTGACCTGATCCACTTGCCTGCATTTATTTCCCTCCCATTCTGTAAATTTCCCATCTGCAAGCATCTGATGAAGTGTGATTTTTCTCCCATGGAAGCTCATGTGATAAATAAATTTGTTAGTCTCTATAAAAGTGCCACGAGACTCCTTGTTTATTTTGCTGAACTAGACTGACACTGCTATCCCTTTGGAACCTGTAGAAATACCAAGTACCCCCAGCTCCAGTGCAGACTGACTTAATTAATTGTTACTGTTTTACTTACAAGCAAACCACTGAATGAACTAATTAGAGTCAAAGAACAACTCTCTCCAAACTGGGGAGCCTCAACAATCCCTCTCAATGGTCCTCACCCCAATGCAGGAATTCAGACAAACATTCCATGTTGGCTTATTGTAACTGAAAGGGCTTTCAGGGAGGCCACAGAAGTTGTTACTGCCTCATTTGCTACTGTGTTTTACTTCCTCCACAGCCTTGTACATAAAATAACTTTAACTGGACATGTCAGCCTGAAACTTTCCACACTTAATCTCTATCTGAAAGTCAAGGTTTGAGTGCAAACTGTTCAGCTACTTTGTAATTGCAAAGTAAGGGAACAAATATTTTAAAATTATAAATAAAGGTGGGGTTTTGTTTAATAGTTCTACAGTGTGAAAGGCTTAAGGTAGAAAACTGCTGTGCAATGGAGTCTATTCCGTATTGAAGGGAAGTGTCACTGAGTATCCAGAAAGCACAGGGTTTTATTTTACCACTGCAACTTGTGTTACATCTAGGAATACTCCATGTTGAAAAGGTTCAGACTAAGATGCTGGCTCTGCAATGAGCTCAGCAGAGGTAGATAGATGCATATGCAGTCAGTGCTCATTGTAGTTTTTGACCTAAGTACAAAACCCTATTCAAAATGTAATGCTTCTGTGGAAGTGAAGGTGAGATCTGGCTGAGTAAGCCCTTTGTCCCAGATCCACAAAGATACTCAAGCACTTGACCCTTGCATTTAAGCACTCTAATTCCAGTTTTGGCTCCAGAAACCTCCTTCCACTGGTGCCTAAACTATTTTGGCACATGAGTTTTCAGGGTTAAAGTTCCTTTGACTGCTTTCACGAGCTAGGCATGCACACTAATGCCTCCCTCTAGGCATCTGGATGCCTTTCTCTCACTTAAGCCTTTCTGAGATTCACAAACTGAGAGAATGAAAGATAGGCAGCCAAATGCCTAAAGGGCAAGCATAGACAAATTCAGTAGGTGACCTCTGTGTGCCCCTATTGGATTGGTTTTCATTCAACAGCTGCTGCCCATTTTAAAACTTCTTGCCCAACGGTTAGAGCACTTGCTTGGCATGTGGGAGATCTATGTTAAATTCCCCTGTCCAGCAGCAGAAGAGGAACTGATAGAGTGCTCTGGCCACTAATCTAAGAGAGATTCTGGTAGCTTGGGGGATGTCTCTCTGTCTCTCCTATGGGAACTGTTTCACTGTGAATAAACAAACAGTAATGTAGTAGCAGGATTTAACCTAGGCTGGATCTCCAAGGTGGATGGCCTAATCATTGGATTACAGCATTTTGGGCTCGCTCTCTCTCCCTCTCTGGCCCAATGACTGTTTTAGTATTTAGCCATGGTTGAATAGCTTCAGCTGAAAAGACTGAGGAAGACCCACAGGAAAATACCCCACAATTGAGTGTCACTTTCCTGAGAAGTGGCAGGTACCTGCCTTCAAATTGTTTCCTTCCCCTCAACAGTGGGGAGAATTGAACCAGGTTTCCCACATCCCAGGTGAGTGCACTGCAGAATAAAAGTTATCAGATGGGCAGCACCACCATCTCCACCATTTCCTCCTTTCACTGTTTGGTGTGGAACATGGTGACTCCTACCTCATTTCCATAAGAAGCTTATTAGGTACCCAACTGTGTGACACCAGATGGTTGGTTACTTTCATGAATCGCACAGCAGAAGGCAAATGTGTGCATCCCCAATATGGTGTCAAACTCCTAGAAAGGGGAACTTAGGAGAACATCTCTCTTGTCTAAGTAGCTCTCCACCTACTCTGGTGCCTTTGTAGGTCACATTCAAAGGCTCTATCTCAGCCCATTTGTTGAATAGGAGTTTAAATACCTAAAATGGTTTTGTGGATTGCACTCTTCCTCCAAAAACCTAAAATTTAGGTGTTACAATGCTGAGGGTGACAGCTCCATCACAACTGGCCCTGTATACCTTTCCAAAAGACACTGCTAACATGCTAATAGCAAAAGGTCATGAGGAATAAGTTGTCCATTTTATATTTGTGATTACAAAATATCCCAATGATGTAATTATGTTGCCTAATCAGCAGGCACTAACACAGCAAGTACCTGGGAAGAAGCTCAGTCATGAGACATCTCACTGAGGGGGGGAAAAAACATACTGTGTTATTGTCTAGCCAACTAGAATTAAAAGCACAAGGAAATGGGCTTGTTGTTTGTTTAAAAACACCTGTGTTGTTCCATAGACGAGTAAAGGTGGAGCTGAACACTAAGCCTCTGCCTGAGCCACAGTTTATGTTAATAGGGCCATGGGCAGGCAGGCCTTGCTTCCCTATAATTGGAATTCTAGTTAAAATGTAAAACAAACAAGGAGTCCTGTGGCACTTTTAAAGACTAACAAATTTATTTTTCACATGAGCTTTTCTGAGCCAAGCCCCACTTCATCAGATGCCAGAAGGTTTCTAGCAAGCCTGTCTGCTAACCCTGCAAAATACCTACACTCAGGATATGTCTATATTGACGCTGGCAAAATTGCTGCTATCAGTGTGCTCTTTGGGGTTCGATTGAGCAGGCTGTCAAGACGTGCTGAATTGCTTTGGAATGTGCATCAATAACTCCAATCCCAGAAATAGCATAGCACTAAGGTGACAGGACTGCTTTTCCATTCACCTTAGCGCAGTGTGTAGGAGGAGGAAAGTGGGAGTTAATAAGTCAATGGTAGATATGCAAGGTATTTTATGTACCTTACATATCTCCCATCAACAGCTGCCAAAAGCTGTGACAAGTGTAGACTAGGGCTCAGTGAATAGCTCGACTAAGATCATTGGTGTTATTCATGTGTAAAAGTGTTTGCAGAATGATTGCCAAAAATTATCTGTGAATTATTATATAATCATGTAAATTAAAGACTGCCGTAATCCAAACACACGTGAGGGTCAAAATTAAGGTTGCACATCCAACTTTAACATTTTGTAACACTTAAATGGTTATTGTTCAACCTTGAAACAGATTTTCCTGTTGACTAAAAAGTTGGTTAAATTTACTAGCTAGATTTGAGAGAATTGTGTAGGTATTCTGGAAAGTATGGAAAGGCACATTTGAACATGTGCAGTAATAGGGAGCAATTTTAGAGTTTTTACTGTGTACCAGTATGCACTGCAAATAGAGCAAGAGAGTATACATACTTGTATGCTTGCACAGACTGACTATGAAGGATGTGAAAGCCCTCACATTTCTCAACTTGCTCCGCTGCTACTCCTCTTCAGTTACTGCTGTTACTCTCATCTCTGGACTAGAGGAATGAGTGGAGAAAACCTTTTCTGGTTCACTGTTGCCGGGGAGGTGAGGGGCAAAAGAGCCTATGGGAGACTAAACTTTCACAGCAGTTGAACCTAGAGCATGGCTTCCTCTACCCCTCTTCCACCTTACCTAGCGTGGTATTAGAATGAGTTGAATTTTTTTGTATGTATTTAATGAAAAACATATTTCTGGGAAATTGTCACAAACTAAAACTGAATTCTTGAAAAATCAGATCTGGATTCAGCTTTTGTAATAGTTCATTCTTCCAATCTCCTGCTGTCAACAGCTTCATAGCTCCACTGAAACATACTAGTTATGGGATATCATTGTCAGAGAGGGAGAGGCAATGTTTATGATAGTTTTGGACAGTCCTATGGAGGCCTATGAATACTAAATATTTTCATAGTATGGCTATTAGGAGAAACACACTGAATTATGCTCAACAGACAAAGTGCTGTAAATGTAAAAGAGTTGAACACCACTGTGATAGGTTCATACTCTTGCATTACTGAGAGAATTGCTGGATTCTGTACCTGAGACACATTCTGCAAGATGTGGGAAAACCATCTGCATTTCCTTTGCCTTTTCTCTTACGATAACCAAGGAATCCTTCCTTTATTGTGGCTGCTACTCCTAGCACAGATCATTTGGCATGTGTGGTACCAGAGCATCCCTGACCCAGCAGTGCTGCTCTTTGATCATATCAAGCCCTTAGGACAGAGGCTTGGAAACCCCGTACCTTCAGTCCCTTGAGCAGAGGGCCCATTAGGGCACCAGGGGCAGGGGGACTTGCCCCCAGTAGAATCAGGCTTAATGATTCCATTGGGACTCTGTTGCTCAGTTCATGCACCCCTGTGATCGCCTGTCATTTGACTGTGGTGTTACATCCCTAATGTAGCCCATACTCTGCTATCCAGCTGTTTCAAAAGGGACGTGTGACACTACAGACTGAGTTTCCTAAACATAGAAAATAAGTTTCCATAGCAACCTGATACATACGAATCCCTATTTCCTGCATGTCATTTTAGAACCTGCTTGTAGTTGCCATAACAGCACAAGGCAGTATAAACATTGTCCCTGAAGTTCAGCATAGATATTGCAAAGCCATAAACCCACAATGTTTCCATTACGTATGGCATCTGGGGAACACTGCAAGAGATAAATTCCTTCCAAAAAGTGACTGTGACAAAAATCTAGTTGCTCTAAAATTATATAAAGCTTGATATTTAAAAAGAAAATAAAACAAAGATGTGCAAAAGCAAGTGCTACAGTATTTACTTAAAGTATTAATAGAGTGAGGAGATACTTAGGAACAAATAAGGTATGTTTAAAGCAATTTCCAAAGAGATAGCCGTGTTAGTCTAGTCTAGCGCAAAAAAAAAACAAAAAAAAACAAAACAAAACCCAACAAGGAGTTGTCTGGCACTTAAAGACTAACACATTTATTTTTCGCATGAGCTTTCGTGGGAGTTTTACACCCCCTTGCATTTATTTTCATTCCATTCTGTAAGTTCACCCATCTTTGAAGCATCTGATGAAGTGGGATTTTCTCCCTCGAAAGCTCATGTTTAAAGCAGCAGTAATTTGCAATACCAGTAAAGCAGAGCTCCATATAATATCAAGGCAGGTGTAGTGACTCAGTGATTAAGGAATCTATTTGATTTGGAGACAGCAGATAAGTTCTCTTCCTATTGACTCCTTCAGCACATGTGGCCATCTCAGTGTCCATGGTCTGTGAAATGGGGCTACTGATCCTTTCTTTTTCAAGTGCTTCAATATCTTGAGATTAAAATTGCTATAGAAGTTCAAAGTATTTATCAATATTTTTTGAGAAATAATGGCAAGTAGTGACTGGTGGGGGCAAGAGCTGAAGAAGATAACAGAAATTCAGGAGAAAAGCAAAGTGTGAGAAAAGTGGCAGGGCGAATGGGTAACTAGAGGATGTAGTAAGTAGCATTGCTAAGGCTGTATAGGGAAGGCTGAAAATGAAGTATTAGTCTGAGTTTATTGAGGAAGGGAGGCTATCCTCAAAAGATTTTATTTTCAAATAAAACAGGGAGAAACAAGACTAAAATAATCCTTTAAGATACATAGTTTAGAAAGCTTGGGAGTTAAAATACCTACCTCGCTCTGCCGAGAACAGCTGAACTGTCTTGGTGCAACAGTGCTATTCTAAGCTTGCTGCCTTAGTAGGGTTCATGCGGGGACAGATGTTAGCAATACTGGCTATGTCTACACTACAAAAGCTAAGTCAACTTTAAGTTGCCTTAATAAAGTCTACTTAAAGTCGACGTTATTGAGTTGCCTTAGTGAGTCTACCCTTCTCTTAAGTTGACTTAACAAAGTTGGCTAACTCAACTTAAGAAAGCATCCTAATAAAAAAGGTATTTGCTTAAGTCGACTTTACTAAATTGACTTAAACAGGCACATGTTATTACAAAGGGCTTCTTAAGTCGACTTAGATGGCCGATTGCATTAAGTTGATTTAATAAAGTCAACTTAAGGAAGCCCTTAAGTCAACGTAATGAACTCCAAATATGACAAGGGCTTTGCTTAAGTCAACTTAAGCCCATAGTGTAGACATACCCACTGTGTGCCCAACTTACAGAAGATGACTGCACTTAAAGAAAAGCTCTGCTTTAATGTTAAGAGAGTCATGAGGAACTGCACACAAAGTTACCCATGGTAGATGTAAGCTGGGTCTCAATGAGATCTCCTTTGCTGAGTTAGCTGGAGCTGGGGGAAAGGCTTCAGGACCAAACTGTATTTGCATGAGCATACCTGTCCTGCCTAGGTGCTTATGCAAATATATGGGATGGCTTTGCCCAAATGATTCCTTTGGCTGGTGCTGAGTTACAAATCACCATACTGTTAATTGCAGTACTGTCCTCCTTTACTGAATGAGTAGAGCAGCAAAACCGTGCATAGTCCATGGTGATCGAGGGATCACTCTCATTTAAACTGAATGTGGTAACCAGGGGGCTTGGATGCAGATACCTGTGAAAGGCAGATGTGGCCCAGCCTTGGCTCTAAGTTTAACTGTGTAAGGTCTGAGGCCTTGTTCTTGGGCCAAGCAGTAGCAGCCATTTGAGAGACAGCAGCCACAGGCTAAGTATCATGTAGGCACATCTTCACATTCCTGAAACTACTTCAAAACACTGTAATATCAGACTGTTAAGAAGATGACACATTCCTACTAGTACCCATCACCACCAAATAAACACATTTTTAAATGCTTAAAGAAAACTTTGCTTGACAGTATTCTTTCTGAAAAGTCGTGGCTTATCAAGTTGTAGTTGTAAAATCTATTCTTGTTTAGTCCTTTATGGTACCCAATTCTTTGTTATTTATCTAAACAATTTCTGTCTGGTTCTTTAACTGTTTCTGTCTGTTACCTACCTAAGTGTGCATTATTTAAATCAGTTAAGGTGGTGGAATCTGATTAGTTAAAGGACTGTTTTGTAATGAACTGGGATTAGTGTTTTGTAAAACTTTAGTCTAAAATGATTGGCTAAGGTACAGCTAAGCAGGGCCCAAGTTTTAACTATATAAACTGTAAAGCATAAAGTATATCCTTTTTCCTTATGTCTCAGTTTATGATGATCTCATTGCCATGGTCTTATGAACTTTATTGATTTAGGTGTGTTGTACAGTATCACTTCTTCTCTCATAGTATTTACCAGCATAACTTTGTTAGTAGCCAAGAAGTATTTTGGGTGGTCCAAGAGTGGGGAACAAACTCCCTATATTCATATAGTCAAAATGGCGGAGGGCTTAAAAATTAGATAGTAACAGACCAAAAACCCAACGATGATTGGACCTAGTGATACTCTGAACAAAATGAGCTTTCAACCATACTTATAGCTCTTTCTATCACTTCATACTGACTCCAAAGTCATAATAGGCTGTAGAATGACAGAGTAGCATTCTCTTGAGTCTTATTGTATAGAACAGAGGTTGTCAATCCCTGGCATGCATGCCAGTGCTGGCATGTGCCCTTATTCCCAGTGGCATAAAGTGTCAGAGCTGTTCCCCCCTCTGACTCTGCTCCCCCAGCAGACCTGGGGCCATAAGAGCTACCTCCACCTACTGGGGAGCAAGGCCAGCAGAGAATCAGAGCGGCACATGGGGGTGGAGCGAGCAGGGAAAAGGAGCTGCCACACATGCAACTCCTGTCTCCTGCTGGCTCTGTCTCGTGGGGAGAAGGGCCAGCAGGGGACAGGAGCTGTGTATGGGGTTAGGGCCAGTAGGGAAGAGGAGCTGCCATGCATGTGACTCCTTTTCTCTGCTGGCCCTACCCCCAGCACTTGCTGAGGGGGTCAGATATGGGGCTGACATGGGGATCAGCAAAGGTTGCCAACCCCTGATGCAGAATGTGTGCATATTAAAAACTACTGCATATGCAGGCCCACCAATGGAGACAGAGGGAGGCAAGGGGAGCAATTGCCCAGGGCCCAGCAATTTAAAAGAGCCTGAGTAGATTGGAGGATGAATACAAATCCTCCTCTCTTCCACACCCCTTTTCTTCTATGGCTCTGCTGCACATGTGCTCCGCACTGCCCCTGAGCTCAGCTCATTTGTTACATCCATGCACGTTCCTGGGGGGCAATAGAGGTGGTATCTGCTACTCAGCTTCCCAGGTTCATCAGTTATCTCCTGGGGAGTCCAAGGAAATTGGGAAGATGACTAGCAGATACTGCCTCCACAGCTGCCCAGGAGCCTGCATGGCACAAAGGCTATGTCTACCCTTCAGGGCTTTATTAAGCTGGTTTAATAAAGTCTACTTTAAGCTGGCTTAAAGTAGACCTCATTAAGTCATCTTAGAGCTTAGAGCTCCCCACATCCACACTGGCAGCTGCTAGGTCACCCTAGAAGTGATGCATTGTGGGTACCTGGTCCACAGTGCACCACAGCAGAGCTGCCCCTCTCTCCTGGCCACTCCTTTACTACAGGAAGTGAGTGACCACACCACTCTCCATACTGTGTGTGGCAACAGGGAGCCCAGGGAGGTCAGGGAGCCTGATGTAGCCCAGTGATGTGCCAGCGCAGCACTCCACATCCTCCATGCATTGCCCAGACTCCTCTGGCTCTGGACCAGGTGCCGCAGGGCAACTGCCGGCCAGGGGTGTTACTGGAGGGGCGGAACCCGGGACCCACCCCCCCTTACACATGGCCCCGATCCTGCTTTGGGTCCCGATCTGGTTGCTTCTGTGGCCGCTTGCTGGCAGCAGCAGGGGCCTGATCTGGCTTCAAGCCTCTTCCAAGTGACTGCTACTCGGAGACGGCTTCGGCTGCTTGTGAAAAGTGGCAGAGACTGTCTCCGGCTCCAAGCCTCTTACAAGAGGCTCGAAGCCGGATCAGGCACCTGCAGCTGACGGCAGGTGTCAGGAGCCATCTCTGAGCCTCCACCACTTGGAAGTGGCCCGTAGCTGGATCAGGCCCTTCCAGCTGTGCTGCAGGACAGAGATCTGGGGCCTGTACCCTACTGACCCCAGCGCAGGGATGCCCCTGCTGCCAGCACATCACTTGTTAAGATTCAAACACTGGGAAACAGTCCTTTCATTTCCTTTCCTTTCCTTTCCTTTCCTGTCCTTTCTATTTGCTGTTTCCCAGTTTTTTTAATCTTAACTGCTTTGATTTGCTGTTACAGTGTGACCTGACTCTACATTATACACTCCCCTGCATTTATTTTTATCCCATTCTGCAAGTTCCCCCATCTTCAAACCTTCTGATGAAGTGGGATTTTCTCCTATGAAAGCTCATGCAATAAATAAATTTGTTAGTATTAAAAAGTGCCCCAGGACCCCTTGTTTGTTCTACAGAAATATCAGGGAGATCAGGCCAAGAAGGAGAAAGAGAGTATTTTCCCCAGGAGTTGAACTTAGAGGGTGTGTAGGGGGAAATGTAAGCGGGTGTTCGGGCGCTCACTAAATTGGTATATCACTGTTAGTAGCTGACAACTGGGGGAGGGGTTGGGAAATTCAAGCAGGGTCAGGCTGAGAAGGGGAGAGACACGCAGGGTTGGGCTGAAGATGGGCAAGGGGAGAGACACAGGGGGTCAGGATGAGAAGGGGGAAGAGGAGAGATGTGGAGTCGGGCTGAGAAGGGGAAAGACGCCAGATCAGGTTGGGGGAGAGGGAGGGATACGGAGTCAGGCTGAGAAGGGGAGAGATGCGGGGTTGGGCTGAGAAGAGGAGGAGGCTAGCACCTCCGCTTAACATGCGGAAGGTCCTGGGTTCAATTCCCAGGGGGTTGGACTCGATGATCTCACGAGGTCCCTTCCAGCCCTATGATATGATATGATATGATATGATAAAGGTGCCAGATCAGGTCGGGGGAAGGCAGCATGGGCTGTAGTGTTAGGATGCAGGGCTGCATAGCTGAGGCAAAGACATGGGGAGTTTTGATGTGTTGCACACAGCTGGAAATGCTCCCAACTGTGTTGTGCCTTCTCTCCAGCCCCCATGATTCTGATAGCTAGGAGGCCAATTAAGTCGACTTCAGCCAGTTCCTGGGCTACATTGGCTTAAGTCGACTTAGTAAAGTTGACTTTACAAGTGAGAATTAAGTCGACTTAAGCAACACTAAAGTTGACTTAATAGTTTCTCAATGTGGCCTGGGCTTTAAGTTGACTTAAGGGGCTTTAAGTCAACTTAAACCTGTAGTGTAGACACACTCATAATAAGTAAGTACGAACTTGCTATAGAAGCTCACTCAAACCCGACCCATTCTTTTCTGCGGGAGTTAGGGAGTATTAACTGTTCTGGCCTGGGTTCTGGAATTACTGTCAGTGGGCTTGCACACATACTAGGTGTTAATCCTGATCACTTAAAGCAGTAGACAGTGCTCAGAAACTCTGATTTTCTATTGACTTAGAATCAGACTTTTCTTAAAATTCAAAAATGTGTTCACTACTGTATGACAAATGTTAAGAGCAATGCCTTGCCATAGGAACTATTGATTTTCAACATCCGATATTGAGGTAAGAAATAGCAGGAGACCCAGAGAAGGCAGCTGATTTAGATTTCCTTTTATTTGGTTGCTCACATTCTATGTGAAGTTGAGGTCATGTAATGTGGATTACTGCTCATGGACTGTCCGGAAGATGTGAATCTTTGAGAGATGAGACTGGCATTGGAATCTCTGCTGTCCTGAATAAATTGAAGTCCTTTCCTCTTTTAAATATGATCCTATACATCTTAGACTGATTATTGTATATACTCTTAAATCTGATAAAAGATCATGGTTCTTGATTTCAGTTCTTGATGCCATTATTTTCTCTTTCTGATGCTTGCAAACACAGGGAAGTACTTTGAGGCTTTCTGGGCTTTGACCAGTTTTAAAGGTCACTTGTGCACAGGGTAACCTCTCGGTGAATCATAAAAACACCGTCACTGTTTTTTCCTTTTTTTGGTTGTTTTATGGTTTCTAAAGTATTGCTGATACTGAGCCACATCTCTCAACTCCCTTAGCTAAAATAATTGTGTTTTTTTGTCATATATTCTGCTATATTGCTGATTTGATTCTGGATGCCTCAGTTCAGCAATATCTCTTACCCAAACCCTCTAGCCTTTTCAGTGCAATGCAGGCTGGCAGAAAGTTATTTAACAGGAATAGGATGGCACATGATGTAGACTTGAATAGGCAAGTTAGAAATTTTTAAAAAGAAAATATGCCTGTGCACCTGCATAGCAATATATTCATGACAGTGAATGGGGTCACACAACTGGCAGGTAAGGGAAAGGTGGAGGAAAAAAAAGTGGTCCTTGTTCAACATTGCAGCCATTAACAATGAAAAAATTGGATACCCACCTAGGCAACAAAAGTCATCTTGGTACCTGGGAGGAAAAAGATATTGGGGTTAATGGGAGTCATGAGCTCAAGTTGCTCAGGACATCTGTAAATCAGGTGACTACAATGATAGGACTGTACCTAAGAACAATGGCCAACAAGAGTCAAGGTAATTGAAAGGACATGATTATGTAACTCTAAGACTAGGAGTTAAAGAAAGCTGGAAAGCCCTGGATCGGCATTCTGGGGCCCACTATTTTTAGGGGCACAGTGTTCTGGGGCCCCCTAAAAATAGAGGAACACTGCTGGAATGCTGGAATTCTTTTTAAAAATTTCAGTGCATTCCCTCCAGAGCCAGCTTAAGGGGCTGTGGGCTGGAGTAAGCCTGGCAACCTCTCTTCCCCCTTTCCCAGCACCTGCGCCAGCCCCACCCGTTCCTACTGGGCCGAGGCGGCATGCACAGCCCGGACCCAGTCTTGGGTCTGTGCCTCCTCTCACTGGCCAGCCAGCACCACAGCCTCCCTCCCGCCCAGTCCAGCTCCTTAGCCATATCGGTGATGTGGGTAAGGGGCTGGGGAGTGAATTGGAGACAGTTGGGTAGCCATGGGGAAAGCATGGGGGAGTGGGAAGAAGGGGTCGGGATGGTAGGCTGTAATGGTGAGGAGGGAGCTGGGGGGCTGAAGAGGGTGTTGTGGAGGAATGAGGACAAGGATACTGAAGGAGATTGGGGGGCTGAAGGGAGTGAAGTGAAGATGGGTAGCTGGGTGGTGGGGGGTTAGGAGGGCTGGAGTGGGGACATGGGGGCTGGAAGCTTAGGGAATGGGGATTGGGGCTGAGGCGGACATGAGGAAAGTGATTTGGGGGTAGGTGTTTCAGTGACAGTAGCTGGAGTGAGGGGCAGGCATTTGGGGGGCAGTAGCTGGGGTGGGGTGGGTGAAGGGGGCCCAGATGTGTGAAGGGGGTCCTGGGGGGACACAGACATCCATGAAGAGGAGTTGGACATGTGTGAAGGGGGCTCAGAAATTTAGGAGGGTTCTGGGGCCCATAAAATTATACCTTAATCCCTATCTAAGGATAAAGATGATAAACGTGACCACTGCTTTGCTCCCATCACCTTGTAAGGACAATTAAAAGAGAATGAAGTAGAAAAACAGTTTTTGGGTTTGTTTGGGTTGGTTTTTTTTTTGGTCCAGCAATTAACATTAGGAAGTGGTGCCCCAAAGGATCTGAAGGGGAAGCAGGAAGAAAGAATCTTCAATTTTTGAGTTGTCTTGGGGAGACAAAGAACCCTTAAAGCTAAAATCCAGCCCCTGCCACCTCTGCAGCTGTTGTAGCTCACCAGGCAGTAATAACATTGCAGATGTGCTGCATGAAAGGATCATGAAAGGGAGGGGAGAGGGAAGAATGCATTCCTCCATGTTCTGTGGCTCAAGCAATGAGAAGTAGTAGGAGTGACTGGAACAAAGTTTTTGTATATCATCATGTATAAGCCGAGAATTTTGTGCCTGAAAATTGTCTTCAAAACAGGCACTCAGCTTATACTCAGGAGAATATGGTAGGCAGCCCCAGGCACCCCTTTCCCTGACCATGTGGCAGGCCAGAGCCCCAGTGTTGCCGGGTGGCCATCTTGGGCAGTCGGCTGGGGCTGGAGGAAAGAAGGGACCCCGGCGTCTGAGCAGCCAAGGGGGGTCCTGTGGGGGTCGGCCTGGACATTGAGGGGGGATTCAGGGAGGTCAGGGAAGGGGCGGCAGGGACCAGGGGTTGGGGAAGGGTTCTGGGAGTTGAGGAAAGTGATGGGATGGCCAGGAGGGGTGGGGGGTGGGGTTCAGGGAGGCCAGTGAAGGGGCGGCAGGGCTAGGGCACTGGGGGGGTCGGGGAGTCTGGGGAGCAGCAGGAGGACCGAGGGTTTTTGGCGAGCCCAGGGAAGCAGCAACAGGGACTGGGGATTTGGGGGGGGTGCCTGGCAGGCTGGGAAGAGCGGCAGCAGGGGTTGAGGGCGTGAGAGGGAAAGGGGCGGAAAGGGTGTTGGGGAACAGGGAAGCAACAGCACAGAACTGAGAAGGGAGCAGGGGGGTGGCAGTGATGGGGCAGCAGTGGGGAAGGGGCAGAGCAGGGGGCAGCAGGAGGAGAAGGGAGAAGAAATGAGGAAGGGGCAGAGCAGGGGGCAGCATGAGGATCGGGGGGCAGCAGTGGGGAAGGGGCAGAGAAGGGGGGCAGCAGTTAGGAAGGGGCAGAGCAGGGGACAGCAGGAGGTAGCAATGAAGAGGGGGCAATAGGAGGAGCAGAGAGCAGCGGTGAGAGGGCAGAGCAGGGGGCAGCGGGAGGAGCAGGGGGCAGCAGTGAGAAAAGGGGGAAGTAGGGGCCAGCAGGAGGAGCGGGGGCAACAGTAAGAAACAGAAGTGAGCAGGGGGGTAGCATTGAGGAAAGGGCAGAGCAGGTGGGAGCAGGGGGCAACAGTGAGGAAAGGGCAGAGCAGGGGGCAACAGCAGGAAACTGAGAAGTGAGGAAAGGGCAGAATAGGAGGGCAGGAGTGAAGAATGGATGGGGGGGGGCAAAGGAAAAGCAGCAGTAGAGATTTTGGGGTAGGGAAGCTGTCAGAAGCTCCAGAGGAAGCCAGCAGCGGTGGGTGGGGGGTTAGGGGCCAAGGCCAAAAGGGGACCTTGGCTTATACCCAGCTCACCAATTTTAGCTTCTTTTTTTGGGCTCAGAATTAGGAGGTCGGCTTATGCCCAGATAGATCGGCTTATACCAGAGTATATACGGCAGATTGGTTAAGGAGCAGGGAATGAGGGCACTCCTTGTGCATTTTCTGTCCTGTTGTGTGTTTGGAGATGGTGGCAAGAGAGAGGTTGGAAAGGCCCTCTGAGCCTTCTTCGGCTGTTGGCCTGGAGTAAGCTCTGCAAAGTGACTCCATAACTGTTTCACGACCTGATCTGTGTTTCTCGCTTACCTCAATATATCTGCCCGACACCTAGCCCAGATACTTGGGTGGGCTGCTTGTAAGACTATTGTGACCTAAGGGAAAACCCAGTGACATAATACATATTGCTGTGTGGCTCCTAAAAGGAGGAAAGAAATATTCTTTCATAAGAACAAACCTATGTCATAAGTCCTTTATCTGGCTAGGGACTGACTGGATAGTTTAGCTTCTAAGTTTTAAATCAGCTGATTTTGAAAAAAAAAAAAGTGCTATTGAAAAGCATAAATGATGGCATCCCCAAAGCAAGTTTTTAGTCAATGGCAGAAGAAAAACCCAGATACTTAAAGACTAAAAGGTTCTGAAAGCTGATGCTTTGCTGAAGTGAAGTACGGTGCTTACAGACTGTAGCTGGTCCATAAGATTTTACCTTATTCTGAGACTGTCTACCTGTTTGGCTTTTTTCTACAGCATAATCAGTTGTAGAGAATGTGAAAGAAAAGTTGGATATGAGGGAACTCAATGAAGAATACATATGTGGGGGTAAATGTTTCCTTCATTTACATTTTTTCCCCACTCCTGCGATTTTAGAACATAAAAATTCGGAAGTGTTCCTTGTGGTACATGTGATGTTTAGAAATAGTTAACTGAATCTTGTAAATAGCTGGTTGAGTGTCCTGCCCTGAGATTACAGGATTTTCCCCCACAACAATGACAATGTGATTATGTGAGTGCTTTTGTTGAGTTTGTTTGTTGGTTTGGTTTGGTTTGGTTTCATTTCATTTTGGTCACTCATCCTGATGTGTAAACTGCATGAGTACAGATGTCCAGTGGTTGTGGACTTCCCATAACTTTCCACCTGTCTATGTCATTTAAATCAACTTAATTGATCAGTTGCCAGCTTTTCTTGCAGATTTGAAAACATTTTTCAAACTTATGTGTTTACAGTTAGGATTTTGAACCCATGTTACGCACTGAGAGAAGTGATCTGATTTGTCAGAGGTGTCAAGGAAGCCCAGCTTCTGCTGAAGCTTTGAAAATCAGACTAAATTTTTATTTAGGAGTCTAACTTTAGGCTCCCAGGTTTCAAAATTTTGGCTTTTACTAGTATTACTTGAGTTGGTCTATATTGCATGAGTCAATTGGAGATATGCAACCTACATTCTGTAGAATGCTTATCTCCCATCGACTGACTTACTCCTCCTGCACTATGGTGTCTTCACCGGACTGCACTGCTGGGAAATGGCGTTACTCTTTTCTGGGGGTAGAGTTATTGTGTCAAATGGAGAGCACTTGAATGAGCAGGTCTCCACTAGCTGCTCAATCAATCTTGCCGTGTGGATCCATGAAGATTGATGCAGGGATTTCAGTGGTAGACAAGCCTTTAGACACAGCATTAAAAATTTCTTTACCAGACTTCACTTAAAAATATATATACACACAATATTTAATATCATTAAGTATCAGAAGACAAAACCAAAACAGTATAAGTGTTCCAAGGAGACATACTCTGTTTATTTCTAAAACAGAACTCCACAGAGAACTTCAGAAATAAAAACACTAAGGGAAGGAGACAATGCAAGAGAACACTTATGGCTCTGTTTGTGAGGGAAAATATCAGAAAATCAAAAAGCAGAAACAGAAAGGATGGCTGAAAAAAGATCTTGTTAGGTAATATCTACTTGTCTGAAGGGCAAGAAAATAAATGTAATTATGCAAAGTAAAAATGGATAATTGTTGAGTAGACTCTCCAAACAAATAAATACAAGATAAGGCAGAAAAATGAAGAAAAATACAACTGATGACTTTGAAGATCAGCTCAGGTATAGATAGTTTATAACCAGATAACTGTGGTGCATCAAAGGAGATAATTTATCCAATAGGATTGGAAGAACATTTGTGTTGAAGATAATGACCCTAAAAAGATAAACAACTTCAAAAAAAAAAAACCACAAAAAAAATTTCCTGAATGAGCACTATTGAATATTTCCCAAGACAATGCATTTTAGTCCTAATTAATGAAGAGAAAATGTTGAAATATTCACATTTAGGACAGTAAATAGTTTGCTGGGGAGGGGAGTTGTCATGAATCTTGAAATTAATAAGAACCAATGAGTTTAGAATATTCCTGATCTTACAAAGACTTCTTTCTTATCCTCTGTACTGAGAGATCTGCAGTAGCTGTTTCTCAGCCACAAACATTCATACAAAGTATTTTTTTAAAATAATTATAGCTACAGGTCAGTCTTGCTGTAGTGATCATGTCAAAATATGCAGGGAGCTTTAAATCAAACAAATAATATAGAACACACCAGTAAAATTTACCAACTGCCAGAAACAGAGTGTAGAGGATGTGTACAGAGCATATCACATATCCAACATAAATAATCATGAATCAACTTTCATTTATTTTTGTATGCACAGCCACTCACTCCCTCCAGTTAGTTAATATATTTTATCATGCACTTTTGGATTGGTTTCATAATTTTTGTAATCACTTCCTGTATAGATCATGAACTGTTTACAAGGTGCAGTGTATGCTAGAAAACAAAGCTGCAGCTGCAAGCTTTTCACACATTAGTCTTTTTTCAAAATTTCTTTATCTACTAACTACATGTTATTTACAAGGCCACTTGTGAGCTTATGCTTTGTCCATTGTCTTCTGTTTCCTTACGTCTGTTTTCTTCTTTGTTACGCCAGGCCTACATGCTTATGCTTAATATGCATTCTTAATCATGGCTTGATTACATCTTGTCCTTACAATACAGATAGAAGGAAGAGGGATGCAGTGGTGTATATTCCAGAATATTTAAAGACCATTGTTAATCAGTTCAAATTTTTCAAACTTAAGCACCCAATATTAGACATCAAAATCTATATTTAGAAACTCAAGTCAACATATAAACATCTGAAATAAGCATTTGGGTGCCTACAGTTAAACATTCAGTCTGAAAAATTAAGCCTTACAGAAAGGCAGTGTGCTTCATCTAAATCTTATCTACTCATGGGGGAACATTGTTCTACTGAAATCAAACAATATTCCACTTATCTATACAGTTATCTGTTACTGGCCATTAGCTCCTTTTCTAGGAAGCATGGTAGAAAATATCATGCTTTTCAAGTCCCTAATCTTCTTCATACTTCCCTGCATTGCCTTGTCACTCAGCTGTGTGTTATACCCTAATTAATTCCACAGAATACTTTATCAAGCTAGTAGCAAAGCAGAATTAAAAAAAATAAAGTATGAGTTCAGAATACAATATTGATAACTAGACTAAACACAAAGATCCAACCACATCCCTGCTTTATTTCTATGGAAGTTGGTTGATTAGGGAGTTGCACCAGGATGAACTGACCTTAAATAGTTTGTGATAATCACTTTTTACAGAATCTTCCTTAATGAGAGCAAACAATGTAAATTCCATTTACAGCTCAGAAGAAAGTAAGCTAAAATAGTAGGAAGCATTAAATGCATAGATTGGTAGCATGTAAAAATATTTCAGTAGTCTACCTGCTTTTTGTAGTACTATTTAAGGCTGGGGATTAAAGCAATCTAGTGCCCTAAAAACGCCCATCTACCTCCCAGGCAGCACCTGTGACGTGGCCCAGACCTTGCTTGAGAAATTAGTGGTAAGGAATGCTGCAAGGCTCCTCGCACAACTACTCTTCTTTGGGGGAGGTCTGGCCCTTCCACAGATCACTGCTTGTCAACTTAAAGAGGACTTGGGATGACACAGCTTCTTCTCAGCTGGGCAGAGGATTTGGAAGTGGTGGTGGATCTGGAAGTGGAGGGAGATAATTCTGTGACACCACCCGTAAGAGAGATACTGAGCTGGCTGCAGTAAGGCTCCCCTCCACCATTTCATCCTTCTCCATCTGAGAAAAGACTTCTTAGTTGCCGCAGTGTTGACAGTCATGTCCTGCCCCAGAGAAGTGGATTTCAAAGCTAATTCATTGAGAGTGAGCATCTGTTCATCCCTCCCAGATCTATTGTTTTAGGCTGCTTGCAGAACCAGGCAAACATAGAATCATAGGGTTAGAAGGGACCTCATGAGGTCATCTAGTCCAACCCCCTGCCAAAAAAATCAGGACCACTCTCAGTAATTTATCCCAGCCAGGGTTTTGTCTAACCAAGCCTTAAATATCTCCAAAGATGGAAATTCCACCACTTCCCTAGGTAGCCCATTCCAATACTTCACCACCCTCCTAGTAAGAAAATTTTTCCTAATATCCAACCTCAGCCTCTCTAGCTGCAAATTGAAACCATTGCTCCTTGTTCTGTCCTCTGTTACTACTGAGAACAGCTGAGCTCTGTCCTCCTTGGAGCATAACCTTCAAGTGGCTGAAGGTTGCTATCAAATCCCCCCTCACTCTTCTCTTCTGCAGGCTAAATAAGCCTAGTTCCTTCAGTCTCTCTTCATAGGTCTTGTGCTCTAGCCCCTTGATCATTTTTGTTGCCTTCTGCTGGACACTTTCTAATTTGTCCATGTCCTTTTAAGAGTGGGGACCCCGAAACTAGACATGGTATTCCAGATGTGGCCTCACCAGTGATGAATAGAGGGGAACAATCACATCCCTCGATCTGCTGGCAACACTTCTACTGATGCATCACTACATTGGTTATGATTTAGTTAAGTTTTCAAGATTTTTTGCAATTGTGAGGACTAGAATTTCTTTTTAAATGAAGCCTGGGATTGACTTCAGGAGCAGGTACCCTAGGTACATGCCTAAAGTACTTATGTCTTTATCCATTCCTGATAGTCTATATAGTATCCTTAACATAGTTCCTTTCCAGGTATGTATACCTTTTAGTCCAAATATTTAATAAAAATCTTGTCTGGCAATTCTTGTACTGGTTCCATCCAAGTACATAATAGCCTACTTATTCTTTAATGGTTTCCTTCTCCGTGTAATAAAGGGACATTAAAGAATAAGTTACATCCCATTAAACATTCAGCAGAACTACTACTTATTATTTGTAATCCCAGAGAGAAGGCATGAAGTAGCACAACCTGTGAAACTCAGTTTCCTAGCAGGCTTTATCTCTCAAAATGCTTCAGTATGTCTTATTGACACCTATTTGGTAATAGCAGTAGTGAGGCAGAAAAGAATTGATTTTTGTGCGAGAATTACATGCTACAAGGACTCCTGTCTTCCTCTTATCTGAGTGGCTCTTGACATAGCCTGAGAGTGGGTACAGTATGTTAATACAATTTTAAGAGAAGTACTGGGAAGAATTTTACTTCAGCAAATCTCTTCTCTAGGAGCTAACTCACCAAGGCATCTAATTCACCTATATAGCCTTTGTCAATGTCTTGTTTTTGTCTACACATAGCATGCACTTCAAAATATATTGCAGCCTTTCTCAGTTGACTAAAATCTACAAATCCATCCTGAATTAAAATTAAAAAAATAAGCATGTTTGTGTTAACTTTGAAACTTTTAATTACTTTTTTCATTCTGGGTTTGCAGAACTGGAAGACCACTATTAGAAGATTAACATAAACTAGCATGACTTGATTTTGCACATCATCCAAACTCAAAACAAAGTGCTCGGTGGGAATAGTGGTTTTATTCAACACAGTTCATACTGTTTTAAATGGTTTCATTTTTGCAGATGTATACATATGTGATCAGAAGCACATATAGTGAGACCTTTAATATTTTAGGAAATAGAACCAATCATTGCTGCTGTTGTGAAATCAGAAATATTGCTGCTAATAAGATGAAAATCTATGAAATGTAGCATACATGGTTCAGTGCCAGTGTTGTGTCAAAAGGTCTGATTAGGGTGTTTGGATTCACACTCTGTACTTTTTCGTCTTGTTTATGTTTTATGGTTGGTGTCACAATCTGGCCTAATGGTTGGCACAGAAGCAGACAAGTCTAGTAGTTAGAGTTGGAGTCAGAGGCCTCCATTAAATCTTTTTAACATCTTTAAATGTCACAGATGGAGTGTCATAGACTCATCGATTATAGGGTCAGAAGGCACCATTGTGATCATTTAGTTTGAACTTCTGCACAAGGCAGGTTACAGAACCTCACCCACTCACGCCTGTAATAGATCCCTAACCAAAGACTGAGTTATTGAAGTCCTTAAATAATGATTTAAAGACTTCAAGAGTCAGAGGCAAGGGTCAGGAAGCAGGAGCGAGGCGCGAGGCAGGGCTTATGAGAGTAGCCAGGGTGAGAGCCAGGCATGCACAGGAAAGATCACAGCTGTAGGCATGCATTTTGGGCATCCAGAGATCCTGTGTTGCTGTTGGACTTAAAATCAGGCTTCCTGACTTTCTCAGCCAGTTGGGCAGAGAGGTTGACCAGGCATGGTATAGTCATGCTCACCAGCCACATGGACACTGGGCAAGCACAACTGCAAGTCAAGTTCTCTTTCCTTACAGTTGGCTGAGCAAATGTAAAAAGCTGGCAAAATGAAGGCTTTAAAGGAATTAACTGCAGAGAAGAAAGGATAATTACTAGATTTCATTTTTTAAAAAGGAGCTTTTACCTGTTCCTAGTTACTGCTTTGGCCCTGCAGAATGAGCACAAAGAGGGAGAAACAAGGGAAATATTTAGAGTATCCAAAATTGTAAAGATGAATTTTCTGACAAAGAGGATCTGTGTGTAAATTTAAAAAAAGAAGAAGAAGAAGAAGAAAAGTGGAGGAACAGATGAACTTCCCAGCAGCCCCTCCAAACTCTACCACCCTTTTATCAAGTGATGCAGGGGGCACAACTGGTAGGCCCTCAATCATACTAATTAGATAACATTTTTAAGTCCTTTTACTGCAGTGTTTCTCTACTGTCTCCACTCTTGTACCTCCCTTTACATACCAGACTCCAAACTGGCCTTTCCATTTAGTAGACTAGGAAAGGCCATGTGATCACCATCCTCCAGGTGAAAATCCATGTCATTCTGCCTCTGGGGAGAAACATTCAGAGCAAGCCTTGTTTCTGAGTTCAAACAAGGAGTTCAGAACTCTGCCATATGAAAACTAGTAAACTGGGGTAGAAAGGCAGCTGTTGATTCTGAGCGCCCTTTTCTTCATATAAAATAACAAAGAGGCATTCATAGTCTTTCAAATCAAGGTCTTGCTTTTCTGAAAATTCACAGCATTTACATGTCTGTTCCTTGAGAAATACGCATGCCTTTTCTCCACAATGCTAGTCTCAGTCATGCCCCAATCTCTTAGGGCAGTGGTTTTCAAACTTTTTTCTGGAGACCCAGTTGAAAAGAAACTTATGCCTGTGAGCCAACAATTACATCTTTGCGCATGCATTCCAGTCTCTTGGCAGTGGCGGTAGGGTGTGCCGCAGCCCAGTGTCTGAGGGTCTGCAACCCAGTACTGTGTCCCAACCTTAAGTTTGAAAACCACTGTCCTCGGGTGTATTAAATCTGAGCAATTAAAGTCCCAGTGTAAAAAGCCTGTTAAGGTCTGTTGGATGCAGGCAGGTACTCCCCTTTCCACTCCTCAGTAGGATGTCTCCCAAGGTGAAAAGGTGCCTGAAAATCAAAATCTCTTCTTTTTTCAAGCAAATATGATTGTAAATGTTCCAGTCTATCCACTCTTTCTTACTTTGTCCTATTTCCACCCACCAAGAAGAAGAGAGAGGGGGAAGGCTCCAAGCAGATTTGCCTGAGAAGCAGATATTCTTGCTCCATCATGGAGACAGACAGCTTTGTTACTTGTGAAGTACTTTAGGCTCATTAAACTGGAGGATAGGTGCAACAGATGCAACTACTATGTAAGAGTGCAAAACCTACTGCCCAAACTTAATGCATCTCAGAAAGGTTGGTAGAGCAGAGGTTGGGGGCATGGAAACATCTAGGCTGAGGCTACAATGCCTTTAGATGCAGGGCTGCTAAGTAGAAATGGAGAATGAAAATAATTAGCTGGTGGATGTTGACCAGATTCTGCTTTGCTTTCATGCAGCTAATTTTGGTTGTGATAAATAATGGAAATTATTCTCTTTTAGCTTCATGTGTTCAAATTTTAAAATGGCTTAGATCTGGAGAGAGAGACAATGGCTATGTCCATACACAGGGCGTTGTTTCGAAATAAGTTATTTTGAAACAGGTCATTTTGAAATAAAGCCCTTATTTCAAAACAACTTAATTCGAAATAGCGAAAAAACAAATCGAAATAAGGGAAAAGCGGGAATTGAAATAGCATGTCCAAACAGAGGACTTGCTATTTCACTTTAGGGGAAGGGCACCATGGGAGGTGTGGCAACATGACCGCCTCCTTGGGCCATGTCGGCAGCCGTGTTGCCAGCCAATCCTATAAAAACTGGCCCTGACCTCACTTCCCTGTCCATTCTGGCTAGCAGGACTCTGCAAGCGACAGACATGGACACTGCCCGGCTGCCCAGCCAGCACCGTGCAACCGCCTGCAGAGTGTCCTGCTGATGTGGGATGCTCTGCTTGCAAACCCAGATGGTGCCCAGCCTGTGCCCGAGGCTGTCAGCCAGCTGGGCTGCAGAGCAGAGCTACTTCCCCTGCCCCCTTCTGTGCCTCGCCAGGTCTGGGCCCGGGAGACCAGCCCAGACTGGTGGGAGTAGGTAGTGCTGCGAACCTGGGGGGATGACCAGTGGCCGAGGAACTTCCTCATGAGCAGGGCCAGCTTCAATCTCCTGGTCGCAGAACTCGCCCTGCTGCTACGCTGAAAGGACACCACGATGAGGCCTGCCATCCCTGTCGACAAAAGAGTGGCCATCGCCCTGTGGAAGATGGCCACTCAGAGTCGCACAGGTCTGTGGCGCACCTGTTTGGCATCAGGAGGTCCACCACTGGCAACATTCTGTTGGAGGTCACCAGGGCCATCAACTGGATCCTGCTGTGATGCCTGGTCACCCAAGGGGAGCTGCAGAACACCATTTCTGGCTTGGGCACACTGGGCTTTCCCAATTGTGCGGGGATCCTGGACGTGACGCACATTCCCGTGCGAGCCCCG
The DNA here is from genome assembly GCA_007922195.1 of Podocnemis expansa. Lineage (NCBI taxonomy): Eukaryota > Metazoa > Chordata > Testudines > Podocnemididae > Podocnemis > Podocnemis expansa. The sequence goes on from ML681979.1 coordinate 25,823,416, forward strand.
GAGCACAGAGCCGCGGAGTACAGAAACCGCAAGGGGTACCATTCTATCATCTTGCAGGCCCTTGTGGACCACCGGGGCCTTTTCCAAAACTGTTATGTGGGATGACCAGGGAGTGCCCCTGATGCCAGGGTCCTTCGTAACTCTGCCCTGTACCGGGACATGGAGGCGGGTACCTTCTTCCCCACTCATAACATCAGTGTTGGGTGTGTAGAGGTGCCCGTCCTCATTGTGGCAGACACAGCCTATCCCCTGCGCCCATGGCTCATGTGGCCATACACAGGGCCCCTTGATCCCTGATGGCAGATTTTCAACCGCCAGCTGAGCCGCTGCCGCCGCCTCAGGGCACGCTGGAGGTGCCTCCTTACACGCCTCCACCTTGCAGAGAGGACAATGTCCCAGGTCATCAGTGCGTGCATGGCCCTGCACAACTTCTGTGAGCAGCGGGGTGAGCCCATTGCAGCTGCCTGGGAAGCTGAGGCACAACTCCTTGCCAGGCACTACAAGGAACCCACACCTGTGCCTGCAAGGGAGCAGCCGTCATAGAGAGCTGTGACAGTGCGCGATGCACTGATGAACGCCTTTGCCCTGGAGGAACTCTGAGGGCCAGGCCTGGCCTGCCCTGCCCCACACCACCCTCTCCCCCGTTCGCCCACAGCCAGCCCCCACCCATCCATCTGCACTGTGAACTACCCGCAATAAAACCACGCACAACCAAGAATACGTTTCAAACATTTATTTAACAAAACAGAGGTTGGGGCAGGGAAGGCCTGGGGAGGGTTACGGGATGGGGCAATGGGGGGGGTAGTCTGGGCGGAGGGCCAGCAACTTGAAAGGGGGAGATTGGGGAAGGGGGTGGGGGAGTCTGGGTGGCAGAGGAGAACTTAGGCAGGGCCTGTGGGGAGGTCTGGGGGTGGTGGTGTTCCCTGCCCCTGCCCACGGCCGCCCTGGGTCCGGGGTCACCTCCGGGGAAGGCCAGGCAGAGGACCCCCTGCAGCAGCTTGAGGGGCAATGTGTTCCACCAGCTGGCGGAGGCTGGTGGCAATCGACTCGACCGTGGTGGGCAGGCAGTAGCAGAGGCGCTCGAAGGCCTGTGCCTGGCGCTCACTGGCCTGCGCCTGGTGCTCCAGGGTGGCGACCAGCTGGTCATCTTTAGCTGCTGCCTGCTGCAGCAGGCGGAGGGCAGAGTCCTGCCACCTGGCTTGATCCTGGCGCCAGGCCTTGGTGGACGCCTCAGTCCACTGCCCCAGCTCCTCCAGGCTCTCCAGGATCTCGCCACGCATCTGGGGGGCCCTCCTCCTCCACCGTGGTGGTCTTGGGCTGAGGCGTTGGGCAGGTGGTGCGGCATGGCGGGCAGCTGGGTGACCTGCTGGAGGGCAGCAGAAAACACAGTTGGCCCCTGCTGCCTGCTGGCCTTGTCTGTGTGCAGCCTGTCTGCAGCACACATCTCTGCCCTGACTGTCAGCAGGACTCAGGATCCCATGGGACATTGCCCTGTGGTAGGGCTACTGGATCCCAAAGCCTCAAAAGGAGGCCAGGGAAGTACGAAAAGGAGGACATTGGAGGACACGTGGGAGAAAATGTAGTATGGATGTGATATTCTTCGGTGTTTAGGGGACCCTGGAACACTTTCCCATACAAATAAGTATTCTATGGCATTCCAGGATACTTCAACCCCTACAGTAAAAAGCCTAACAAAATCCTATATTTTAAAATGCCTGCCAGACAGAGAATGTGAGGATAAAAAGAAGAACAGGAAGGTAAAAGGGGGACCATGGTCTCCTGTTGCCTGACATCTGGGAACCGTACCCTGGAGGCACACATGCTAGTGGTGCCCACAGTGATGAGCTGGACTCACCCACACCTTGCTCTAGGGGGTCTCCCAAGGCCACTTGCTAGTGGCGAGGCCTGAATGCTCTCCACCTCGCCCAGCATGCAGCTGCATCTTTGACACCCAGCCCCTGTTAACCACCCCCAGGCACACAGGGGCCTGTGACCCTGCTGCCACCTGTCTCTCAGGCACCTGTAGCCATGGGCCTCTGCAGCCGCCGACCCTATGCCCTACCTGCCCCAGTGCCTGGCCCTGTACTCCCTCGCTGCCCGGGACCTGGACAGGCCCAGCCCTGCGTGCCTCTGCAGGAGGGGAATACTCACCCACAGGGGCTCCAGAGGTCCGGCGCGATGTCCCCAGGTCTGTGTTGGACTCTGGAGGGGCTGGGATGGTGTCAGGCCCCTGCTCCTCCGTGCTGCTCTCTCCATCGGGGCCAGGGAACAGCTCGAGGGTCCCTGGTGTGGCCTCCGCTGCTGGTGGCGGTGTGGTGGGAGGCTGCCCAACAGAGACTTCAGACCCTGTGTCCACTGCCTCAGGGCTGGAGGACGAGCTGTGGTGCGCCCCGGTGTCCACAGCCTCAGCTGGCAGGCCACTGGCCTCCGGCCCCAGGAATGCATGGAGCTCATCGTAGAAGGGGCAGGCAGCACTGCTATCTGCCCCCTGGAGCTCCCGTGCCTCCCTGGTCTGGGCATGGTCCTGCTGCAGTGCCTTTATTTTCGAGTGCACCTGCTCGGTGGTGCGCTCGTGGCCCTCAGCAGACAGCACCGCAGCGATGTCCGCATATATGTCCTGGTTCCGGTGGCTTGCCCGGAACCGGGACAGGATGTCCTCCCTCCTCCAAATGCTGAGGAGGCAGTGGACCTCATCAGCTGTCCAGATGGGGGCATGGCGTTGTCCCCCTGGGACATTGGTGGCACACGCTGCCATGCCTGCACAGGGCTCTGGGCATGCTGGCAGGCACGCATGGGAAGGGACTTCCTGCTTCCCTTGGGTGCCATGCACCCTGGGAAGAAGGTCAGGATAGTTATTTCAAAACGACACTTGTTTCGAAATAACATGTCTGAATGACGGTTATTTCGAAATGACCCAGGAAGGGGTTTAAGCTGTTTCGAAACGACAGCTCTTGTTTCGAAACGACGGAGCCCGTCGTTTCGAAACAAGAAAATGTCCTGTGGACATTCAGGTTTTTATTTCAAAACAACCCGTGTTATTTCAAAATAAAAGCCTCATGTGGACGTACCCAATGTGGAGGGAGGGAGGGTGTCGGTCTGTGTTTCTTTAGCTACAGGGAAATGAAACAATTTTATACTCTTGGGAACAAAATACCCAAACCAATCACTTTTTAAAAATGTTTCTGAAAAACTTTGTAAATACTTTAACAAGATTGTGGGAAATTAAACAGTCCTCAGTAGAGCTGTCGAGTTAGATTTGGAGTCTACATTCTGATATTAAAGTATGAAAGATTATAATCCCTATCACTAAAGGAGTTACTGCCTCTGCCTCCTTAATTCTAAAAGCATGCTGTTTGTATAAGCAGTGCTGGTAACAGGTAACTAAAGCCTGTAACAAATAAACAAAGATAAAGTCCTTGATATCTTCATATGTTGTGTTACTTTCATCTAATATGCACAACAAGCTTCTTTGATGTATATTGCGTTCTGCTCTGATCTGAGGCATTTTCTAGACCTATGGTAACAGATGATGCCCTTAAATACTTAGGAAACACTCTCTGAATGACGCATGGTGAGTTAGAGACTGACTGCAAATCTCAAACACAGGTTGGGAAAAGGGTGGGACCAGACCCTAGCTGTCTGCTTTGTTTGAATATCTTTTTTTCTTTTAAGCAATTTTATTTCATAGCCTTCTTCAGTGGCCAAAGTCATGAAAGGTTTTTGCTAGGCTTCTCCCATCTTTTGCTGAGGATGATTCCCTTTCATCACATTGCAAAGAGACTGAAAGGGTCAAACCAGCAGTAAACAGCACTGCTTCTAGGATTATGGAGCAGACCATCTGTACATCCAACATATTCAGTTGTAATGAGTGCAGACATCACCCAGTGCTGATTCATGATATGAATAATACTTTGATAATTCATTTTTGAGAGTGCCAAATGTGCCGTGTGACAGATTAACCTGAGGTGATCTATAACAGCTTTTTCAAATCTTAAACTGTATGACTAGCACTGTTTTTCCCTGAAAAAGCGATTTTCCTTACCTTTTTAAAAAATTATCAAATATTGATTTCAATATGAGTTAAATGCCTCAGTGCATCTGAAAACCCCACAAGGCATCTGCTGTATACCTAAATACCTTCAAAGATACAAGTTTCACTGACTTGGGCATTTAAGAGCCTTTTTAGAAAATAGGACTTAAGCACTTTTGAAAACTTTACCCTTGACCTAATGCAGACTTTGTAACATGCCATATACAGAAACACTAAAGACAAGATATTAGCTTTTGGACTAATGATTTGTGACTTTCTTTTGGCAGCTTATTCAAAATCAGTAAATATACAATTCCAGATTTTTTTGAGCTAGTCATTTTGTACCTAGTATGTTTAAATTACAGTGGGGGCTAAATTCTTTCCTTGAAAGCACATGCATATACAACTTTCACTCTCTCTAATGAGAATAATGTGTACCTGGCCACATCTATCACTTCAATGTCTTAGCACCAGTTATACTTGCCAATACCATCATATTGTGGGATTACCATGTCAAGAACTAGAATGAACCTCATATCTTGCAATAGAGAGAAATTCCTGAAGTTGTGTGTTTGTTTGAGCTATTACTGCTTGAGAATAAGAACCTAGTTTTCAAACCTGGGTACATAACATTAGGCATCTTTTCACCTCCTTTGCATTCTTTTTGTTTTTCATTTGTTGAAAGAGGATTCCCAAATTCAAACTTTATTTTTAGTATTTTGGCTTCTGTGTTGGCAGGATGCGATGATACAGATACCAGATGAAGTTAGACATAATGAGTTTTCAAGGTAAACTGAAATCATGGTAATGTCAGTTTAGAACTAAATTAACGCTTATTGCAGCCATCTGAGGTATGTTGATTTTAGTGATGGTGACACTGAATGGAGACAAGTGGAGGCAATAATTGGAGGCTATTACTAGTAGATAAAGCAATGCTTGGAAACCAGCTCAGACTAACTCAGTTACTGTGTTACAGTAGTGCAGGAAGACCCTTTCTTGTTAATTTGTCTAAGTGTAGTTTTTTTTTGTCAGCACAGACTGGAGAACTAAGAACAGGAAAAGCACCAGAATGGTGACGGGATTGCATGCTCAAAAATGAAAAAGTCAGGCAAGTAAAATAATATTGTAAAGGCAAGTAGAAAGTGTCCAATTACAAGAACAGTTGAGAGGCAGACAAATAACAGGATATGGCTGGTAGAATAAATAGAAGGAGACAAGTCTTAAGGACTTTCCATGACTCATTGCTGGGCTACGGTAACTAAAGCGGCGCAGAGAAATTATTCAAAGAGATGCAAGGAAAATGGATGAAGAAGAAATAAAAAGAAGGATAAATGCTTTGTAGGGCTGAGGAGACGGGGGAAATGGATGAGTTGGAATGATGTCATGGAGAGATACCTTTCTTGGCCAGACATATGGAAAATTGAGGCACATAGATTGTAGCTCTGTTTATGATCCTTTGCCAACAGCTTCTTGTTTACAGCACTGAGGGTTAAGAAAAGATGACAGCTGTACCTTAATGTGACAGGAAACCTTATTTTGCAGTAAGTCTGGTTGGGCTGGCATGGGGTCAGGTCTGGTAGAAATGGAGGCTTGTAAAGGTTTTAAAAATCTAGTAGGCATGTGAAGAGAACAGATTAGTTTCAGAAAATGAGATGGAATAAAATCTCTCTTCTTTTCCAGCTCTGTGACACAATAATGAGTGAGATCTCTGCAAAGGATCAGTGCTAGACGCCACTAAAAATAAATAAATAAATTAGAAACCAATAATTAGGAAATCACAGCATATTTTAGAAAGGTATTTGTTTTTATTCTCACCAGGATCAAATGCCAAAATGAACCTGTGCCTACTTAGCCCTGAAAGTGAAATAAACAGCATTCTGACTGAACAGATATTCACATGGTAATATGAGGTTATCTTGCGTGAAAGGAATGAACAGAGGATAAAGCAGCATAGTAGATCCTGACAGAGCTCAAGGTACAGTGTGTATCTTTAGAAATGCTGTAAAGGATATACACAGGAGGAACAGTCCGAGCATTTCAGGATTCATCATCAGTAACGTGAGATGAGATTATTCTGGAAGTCAGATGAGGACAGAAGAAAACATTACCTTTGTTAATTTTAGAAGCCCAGGCATTACTGTATCTTCTGCAGTAAAGAAGAATTATTAATGAGTATTGGACACTTTTATCATCTCATTTTCAATTATATTTATATTTTTCTCCATGGCCCAAATTCAGCCCTGGAGAGTAACCAGGTAAAACTCTCATTGAAGCCAATAGGAGTTGTCAGTTTATTCCAGGGCTGAATTTAGCTCTATGAATCCAGCTCTTAACAGTGTGACCCCTTGCAAAACTTATGGCTATACTGAGCCCTTGGTTTTCCTGATCACAGAAGTGAGCCTCCCTGACCATCCTTGCTTGCTCTCTGGCTCTGGATTTGGAGTAGAATGCACCAGCTCATGTCAGGATGGTTTCCACACACCCCCAGCCACCCTCACCCATGCACAAATAGGAGGAAAGCAAATGAGAGGAGCTGGTAAAGATGGGTTGTTCAGTGCAAAAAGGCAAGTAAACTGAGGTTTCATAACTTACTGGCAGTAACTTGTCAGTCTCAGACTCCCTCTCCCCACCATTCTTCAACTAAACTCACTTATCCCCCTCTGTGCCCCGTCTAATCACATGTTGTGAAGTGATGATTTTCTCCAGCCACGCAATGTATGAGGACTGGGTTGGGTGTAGGAGGCAGAATCATTTGCCTTAAAACTGAACTTTTTAATATAATAAAAAGTAAATCTAAAAAGATCTGGAACTAGCCATATTCATGTGCTGGCTGCTACCATGATCACTTCGTTTTATATTGTGTTACCTTCCTCCAATCTTCATCTGCTTTCTCTTTTTAGCTGGTAAGCATGATCAGTGCTTGCATCAGACAGTTTGTCTCCCAGATTGTTTAAAGGGATTTTATAACTTTTAGACACTGACAGAGGCAGTGTGCAAGATAATCTAGAAAGTTCATATATAGGGCCCATTGCAAGTCGCAACATAGGCAATGGACTGGGCTGGGTAGGGCTTTGGCAAACATTAGTACATCTAGCCTGAGCCCCTCTAATTTGGCTTTTGAAAATATACATCATTGATTGCTGATGTAACACTAAAACGTTCTTGCTGATGTAACACTAAAATGTAACACTAAAATGTACTGAATGTTCTTTCAGTTTTGCTGAAACAAAGCCTGCTGTTTCTCAAACTTTCTCAAAAGTGTCTCTCGTAGTCATAGACTGAGCATGAGTAACGTCAGCCCAAAATTCCAGAGTCCTACAAAACACTGTTCTTGTATTTGAAACAGAGGGATGCTCTTCTGTAAAAATGTTTTTGTTTAAGCATTACCAGATATGTTCTATAGTAAGTTACCTTGCAGGGGCAGACTGGCTGAACTGAAGCTGGGATGGAAGCACCTCTGTGCAGGGGGTTCCCCCAGTGACGGCCCACCCACAGGCCCTGAGACACTACAGCAGTGGTTCCCACCCTTTCCTCTGCTGTGGCACAGCTTGCTACCTTTAATTATTTTGAGGCACACCACTATATAGTCTCCTAGTGACCTCACAAACATTCATGAGCCAATCCAGAACTCTGAGAAGTTTTTCAAAGAATTCGGTGGCACACCTGTTCAGGCCTCAGGGAACACCTGTGTGTCATGGCACCCTGGTTGGAAAACACTGCTTTACAGGCCCCAGGCTGGGCGCCCTGAAGTGGTGGGCAGCCCGGGTACCTAAGGCTGGTTAATCCAGCCCTGCTCCCACCCCAAGCGAGCAGCAGCCCCAAGCTCTTGGAGGCCTGGAGTAGCCCGGCAAGCCCACCAGCACCTATCTCCATTACCATCCCTCCATAAGAGGTAGGAAGAGATGGGGCATGCAGTGGTGGCTGCACCAGGAAAAGCTTAGGTTTTACTCAGGTAAGAGTAATGTATTATTATTTTATTTGTGTAATTTAGTGGTGATGTTGTTATATATGAGTTTATAGGGGTTATATGTGTTTATGGCCAGTGAGGGGGATGGTTTCAGGGGACATGTGTTTTACCTAGTGCTAGCTGGTGGGGCTTTAACTCAAAAAAGGTTGGGAACCACTGAACTAGACAGTAGGCCATATGGCAAATCCACTAAGCCCAAGGCCTTTAATACCATATTATTCATGTCTTAGTTTTCACACAAACTGTTCATTGTTGGCTCTTAGAACTCCAAAGGTTGAATTGGTAGCTGTTAGAAGACTGCCTTTTAATGGGTCATGCATTTAATATTTACCATGCTTGTATTAATAATTTTCATTTAGTCCTCATATTTCAAGAATGTTGTAATTATTATCCACTTTGCATTTTTTCACAAGGCTTTGAGCTGGGGGTTTGCCAGCTAGAATGATACAGGGGTAGATGAAATCACATCTTCATCATCATTATTAGTACTAATGTTCAGGATCGTATTTTCCCTCTTACAATACAGGAACACTTTGTTGGTATTATCCCCTCTTAAACAGATGGAGAAAGTGAGACTTATGCAGGGCAACTGCCTAGCCCAACTCGTCCAGCAAACCAATGGCAGAGTTGGGAATAGAACCCAGCTTTCTTGAATCGTGGTATTGTGTTCTAACAATTAGATGACGTTTCCTGCCATTGATTTTCTGGAGATGTTGCTGATTAATTACTAAGTACACATGATGTAATATAAAGTCATGGCATAGGGAAATTTGCAGTGAGCTTTTCCAGATTCTTTGTAGGTTGAGCTGAAGCACACACAACCAGTTTCATGTAACCATTGAGTGCAAGGAAATCTGCTGAAACAATTTCATTATGCTACTTAAGGTGCAGATATCCATTTAATTTCCTTTTTCTTTTGTAAGTGTCCCTATTCTTTCTAAGCTTGTTACCTCAGGGTCTGATTTTCAGTAACAGCAGCTGAGTACCCAGGACTCCTACTGACGTTCAGAGCTGCTGGAAGTATATTTGGTTCCCATCATGGAACCTCTTGGAGGCACTCCTTAGTAAAAATTTGAACTCCCTGAACATAAATTATATGGGGATGCAGAAGTAAGAGTGAGGTCACACAAAAAGAGAGAATGTCTAAAGGTAGAGAAGTAGCATGGAGGCAACTGCCAGCTGGAAAGAGGAAGTTTCCTTTCCTTCAACTCATCATTTCTGCTGCCCATATGTGTCAGCAAGGCATGTGGGCCAGCTAAAATTGTTCACACTTGACAGGCAGGGTGGTAAGGGGGTGTCTCTTGTTCAATGGGCATAGATTTGCTCAACAACTTCTCTCAAGATCTGCATGAAAAGAAGCACAAAATTTCCCTATTTGCTTGAGAACTCAGTATACCAACCTGTGTGATGATACCTATACAGCCCTGAGAGATGCATATTTAATTTCCATTGCTGCTCCTTCACTCCCTCAGTAAGTAAGTTCTACCCCTTCAATTAAGTCCATCTCTCCTTAATAAAGCAATTCTGTCTTCAGTTAATTCTGTTGCTCTACTTTGCAAGGCAGAGCTTCTGGCCATGTCTACATTGAAGTTGCTGCATCAGTCCCCAAGGACGGACACAGCAGGATCAATTGAGCGGCCAATGTAGACCCACTCCCCAATTGATCTGGGAGTGCTCTCCCTTCAACACAGTAACTCACTCCCTACAAAAAGAGTAATGCTGAGTTGAAGGAAGAGCGTTTCCTGTCGACGCAGCCCGGAGGTTAAAGTGGGCCAGAACACCATTCCAGACCCACTATTTTTTTAGGGACTGAGAGTTCCAGGCCCCCTAAAAATAGAAAACGGTTCCAGAATGCTGCGTTCTGGGATCCACCACTGAAAAATAGAAGGCCCCAGAATGCAGCATTCTGGCACCATTTTCTATTTTTAGGGGCCTGAACACTGGGCCCCTAAAAACAGCAGGCCCCAGAACGGTGTTCCTCTGAGTCCAGCAGCAGGGGAGGGGAGAGGGCTCCCCTGTGCATGCGCAGGCTTCACATTTTCCAGGCCCAGCACACTGCTGGTGAGTGCTGGGGCGCCCAGGTCACACTGGGGGGCGGTATTAGGGATGCCTGAGCTGGGGGCAGGTATTGGGGGCAGGGGGTGGATTTTGGGGACAGGAGAGTGAGTATTGGGGGTGGGTATTGGGTGCTGGGGTGGATTTTTCAGACGGGAATGGATATTGGGGGAAGTAGCTGGAGTGGAGGAATGCATTTGGGCTGGGGGGGGGCTTTTGTGGAGGTAGGAGCTGGGGTGCAGGTGGGGGCCCACCCAATTAGGAGGGTTCTAGGGCCCACCAAATTCTGCTTTAACCCCTGATGCAGCTGAATGAAGACACCATGATAAGGGAGAGTAAGTAAGTCGACAGCAGATACGCATTCTACTGTATATAGATTGCATATCTCCTATTGACTTAGCATGTCAGTGTAGACTAGGCCTCTGTTGTGTCCTTCTCTGTGCTCAGACCACTAGTTCCTCCTGCTGCTTGGTCATTTGCTTCTCTCTTCCCCTTCTCCTAGTACAGGAGACATTCTGCTCCTTCTTGTCCCCTCCTATCTACTGAGCAGTATCACTTGCTTTCTGACTCCTCCACTTCAAGGAAGACTTAAGTCACCCAGTTTTGGGTTCGTGGAGGGAGCTGGAGTTCATGGCTGACACCTGCACAGGGGATCAGAGGCAGAATGGTTAAATGATTGGGAGGAAGCTTGGGAAGTTATGCCTTTCATGGATTCATTCCCATAAGAAGCCTTAGCTCCAATGGATGAAGAATGTGAGTTCTGCAGTGTCAATATGAGAGTCAGAGAACAGGATCTGATTCTGAACCCCTTACTCAGGTGGACTAGTCATGACTCATTCATGCAGGCAGTCTCACATTCAACCTGCATAAGTAAGAAGTTCCCTCATCTTCAAAGCATCTAATGAAGTGGGATTTCTCCCAGGAAAGCTCATGCGAGAAATAAATTTGTTAATCTTTAAGTGCCACAGGATTCCTTGTTTGTTTTGCTGAACTAGACTAACATGGCTACCCTTTTGGAATTTGTCAGTATTTGGATGTGCTGACTCTTTGCAGTTTTCCAAGTCATAAGCTTCCTTATGAAGTTTACAGATCTTCTGTATGGAACTCATTTCGTATTATTACTAGGCATGGCAGCACACTTGCTAAGAGGTTTTTGGCTTCTGCCTAGAATTTTGGGGCAGACAAAGAGTAACATATTTTAAACCACAGGAACCTATAGTCCACAGACATAATGTATAACACACTGGTGAGCCCATATGACTGTTGTATGCTATAGCTACAGCAATTTCTGGTTTCTTTGCACATTTCCTTCAAAGTTTAACTATTTATATGACTAACACCATGCCATTTCTAACATACACTCAGCCTGCATGTCAGTCACCCTTAACATTAGTGCTTACTATTTATATTACAGTTGCCTCTTAAGATGCCTGCCAGAACTGACAAGTTCCAAAGTTGTAGCCACGCTAGTCTAGTTCAGCAAAACAAGCAAGGAGTCTGGTGGCACTTTAAAGACTAACAAATTTATTTATTGCATGAGCTTTCATGGGGAAAAAAATCCCACTTCATCAGATGCTTGAAGATGGGGGAACTTGCAGAGTGGGAAGAAATAAATACAGGGGACTGTATGCAGTAGGATCAGGTCAGACTATTAGAGTAAATCAGAGCAGTTGTTTAAATTCAAACAGTGGAGAACAGCAGTAAGCAGGAAGGTTGCAGGACAAAGAAAAGCAAAACTGCTTGTTGTAATGGGAAAAAAAACATTGTTTCTATTCAGTCTTAAGTTGATGGTGTCAAATCTAAATTCCAATTCTGCATTTTCTCTTTGAAATTTTGATTTGTTATCCATTTTCTTGAGCATGGCTATTAACAGATCATTGATAGAGTGATTAGAAGATTGAAGTATTCTCTTATTGGTTTTAGAATTTCCAAAGGGATAGCCATGTTTGTCTAGTCCAGCAGAAAAACCCAAGGAGTCGTGTGGCACTTAAAGGCTAACAGATTTATTTTTCGCATCAGCTTTCGTGGGAGAAAATCGCACTTCGTCAGATGCTTTGAAGACTTTGAAGCATCTGACAAAGTGGGATTTTCTCCCACAGAAGATCATGCAAAAACTAAATCTGTTAGTCTTTAAGTGCCATGTGACTCCTTGTTTTATTTTTGCTGGTTTTAGAATGTCATTATTTCTGATGTCAGATTTGTCCTTTTATTCTTTTGTGCCGAGACTGTCCTGTTTGTCCAATAGATGAGGCAAGGGGGCATTTCTGGCACACGATGGCATAAATCACCTTGGTGGATGACTGGTAAATAAGCCATTGATGGAGTAGTAGATTTTTCTCCCACGAAACCTCTTGTGATAAATAAATATATTAGTCTTTTAAAGGTGTCACCAGACTTCTTGTTTGTTTTGCCAGGCTTGAGGCAGTATTTAAGTGCAGTAGTTTCAATCTACTTTGAGCGCCTTTGAGCGTAATATATGAATAGTTACCTAAATATTTATTTATAATCTCTCTCTCGTCTCTCAGTAATCACCTCCAACTCGGTGGCACGGTGACATTACAAACCTTTGGGTTTATTGGCTATTTTCACTATCTGTATCCTTTTGAGGGACTTCCATTTATGTAAAACGGATGTTGTTTCCATTGCATGTATATGAGTCATAAGCATCTGAAATAATGAGCACAGTATTCTCCATCTTAAAATTTTTGGACTAGTCTCAACTGCTGTAAATTGGTATAGATTCATTAAAATCAACAGAGTCACCATGAATTACACAAGTTGTGAATCTGGTACTGTGGTTTATGTGCTTTTAAAACCAGGTAATAGAAGAGTGTACCACGAAGAATTCACTCTCTTCTTGGGAGTAAAGAAACTAATTTAATTTGTATTTTGACTTCTGAAGAGAACAAAAGTTTAATACTTTTTTTGGTCATATTTCTAATGTTTATGTAGACCAAATAGCTAACATTCTAGAACCTTCAAAATTCTGGTCATGTGGGAGCTATGACCATGTCAAATAGGGTGCTATATTAAACATATGACAAACCTTAGATTAATAATTGTCTAAATCATACAACTATAGATAGATAGATGCTGTGTTGAATGTTCTGGACTTAAATTTGATCACTTATATGAAATTTTAAGATTTATGGTTACTTTAATTATTTTTATTTCCTGTGGAAATGTCTTATATTACACAAGTACACAGACTGCTCTGACTATAGTTTTTTATTTAAACCACTCCACTTGCTGTCATTTTTAGCTGTTACAGGGGCTTATTTATGACTTTAATATAAATTTGTTCCTCGGTGTATTTATCACTCTAATCCTGCTGAAACTTTTCTTTTAAGCTGTGAGAAATCCCCGTCTGTGGAGGAATTATTTTGCATTGGAATTTTGTCTCTTTTTCTATAAAATATTAAAGTGTTGTTATACGTTGACATTCTTTCCACCTTTACAGTCCTTACTGATAGCACTGGAATTACTGTGTTGTTAAATTTTCACAGTGTCTTTACTTTGTGAAATTGTCCAGCTCAGTAATATCCTCTACTCCAGGGCTGGCTTTAAGGGTGATCAGGGTGGCTGCCCTGGGCACTGACATTTGGAGGTGCCAAATCCCCCCTCCCCATGCAAATCCCTATTTCTGATTTATTGTACAATCATTTTGCTTGACAACTTTATTTAAAAAAAGAAAAGGAAAAGAAAAGGAAAGCCTTTTGGGTGAAAATGAAGCTGAAAACCTTTTCTGCCCAGAGCAGCAAAGCACCTTAGGCTGGGCCTGCTCCAATCCTGCAAAGACTTAGACACATGCTTAATTTTACACTCATTTTGTAATCTCATTGAAGTCAAAGGGTGAAATCCTCCTCTCTCAGTTGAAGTTGGTGGCGAAGATGACTTCAGCAGGCCAAGATTTCACCCAAAGTGCATACTGAATATATGCAAAAGAATCAGAGAGAGAAACACCGAAACCATTTTAAAAATCTATGTTTGTATTAGGAATGTTTATAATACTATTTATCTGGATCATCACATTGTTTTGTTGTTACTACAGTAAATTTGCATATAATCATTTTCAGATTTAATCCTACTTGCTCTTAATTCTTTTTTGGAAACAAATGATTTTTTGGAATCTATTTTGCAATAAGTTGTAGAAAGACCATAGATTTTAAGCTACATTAATGAACTAGACTAGTAAAGGGGAATTGCCTGTACTATTGGGATATATTGCTCTGCTTTCTCTGTTTTAGATTTTGGCCGTGTGGTGATCTTCCTGTGTCAAACTCATTTCCTCTGTAACAGGGCTCTTCCTCCTATCAGTTTGTTAGTAGACAGCAGATACAAATTATGCCATAAGTATCCTTATTGCCTTACCTTGCCACTAATGGTACAAAAATTGGAAAAGACTTAAGTTATCTCTTCCACAGGGCTTAGAGTTGTGGCTCAGGACCATCACTGTTTAATTCTGACTGCAGCAATCAAGATACCATCTAAGTAAAAACACTTTTTCACTCTCAAGGCATCTAGATTATAAACCACTAATCTCATTACCATGGTAAAGATGCTTGCAAAGCAACAGGCAGGCCAAATACCTTCTAGGGATAGAGTGATCTTTTTCAGGAAAACTGTGGAAATTTCCTTTCAAAATCACCCATATAGAATTAGATCTATGTAAGTTACCTGAATGATAGATTTTATCACTGAATTAGCAGCATATGGTGGTTCATTTCAAGATAAATTATTGATAGAACTAACCCAACAGTCTTAGCCATATCTTGTTTAACATTCTGACATTGATTTTCTGCAAAATGTGTGAGTGATTTCCTTGCTTTCAATCCCTGCTGACAGTTATTTGTGATGTGCTGAAACTTTGATTCCCTCCCCACCCCTTGTGGCATAAAGAACCAAGGTCTCTCTCGCTTCATACAGGGTAGGGAAGAATCTGGAAGTCTGAGGAAAAGAAGTTCCCTTAGATGGTCACCAACCTGGAACTGGTCACAAACTAATAAGTAAATCATCAGTTGTGCTGAATTTTTAGACTCCACAGACTATGGCAGAGCTGGATTATCGTCAGAGCCCTCCTCCAATGCACAAGGCACTATTAAGGAGTGGCCAGGTAGAATGCAGTACATCTGCCACCAAAGCAACATCTGGTCAGGGTAAAAGGCTTTATCCCAACAAATGCAGATTAAAAAACAGAGGAATTGTTCTATCCAGTGCCCCTACCAATACATTTCAATGCTCTTAATGTAGGACTGCATTATGATCATCTTACTAAATGTTTTCTTAAGAGTGGCAGTCACACTTTGAGGGGAAGAGGTAGATCCAAAAGCAAACAGCAATGGAAAGAAATGGAGAATGAGATGGAGAAAGGGAAATGTGTGAAAAGGAAAGAGGAAGGAGAGAGAACCAAGAGGAAACTGTGAGGGAAATGTACTGCAGGATAATTTCCCTCCCAAAAAAGGGGGGGTCCAGTTATACACGGTGTGAAACCACAATGCTTCATTTTTTATTATTTAATAAAGAGCACCCACTGTCATTAACACACTTTGGACTAAGCAACCCAAGTTACTCAGAGCAGGTCTAAACCATGTTGAGACTTCAGTGGCAGTCAAAGGGAGACACACAAATTACTTTAAGTACCTTGTGTATTGCCCTTCGACTGTCTACCACCTACCTACCATAGTGTCTTCAATGCACTGAGTTGGTGACAAATGCCCCCCCGCCAAGTTTGTGCTATTCTAGTTGCCAGTGTAGCAATCGACTTCTAAATTAGTTGAGCAGGTCTTCACAGACCTGATCAGTCAACTGGGAAGATCAATTTGATGGTGGCAAATTTGCCACCATCAGTGAAGACTAGCCCTCAAGGTTAACAGTTGATCAAGAGGCAGCTGAGATTGGGAAGCTGATTCCAAGGCTCACCTCTTCTTTACAAAAGTTGTATTGCTGTTGATGGAGATGCATTGGGGTTAGAAAAATCAGCATTCCAGTGCATAGTGTGATGGCAAACAAACCTTCATATACACATGAAACACCAAATGCATATTAAAAGCCAAATGTTTCCCGTTTATTTTTCCCCTCTGAATTAGGCATTCGGCAGTGCTTTGGTCAAGAAACAGTTTTCCTGTCCTGCAAAAAATGGAAGTGTTCACAACATTTCCTTTTCTCCATCAGGACAAAACAGTAACCTTTTTCTGTTTTTCACAGAGCACCTCTAACCCAGAGCCAGCTATCGCTCCGTTGTCATTATAATGCTTGCTACTGATGTGGGAGACCTGTGTTTGAGCTCCTGCTTTACCTGATTTGGATCAGGGACTTTAACCTTCATCTCCCACATCCCAGTCAAGTGGCATAACCTCAGATTATAGTCAGTCTTTCTCTCTCTCTCTCCCCAATGAATATTTAATTGTTTGTACAAAGCAAAACAGTTCCAAAAAGAAAGATTGATGGCTTGTTTACACTACAAATGCTTTGCCAGTGTATCTGTGCATGTACAACTATGCCAGCAAAGCCCCTGAGGGAGGACAGGTTATACCAATAAAGGGAGTTGTGGCTGGCATAGTTAAACCACCTCCACAGATGACATAAGCTCTGTCTTTAAATGGACTCTTTTGAGGGTATGGCTGCTTCTGCACAGAGCTTTTCCAGCATAGCTGTGTTGGGTAGGGGTATGTGATTTTCTTTACATACTTCTAACTGCTATAGCTATGCCAGAAAAACTAAACAAAGCCTGAGAGAAAGGAACAGACTGATTCTTCAGTTGAATAGTTAAAGCACTTAGCTGGGGTGCAGGAGCCGTATGTTCAGATCTCTGCTATGAGCCAGGCAAAGCTGTAGCTTGAATCCTAGGTCTCACCCCAGCAGATTACTCATTGTTGTTATGTATTCTGGAATAACCATCTCCATCTTCTTTCACAAAAGCTCATGCGATAAATGAATTTGTTAGACTTTAAGTACCGCCAGACTCATCATTTGTTTTGCTGAACTAGACGGACAGAGCGACCCCTTTGGAATCTCACTTCATTGTGGCCAGAGATTGACCTGTGGAAATTTTTCTCAATAAAACTTTATTTAAAACTGGTACATTCCCATGAAAAACTTCAATTCTGACAAATTGGTGTGTCTAACAAAAAAAGAAATAGTTGAAAGCTTGTGAAATAATTTTAGTATTTTAAACAGTAACGCACTTGTATAACACAACTCTGTGTGTGCATGTGAGATCAAGAAGTGAATATTATGACTTCATTTATTTTCAGTTTAAGGAAGAAATGTCTATAGTTTAGTACTCTATCAGAAGCACAGGTTCTGAATGATAAAACCTCCCAGCTCACAGAATACAAGAGAAAATTGACTTGAACCTGTGAGTCTACCCTTTTATTAGCCAGTCAGTTTACCTATAGCTCTAATTTGTACTGCAATACCCATAACTTCCATTCAGTTCAGCAAAAATAAAAAAAGTACCTCCTCTATACTTAGAGTATAGTTACACAGCTAATAAGGCCAGGTAAGAACATACTTTTTAACTATCCTGTCTTACCAAACTCAATCTGAAATAGTAGCAAAAACACAGCAACTAGCTTTTAACTTAGGGAAGCTGATCAAAGTCAACTGCAGGGTACCCTGTAGATTTTAACTCAATCTGCTAACAAATTAAACAGCAAGGTATCATGTCTGCACTACTCACCTGCATTCAGGACACAGGGTTTTTTTTGCAATGCAGACATGGCCTTAATTGGGCATCTTCAAAACCAGCAGATTTCCACAATTTCCCATTTCAGTGATTTAAAAATAATCACAGGAAACTTATTTTAGTGTATATTTATAATTGGTACAGAAGTGTACTTGCAGTATCTGACCTGAGGAGCACTATAGTCCAAGCTTTCCCTAGGTAAATTCAAGTCACCTCACATAAGCTATAACAACAAAAAAGAAAAAGAAAAGTGGGAATTTCAAAGTAATTCAAAGACCATTTGAATAGGTATCTGATCTTATGGCTGGGGGTAACCCTTTATGTTTAAACAGGAGCCTTAAGAAAATCCCTTTCTGATGGAAGTCAGATTATAAATAAATATTTTTTCTTTCTGTTAAGGACACAGCCATCAATAGTGCAGAAGAGATGTTGCAAATTGGAGATACAGCCACACAGAAAGCTGGGAGGGACTCTGGAGTGAAAATCCATGAATGCTGGCCATATCTAGTGAGAAATTAACTAATAAAATGTCAGCATGAGCATAGTAACTGATAGCCCCAATAACCGCATCTATATTATCATTAAAGTACAGCCTTATCCACAATATTGCAGAAATTGTAAATCTCACAGTATTAGGCATCCACCACAATTTTCATTTTAATTATCTTACTTAGCACAACCCACAGTTTTGTGCACATTTCTGAGTATGCAATTGGTGCTGAACTAATATTCAGTGCCTGTAAAGGTAAGAGGCTACAGTGACTGGACTCGATTTCTTCAGTACTATGACTATTAGTCTTCTGAATTTTATATTGTACAGGTCACTTTTTTAATAAATGTAATATATTTCCAGCAAAATTTTTGATTTTCAAACATTATCAGGCTGTCATGGGCCAGCCCTGCCTGGCGAGGTGTCAGGACTGTTGTTGAGGAACAACTGAGTAGTGGCCCATGTGAGTCTATGTCTTGTGGAAAAGTCTGTGAGACCACCTCCTCCTTTGGGGCAGCATGGCCTAGCAGACAGAGTTTGTGAAGCAGCTCTTCTGTGTCAGGGTATTATGACCTAGCAGCTGGAGCCAACGAGATGGTTCCACTTCATCAGGGTAGCCTGGCCTGGTCTCCCCTCAGGGTTTGTCTGGAAGTCTTGGGCTCCAGCTGGGATGTGGTGGTGCCTAGCGCTCTCCTGGGCTTGGCAGGGGTCATCTGACAGAGCAGTGGCAGTGTGCTTCCTCCTCGGGCAGCAGTCTGCCCAGACTGAGTTTGGTAGGTGACTTTTATAACCTTCTTAGCCAAGGATGCCCAGCAAGTGTAGTGGGTGACGGGGCTTCTTCAGCCTGCAATGTGTCCTTAACTCCTGCTCTGCCAGTGTGGGGCTCATATGCCCCATCACACAGGCATAATGTAACACTTTGGTGTTTCTATTGCTCTAGCAAATTCTTCTGAAACAAGCTTTTCCAAATTACTGCTGCTATTAGAAGTCCATTATAACTTCTTCATGATTTTCCATGTTTTGTCCACAAGTCAGACATGATTATTTGAAAATGAGCCTGTGGTTCAAGTACAGCCTTAATGGACAAAGAAATGTAGACTAGAAGGGACCTTGATAGGAAAAGGGACAACTAAAGGAGAATATGACAGGTCTATAAAATCATGAATGGTGTGGAGAAATGAATAAGGAAATATAATTGACTCCTTCACTTAAAGCAAGAATCAGGAGTCACCCAATAAAATGAATAGGGAAGAAGATGTAGGTTTAAGACAAAAGGACATAGTAGTTCACACAACATTCAGTTAACCTGTGAAACTCATTGCCAGGGGAGTTGTGAAGGCCAAAACAATAAAAGGGTTCAAAAAATCATTAGTTAGATTCATTGAAGATAGATCCATCAAGGGCAATGAACCAAGATGCTCCGGGTGTCCTAAGCTTCTAGCTGCCAGAAGCTAGAGGGAGTAGATGACAGGGCATGGATCACTCAACAATTGCCTTGTTCTGCTTCTTCTGGCATTAGCCACTGTTAAAGACAGGATACTGGACTTCATGGACCACTGGCCTGACCCACGATGGCTGTTCTCATATTCTTATGCCATCCAGTGCAGTCCCTTGTACTGAGGAACAACTACGGCTTGGTCTACACTAGTGGCAGTTGTCAACGGGAGATACGTCAGCTATAGAATGTAGCTGGCATATCTCTTTTCAATGTACATTCACATAGCACAGCGCTGTGTTGAGGGGAGATGCCCCCTTGTCAATGTTGCCTTACTCCTTTTGGGGAAGTGGAATAGTGGAATCAACCAGAGAGCACTCTATGAGAGGTGCATTGCTGCCCTAAAAAAAGGGTCAGGCCCCCTGCCCCAGCCCGGGGCCTGATCTGGCCTCATCCACTGCTGGCCAGTGGCAGGTGGCCCAGAGCCACATCTGGCTCCTCCTGCTGCCAGCAAGTGGCAGGCAGCCGCAGCCTGGATCCAGCTCCACCTCCAGCCACTGTCAGGCAGTGGGCCCTCTACTCACTTGGGGCAAGGCCAGCCAGCCCAGATGCAGGGCATGACCCCTGCAGGCTTAGGGGCAGCAATGCCCCTGCTCTGTGATTGACTGAGTGTATCTACACAGACCCATTCCACTGAGGCTGCTACATTGATCCCTGCTGCAGCAGTAATGAAAATATAACCCTAAATGTTATCTAGACTCTCCCTGACAGGTGTTTGTCTGACTTGTTCTTAAAATCTCCAGTGATAAGGATCCACAACCTCTCTAGGTTATTTGTTCATTCCAGTACTTAACAACGCTTTCAGTTAGGAAGTTTTCCTTATGTCTAATCTACATCTTCCTTCCTGCTATTTAAGCCCATTACTTCTTATCTTGTCTTCATTAGTTAAGGAGAACAATTTATCAGTCTCTTCTTCACAGCAGCCTTTTACATACTTGATGACTGTTCTCATTCCTAGATTAAATAAAACCATTTTTTTTCAGTCTTTCCTCATCTGTCATGTTGTCTAAACCTTTAATCATTTTTGTTGCTCTTATCTGAACTTTCTCCAGTTTGTCCACATCTTTTCCAAAGACCTTATTGATGCTGAGTAGAGTAAAAGAACTACTTCTTGTATCATGCTTATACGGATCACACTAATACATCTCAGTTTTTTTTCTTTCCTTTTTTTTTTTTGCAACAGTACTGCATTATGCATTCATATTTAGATGTAATCCACTATAATGCTCATATACTTTTCTGCAGTCCTCCTTTCTAGGCAGTCTTTTAACCAGAGACAGCATCAGCCTCTTTGTTGCAGGGGTTGAGGGGGCAGGGCTGAGGTGAGTTAAACACAAAACTGGGGAGACTGTGCCCCTCGTCGGTACAGTGCCCCATCTCCCCACAGTAAATGGTCCAGCCCTTTTGTGGCCCCACCCTCACTCCTTAAGTGGCAGATCTGCCTCCACATTTGTGTTTCTAGACTGATGTTTGCCCAAGGTCCCACCCTCTGCCCAGATCAGAAGCAAGAAGGTGGAGCTAGGGTGCAGGACATGTGCTGCACTGGCTGGAACAATGGTGCAGCTGGCTGTGGCCCTCTCCCATCTTCTTCTCCTGCTGGTACGTCTGTTCTTTTTGGGGTCATTGGGCTGCAACTGCTCCCCTGCCTCCTGCTGCCCTCAACTGCTCGTACCTCTTGTACAAGCTGCCTCAGGTGGGGGGGGGCTGTGAGCCCAGCTCCAGTGTCAACAGAGTCTTGGT
Organism: Podocnemis expansa; assembly: GCA_007922195.1. NCBI lineage: Eukaryota > Metazoa > Chordata > Testudines > Podocnemididae > Podocnemis > Podocnemis expansa. Next base: position 25,844,880 of record ML681979.1, read on the forward strand.
GGAACAGTGACCCCAGGAGGCAGGACCCAGGAGCTTGGACCATAGTAGGTCAGTCTGAACCACTTTGGGGAGTCCTGGACTCTCCGTCTTGGGTGGGCAGGGACACAGATCGGGAACTACTCTTGGGCACTCCAGCTCCCTCGCCAAGCTTACTTCTGCACTCCTGTTGGTGGGGCACTGCCTTCAGAGCTGGTCAGCTGATGCAGTGTCAAAAACTCCTGCTTGGCTTGTACTGAGCATGTGCCTAGAGACTAAGCATGTTCAGTAACATCTCCTGAAGTTGCTGTTCTCTTGCTGCTCTTACAGGGGGTTAAAATCTCCTGCCTGCTGTTCATAGGAGTTAGAATTATAGGGTTGGAAGGGACCTCATAAGGTCATCTAGTCCAATCCCCTGCTAAAAGCAGGATCACTAACTGGGTCTTAAATGTTTCCAGAGATGGAGATTCCACCACCTCCCCTCCTCTAGACAACCTATTCCAGTGTGTCACTGCCATCCTGTTGAAAACATTGCTCCTCATATCCAACCTAGACCTCCTCAGCTGTAGCTTGAAACCACTGCTCCTTGTTCTCTCCTCTGTCACCACTGAAAATAGCCTAGTTCCCTCCTCTTTGGAGCATCCCTTCAAGAAGCTGAAGGCAGTTATCGAATCCCCCTTCAGTCTTCTCTTCTGCAGACTAAATAAGCCTAGTTCCTTCAGTGTCTCCTTGGAAGTCATGTGCCCCAGTCCTCTAATCATTTTTGTTGCTCTCCGCTAGAGTCTTTCTAAATTGTCAACATCCTTCTGTAGTGCAGAGCTCACACTGACACTGTTCCATATGTGGCCTCACCAGCACGGAATAGAAGGGAATAATCACATCCCTCAATCTGCTGGCAACAGTTCAAAGGAGACAAATCAGATAGAGGGACAGACAGGATCTTCTGAGCAAGGGACAGAAACTGACTACACAGGGGATCAAACAGCTGAAGGCAGGGGAAAGAGAAGGGCAGAGGGGCAAAATCATGTCAGGAGCAGGAGTCAAGGTTAAGCCCAGTTTTAAGGTGCTGGGAGATCATAGAATCATAGGGTTGGAAGGGACCTCATGAGGTCATCTAGTCCAACCCCCTGCCAAAAAAAGCAGGACCACTCCCACTAAATTATTCCAGCTTGTTTTATACAGCTGGGCCTTAAACATCTCCAAAGATGGAGATTCCATCGCCTCCCAAGGTAGCCCATTCCAATGCTTTACCACCCTCCTAGTAAGAGAGTTTTTCCTAATGTCCAACCTCGACCTCCCCAGCTGCAACTTAAAACCATTGCTCCTTGTTCTATCCTCTGTTACTACTGAGAAGAGCCGAGCTCCGTCCTCCTTGGAGCATCCGTTCAGGTAGTTGAAGGTTGCTATCAAATCCCCCCTCAGTCTTCTCTTCTGGAGGCTAAATAAGCCTAGTTTCTTCAGTCTTTCTTCATAGGGCTTGTGCTCCAGCCCCTTGATCATTTTTGTTGCCCTCCACTGGACTCTTTCTAATTTGTCCACGTCCTTTGTAGTGGGGAGCCCAAAACTGGACACAGTATTCCAGATGTGGCCTCACCAGTGCTGAATAGAGGGGGATGGTCACATTCCTCGATCTGCAGGCAATGCTGCTTCTGATGCAGCCCAGTATGTCATTGGCCTTTTTGGCAGCAAGAGCACACTGCTGACTCATATCCAGCTTCCTATCCACCAGGACTCCCAGGTCCTTTTCTACACTGCTGCTACTTAGCTGATCACTCCGCAGCCTGTAGCAGTGCATGGGGCTTTTCGGTCCCAAGTCCAGGACTTTGCACTTGTCCTTGTTGAACCTCATGAGATTTCTATTGGCCCACTGCTCCAATTTGTCAAGGTCTTCCTGAATCTTCTCCCTGCCCTCCAGCGTGTTCACCGTTCCCCCCAGCTTGGTGTCATCCGCAAACTTACTGAGTGTGCAATAAATCCCATCATCCCAATTATTAATGAAAATGTTGAGCAGAACTGGCCCCAGGAACGACCCCTGAAGCACACCACTCATTACTGGTTGCCAACTAGACACAGAGCCATTGATTCCTACATGCTGAAATCGTTGATCTAGCCAGTTCTCTATCCACCTTACAGTCCACACATCCAACCCATACTTCCTTAACTTGCTGATGAGAATGCTGTAGGAAACCATATCAAAAGCCTTGCTAAAGTTGAGGTATATCACATCAACAGATCTTCCCACATCCACAAATCCAGTCATCTCATCATAGAAAGCAATGAGGTTGGTCAGGCACGATTTACCCTTGGTGAATCCATGCTGACTGTTCCTGATCACTCTATTTTCCTCCAAGTGTTTCAGGATGGATTCTTTGAGAATCTGTTCCATGATTTTTCCAGGGATTGAGGTGAGGCTGACAGGTCTGTAATTCCCTGGATCCTCCTTTTTGCCTTTCTTGAAGATAGGCACTATATTTGCTTTTTTCCAGTCCTCCGGCACCTCCCCTGTTCGCCATGAGTTTTCAAAGGTAATGGCCAGCGGTGCTGCTACCTCATCAGCCAACTCCCTCAGCACCCTTGGATGCAGGTCATCCGGCCCCATGGACTTGTGCACATCTAGCTTCTTTAGGTAGTCCCTAACCTGCCCTTCTGTCACCAAGGGCCTCTCTTCTTCTCTCCAATTTGCCATACCGAGTGTAGTGGGCTGGGAGGGGCCCTCCCTCTGAAAAATGAAGTAAACAAAGCATTGAGCACTTCAGCCTTTTCCTCATCCTTCATCACGAGGATACCTGTGCTATTCAGTAAGGGACCTACACCAGCCCTGATCCTCTTCTTCTTATTGACATACTTGTAGAACCCCTTCCTGTTATCCTTCACATCCCTTGCTAGCCGCAACTCCATTTGTCCTTTGGCCTTTCTGATTTTATCTCTGCAGTCCTGAGCAATATCTTTATATGCCTCCTTGGTCATCTGTCCAAGCTTCTATTTCCTGTAAGCTTCCTTTTTATGTTTAAGCTCAGAGCAGAGTTCTCGGCTAAGCTATTCTGGCTGCCTCCCATGTTTGTTCTTTCTCCTAATTGGAATGGCAACTTCCTGTGCCCTTAGCAGGCTTTCTTTAAAATATAACCAACTCTCCTGGACTCCTTTCCCCTTCAGATTAGCTTCCCAAGGGATCCTGCCCATCAGTTCCCTGAGGGAGCCAAAATCTGCTTTTTTGAAGTCCAGGGTTTGTGTTTTGCTTCTTTCCTTTTTTCTATTTAATCAGCATCTTGAACTCTATCATCTCATGGTCACTGCTGCCCAGGTTGCCATTAACTTCTATGTCCCCAATCAATTTTTCTCTGTTTGTGAGCAGCAGATCAAGAGGTGCAAGGCCCCTGGTTGGTTCCTCCAGCATTTGTACCAGGAAGTTGTCCTCAACACTCTCCAAAAACTTCCTGGATTGCCTGTGCACTGCTGTATTGGCCTCCCAGCAGATGTCAGGGTAATTGAAGTCCCCCATGAGAACCAGGGCCTGTGATCTGGAAACTTCTGCCAGTTGTCCATAGAATGCCTCATCCACCTCGTCCTTCTGGTCTTGAGGTCTATAGCAGACACCCACCACAACATCCCCCTTGTTGCTCTCTCCTCTAAGCTTAACCCACAGATTTTCAATTGGCTTGGTTCCACTACCATAATGAGCTCTGAGCAGTCATAGAGCTCTTTTACATATAGTGCTACTCGTCCCCCTCTTCTTCCCTGCCTGTCCTTCCTGAACAACTTATACCCATCCATGGCAGAGCTCCAGTCATGCAAGCTATCCCACCATGTCTCTGTTATTCCAATTATATCATAGTTTCTTGTCTGTGCCAGTGCTACCAATTCTTCCTGCTTGTTTCCCAGGCTCCTCGCATTTGTGTACAGGCACCTAAGATACCAGGCTGATTGCCCTACTTTCCCAAGTCGATTTTTAGTTCTATTACATCTACCTCCTTGTATTTTCTCCTGGGATTGTCCTCCTGCACTTGCCTCAGGTATTAAAGCTTCATTAGAACATGTAACATAATTATTTGATTCCCCTCCTCCCCCATGTTCCAACTACCTTCTCTTTTATCCCTGGTGTTACAGTTCCAGCATCCCTCGTGTTCCATCCCTTCCCCCAGGTCTCCCACATTGTTACTTACCTGTGGGCTTTGGTCTCCTTCCCCCTTCAAACCTAATTTAAAGCCCTCCTCACTAGATCAGCCAGTTGACGTCCGAATATGCTCTTCCTCTTCCTTGACAGATGGAGTCCATCTCTGCCTAGCAGTCCTTCTTCCTGAAACAGCAACCCATGGTCGAGGAAGCCAAAGCTCTCCTGACAACACCATCTTCGCAGCCAGGTGTTCACCTCCAGGATGCATCTGTCTCTACTTAGGCCCCTACCCTTGACTGGAAGGATCGAGGAGAACACCACCTGTGCTCCGAACTCCTTCACCTGCGCTCCCGGAGTCCTGTAGTCACCTTTGATCTGCCAAGGATCACCTCTCGCAGTATCATTGGTTCCCACATAGATGAGAAGCATGGGGTGGTAGTCAGAGGGGTGGATGATTCTCGACAATCCCTCTGTAATGTCTTGGATGCGGGCACCTGGCAGGCAGCATACCTCCTGTGAGGCCTTGTCAGGGCGACAGATGGGTGCCTCCGTCCCCCTCAGAAGTGAGTCCCCAACCACCACAACCCTACGTTTCCTCCGAGCTGTGGTGGCTGTGATTTTCCCAGCCTCGGGGGTGCATGGCATTTCCTGTTCCACCTCATCCATCGTCTGTAGTGCTGCATAACGGTTCTTCACCACAATGGAGTGAGGGATGGGAGCAGGGGTGGACTGTCTGCTGCCAGAGGTAACCAGCCACCAGTGTCCTCCCTCTGCCATAGGCATCCCATCCTTCTCCAGTGGTGCAGCAGTTGTCTTCAGCACCTGGAGAGTGTCCTCCTTCTTGCATCTCTCTTCATGGATGCTATCAAGGAACTTCTCCAGGGTGTGGATACTCAGCCGCGACACCTCCTCCTGTAACTCTCCCACCTGCCTCCTGAGAGATTCCACCAGAAGACACCTGTCACATTGATTCATCATCCCAGCCTGAGCATCAGAGACAGGGAACTGCGAGCTGCAGTCCCTGCAAGTCCACACCAGAATCTGGGTAGAGATATCCATGCTCAGGATGTCTGTCTGGCTACAGGCACAGGTGGAGGAGACAGAAGGGGCACTGGCACAAGCAGTGCAACTCCTCTTCACCATTATGGCCTCACCAAACTCTTCCCCAAACTCCCTCTCAGACTCCCCTGTTAGCAGTCCCTCTGGTCGCTCAGCCACTGGCTTTTAAGGCCTTCTCTGCCTAGGTCAGCCCTTGCCCCTAGTTAAACACACAGGGGAAGAGTGATCACAAGGCTGATGGAAGCTAGTGATAAAAGGTGAGCAGGGAACAATGATCCAAACAGCCCCCAATCACACAAACACACCCTCACAGTCCCAATTCCCACAGTAGCTAACAACTAACAGAAATCACCTGTAGGGAAAGACACAAACACACAGTTAGTAATTCACTCAGATGATATCAAAAAGCAAAACCCCAGTACAGGAAGGGACAGAGGAGCTAATAATTGCCCCAGTGGAATGAGGCACCTCCAGTGTTTGCCAAGATAGGATGTGGAGCAGAGGGGCTTTTTTATTTCCCTTTGCACAGGACAGTATGTCACAGCATGTGCTTTCCTGGGCTGTGTCTTTAAAGGCACAAGCTTCCCAATGACCGGACATGGAAGCTCTTCTCTATCTGATACAAGACACAGAGGTGCTTGATTCAGTGAAGCATTCATCTCCTGGAAAACTGAGTCATATGTTTTGAGTATTTAAAAGAAATCCCTTATTAATTTGTATGTCTCCATAAAGTCTCATAGCAATTCACAGATTTGTCTTATCTACTGCTGTGATTCCTTGAATTGTACTCCCTTTCTTGTAATCCATTTTATATATAGTTTTGCTTCTTCCGTTTGCTTTTCAAAATGTTTTGCTCCTTCTGTTTACTTTTAAGAATGCTATTTTTATTACTCTTAGCACATCATCATTTCCTTTGTCAATACTGAGCAGATAGATGTCATGCTCTTTGATTTATATGTTAATAGCAAATAGTCATTCACAAGTGAGTAAGTAAATAGTTTCTAGTAATGTTAGCAATGATGTTTGTGTTTCTAGTACAGCAGTTGCTATATTTTTACTGTGATTTTTCATTTGGAATATTTAATTATAAATCTCTTTTATTTTTATAACACACGTATACTCTTTGGAGCATGTAACCTCAAGTGTGGCCTGTTGTCAAAATGTCTTCATTTTCATTTGATTCACCAATGGATATTGCCTTTCTCTACTGTTATTTTGTGTCTCAGTACAGCCCTTAGTGCCTTTTCAGTCACTGCTTGTGTGTAAAACGTGGTTTCCAAATATTCACTAAGAGTAATATAATATCTCATATTAAATCCTTCTCAGAGGCAAGACTCAGCTGTAATTTATACTGAACATGAGAACAGCCGTACTCTGCAGGACCAATGATCCATCTAGCCAGCCTTCTCTCTTCTGAAGACCAGATGCTACAGAGGGAATGAACAGAACAGGATGTCATTAAGTGATCCATCCCCATCATCTACTCTTTGTTTCTAGCAGTTAGGCTAAGTCCATGCAAAGCATGGAGTTGCATCCCTGACCATCCTCCAGGACGTTATCTAATTCTTTTTTGAACCCAGTTATAGTTTTGGCCTTGACAACAAATGAGTGCACATCTAAAACTATAAACTTGCTTGACAACCATAAGAATTCAAAAATTATACCCACCACTCATGATATTTTAAAAAAAGAAATGACACTGGATTCTTTTTGTTCTTGAGTCCATGGTGCATGAAACCCAGATCCACAAAAGTAGGAGCTTAAACTTCAGAGTGAATCTTGGCCTCATATTTTTGCTGTTGCCACTTCCTAACAATTCATGTACCTGAGGTCATATCTACACTACGACTTACGTTTACTCAAGCTATGTCAGCATACAGTCATGTGTACATGCTTACTTGCTTCTTTGTCTCAGTGATGTGTACTCACCAGAAGTGTTTGTATTGATTCAAATGAAATGCACCATGGGTAAGTAGCTCACTATACAACTCTTCACCATCTACTGTACCATATTTTGGGAAGTTTTGGCAATGTTTACTGGGGCTCAAATAGATCACAGAAGCATGAAATCAACTTCCTGTGGGATGGTGACCATTCAATGATCACCATCCCATAATTTTATACATGTCATAATTGTTGCAACTTTGTTACTAAATCCCACAAACTTGCATGAACCTCCTCGCAGAGGTGCCATTTCAGATTTTGGTGGGTGTAGGGGACAACTTTTACTGTGAGTCCAGGACCTAGTTAGGCACCTGAAAACTTCAGGTTTTTTTGCAGATAATAACTTAGATGCAGTGCTCCTGTCCACTAATTTCTAATTCCAATATAAAGAAAGAAAGCTATATGTAAATAAATAAATAAATAAATAAAAACGAAAGCCATATTTACACATTAGCGTAGAACAATCATGATACTCCTAATCCCCAGTCTTGAGGTGTCAGGTTTGAAGTCTTAATACAGACACCAGAAACACAATCTTGATGCTTTGTATACTATATTCAGTAGAGAGAAAATCTGCTTGTTTTCTCTGACAGACTGTTAATGCCGTTATCTGCTCTATTTTAGTCAATTGTTTTTCACTCCAGTATAAATGTGTTTACTTAATTTTAATATGTGATTGTTATGAAGAACTGGAATTTATTTTTTAATTAATGTGACTTTTATGTTAACCGCTCAAATAATGTACGTGACTCACTAATTTTTGCCTTCATCATTACTATCACTATCAGACTTGGCATCATATTTACTTTTCTATGACATACATTATTTTACAGATCTAATTAAAAATACAATTTGAAAATAAGCCACTTTCAGCTGCACAGTGTCTGATGTTATGAGTTTAGCTAATGTTTGGGGTTTTTTTAAACTGGCACTGCAAAGCTACATTTGCATTCAAGATAGATGATATTATTTGATTGTGCCATTTTAAATAATGAATGACAAAGCACAATATGATGATAAAAGTGCTAATGATCATTACTCTAGCCACAACATTTTAAGCATTTTAGAACTAACTACTCAAAGAATTAAATGAATGCAAAAGAGATAAATGAAATTATGAAATGCATAGATCAGTCAAAAAAATTGAAATAACAGTGCTCTCTAAACTCTGAAAGAATAAAATTACAGAAAATGTATGTGCATTGTGCATTTCAACAGGAAGTACTAAGAAGTAACACAACAAAGGGTGTGGATGGGGAGTGTGTGAAGGACAGTGTGTATGAGTGTGAAAGATTGTGTTGGGGAATTGTGTGTAGGAGACTGTGTGTGCCTCAGTGAGTGAGTCAGAGAACTGTCTTTTTAAGACAAGTACTCGGGCACCTGAACACCTGTTCAGTACAACATCAGCTTCCATTCCTGGGCTGGAGGCACTAGTACAGATTGACTCCCTTATCCTCTAACTATGGCGCAATGGAGACCCGCGTAGGCATGACCACCTGTAGCATCAGGCAAGCTCCCCCAGCCCCACATCAGCCATGGATCTCCAAAAGAAGGTGAGATAGCTGTGGTGGCAGCAGTGGGAGCTGAGTGACTAGAGATTGGTGGCTGCTGTCCTGCTGCTTAGCTTTGGGAGGGGGTACATATGGGAGAAGGGAGGCCTAAGACAAATTTTGGAGTGGTTATTGAATCCACAACCCCCCCCCCCAACCTGGCATTTCACATTTTGTATTTGTGTGATTGATTATTCCTTTCTAAGTATAGTAATTTTTATTTCTCCTTATTTAATTTCATCCTATTTATTTAAGACCATTTCTCTAAGTCATCAAGATCATTTTGAATTCTGATCCATGCCTCCCAAGTGCCTGCAACCCCTCCCAGCTTGCTATCATCTACAAACTTTCTAAATGCACTCTTTATGCCATTAACCAATTCATTTATGAAGATAGTGAATATCACTAAATCATTTACAAAGATAGTGAATAGAACTGGCATCAGGAAAAGATCCCTGTGGGATCCACTTCAATACACCATTTCAGCTTAGTTGTGAACCATTGATAGCTAATCTCTGAGTATGGTTTTGCACCCACCATATAGCAGGTTTGTCTAGGCTATATTGCCCTTATTTGCTGATTGGACAGTCATGTGAGAAAGTTCCAAAGGGGCAGCCGTGTTAGTCTAGTAAAGCAAAAAAAGCAAGGAGTTTTGTGGCACTTAAAGACTAACAGATTTATTTATCGCATGAGCTTTTCTGGGAGAAAATCCTACTTTGCCAGGTGCTTTGAAGAGGGGGACCTTATAGAATGGGATGAAAATAAATGCAAGGGAGTGAAAGACATGGGATCAGGTCATACTGCAACAGCAAATCAGAGCATGTGTAAGGATTCAAACTCTGGGAAACAGCACATAGAAGGATAGAGAAGTCAATTACCTGTTATAATGTGAAAAGAATCCATAGTCATGATTCAGTCCTGTTTTCACACAATCTAATCTGCATATTAGTTTAATTTTGGCTGTTTCTCTTTGAAATCTTGATGTCCCATTGATTTGCTTGAGGACCATCATGAACAAATCATCAATGGAGTGATTAAAAAGATGGAAGTGCTCAGCAACTGCTCAGCAACTGTTTTGTGTGTGTGTGGGGGGGGTGAGTTCTGATGTCAGTTTTGTGCCCATTTATTCTTCTGTGTAGCGACTGTCCTGTTTGTCCAAGGTATAAAGTATGGGGGCATTTCTGGCACATGATGACATAAATCGCATTAGTGGATGAGCAGGAGAATGACCCTTTGAAGGAGTAGCTGGCTTGATTAGGTCCTATGATGGTGTCTTTTGTGCAGATATGTAGATAAAGTTGGCAGTGTGGTTTGTTGCAGGGATATGTGCCTGCTTTAATGTTTCTATTGTTAGGTCTGTAGTTGCTGGTGAGTATATGTTTAAGGTTTGGGGGTTGTCTGTAGGCGAGGAGAGGTCTGTCTCCCAAGGCTAGAGAGAGTGAGGGGTCATCTTTTAAAATAGGCTGTAGGTCCTTAATGATCTGTTGTAGAGGTCTGATTTGAGGGTTGTATGTGGTGAAATCACCACACACACACACACACACACACACAAAGTTGCTGAGCACTTCCATCTTCCTAATCACTTCATTGATGATTTGTTCACTGTGGTCCTCAAGCAAATCAATGGGACATCAAGACTTCAAAGAGAAACAGCTGAAATTGAACTAATATGCAGATTAGGTTGTGTGACAGCAGGACTGAATCGTGACTATGGATTCTTTTCAAATTATAACAAGTAATTTGACTTCACCTTCCCTCTGTGGGCCGTTTCCTGGAGTTTGAATCCTTACAAATACTCTGATTTGTGCAGTATGACCTGTGTGACCAGGCCTCCTGGGATAACCTTCTGAATGTGCCAAGATCAGGGCAAGCTGCAAAACCAGGGTCCAAACCACTGAGGCGTGGTATTTAAACCAGTCTCCCAGTCAGTAACAAAACATGCTTCTGATTCTCCACTCTGGTCATCACCAAGTATAACAAAACAGAAACAGCCCCCTTACTGAACATCAGTTCCTATGGTCCCCTCTAGCCACTGGGTCTCTTTAAGAAATAGGCTCTCCCGACTCCAAAGGGTCAGCCACCATACACAGAACAATATAGGCTTGGATCTTACCCAAAATACCGTATTGCCAGCTAATCCTTTAGTAACTACAACTAAAGGTCTAATATAAAAAGAAAAGAAACAAAATTAGAGATGTTACAGGGTCAAAGTGGATCACATACATACAAATGATTTAGAGTCCATAGTAGATTAATCCTTGTGTCACAGCTGCAGTTGTTAGCAATCCAGTTTTAAGGAATAGAGACCAAATAGTCCAGGTGTGGAGTTTGTTCTAATTCTCCCATGAGAATTAGCAGGGCAATTTCCAGGCCAGTGCTGGCTGGGATCTCCATCCTCTGGCCCAAACTTTCCCTGAGAATCTTAGACAGATGTGAGGTAAAGGGATTATGTTCCCAACTTCCTTTTATAGTTGTAGCAAGGTGGGCATTTGCAGGTCATTTCTTCATGTGGGCTTTGATGACAGTTCTCAGGTACTTAAATAGAGAATAGTAATGTATATTGTCCTTTGAAGTAAAACCTTCACCTCCTGGGTACCACAAGCTGCATTAGCACCATTAACAGACAGTTTACTTTGGTACATCTAGCTGTTAATTCCTTTCAATCCCTTCCAACAGAACAATAGTGACAGACAGGGAGTCAGTTCATTTACCTTGCTATCTTCTAAAAGGATATATGTAAATTTCATTAAGAAACCACTGTTGATACACATGCATATCAAAGCCCTAGCTTAGTTGGAACACTACCATTGTATTTTCCTATATGTCTTTAAAGGTTAGATTTGAGTCATGTACTTTACAAAGATGGCTTGGCCTTCTCAGGCCTAGTATGACAACCTGATCCCATGTCTTACACTCCCCTGCATTTATTTTCATTCCATTATGTAAGTTCCCCCTCTTCAAAGTGTCTGACAAAGTGGGATTTTTCTCCCATGATAGCTCATGCAATAAATAAATCTGTTAAAGTGCCACAAGACTCCTTGGTTTGTTTGTTTGTTTTTTGTTTTGTTGTTTTTTATGGTTTTCTTCCATGTGAGAAAGTATTAAAAATATTACTAAAGTCGAGCTATACCACATCTACTACTTCCCCCACATCATAATGCATGTTATCCGGTCAAGGAAGGATATTGGCTTGTTTTGACATGGTTTTTGGCAAAATCATATTGACTGTTACTTATTGTTTTAATATCTTTCCATTGCTTATAAAGTGATAGTTTAACTTCAGAATGTGCAAATGTAATGAAGCAAATAATCAGTCAGGTCTATGATTTCCTCAGTTGTCCTTATTCCCCTTTTTATAGATAGGTACTATATTTACTCATTTCTAATCCTTTGCCATCTTTCCTGTCCTTCACAAGCTCTCAGACATAATCCCTGATGGCTCAGAGATCTCTTCTGCCTGTTGTTTAACTGTTCTAGGGCATATTTTGTCAGGCTGTGCCCACTTGAGGACATTTAAATTATCTAAGTAATTCTTGTTCTTAACACATTTTGTCCTCAGATCCTACTCCATTTACATTGATATTGAGTATGTTAGTCATTCAGTCACTAACCTTTCTGGTGAAAACTGAAACTAAAAAGGCATTTAACATTTCAGCAATGCTTCATTTCTGTTATTGTCTTTCCCTCCTTTTTGAGTAATGGGGCTACTTGATTCTTGATCTTTCCCTTGCTTCCAGTATTTGTAAAATGTTTTCTTGTTACCCTTTATATCTGTGGTTAGTTTAATCTCATTTTCTTGTTTTGTCTTTAAATACTTGTGTGGGTTTTAATATTCATCCTTCATAATTTGATTTAGGTTCTACTTCTTGTAGGGTTCTTTTTTGAGTTTCAGCTCAATGAAAATATTCTAGTTAAACCAGGGCAGTATCTTACCATACTTCTTATCGTTCCCATACACTGAGGTAGTATGCTCTTGTGCCCTTGATAATGTCTCTTTTAAAAACTCTCCTGAACTTGTTTTTCCCTCAGATTTGCTTCCCATGAGATCTTACCTACTATTCCTCTGAATTTGCTTGGTTTGCCTTTATTGTTGTTTTCCTTCCTCCCATTCCTTAGAATCATAAACTCTTATTTCCTAATCATTTTCACCCATGCTGCCTTCACCCTTTGAATTCTTAATGAATTATGTCCTATTTGTCAAATCAAATTAAATAAGTTCATAGATGATAAGTCCATCAATGGCTATTAGCCAAGATGATCAGGGATGCAACCCCATGTCAAGTGTCCCTAGCCTTGGATTGCCAGAAGCTGGCAGTACAGGAACTTGCAAGCTTTGTTCTCCTCATTCCCTCTGAAGAACCAGGCTTTTGGCCATTGTTGAAAGTCAGAATACTGGGCTAGATGGACCATTGATCTAACCCACTATGGAAGTTTTTGTGTTCTTAGGTGAGTCTCTCCTTTAGTTGTTTTCTCTAGCTTCTTCAATAAAATGTTGTCTTACTGCATTCTGGGAACATGTTAGACAATTTGTGCCCTGCAGTATTATTTTCCTAACTGATGTTTTGATTCTTAAAGTCTCCTCTCACTACCAAGCCTTGTGCTTGGGATGATTTTACTAGTTGCTTTAAAAAAGTCTCATCCATCTTTTATTTCTGGTTAGGTAGTCTATACTGAACCCTTACCATAAAATCGCCTTCGGTCTGTACCCCTTTATCCTTACCAGAGACTTCAAACAAATCTGCCTTTCATTTCTATCTCAACCTCAGTGGAAATGTATAGATCTTTAATATAGAAGGAAACCCCCTCTTCCTTTCTTTCCCCCATGCTTATCCTTGCTGAACAAGCTGGACTCTTCTTTATCAATATTTCAATCATGTGAATTATCCCACCAACTCTTTGCTATAACTGTGATTACTCACTAGTGTTTCCAGTTGCTATAGTTTGTCCCCAGTACTACTTGCATTAGTATACAGACGTCAAAGGTGTTTATTTGATTTCCCATCTACATTCCCTCTTGTCTCACTTTGTCCCTGCTATTGGAGGTTATTAGTGAACATTAAGATTGTTTTTCAGTTTTTCTGGGACTGTTTCCCATTACAGTTTTATGAGTGAGGAAGGAAGGATTTAGGCTATGTCTACAATAGATATTTAGGTGAACTGAATGATATTATTCAGGGGCATGAAAAAGCCATGCTCCTATATGACATAGGTATATTGATCTAACCCCCAGTATAGAAAGCTCTAGTTTAAAGGAAAAAATCTTCTGTCGACCCACACATTACCTCTCAGGAAGGTGGATTAAAGACAACTGAAAAACCCTTCCTGTCATTGTGGTGGTTGTCTACACTGAAGTGGGTGACTAAAACCCAAAAGCAACAGCAATCTCCTCAGCAAAAACAGCAACAGTAGCTCCTGCAATAGATTGATGATGATAGCCCAATAGTAACAGCTAATGCATGAGCTATATGCTTAGGAACAGGAACAGTGTCAATGTTTGGTTCAACAAGTTGTGACACTTTTGCAGCTACTGAGAGCTGGAGAAAGAAGGATTCTGACTGGGATCTGAGAGACCCAGACTGGGGACAACAGCCCTACTGGTGTGGCTCATGAAGTTGGACCTGGAGGATGACTCACAGACTTTCTTCATGACCTTTGGATGAGTAGCAGCATTGGATCAGCAGCTTTGTTGACTCCTTACCTGAAAGAGGCAGTCCACAATGTGTACCAAGGCCTGGTTGTGGAAAGATTCTCTTGTGAGCATCTTTGAGATACATTGTTTTCCAGCAGCTGAACTGTCTTGATGAGGGCCTCAGCTTGATCCGTCTTTCCTAGCTTCTTACCCCAACCAGGAGTAAGTGCTCAAACTATTCTACCAGTATATGCTCAGTAACCTGAACAGGAGGCCAGGTTTCTGGCTTCACCCATTTCCAGCACAAATTCCTCAGTTTTTGAGTAGTGACGTGAAGCGAAGCTCGCTGGTGGCTGCGCTGATAGTTCTCTCTTTTGTTCGGGTAATTCAACATGAGTGTCTTCACAATGAAATATGAACAGAGACAGCTCCTCATCATGCAACCATACTGGTAGGGAATTCTAGCATTGGTACATGTCACGATCCCATTTTCAGGCCATTTAGATAAGGAGGAACCAAGAATCTTGGTTCAGTTTTCCCTTCTGTCCTGAGTACTAATTTATTGTCCCAAAAGGAGTTACAAAGACTCCTTCAGTCACCCCCTCATTGGTAGATAACCACTCTGAGAAGATGGGAGTGGACTTTATAGGGTCTCTTGAGAAATATGCAGTGAATACCTCTATATAGTGGTAAGTGTAGATTATGCTACCTGGTGGTGATTCCCTTGTTTTCTACTAATCCAAAGAACCACTGTGACCAAACCAGTAAAATTTTCACCTGGGTTGGGGTGCCCCAGGAGATCTTAACAGATCAGGGAACCAGCTTCATCATTAATGAAGCATGTAGCATGTTAAAAATTAAAATAATTTGGACCTCCATGTATGACCTCAAAGAGGCTATTGATAGACTCCAAAAATTTTGCTAAAGAAATTTATTATGGCAGACCCTCACCACTGGAACTCATTGCTCCCCTCCTCCTTTGCTGTGAGGGAGGTTCTCCAATCATCACTTGGGTTCTCTCATTTGACATTCTAAATGGGAGGCAGCCAAAGGGCATCCTAGACTGTAGTCCACTATATCCTAAAAATCTGAGGTCCTGACATATTTGCAAGAGAAAATCTCCTAAATGCAGAGTAGGAGGACCAAGAGAAAGCATATTGAAGGGACTTGTTTCAAGTGTTTAAAGTTGAGGACCAAATCGTGCAGCCGCTCCCCAGTATTGAGTCCTACCCCAGTGGCAGGTGCCCTACAATGTAATCCAACAGATGGCGCTGGTGAATTTTGATCTGAGAGAACAAAGCAAATGAAAGACAACACAGATATAGTGCATGCACAGACGACCTGGCCAGGGATGTTTTATAGCTCTTTACCTACTGGAACCAGAATTAGGATCACATACAGTCACATCTTGGGAATCAGAACCTGTACCGGTCCAGTGCAGGTTAAGCAAGTGCTAAGCTACTTCTCAGTGGTGGTCTCTACTCTATTGGACCAGACTCACTTAACACAGCACCACATTCAGTGGGCAACCCTTGCTCACTTCTTCTAGCATGGTATGGTAGAAGCTGCTTGAACTCTAACTTTTGCTGTGGCAGTTACTAAGTGTGAGGCATTTGAAAAGTCTCAAGCTGAAAGAGATTCTGTGGCTGACAACTGTTGCCTTTGTGCTTAAACTTAAAACATCAGCTGTTTCTCCTGCTTCTGTCACCAAGACATATGACACTACATACTCAGCATCCACAAACTTGGAAGCAAAATTTGCCAGCTTCTCATTGTTTCCATTGTGTTAGTATGGATCACTTGGCCTGTGCATGTGTCAAGGTGGTACAAAGGAAGAACACTTACTGTCCATAATACACTAGTTCACATTGTTTGGAAGCTTGAAGCTTATCCTGTAACATGGAGTTGCAAGAGACCACCTTTCCCAGATATCCTGATGTTTCTTTTAGTACAGTCTTGTCATGTGCTGGAGCTGGTATACTGTGCTATAGCTATTAATGGTACACTGCTGAAATGCATGGGGATGTGGGTGCTTAAGTTAACATTCTCCTGTGGACTAGTTCATAATCTGGACGTTTGTCCAAGTACAGTGGTCATAAAAGCTTCGGGTTTATGTACTTTGCAGATAGTGGGTGAAGCTGTATGGTGGGTGCTCTTCAAAGGTGTCACCTTGACTGCTAGGTTTTACATTGTTAAAATTGCTGCTGTGCATACAGTTCCATTATTGTCACATAATATTAAGGATGAACTCAGAGATACCATGGTTTGTTTATGTTGACCATACTCTGCATGGGCTGTGTACTCTCTGCAGCTGGACTCAAATGGCATGTTCTTTGAATTGCCTTTATGTTATGTACGTCCTGCTCCTGTAGACTTCTGTCCCTTGACTGCAACGTTTTTGAAAAAAATCTTCTGGAAAGGCACCATAAGATCCTTCATCTTTCCTAGATTTCATGAGAAAAGGTTTTGTTTGTCTTCTCAACAATGGTGATGAGGTGGATAATGAGCTGACTATTTGTTGGAGTGCTCTGTGCACTTTGTGATTAGTCCACAGATGCTTTTGAGTTCTTAAGGAGCATTTCTGCAGTCACATCATCTCAGACTAAGATTCAAATGTTTCAGTGGGTTTGCAGCCTCAAACTAATACAATAATTGGGTTAAAATAAGGGGGAACACTGTCATGGGGCCCCCTATTTTTAGGGAGCCAGCATTCCAGGCCCCCTAAAAATAGGGGAATGCCCTGGAACGCTGTGTTCCAGGGCTCCCCAAAAATAGGGGGGATGCACCAGAATGCTGAGTTACAGGGCCCCCTAAAAATAGAGGGTGCTTCAGAACCAGCCTTCTGGCTCATTCCCCCTAGGCCAGTGGAAGGGAGGGGCTGTGGTCTGAGGCCAGCCCCGCCATCCCTCCCTCACTTCCCCAGAGCCTGTATGGCTCCACCCTGGACCTGGCTGTGCACGCAGCCAGACCCCAGCCTCTGGCCTGGGCTCCTTTTAGCCAGCCAGCTGGCTGGCCAGTTCCATGGCCTCCTGCCCCCTGCCCAGCTCTTTGGCCAGATAAGGGGGCTGGGGTGGGTTGGGCCAGTCAGGCGGCCAGCAGGGAAAGTCTGGGGGCAAGGAGGGTACATTGGGAGGGGAGAGAACGGGTTGGGATGATGGGCTAGAGAAGGCTTGGGGGGCTGAAAGAGGTGGTGTGAAGATGGGGAGCTTAGGGGATGGGGGTTTGGCGAGCTGGAATGGGGGCAGGGAGTGTAGGGAGTGGGGATTGGGGCTGAGAATGACATGGGGAAAGGGGTCTGATGTGGGTAGGTGTTTTGGGGACAGTAACTGGGATGGGGGGCTGGCATGTGGGGAGCATGAGCTGGGGCGGGGGCCTGGCATTTCGAGGGGGCAGAAGCTGAGGTGCAGGAGGGGGACCCCCCAGTTAGGAGGGTTCCAGGGCCCGCCAAATTATACTTTAATCCCTGGCAATAATAGCCAGGCTTTGTGACTGGAGAGAGCGAAGTCCAGAACTTCAACCATGTTGATCCATCTTTGACATTGCTTTGAATTAACTGCTTCCAATAGGGAAGTTGCCATGTTTGAAACCCCAGATATTGATGATTTGGTTACTTTTTTTTTTTTTTTTTTACCTTGCAGCTATTCAGATGAACTAGGCTAAACTACTAAAACTTTTGGGCTTCTATGGAATCATACCAATGGTGACCTCAATTGCCTTAATGAATTTTAGCCAGTTTGCCTTTCAGAAATCTCCATATAGTCAACATTGACTGGCAAATACCAAGAATGGTTCTGGAGGCATTCTGAGGGATTCCTGACAGGTCTTTGCTGAAGAAGCAGACAGAGTGAAAACTGTCTGTCTTTCTCATCCAAAGGAGGTATTTGTCTTCACTGGGCAAGCATTCCATGAGTACCTCATACCCATATTATCTATTAGTACTATTATAGTATTGTAGCCCAACATCATCTGGTATCTATTGAAATCACTGACATATCTAATCAGACAGTAAGGTAGAAGTAATGGGAGAGATGATCAATCAGTTTTCAGTAGTTTATACTAATTACTACTAGTATCTTGATGATTGTTACCAAGATGGCAAGGTTTCTGAAATTGCTCCTGGTGTATCATGTTATTAAATCTTAAAGCCCTCCTTAATGTATCGGGCAAGATTGTGGCACTCGAGACTGTTGTAGGGAACCTCCGCCCATTTTCTGTGGAATTCCATGGACTCTTGCACCCTACTCAAATCTGCATAGCAATTTGTCATCGACTGTGAAGAAAATATTCACAGTGTTCATTTCAATATATGGCTCATTTTTAAATGTGTATTTCTTAATTAAAAATATTTATCTTTGTTGCAAATCATATTATATGAAAATGTGTGAGGGCACTGTGAAATTCTGCAGCCCCTTTTTTCTTGCCAATAACCACTGAAATGTTATGAATTATTGTGCTTATTGACTGAAGAAATTATACTCAAATCAATGGCTCTTTCTTACCAAAGGTATAGAAATTACCAGAATTTTGGATTACGTGCTTTTTTTATTGCTTTCATTTCTTAGTATGGAAAGAAACCTGCATAATAAGTCTAACTGCTTTAAAGAACATTTTTAAATCAATTTGCTGAGTTTCTTGCAGTCATTATGAGCCTAAATAGTGCCCAGTTCCGATTTATAGAGCAGCTGTATCATATCAAACTAAACAGTGCATTTCTTTGTTCTCTAGCAAGTTGAGTCTACAGGTTTGCTTGTGTGTCTTTTATTCTTTTTCACATTTGGACAAGTAGATGCCATAACTAATTTTCATTCTCTCATGTTAAAATTAAATCTGAAAAGCAATTTTCATTGTGGGGTCCAAATTAGATAAAGCAGATCACTTACTGTAACCTGATGCTACATTTGGTAACTGGCTGTGTTTCTAAATTGCTACAGGTAATAGCTGTCTTTCAGATAAAGTTGTTTTGAACTTTCAGTGGAGAAAGAGAATCCATGTGAGATAATTGCCTACTCCAGTCAGGTACACTGGATGGATTGATAATAGGGATTTAAGCACCTAAAATACACTACAGAGGCCTAAATTCAACATTCAGGTGCCTTTGTCACTCACAATACTACCATTCAGCTCCTGCCTAATTCTGTATGCACTGGAAGTCTCTGGGCACCTGACAATATATCTACACCAGGGAGAGGAGGGGGAGACATGGTTTAGTAAGTCTCAGGGCCTAGGTCAAAGGAGTCAGTTTCATGGGGTTGGTCGACAATGCAGACATTCAGGCTTCAACTGGAGCCAAAGCGCTAATATTTGCTTGTCACCAGATTTCAGAGTCCTGGCTCCAGGCTGAGCCCAAATGTCTATAATGCTATTTTTAGCCCTCCATTGAGAATCCAAGTCAGTTGACCTAGGCAGATTCTGAGATTCACTTTTGTGATTTTTGGTTTGGTTTGGTGAGGGGAGGGTGTTCTGTTTGCTGTGTAAAAATAATGATGAAAGTCCCCCTAGACACCACCTAAATTTTGGCAGATGGATGTTTACACAGCTAGTTCAATCCAGATGCCACTTAGTTGTTCAACACCTACTGCATATCTCAGTCTCAGTAGGATTCACAAAGTGGGTATTCCCCATCTCATCTTTTGGGTCCATGCTGTTCTCAGAATCTCTTCTCCACATCAAGTAAGGAGAAATTCAACCCAGTCTCTTGGATACAATGTGAGTGTCATGACTACTTAACTATTATTTCTTGAACAGGGGCTAGCCTAGTTTAGGTGCAGAACTCTAGGGAAATGGCTGTAGGTTTAAAAGAGGGTTTATAAATCTGAGGGGAGATAAATTAGTTAATCTATTCCTCTATAATGTAATTTTAATTTTGAATAACAGCTTCCACACAGGGATTTAATGCAGTTTAATCCACTTCAAATTTCACCTTTAGTAAATTCAAGTTAATTTTCCTGAGTATTCCTGTGTAGAGAAGCTATCAGACTTTATGAGCAGATGGATTTTGGAGTCCTTCCCTATTCTGCAAATGCATATTTGTATGTATAAATCTAAACACTTGAGTACTTCTATTAAAGTCAGTGGAAATATTTATGTATGTTATTGGTTGCAGGCTCAGTAAATAAGCTGCTCTCTGCTAATGAAGATAATGTAGTTGATCTCTACTTAGCTGAGGAAGACATTTTGGGAAGATCAGGTGTACTTTTAGAGATTACTTACCTGGTTAGCAACTATTGACAAGTGCCAAGAGCTTCTAGTTTTTGGCCATCTCTCCACACCCAGTGCTGTAAAGGTGGAGCTGTGATGATTGCAGCTGCATGACATTGCTGCAGCATATCTGCTGAAGATGCTCTATGATGATGGGACAGAGATCTCTTGTCAGCAAAATAAAACCACTTCCATGAATGGCAGAAGCTGCATCAGCAGGAGAAACTCTTCCACCAACATAGTACTGTGCAGAAGAGCACTTGTGTCAGTGTAATTTATCTATTTCATTCTGGTGAGTGCTTTATTCACATCCCTGAGCAACATAAATTATGCCGGTGTAAGCTGTAAATGGCCTTTGCCTTTGAAAAAAATCAGAAGATGGTCATTGTTTCACAAATGATTAGCAGAGAATTAGATTTTGGAAGCAATACGATGTTATTCCCCACTGCACTACTTTGCTGAGTGTTACTGTACCATAACAGAAGAGGTTGTTTTGTTTTCTTTAACCTAAGAAAATTTTTAATGATTTTGATAGAGATGGTCAGAAAAGCTTCAGTGAAAAAGGTTTCTCTAGGAAAAAGCAGTTACATCAAAACTGTGTACATTTCAATGAAATTTAATTTCAGAGGGGAAAAAAGGAAAGTTGTGACAAGGTTGAAAATCCTGTTTCAAATTTTTGTTTTCTCTGAATTGAGTTTTATTTACCCCAAAGTAATACAAATCATTTTCTCAAGTATATACTGGGAAACAAAAACAAAAAACAAAACAAAACAAAAATACCTTCTAGGGAGATGAAAAGGGGAAATTGGCTTGCACATCTTACATGTATTAAGAACTTCACAATCTAACTTTTCTTCCTAGCCTCTCCACCAGCCTCACTGTCACACTGAATGGAGGAAGTTCTGGTGGCATAAAATCCTCAGGAAGTCGTATGACAGAGATCTTAGGAACTAATGAATTGCTTAACAAGACCTATTGTGATCTTTCGGAAGAGAAGAGAAGAAAAAATTACTTGAGCAGTCTTGACTATTTCAACCAGGCTTATGATCAATGGCATCAAATGTTGCTGGCAGACCTAGTCACTTGAGCCAATATTTTTAAAAGTGGCTAGTGATTTTAGGTGCCACTGCTTTTCTGGTACCCACTTTAAGATACCTTTTAAAACCCTTGATTTTCAGAGAGCAGATACTCAGAAATTTTCTGAAAATCAGACACCTCAAAATGTTGTGAAGTAGGCGCCCCAAATCACTAGTTAATTTTGAAAATCTTGATGCTTATCTTTGTCCATCAGTAAAAGTACATCTTCAGTCAACTGTAGACTTGCCAGACCTAGGCCTAAAACCAGACAAATGTTATACTTAGAAAGTGAAAACCAGCAGGATCTTATTCAGGGGATCAGGCAATATGCTACTTTTATTATGAAGAAAACATAATTATGTTAATAGCTAATACTTAGTACCTACACCCCCTCCCCCCAATGTTCTACTATTGGTCATGTATAGTTACCAGTCCTGATTGTTTCATGTGATTGTAGCTTGAGTTCATAGCTGGTGTTCATAGCTCATGGTAGCTACCTGGCCAGGGAAACACAGCATGAGAGAGAATGGGGACTCTATTGGGCACAAATCTGCACACCAACACTCCTGGATGTTATTACCCAAAGCTATGCAGTATCACCCATCTTTTTATCTATGGATCTTGCTGTATTGCACTACTTCAGGGTACTATATGACCATGAGTCATCGGTTAATGGGAGATATAACTTTGATCTTTTCTTGATAGGACATTTGGTCCCTTTCTCTCTAGGGTGGATTTTTCTTACTTTTGCAGACTTTGTCTGCATTGTTCTTTAGCCATTAAGGTGGGGCTGGCAGTTTGTCATCAGGAAAGTCTGGCATTGTGAACTGATCCCATTATACACATGTGATCCTGTCTGGGCCTAGGGGACTGTTTATGATTATTTTTCAAATCAATATTTCATATTTGTAATAATCCATATGTGATATTCCATGTTTGGTATCAGTAGAAAGGCTGTAATCTGCTAAGAATGATTATGTGGGTTATATGTAGGTATCATGCCTGTATTAGAAATTAGAAATCTATTTGTTTTTATCTGTATGCCAAGTTATTTGACTCCAAGCAATCCCAGCCTAGGTGCTTCTGCAACACAGTCATTCTAATTGCCCATTAGGAGCTCCCAGCTGCAGTGGGTCCAAGGAGAAACTTGTTCAGCCAGTTACCCAGGCTGACCAGCTGACTCAACTCCATTTTGATTTGGCAAGGACTCTGAGAGCATAAGGCAACCGAAGGTGATAAGACTGTAGCCCCATCTCCATTTTGTCTTTAGTCTTCAGTCTGTCTGCAACCAACACCCTCCTCTGGAACTATTAACCTGGGACTGAACAAAGGACTGAGACCCACCCAACTGCTGCTGCTTTCTATGGACTCTAAATAATTTGTATGTATGTGATTCCCTTTGACCCTTTAACATCTCTCATATTTTGTTCGTTTTCTTTTTATATTAAGCTTTTAGTTGTAGATACTAAAGGACTGGCTGGCAGCATAGTATTTTAGGTAAAATCCAAGCCTGTATTGTTCTGGGTGATGTGTCTGGCCCTTTGAGGTCAGGAGAACCTATTTCTGTAAGAGACCTAGTGGCTGGAGGGGAGCTGATAGGACCTGATGTGCACAAAGGCGGGGCGGGGGGGAGCTGCTTCTATTTTGTTATGCTTGGTGATGACCAGAATGGGGAATCAGAAGCATGTTTTGTTACTGACTGGGAGACTGGTTTAAGTACCACTCGTCAGTGGTTTGGGGGTTTGGCCCCTGTGTTGGCAGCTTGCCCTGATTTTGGCACATTCGGAAGCTTATCCCAGGAGGTCCAGGTCACAACACACACCCCTCATTCACACATCTAAACTAAGTCCCCATGCCAAGATGAAGTTTCAGCAAAATTTAGGCTGGGCAATACAAAATGGAGTAAACAATTCAAAATGGAGTTTTGGTTACAACCTGGAGTCCTATCAGACTTTGGTTATGATGTTAAACAAGTGAACAAATGAGCATGGCATTTGTATGAATGAATAATAGGCATTATTGCAAAGAAGCAATTCTATGGAATAATGTCATCTTTAGCTCTACGCTGATATGGATGAAAGGAGTGTGAAAATTTGAACCTTGCCCTAGAAAGGAACATTTGAGGCAGAATAGCAACTGGGGAGAGTAGCAGTATTAAGATAGCTTCTTGGGTATGGTTATAGATGGCCACTTATTTGAGAGAAACTGGCATCCTACCTTTCTATGGAAGATGCTTCATTATCTTTACCAACAATGAACACAATATTTTATCTCCAGAGCAACTTGATATTGCTAATTAGTATGAACACGCATTCAACTTCCAGATCACGAAGCTCCTCAAAATCTTTATAATATATTGTAGTTTATGAAGCTATTCCTGGAGTAATTTGATATCTTAGTAGATATAAATTGGTGAGTTAAATTTTCAGTTAGTGCTAATGCACCTTTTGGGCACTCTTCTATGCATGCAGTTGATTCTGCTGCTTGAGCATTAAGGTATTAGTGTTGAACCACTGTATGCATTTGGTTAAGTCAAGTCAAGTCAAGTCATAGGGCTGGAAGGGACCTCATGAGATCATCGAGTCCGTGTGCATGTAGTATGCCTGATGTAGATAGATCTGGAATTTTTTATTTTAAATAAGACAATGTGAGTTTTGTTTGAGTAAGGACTGAGCAAAGACTATGTGGCCCTTTATTTTTCCAGTATGCTCCAGGAGTCCCATTTCTGGTACTCAGAATTACATGGTGATGGCTTGAAATGTGAGTCTTTCTGCTTTTGCCTCAGCCTGACTATTAGCTTGGAGATACTTATTCTGACCAGTGGAAAACACAGAATGATTTAAAATGAGTTACTTAAATAAAATATACAAACAAATTGAGATAACGCCCATGTTTCCCATAGTTTCTATTTATTATGAAGCATGTGGCAAATTTCTTTCCTTTCACTATTTCTCCCAATAATCTAGCTAAGTAAATATTTTTCTGACATTATTTACAATATATGTACGCAGGCAAGAACAAGGATCTCACATCAATAATTCAAGTAACCTTTATGCACCAAAACAAAAAATGTTTACAAAGCGTATGAAATGGAGTCTCTCTCTCTTTCACTTTCTCTCTTTTAGGTTGTGAGGGAATGTATTGCTCTGGGATGTGTGGAACTTTAATGGGTCCATTTAACATGCTTCTATTGATCTTAAAGTTTGTCTAGTTTGAAAAAAGTTTCCTGTACATATAATGTGGAAACTATCAAATTAATAAACAAATAAAAATTTTCGTACTGATAGTTTGCCTGTTGTAATAGCACTGTCCTGTTGAACAATATTCCCCATGTAGCTTTGTCAAGGCAACTGAATCCTGATCTATCACTCTTCTCCTATCTCAGATTTTGTTGGAGCAGACAAATCGAAAAGAAACTAATTCTGTGTCACTGCTTCCTTATCATCATCATAACACCCAGTGGGACATGGTCTCATTGCAGATTGAGGGTCACAAGGCACTTCTTGATATACATGCTTCAGAACTGGTCTGCCATTCTAATGTGTCCACACCAAGGAAGTCTTAGAAACCAGAGGCAGTTCCTGAGTTTGGCTTCAAATATTCTCTGGTCTTGTCTTTCTACTTGATACAAAGCAGCTCACTAGGATGATAATTGAAACCTCATTGGGTGTTCTTCAGGACAGATAAATATTAATCAAGAGTGCATGTATCTAGAATGTTGTAAATCAGACTACAGCAGCACCTCCCTGGAAGAAGCAAAGAGCATGATTTTGATTTAATGTGTGTCTAATCCACTTCAATCTTTTTCTATTTATTTTTTTAAATGGAATTAAATGCTCCCTTTGGGGAGGTTTTGTTTTTAAAAAACCAATGCAAAATGTTAGAGTAATGCAGAATGACGGAGATTTTAAATGCTGGCAAAATTAATTATTTGCATGGTAACTGAGTCACATTGATTGCACACATATAGCAGCAAATGGTTAACAGCATTTTATGTCAATACTGAATGCTATAAGTGTTCAGTGAAAAAGAGTTATGTTTCCTTAGGAAACCAGAAACTTGAATTCCCTTACTTTTGTCATTTTAAATTCTTGCTGTCGATGGTGCATTAATTCAGACTTTTCATTGAATCTCAATATATTATGTTGTGAAGCCTATGCAAAATGCCACACTTATTAGACAATATTTTCTGTTACAAGACTTTCCTCCAGTGCAATGAATACAATTTGGCTTCATCTTTAATAGAACACTACCTCCAATAAGCAATCAGATTTTGTTGATTCCTTGAGCACCTGCTTGAATGCATTTATTCATGTATTTATAGGCTTAGGAATAGCGTTAAAAATGATTACGCATGTTTGACAAACACTGAAGAACATATCCACACGCTAAGGTTTGACAAACACTGAAGAATATATTCACACACTATGGGGAAGCATAATCCCCATCTTAGAGATGCGGAACTGAGGAACGGAGATATCCTATGACTTAGTTAGTGTCTCACAGGAAGCTGGCAGCAAAACTAGAAAAAGAAATCTAATCTTCTGCCAAGAACTTCACTGTAGTATATACTCTGCAGCTGGAGTATTCCTCCAAAGAAAGTCCATAGGAATTAAATCTACATCTGTCCATTACTTCATCATCACCGTAGAATCTCTTGCCTCTCTTCAGTCAAAGGAGTGCAGTTCTGCTGTTTCCCTGTGTGATGCTGGCTGGATTTAGGGAAGCATTTATGACATTTGATGTATCTCTGTTTCAATTTGTGCTATTTCTGGGCACCAGACAAGATGGCTGTAACACTAGCTGGCTTGATGGCTCTTTAAGGAAACTCACAGGTACAATGGGCTTGGGGGGAGAGACCATGGATACCCCTGATGAGTTACCAGAGCCATAAGGCTGGTTTTTGCTGCCTGGGGCATGTTCTGATTGGAAAGCACCCCTTGCCATTAGTGGTGCTTGGAGCTGGCACTGCGAAAGCCACCCTTTAGTAGAGCAGCTCTATTGAGCCACTCTGTGCCACCCGGAGCTTTGCCCTGGTGGCTTCACCATAGTTATGGCTCTGTGAGTTACCAGGACTTACTCCTGCAACCCTGGACTCCATCTTCTTTCTGTAAATTTTCACAAGTAATATGCCAAAGGCCAAGTGATATAAAATACAGCTGCACCACATCCATATTATCATCAGTCAATAGTCATCAGTCAGTCTTCACCTCCCTCTGAATCAACTCATTTACAAATGAAACTGTGAAACATAGGACTGAGTCCTATCCAGATACTGGATGTACACCAGAGGGGCTATACAAGCCTACAAATTCCACAATGTCACTGGAAACCTGTCATGTATGGACTTTCAAATCATTTATCTATATCTGATTGCTTTAATCTTTTAACATTTATAGTTTGTTTCTTTCCTTTTTATAATAAACTTTCTGTTTTAATTATTAAAGGATTGGCTGGCATTGTGGTAACAGCCAAATTTAAAACAATTTGGTAATGTGGCTGATTCTTTGGGGTGAAGATAACCTTTTTGATAACACAGAATTCTAAATAACTTATCTCTTCACTGGACCTAATGGCTAATTTAGGAGCTAGAGACTGAAATACAGTAAAGACAGCTGTTTTTTAAACTTCTTCATACCTAGTGTGGGGAATCAGAAGCATTGTTTGTGGTTGGTTGGAAAGTCTGACTTCAGTGTTACCCACCAGTGCTGTGAGACCCTACTCTCCTTTTGCAGCCTGCCCTGCCCTTGGTATTTTCAGGTGGCTACCCTAACCACACATAGGTCACACCTTGTATCAAAGCTTGATCTTTCACAAGTTGAGTAATTAAAGCAAGTTCCATCAAGATCCTTCATACTTTGAATACTCAGGTTCCCTCCTGACATCTAAAGAAGTCTGAGAAAAGTATTAATAGTTTTTCCAGCTAATTCTTAAAGTTTGATGAGTTTGATATACTGTAGATACTCGATAAGACAGAACAAAAGATTACATTACCACATACATAATTAATTCATTTTTAAAAGTTTCTCCAGAATTACTGATATAATTTTATATCCATGCCATGCCAAATAAACCAGTAATAATAACAGAAAATAGAATTAAGAGCTTGCAGACAAAATCAAAAACAATAACTGATCCCTTCCAGGTGGTGAATAACTATCTTAGATAAATGTGTTTACAGCACAGAGGGTTTACTGACCTAATATAAAACTATATACTACCAATAGAAACATCTCTCCATTGCTCTATTAAAACTTAATAAAACCTGCATCATTAATGTTGTAGAGCGTATACTGTAGAGGAGATTTACTCTTAGGCAGAACTACATACTAATTGCTATCAAATTAATGTTTTCATATGGTATTCACACACTGCTTACACTCCAGTTTAATTATTTTTGCTTTGTGTGTCTTTATAAGGCATGGTGGTGCCTGTGAATGGGCACCATACCAACCAGGAGCGTTGCTTCGGGGCAAGACCTGGGGCACAGGCACGGGCCCTGCCCCCTTGTTGAAGACCCCACCCACTTGCCTTGATTCAGGCCCAGGCCAATCCTGCCTTGGGCTCCTATCACCATGGATGGCCTGGCCCTGGATCCCCGTGCAGAAACAGGCCGGGAGAGCCAGCGCTGCCATGAGGAGCCAGGCCCCAGATCCCTGGCCAGGAACAGCAGTACCGCGACTCCCGGCCTCATTCCCGGCCGGAGATCCAGGGCCAGGTTGGCAGCCTGACACTCTGGGGAGTGGCACCAGGACTCGGGGCACATGCCCTGTGTGCCAAGCACCAGTAATGCCCCTGATACCAACACCAGTCCCAGAGGCATTCTGTTCTGTGCAGTTCTTGAGCAAGATGCTTCTGGAGGCCCTGAGGGAAACATGCTCACAGAAGCCTATAGAAATAATGTGCTGACCTCTGCTCTCAGGCTTATGGATGCCTATGAGTGAACTGACTGCACATGGGTGAAATGATGGAGAAAGTTTGTGAGGACACGTGCAATTATGTCAGTTAGAAGTATTAATATGCAACCAATCTTTCTACTCTGAAAGTTTTGCAGTCCTTTGAACAAGTACACAAAGTAAGGGAGAGGACTGGAAAAAGTTGATTGTTCATATCTTTTTGCTCCACACAGTATCATCTATGACCAGGTCCTCTTTATTTCATCTGCTCCAATTTCACTTATTTAGAAGTGTTCTGCTTTTCTTTTGCAAAATGCACTAGACTATAAAACTATCACCAAACTATCGAATGAAGTACAAATATTTCTTGACAACATATAATGTGTGTAAGAAGGAATCAAACAGCAGATTCTAATTGCATTGTCCAATGCATAAAAATATGATTTGGACACTTGCTCACTTCCAACCAGGAAAAATATAAGTCCGTGGCTTCATCTTCACACATTAACTCTATTGTAGGAATGTGAAATGGGATCTGGAGGTTATAATCATCAGTCAAGGATCTTTTAAGATTGCCTATGTCAGAGTTATGCAGGAATAGTGAAATGTGCACATAAATACTGCTACTTGCACACATAGGTTCATCAAGCTTTTATTCTGTTAGCTGAGTGTGCTGAAGTCAGTATAAAAGTTGTACTTCTGCATGCAGTGGTGGATTGGGGCCAAAGAGCCCCTGGGCCTCCTCACCAGTGGGTCCCCCCCTCACAAGAAGACCTCCTACCCTGTCCATGGGCCAGTGGTTGGGGGGAATGCTGGGGCCAGAAGCTGGATGTGGCCGGGCCAGTTGGCTCTGGGAGGAGGCGGGGCTGCCTGCTATGCATGTTTGGGGTGCACTAGAGCCTATACTGCATGTGCGGCAGTCAACCTTGTGCCCCCCTCCAGGGCCGACTGGCCAGGCCATAACCGGCCCACCCTGCCTCTGGGGGCAGAGTGACTAGCCCAGCGGCGGAGTGACACTGGGAGAGTTTGGCCTGTAGGCTGGCTCACCCCGCCCTGGGGGCAGATCAGCTGGCCCAGGGACAGGGCAGGAGCTCAGAACCTGGCTTCAGACAGACCAACCCCCTTCCCTTTCTGAGTGCTGGGCTGCTGGCAAACTGGAGGGACCGCCACACTGTAGTGGGTTCTTAGGCCTGGGCCCCTTTGGCCCACATGGTAATCCACCTCTATGCACATGCAAAGTTATATGCATACAATCAGAGGCCAGGCTGAGGTCCTTCTGGAAAGGTAACAAAGGTTGCTAACATTAATTTCTGTATATATCACCCTTTGCTTAGAACCAACCCCCCCCCCCCCAAAATTCACAAGAAAAAGGGTCAGTGGTCTTTGAAATCTCCATATTTATGAGGAAGAATTTCTCAGGGTATGTGATAATAATAAACTGAAAGTTGTGACAACATAATTTGCTTATATGTTGCTTACGGAGGCAGGCAGGGAGTTATAAGTTTCCTTTAAGACTGACAATTAAAATGGAATTTGCTAATAAGGTGTTTTGAAACCTGATCTCATAAACTCTGTAATAAGAAGCTGAACTAATGGTTCCAGAAGATAAGAAAAGTTTTACCATCCAGAAAACACAAGGAAATATGTGCAGTTATCTGTTCCACAAGAGCTCAGCAGTTGTTTCTCAGAGATGTGCCCCAAAAATGAATCTGTCTGTGCTGTATTCTATGTTCCTTCTAGCCTTAAGGATGTAGGTTACCCATGGCTACACAGACTGGTCATAAAATAAGGATGGTTGATTTCCTGTGTGATCTTTGTATGGGAAGGTTGAGTAAATGTGCTGATGTATTTCAAACACATATAATTCACGTGGGCTTTAATTCTCACTTATAAGTAGACTATTTTACATCATTCCAGTATCATAAAGGAACTTAAATGTAATTCAGATTTCACTATTTCAATAAGGGTTTGTCTATACACAAATTTAGATGTGTTTAATTAAACTGTGATATACTGTAAGCACTCTCCTTTTGGTTTGAGCTGTTTATTTTGATTAAACTTAATCCTGTTCCCATCAACTTAAGCTAAACCATAAAACTTGGTTTAAACTAAAGTGTCTACCCCACCTTATAGAATCACAGGGTTGGAAGGGACCTCATGAGGTCATCTGGTCCAACTCCCTGCTAAAAGAAAGACCATTCCCACAAAATCATCTCAGCCAGTGTTTTGTCTAACAGTGTCTTAAATGTTTCCAAAGATGGAGATTCCACCACCTCCACTAGGTAGCCCATTCCTATGCTTCATCGCTCTCCTAGTGAGAAAGTTCTTCCTAATATCCAACCTTGACTGCACCACCTGTAGCTTGAAACCATTGCTCTTTGTTCTGTCCTCTGTTACTACTGAAAACAGCTGAGTTCCTTCCTCTTTGGAGCACCGCCACAAGTAGGTTGAAGGTTGCTATCAAATCCTCCCTCAGTCTTCTCTTCTGCAAACTAAATAAGCCTAGTTTCTTCAGTCTCTCCTCATAAGTCATATTCCCCAATCCCCTAATCATTTTCATTGCCCTCCACTGGACTCTTTCTAATCTGTCCACATCCTTTCTGTATTGTGGAGCCCGAAACTGGATGCAGTATTCCAGATGCAGCCTCACCAGCACCAAATAGTGGGGAATAATCACATCCCTTGATCTGCTGATAACACTGGCCTTTTTGGCAACAAGAGCACATTATTGACTCATGTCCAGCTTCCCATCCACCATAATGCCCAGGTCCTATTCTACAGTGCTGCTACCTAGTCGATGTGTCCCCAGCCTGTAGCAGTACATGGGATTTTTTCCATCCTAAGTGCAGGACTTGGCACTTGTCCTTCTTGAACCTCATGAGATTTCATTTGACCCAATGCTCCAATTTGTCTAGGTCTCCCTGAATCCTGTCCTTGCTGTCCATCATGTTTACCATTCCCCTCAGCTTGGTGTCATCTGCAAATTTACTGAGCATGCAATCTATCCTATCATCCAGGTCAGTAATGAAGATGTTGAACAGAACTTGCCCCAAGACTAACCCCTGAGGCACTCCACTAGTTACTGGTTGCCAACTATACATCTAGGCATTGACCCCTACCCACTGAGCCTGATGATCTAGCCAGCTTTCTATCCACCTTACGATCCATTCATCCAGACCATACTTCCTTAACTTGCTGACAAGAATGTCGTGGTAAACCATATCAAAAGCTTTGTTAAAGTCGAGGTATATCATATTGATGGCTATTCCTGCATTCACATATCCCGTCGTCTCATCACAGAAGGCAATCATGTTGGTCAAGCATGATTTGCCCTTGGTGAATCCATGCTGGCTGTTCTTGATCACTCTATTGTCCTCCACATGTTTCAGAATGGATTCTCTGAGGGGCTGTTCCATGATTTTTCCAGGGATTGAGGTGAGGCTGATTGGTCTGTGGTTCCCCAGGTCCTTCTTTTTCCTTTCTGCATCATTTTAACTCAATATGTAGCTATGCTGCAACCAGAGATGTGACGGCAGCATAAGTAGAAATACCCAAGTTAGGTATAATCTAGCTAACATCAGCATTGTGCCGTGAAGCCACAACAACACAAATTTCTGCCTGAGTTAGCTTCCCAAGTAAGTATGTTGGGTCCTGGGTAACAGGGGTGCTAGGATAATTTTTATAGTGGCAGTCCTATGAGCCACTGAACCAAGCTGCAAACCCTGTATGGAAACAATTTCAAGCCATGGGATGTGGCAGCACCCCAATACTTATAGTTCCAGCACCTATACAGGCCACAATGAAGGCCACACTTCCTTGGCTACACAGGAATTGGTACTCATGTAACTTATATGAAAACTAGTTCAGCTATGTTTACACATGCTGCAATCACACCTTCAGCTGCAGTATAAACACAAAAATCAGCTTAAAACCACACTTACAATCTGGGGCATCACTGGTGCCAGGCTTATAGGGCTCAAGCCCAGAGTCCCAGTGCCTGAGGCCCGGGTCTGCTCCTGCTCAGCCCACGGTGGTGGCTGCAGTGGTGGCATGTGAGCCCGAAGTCCCAGGGTGCCACGCCCTGGGTCTTTTCCTGGGCCAGCAACGCTCTTTCTTACCATTAAACTGGTGCTACTCTGCATGTAGACAAGTCATAGGCAAAAAGACCCAAATCCTCAAAGCTACTTATGTTCCTAACTTCCATTGATTTTCCAGAAAGACAATTGACAAACAGTGGCTAGCCAAAATGATTTATGTGCAGAGCAAAAATCCAAGACATATGATCAATTTAACTGTAGCTAATAATCAGGAGACTAAGAAATTGAGAGGTAGCATTATCTATGGAAATAACTATTATAAAAATGCAACTATGACCAGTGCATTCTGGAAAAGATATGGCCTCTTGTGATCACATAGCCTAAACCCACATCAGATTTTACTGCTCTGCTTCATTTATTTAAACTTCCTTTGCAGGAGTTTGCATATTAATAAATAAAACATCATAGTAATCAGTTTGAGAGGATACAACCATGAATCAGAAATTCTGCTGCAAAGAAGTATGAAGTCTTTTCTGAAGGGCAGTCAGTATACAATATAGCAGGGGTGGCCAAACTTGTGGAACTCAAGAGCCACACAAGTTGATTATTAAACCTTTGAGAGCCGCACTGAGCCATATAACCATATACTTTTACCTACTCCAAAATTGCTGAGTTTAAAATTCATTGCACACTTTAATTTTATCAGAAAAAGAGGGCAAATATTGGCCCTACTAATGTCAAATTCTAATAATTACTTAACTTTACCATGACAGTTAGGCCTCTACAGTAAAAACTTAGCTGTTGCTCGATGTAGAAGACTGAAGGCTAATAGTGAGTTTTTTAAAATTTCTGACTACGCCATGCATCTCCCTCCCATCCCTGACCATGCCACTGCTTCTCCCCACCATCCCGACCCCCGTCTGAATTCCTAAGCTGGGGCTGCTTTCCTAAATTGATTTGCTAATGTTCTTCTGGGAGCCACACTTTTTCATTCAAGAGCCACGTGTGGCTTCCGAGCCACAGTTTGGCCACGCCTGCAATATAGAAAAGAAAAGTTATGTTACTGAACCTTGTGAAAACTAAACAGAGTAATGCAGCCATGATAACTGCTGTTATAGCACATCTTTTTTCATATAGCTGGAAGTTTTGCCAAAGAAACAAAGCTGCACCTCTTTCTCACCAACACCCCTTCCTTTTCTTTCATGATATGAATCATTGTTATCTTTGGGAAGATGAACTGGTACCTTCAATCAATACTCCTCTTTAGGCTCAGGAGATCTGCTTCTCAAGCTCTTCTCATTAGAGAGAAACGTGCCATCTTATAATAAAAATATATTGGTCTCTAGATGTCTAAAAAATATCCAAGTTTCACCTGAGAATAATGAGCCAGGGTATTATGGTACCACTGCACAACAGTTTTAAATGTCACTAGTCTGCTTCCTGGGGCAAACTTCGAAATTAATAAGTAACATGTAATAGTAACTAATAAGTAGAAAGGATACTAGCTAATAAAATAGTCACTAGCAAATAGAGACGGACATCATAAAAAATGGCAATTGAGGTGGTCCATTTTTTGTCTGCTCCCTCTCTCTTTAATTAGAAGCCTGTGCAGGAATCTTAGCTGAAAGAAATGAGTCTCATTTATCTATGATGTATTTCCACTGAAGTTCATATGGACATCGCTGAAAATTAAATTTGCCTCAATATGTCTTATGTCGTAATTACCTTAGTTTATTTAATGTTGTAGTCTACAATTATATCCATAACATTAATCCTTTTTAGTATATAATCAAATTAAGAGACTATTTAAAAACCACCATCAAATAAATCTTAAATATTTTAAAACAGCCTTAAAATGCAATACAAAAAATGGCACTCAAACAGCATATATAATATCAAAAAAATTAAGGTACAGAAATAAAGCCATTGCACATACTGTTACAAGGCCACTTGTGTAAATTTATAGCACAAGAAATTATACTTATTTCATTACAAAAAGCAAACAAAATTGATAACATTTTCAGTGTTCCATTATACAGGAATCATCCTGTCAGAAGTTAGAAAAGTAATTGCTTTCACATAATTTCAGTGTAATTGCCTTTTCATACCTTTTTAAAAGTGAACCTTTTTATACCCTTCATCTCCTGGGATATTCCGTGATCAATAGACATTTTGAAATCATTGTATGATTTGGTACACAAGTATGTAATCACAGTTAATCTTAAATAAGATTTAATTTTAAATTAGATGTATTTAATTTTAAATAAAGTCCAAATATAAGAAGACCCTCTTAATGTAACATGTAAATACTGTAACTGAACCACAAACCCAATAACTGTATTGATGGCAACTGAAGGAATAGACTGCCCAGGGGACATACAGCTTTGCGAATACTACTTCTAGTTTTTGTCTTGAGTGGTTGCATTCGTTTTCTCTGTAAACTAGTTTGTAGCAGAAGGTAACATTTATTTAAGGGACCAAATTCTATGTATGGATCTAATAAAAATGATAAACAGCAAACTCTTAATATAATAGCCCATCCTGGATTTATTTTGTTCAGCCAGTTCACAAAGTTCATTTGAAAGACTCATAGGCTATGTTCACACGTAAACTGATATTTTGAAATAAGTTATTTCAAAATGAGTTATTTTGAAATAAAGTCCTTATTTTGAAATAAGTTAATTCAAATTAAGAAAATGTTAATTTGAATTAAGGGAAAGCCTGCTATCAAAATGGCTGTTATTTCAAAATGGTTATTTCGAAATAAGGCCGTTCAGACATGTTGTTTCGAAACAGTTGTTTTGAAACAATGGTGTTGTTTTGAACCAACGTGTCCAAAAGCCGTTGTTTTGAAAAAGCCATTTTGAAACAACGGCTATTTCGATTTCAAGCGAGGTTTTACTGTTTTGAAATAACGGCTGTTATTTCGAAACAACAGATCCCGTCAAAACAACAGAACGTCGTGTGACCATAAATTTTATTTTGAAACAACGGCTGTTGTTTCAAAATAAAACTCTCGTCTGAACACAGCATATTGTCATTGGCTTTGCTTCTTATTTATTTCATTAACATTGTCTGATCCACAGTTTCCATAGATGTGGGCGATGAGCTCAGGGATATTGCACAAAAAGTCAGACATTCATGTGGGAGAAGTTACTTGCTGGATGTTAATGTTTTGCAATTAACCTGTTGCCACTGTCACTGTACAATGGGGTGCACTATCACACCCACAGGTGAAGAATTTTCCTTGGCTGGGTGCTGAATGTTCTTAGTGCCACCTGCTGAATACATCTGGCTACTGTAGTTCTTAGTTTAGAAAGGAAGTTTGTAAAAATGGCTAGTTTTAGAATGGCGTAAGTCTAAAGAACTGCATGAAAGAAGTAATTCAGTGATATAAGAGCTGATTGAAGTCACTGACATAACTACCACTGACTTCAGTTAACCCAATGTTGGGCCTAAAATTCCTGGAACTTTGACATGATAAATATATGTTTCTACTATTCTGCGTAAACTGCTTGGGGTGGTAAACTGCACATCTGAGCACACTTCTGGTATTGTATAAATAATAACTTGAAAACTGCTGTACTTTTAACGTATAATAACTCAGATTTACAGCATCAGATGATTTTAAGCTTATGATAGTCTCACAGTTTGAAGTTCTAAATGAAGATAGAATTTTGATTCCCAGTTTTGTCTCCTTTACCCTTCTACAATGCAGTTCTTGGTTCTATCACTTCTGCCCTTCTTCAACAATGGCTAATTAAGTTGCTTTTTCAAAGTTTTGACAGGCAGTTCTCAAATAGTTGTGTGACATAACGTGCTGTATACTGTCAATTTTTCCATTGCAAAGCATATAGTTAGTTGTCAAAAGGGTGTGTTAGAAAAAGAAGCAGCAAAGCAATAGGAAGCATCCACCAAAAAATTATGCAAGAGGTGGGTAATATTACATTGTGGAAATTATTTATTGTAACTAGAGTAGTGCATTAAATCAGAACACATTTGAAAGGTCTCTTGAGCCAGAAATAGAATATGAAATGAATGCAATATTTAGCAATCTAAGAAAATAAATTTTCTCTGTAACCTGAATCAATACTACTCAGGGTCCTGAACATGACTGTTCTTCTTAAGTTGGCATTATCAGCACAGCAAGTGCCTACCTCTTTAGAAAACAGCCTGCCTAGTTCCTCACCTGTTGAACAAAAGAAAAAAAGCCCTATGATTTTTCTGCCTTGTTTGTGCCAAAAGTTGTACATCTGAATCATACAGAACTAAAAGAGCAATAAATTAATGTCCCTATGTATACTTTTACTCTTCTCTCAGTGATCTTAGCTAGTGCCATTCAATTGTACAAGAATCCTTCATGTTGTCTGGAGGAGTGCCCTCAAGTATATAAATATCCAAATACCTCACAGAGCTGGTCTTTTTGTGAAATCTTTTATCCCATTTTATTGCTCTTGCTTGCCTGCTAGTGCTCTCTTCAGACTTTTATATAAAGATATCTGTGGCTGAAATCAGCCCCCATGCAACCACATTGCCTCCCTTGAGGTTGCACCTATTTTAAACCAGAGATGAATTTTCTTCTCACATTATCTCATTGCTCAATGCTAGTATTTTTACTGTTGTGGGGTTGAATGTGGAGAGAGAAGGTTTTGGGATTTTATATTTAAAGTTGTTAAGGGAAGTTCAGATGTGTGTGTGGGGGGGGGAGATGTGCACATACATACACTATGATGGCCCCAAAATTTAACCTACTTTAAAAATAGGGTGAAAGCCAGGATCCACAGAACTCAATGACAAAATTCCTATTAACTTCAACAGGAACAGGATTTCACTCATGACTCTCTAAAATTCAAGGTACATAAATAATCCATTCCCCATAGAATAATATTAAAGGTTACTATTTTCTCCCCACCATTACATAATTCTGTACTTGTGATCAAAATACATGTTTAGTCAAAATAGAGCATTTGAGATTGTTGATCATATTCTTGCAATTCTTGTTTCTTTTTGTAACCTTCTCATCCTTAACTGATAAATGTCTCTGTTGTTTGTTTTTAATTCATGTCAAGGTTTATGAATTTCTTTAAAATCTGTGTATACTAGAAGCACAATAATGTAGTGGTTGGAGCACTAGAGTTATGACTCAGCATTCCTGATCTACTACTAGTAGTAGGCACTGGACACTGCGCCCTGCCATAGATAGGGGTAAAATATTGTGTAATCCTGACTCACATCATGCAAACAGTCAAGAAATCTTAATAGAATTCCTGTGACCCCTTTATTACAATGAGCAAATCCCTTAGGGTCAAATCTTGGACCTCAGCATTCAGAATAAGTAGATGGAGCTAAAGAAACACTGCCTTGCAGGGCACCTTCAGCCCACAAGAGTGGAAAGTGGTCATTTTCTTGAGATTTTTTCCATTCCTGGAGGAGTTGAGCCACAATAGTTTGTATGGAACTTAATTGGTCAAAAGACACTTTAACAGGCACCACTAAACCCTTGATGTGAGCTGGGCTCACTTCATGTATTCAGTAAATATCCCCCTACCTCCCCAGTTTTCCTAGTTTGTACTTACAGAGGCCTAAAAACTGGCTAAAAACAACAAGCAGAATAATTGGTAGTCCACCCCAGTAATTGGCAGTGATGTCAATACCTAGTCACTTGCTAAAATGTCTCTGTACAGATCAAGATAGTAGTGAGACAGATGAGGTGTTTGTGTGTACCCACAGGCCAAAACACAACTGGCTTGTCTAATTTTAGGCATACTCGATGATGTCTTTTCAGCAGCTGAAAACTATACCAATGCAAAAGGTTACACTGACAAGGAGGAACACAATGGGCATGATTACCATTCACTGACACCAGTAGAG
Organism: Podocnemis expansa; assembly: GCA_007922195.1. Taxonomy (NCBI): domain Eukaryota; kingdom Metazoa; phylum Chordata; order Testudines; family Podocnemididae; genus Podocnemis; species Podocnemis expansa. The sequence goes on from ML681979.1 coordinate 25,883,228, forward strand.
TTACCCATATTCACTGCAATGTGAGATGAGGCTCTAGGGCTAAGTTTTCAATGAGTAATTAACCCACTGTTTATTTTTTACATTTTAAATGGACTATTTATAACTGAAGGATGATAAGTGTACAGATTAACTTTGGAAAAACAGAGAGGGGTTCTTATCTGTATAAATTTAAATAGGGAGAGATACCATAAATAAAAAGAACAGTTTCTTCAATCAGACATCATAACTGAGGCTTTTTGTGTTTGTATTTAATACTTCATATGGACTATAGATATACATACATACAGAGAGAGAGAGAGAGAGAGAGACAGAGAGATGTGTGTGTGGGTGTGTGACTGTGACTGGACAGCCTAGTGGTTTTGAGCGCCATAGTAGTTAAGAGCGATACCCTTTAATATGGGAGACTGGGGTTCAAATCCCAGTGGATACCTATCTACCTTCCCAGTAGGGGTCCTTGGGCAAAAGACCCCCTAACGCCTCACTTGCCTACCTCAAAGATGAGAGTGACACGAACTAGGAGAGTCATGCCGGCTCGGACATTGCCCGGATTAACAAGGTCTGTGCCAGATGTTGGGAAACCAGGACAATCTGACGATAAGTGGGCTACTGGAACAAACCATGCATGGATGAGACAAGAGAATCTGGAATTGATGGAATGCTACTACAACAGTAGACCTAATGAGAGGGGATATATGAAACATATGAGGGAACTATGGATGGACAAAAGACCTACATCCACACTAACTGAGAAACAGCTAGTTACCCAACGCTTCAAGATAGTAAAGAGGAAGCTGCTCTCACAACTTGAGATAGACCAACTCCACATTACATCCCAGACTCAAGAAGAAGACCCAGAAGAACAACTAGATGTGCAGCCAACACTTGAAGCTGGAATGTCGCCGCCGCCCCCACCATTACAGAGCACAGTAGCTGATATGAGGCATAAGATCATGGATAAACTAGCTACAGTCAACCCTCGAGACCGATTACCAAGGCTTGTTGGAGGAGTACCATCAGATAGTATGCTAGAAGATGCCAATAGAGCCCTAATGACAATTCCTACTACCACCATCACTGAAACCAATGAACTGGTATATGCTACAGCCTCTGTAATCCTGGAGATGCTTGGCTACATGATCAAGAAGAACAGCAGTACATAACCCCCCTAGAAAATGAGGTTGGAGGATAAGATCAAGGCAACCTGGAGAGAAATTAGCCGGCTGGTGGAACTACAGAAGGGTGTAGAGATTAAGAATAAGACTCGGCTACTGGAAAAATACAAGGGCCTGACTCCATCTGAAGCCCTGGAGACTGCTAAACAAAGGCTCACAGCACTGGCTACAAGGCTAAGGAGATACACTAGAGAAGCAGAGGCCAAAAAGATAAATGC
>ML681979.1:25899617-26029959 GCA_007922195.1 Podocnemis expansa
CTCCTTAGCCTGGTGGCCAGCGCTGTGAGCCTTTGCTTAGCAGTCTCCAGGGCTTCAGATGGAGTCAGGCCCTTGTATTTTTCCAGTAGCCGAGTCTTATTCTTAATCTCTACACCCTTCTGTAGTTCCACCAGCCGGCTAACTTCTCTCCGGGTTGCCTTGATCTTATCCTCCAACCTCATTTTCTAGGGGGGTTATGTACTGCTGTTCTTCGTGATCGTGTAGCCAAGCATCTCCAGGATTACAGAGGCTGTAGCATATACCAGTTCGTTGGTTTCAGTGATGGTGGTAGTAGGAATTGTCATTAGGGCTCTATTGGCATCTTCTAGCATACTATCTGATGGTACTTTTCCAACGAGCCTTGGTAATCAGTCTCGAGGGTTGACTGTAGCTAGTTTATCCATGATCTTATGCCTCATATCAGCTGCTGTGCTCTGTAATGGAGGGGGTGCTAGTGAAGTTCCAGCTTCAGGTGTTGGCTGCACATCTAGTTGTCCTTCTGGGGCTTCTTCTTGAGTCCAGGATTTAATGTGGAGTTGGTCTATCTCCAGTTGTGAGAGCAGCTGCCTCTTTACTATGTTGAAGCATGGGGTAACTCGCTGTTTCTCAGTTAGTGTGGATGTAGGTCTTTTGTCCATCCATAGTTCCCTCATACATTTCATATATCCCCTCTCATCAGGTCTACTGTTGTAGTAGCATTCCATCAGTTCCAGGTTCTCTTGTCTCATCCATGCATGGTTTGTTCCAGTAGCCCACTTATCGTCAGATTGTCCTGGTTCCTCGACATCTGGCGTGGACCTTGTTAATCCGGGTGACATCCGAGCCGGCATGACTCTCCTAGTTCGTATCACTCTCATATTCGAGGTAGGCAAGTGAGGTGTTAAGGGGTCTTTTGCCCAAGGATCCCTACTGGGAAGGTAGACAGGTACCCACCGGGATTTGAACCCCAGTCTCCCGTATCAAAGGGCATCGCTCTTAACCACTACGGCGCTCTTAACCGAGAGATAAATATAGATATAGATAGATATTCTCAAGCGGCCAATAGGGAAGATGCCCCATAGCAACTGCATCCACCCCCTGAGGTGAATCAGAGGTCTAATCTATAGCCTTGGGATCATATGGTGCTCTGGCCAGGTACCACTTTCATTTTGAGAAGAAGGAAAGAAAATTGTGGTAACGTGTGTTGTCTTCCTGCTCCTTGTTCCTGTTTTGCTTTCTGGTTCCTGCTCGTCGACCTCAGTGCCTTTTCTCCTACAGGAAAGAAAAGCCTGTGAGGACAGGATGAGAGTTGTAGCATTGAGCATGTACAGCTACTTAGGGCCTGCTGCTATGTATCAGCGTGACCAACTGTTAGAGTGTTCTGTTCGCACTGCTGCTGTTTATTCTGTGTGTGTGTGTACTTGTTAGGATTGCTGTTCAGGGTGAATCAGAGCATAACACTCTGCTAGCATCTTTCTGCATGTGTATGCACTGCCCCTTTAGAAGATGCAGACAACAGTTACTGCCACAAACACATGTCCTTCCACTCCTTCTCTGTCTCTGAGCTCCTCTTGCACGTACACACTTCCTCTCTCTCTTTTTCTCTTGCTTTGTGACCTACTCTGCTTTCCTTCTATCCTGTCTTCCATCCCCCTCACACACAATTTCTTCCTCTGTCTCTGTGCCCCTCATACGTCTCTCTTTGAGCCGCTCTCTCACATCTTTCCATCTGTCTCCAGGACATAACACACATTCATACATGTTCTTTTTTCATTTTCCAATACCATGCACTCTTTCTGTCCTTTTTCTTCTGTGCTCCCACAGCTTTCTTTTGTGTCTGCAAATTCTCATACCTCATCATCTTTTCTTTGGGCCATTCTCACATCCCTACATATCTCCTGTCTCTCTACATTCTCCATATGCATATATTTTCTTCCTCATTTTTTTCCTTATTATTCACAGACACATACACATATACTCTTCTTTTAAATCCATGTGAATATTCTCACCACTGCTCCACAATGTCTGGGACACCCTCAATCACATACATATACACAGACCTTTTTTTCTGACATTAGCTAGACACACACAATCACCTCTACATCCCTGGGACTCCTTTCACAACTCAGATCCTCACTCTGAGTGTACTCTTTCCTCTGCTAATTGCCTAGTAGTCTGTTTTGTTCTATTCAGGTTCTTATATTGAACATTCCTTACTGTATTGCTAAAACACTTTCTAGAAGTACATTAAGATTAAGTGATGTGACATTTGTCCAGAGTGATTTTGGTTCTTTTTGTCCCTGTCCGCTCCCAGGGAAAAAGATGTGGTGACCCTTGTGTTAAATAATTATGGTATGTTGTGCCACCATATCCAAAGGACCAATAAGTAAATGAAATAAGCAATAATCAAATAAGTGGCTAAATTAAAAGATTTTATTAACATCATTAGTGTGTACCAATGGCACCACAGCTATCTCCCAGCGACTTGCCACTATATATACTGTGTTTAATCATTTAGCTTTTACTCAAATAAGGAACATATAGATGAGATTTAATTACATTAAGTGTTGGGTGTGTACTTAATGTAGATTGGGATTGAAAGTCTCTCTTTCTGGTTGGTTCTTAGTGGACAGGATATCTAAGTCACAGAGCTGAGTGGGCTCCTCACTCAACTATACTCTTGTCTTGGATGTATTGGCTAGTCAAATTATCTATGGAAGCTGTGACTTAGAGGGCAGCTCACTGGTTATTAATTTTATCAGCCTACCTGTCTATCTTGTTTCTCAGGTATTTGCTTCCCTGAGGAGGATGTAAACTGCCCATATCAGGTAATTCCGGCATCTACCACTTCAGGAAGCAGCACTCATCTCCCCAGTCTTCCAAGATGTTTAAAAATCCTTTTTGGCTAATAAGTTTTGTCTCAGACTATGTTGTATATGGATATATAATACAAGCTGCATAACAGCTGCCTTCCTTTTTATAGTTATTGCTATATTTTAGTAACAAAGTTATAACATTTAAGTATAAAACTGTAGGAAAGCCCTTCAAGTCTCCTTTCTGAATAAAGCCTTTTCTCCATAAATAACTATGCCCAGTTTTTGTTATTTGTATATGCCTGTTACAGACTTCTGTTTTATTGTTGCTGTTGCTATAGTCACAGCATAACTGTTACTTCTGTACTCATCTTACCCCATGCTTTCTTTTCTCTCCTGACTGCTCATCTCCTTGATGGGATGGATTTTAAAGCAAAAAGCTTTAGGATGAGATTTTTCAAAAGCAGGCAACTAAAGTTTGGCTCCTATAGACATCTTGACATACTGTCATAGCAGGGGTTCCCTTCTCCTGTGTTCCTTATTGCAATCATTCATCACACAGTCCTACTGTAAGTTCAAAACCATTCACTTTATTTACAATGGACTGTACAAGTGCTCATCTCCACCACAGCATAAGACTTCTTTACTCCACATAACTGCAGGAAGTAAGAAATCTCATTTTGTTAAAATCCTAGGCTTTTCTGGTCCGTCCTTCTAGCTTTTACTCTCCCCCATCTTTTTCCGGCTTTCTTTCAAAGGTGCCACCCATGTCCAGAATGGGCTGTTAAGTGTCCCGAGTTGTAGGCCCCAGCATATAGACTGCCTGAGTGTTGGTGCACAGGCAGCCTCCTTGAGCTCTGGCATACCTTGGAGGCTCAACTGAGGTGGGCCCTTTTAATTTTCCCACCCTGCAGCATGTTGAGATGCCTGGCCTAGGGCAGGAGAAAAGGTGGGAAATTTAAATTCCTTTGCCCAGGTAGTGCATTTGTGCAGTGACTCTCAGCGTGTCTCCTTTAGCTCCAGGTGGACCAACACGGCAAGAGAGCAAGTGTTGTCAGTGAGCCTGTGTCCCCTAGTGTGGCGGAGGGAAAGGGGCCCTGAGATAGTGACAGGGAGCCAGAGCTGGTGGTGGGGGAGTGAGGCCAGCCTCAGGCTGGCCCAGAGGCAGGGAACCAGAGCCACATAAGCACAGCAGATCCGAGGCAGGTTGGTTTCAAGTGGCAGGGTGAGCATGATGGGGAGGCGTGATTTCCATCAGCTGGGTAAGCATGGCTGTGGGGGAGTAGTTTCAGGTGGCATGTCAGGTGAGCATGGCCAGGGGGTGGCCTTGGGGGGGAGGGGAGGGGCAGAGAGTTGGGCAGTGGGTTGGGGAGGCAGGTAGGGTATTCCGGCCCTGGAGGCATGTGCCCTGAGTCTCTCTCATATGCAGTAAAGCTCCTGATTTCTTTTAACTGTTCTTAGTTGAGGAACTGAACCATCTTACTGGTTAATCATCTGGTACTTAATCTATTACCTTGTCAATTTGGGCCACCTGGGAAATGCACAGAGTGGTTAGTCAGCCTAAGGCTATTCACACACTGTTACAGGCATCTAAAAAAATAATCCCCCTTTCAAAAGTATTAAGCATAATAGCTGTTGCTGAAATCAATTCCCCATTCAATGAGGTGTAAACCTTACAAGGTTCCTATTTTCTCCCTTATTTTCACCATCTTCCTTTTCAGAATATAAGTTACTGAAATCAGTGGCACATAGAAGTCCCTGATCTGGTTCTTATTGTTTTTTTTTTCTTCTTTAACACAAAGGATATACATAAACTAATCTTTAGCCCTTGTTTATAGAAATATAAATGGTCATAATTTTAGTATTTTTGATATCTCTAACTCATGAATGAGCTGTAATATATTATTGTGAGCATACAGCAAGACATAGCTTGTTGAAATTCCCAATGACTAATTAATGTTGGAAACCAATTTGAACAAGGAAAGTGCTACAGAAAAGATAAGTATTTTTATTTTATTGTTAATTTATTAAAGGAGCAGCATGAAGCACTTGTTTCTCAAAATCTCTAAATTAACACATGGCTGTGGAATATATTAATTTTTTAAGGTTTATTCAGCCATTTACAATATAGCACAATAATAGTTTTGCATTCACGGAATATGAATGAAATATTAAAATAGGGTTCATTTTAATTTGATTCTGAGAATAGCATCTGAAACTTTTTATATTTCTTTGGAAAAAATAAATGCTATGTTACACCAGTTTTATCAAGATATTACTCAATTGAAATAGTCAGTGTTACACTGGCTTAGTAATTTAAATATCAACTTCATGAGCTTAGAAGCATGTGCCAGCAAGTCTTAGTGAAAATGTTGTAGAATGCAGTACAATGAATGCCACCAAAGGGCAGGCAGTCTGGGTGGGCCCAATCTGGCTCCTGCTGTGGTCAGGCAACAGCAGATGGCCCCAGGCTGGATCGGGCTCCTTCTGTTGCCAGCTGGCACTCCCCCCCCCAACTCATGGGGCAGGGCGGTGGCCAGCTCAGGGACATGCAGGGCATGACCCCTGCGGCAGCAACGCCCCTGGTGCAGCGGCCTTGAATCAGTCATTCTGTCCTGGGCCTTCCGTCCCAAGTGAGCAGTAAGGAGCCATTCCTCCACCCCACCAATTCTTTCCTTGTTTCCTTCTGTGGATGAACACTCTGGAGCACAGTCCTCTGCCCTATTGAGTGAGCCTTGTCTCCTGTCTTACCTGCCAGCAGCTCAGCTCAGGGACAGCTCTCTTTATGACAGGGGCCATTTCCTTCCCCTCTGGCAGGCAGGAGACAACTTCAGTCTTTGACCCATCTAAGAGATATACCAGCTTCCTGCACTGTACTTTTGGGGTTTCACCCCCAGCTCTTGGGCTTTCAGGATGATATTACAGGCTGCTGATCGTCATCACACTGATAGCCCTCTTAAATGCATCATACCTTAAAGGCTCCTCATTTTGCATCTGGTTAAACACAAACAAAGCTTTATCTGAAAACTTTACTGAGAAAGTGGGAACGTTCTGCTCCTCAGGAATCTTGTGTACTACACAAAGCCTTTCAAAAGTGGCAAAGTATTTCTCAGTGTAGTCTCTCTCTTTCTAAGCAGGACACAGCAGGGCTGGTCCATCCACAGAGGCGACCTAGGCAGTCAACTAGGGTGCCAAACAATGGAGGCACCCTAGGGCTGTCCTTGACGGGGGTGAGAAGGGTGATTGCCCCAGCCCTGCAGTTTCGTGGACCCCACGCTGTCCTGCCACAAGTAAAGCAATGCTGGGCCTGCACTGCTGCCCCCTATGGCCATGCTGTCCCCCGCCCCCTTCCACTGCCTTTGGTGCAGAGCCAAGCGAAGCTGGGGGGAGGCGGAAGGTGGCTGGGAGCATGAAACTGACCTCTCCTCTTGTCTGATCTGCCCTGCCTCCAGGGTGGGGAACAGCTGGCCCAGGGGTGGAGCAGGCCAACCCAGAGGCCAGGCTTCACTTTTCTACCCCTCCCCTAGGCTGAGTGTTCCTCCCTGGGGGCAGGGTGGGTTGGCCCAGAGATGGGGCAAGAGAGCAGAGCCCAGCACCTGGACCAGCCCGCCCCACCCCTGGCTCAAGGGAGGGGTAGGAGTGTGGGGCCAGCTTCTGGGCCAGCCTGCCTGGCAGGGGGCACAGCACGGGTGGGGGGGTGCACAGGCTGATTGCCCCATACCCCACACACACTACCCAGGGCATGCCAAAGTCACAAGTGCCTAGGGTGTCAGAAAACCCTGGGCCAGCCCTGGAACACAGTTTATCAAAGCAAAGTGCTTTGGGTGTGGAAAGAGATTCTGAGGATGCATGATGCTCTTATGTTTCTCCAGCATCTCCAACTGGAGTTTCCTCTCTCTCCCCCCCTCCCTCTTTGTCCTCCATGACTCTCTGGTGGGCTCTTTCTTCAGCTTCTTTGGCTTTTTTCTGTTGCAGCAAAAGATGCTTCCAGCTGCTTTAAATCCAAGATATGTCTGTGTACAGGTTCCTCAGTTTCCCTGGCCTCAGCTGCTGCTTTAAGCTTCATTGTTGCTTGCCATCTCTCTCTTTCTCCTCCTCCTCCTTTGGCGTGCAGCCAAACAAGCTCCAATTTTGCAGCTGCCTCACTGACAGACATCTTTAGGGTTCCCTGTGTTTATTCCCCTTTCTCAAAATAAGCAAACAGAAAATAAACTGTGATCTCTTTTCTGACTATTCTCAGTCACTGCACTTAAAATTCACTTAACATCACCAATACCAGGCTTCAACATGCGAATCTCATTGAGGGCAACAAGTTGTGCATATACCCCGTGCTTGCTGTGCCACTGTGATGTTCACCTCCTGCAAACAGGACTGGTATGCAGCTGTGTCACCCCGCTCTCCAATCCTGGGCCCCAACTTACCATGCTTTGCTGTGTGAACCCCCACTCCTGGATCAGCTCATACCCAACCTCCTACATGTAATCAGGCCTTCAGCTAGTGGAGGAGTGCTCTAGCTAGCCACTCATGGAATAGACCCCCACAAAGACCCCAGACCCAGATGCAACTCCAGGAACTACCATCCTGCAGTGTTCAGTGCTGCCCACTGCACACTGCAAGCTCATGTCTGTCAGTTTATCAAAGGAACTGATATGCATCAGTTCTGTCACTCCCCATAGGTCTCTCCACACACTCAACCCACATGCAGCACTTCAGATAAAACAAACAAATAAGTTTATCAACTACAGTAAGATTTTAAGTGATTCCAAGTCAGAAAAATATAAAATCAAGAGATTAACAATAAGTCAAGGAGTTAGTCACAATTAAATAAAAGATCACTGTTCCAGTCGTTGTTTCAGCTTACCACACAGGCTGGCTGTGACATCTTGCAGCCAGACTCTTCCTCCTTGTGGGTAGGTGCCAGTCCTTGATGTTGATTGGGAGCAAGGTTCCAGGGGAGACCCTCAGACAAAAGGTGCTTCTTTCTTTTTAAAATTTCCTCTACACTGCCTGGGTTCAGATGATCATTCATGTCCAAAAATAGGCATGATCTTTCTCTCTTGAGCCAAGGTGTTTAGGCTAGTCCTTCAGGGCTATAAAAATTATATTTGTGGCCCTCGAGGCAAAAAGTTTGGGAACCACTGGGCTAGCCCATTGTTCCTGCACACATTCCTCTGCAGGGCGTGGAATCCTCTGAGATTGTGTGAATCTATTCAAGTCACATGAGACAAACATTGAGGGATATAATGTAACAGAATTTCATATCTGTACATATGCACGACCTTGTGGAAAACATGCTACCAGAGCAATGTTCAGTATGTCCTGAGCATTCCAAAAACACCTTACGTGACATACTTTCCACTATCCAACACACTGGTAGAGCTGTCCCTAGGTGGGTGAGCCAGGGCCAATAGGTCTGCCGGGGGAGCCCCCCGCTCCCCTCAGGCTGGAGGGGAGGGTAGAGCGGGTCAGCCCAGAAACCAGACCCCATACTCCCACTCCACCACTGGGCTGGCCACTCCACCCCCAGGGCAGAACAAACAGGCCAGGGGTGGAATGGGAGAGCAGAGCCTAGCCTCTGGGCTGGCCCACCCTCCTGGGTCAGCTGTTCTGCCTGGCGGTGGGGATGGCTGGCCCAGAGGTCGGGTTCCACGCTCCCACCCTGCTGCCTTTGGCTTTGGAAGAAAAGCAGTGGGGTGACGGACAGCATGGAAGACAGAGGCTTGCAGAGCCTTGGGCAATTGTGCATCTCGCCCCTGCCCCACCCCCTGGGATGGCTCTGCACACAGGGACATTGTAATAATGAACATGAATGATACACAGATCTCCCCACATGGGTGTAGGTGGGGTGCAGCATGTCACAAATTGCCTGTATTTGAATACTATCTGAATCACCAAACTTAGCCACATAATGTCCTGAATGCCCAGACTGTCCATCATTTAGATTAGAAAGAATCACTATTTGTCTTTTCATCAACATGTTTGTTCTTTTTTTCCTCCATTATTGCAAAGCATCATTGTTCATATACAATGCAAATGAAATACTTAGTTCTTTTGTACTATACTGCATTTTGTGTGCTTCACACTTACTATACTTGTGTGGCTTCACTTTAATATCTGCCCTGCCTTTCTCATCATAAAACTACTGTTTCTCAACTATTTCTTATATAAGACATAATTTTCAGTACCACTAGGGGGCACAGAATTATTACAATATGTGCTACTGCCTCACAAAAAGTTCTTCAAGAATCCAACCTAGTGTCTGCTAACTTTTAAAGTTTTATTTACTTCCCCAGCTCTTAAGCCCAGATCCTACAAATTCTTAAGCACATGCTTAATATTGCTACTGTGAGAAGTCCTAACCACAAAAATAAAACTAAGCATGTTTATAACTGTTTACAGGACTGTGACCTTTGAGTTTCTTACATAACAGAATTTATCACCAAGGGCACAGTGCTGCAACAGGATTTATGTGGTGGACACTGGGTGCAATCCACAAAGGTATTGAAGCATGTAAGTCCCATTTCAAGGGACTACTGCTATCAGCAAAATTCCCACTCAGTTGCTGTCTAACCCTGTAGGCATCTAAATTTACTCAGTGCCTAACTTTCTGTCTCTGTGGTATGTCCTACAGCCTCACTCTAGGAATCCATATACCTAGAGCTAGTCTACACTAGAAGTGCTTTCCCACCGGCATAATAAAACTACCTTGGCAAGACGCAGCAGCAGCAGCTACGCCAGCAGCAGAAACTTTCCCAACAACATAGCATACCCACACTAGCGCTTACATCAGCGTGATTTATATGGCTTGGGGGCTAGCTTATTAGTACCCTTGTGCGACAGAAGTTATACTGAGACCCTCCTAGAATCAAAATTTGTATCCACATCTGATCCTCGATCCTCAAAAACAGTCCGTGGCTACAGATCAGATATTCACAGATTTACAGTGCTCAAGCTATACCAAGTAGCCTCTACCCCAGTGCAATTCACAAACTGGGGAAAATAGGCACTAAGCTGTTTCAGTCAGCTGTGGGGTTTGATCTGGTAGGAGTGCTCAAAGGCCATCTACCAGATTGGACCCCTCAAGCAAGTTCCCATAAAACAGCTGGGCGGGGGGGGGGGGCCCCCCAGGAAAAGGAAGACCACCCGTCTTTATCACCGTTAGCTTATATAGTAGTCACCAAGGCTGTAGGAGACCCCACATTTCAAGTTGCAAATATGCTTAACAACTCAATGGGAGAAGAGTTTTGAACAGGAAACTGTTACTGCTCAGTTGAATGCCCTAACCATAAGGCTATGATCTAACTCCTTCATGGCTGTAATTAATATTCAGTTATTTAAAATAGAACACCATCAATAGGAGAGATTGAGGGAAGCCCCCCCTTTTTCCTCCATCAGAACATTGCACAGCACAGTTATTAGGGAACTCATCTGACAGACCCGGGTTCAGGATCCTTGACTCTCTCAGGAGAAGGGGAGACTTGAACCATGGGTTTCCCATATCTTAGTGAAGCACTTAACTACTACAGTAAAATGGGTATAGTCTGTCACCTGGCTGGCTTGGTTCAGGCACACAGTTGTGTTGGACCATCTTTCTTCACTCTTCTGTGGATCACAAGCACAGACAGATGCCTCCAGTCCCTGCAGCCCAGACTTAGGCACTGAAGTCTGTGAGAGAAGTGGGGCTTAGCACATATGATACTCCTCTCAGTGGCATCTCACATTGGTTACTTTAAGTCGCATCCTCTCTATCATGCTGGCTTTCTGGCTCAAAATCTAATCTGCCTTTTTGCTATATAGGACCCTCGTGGCCTGATTTAAGGGTTGTGGATTGCAGCATTGTTCCTCTGATATTTTTTTATGACACAGAGTTGCAACACCTAATTCACCTTGTGGATCCCACCACTTGTACCTGCAGAGAAGTGACTATACATTGAGGATTTTTCAGAAGTTAGGATCCAACCCAGATGACACTTTATTTATGTGAGTCAATGAGACTTTTACCGTGTATAAAGTTATGCATAAGCCTTTACAGGATCCAGTCTTCAGTGACTTAATAATTTCCTTAAATATCCATTGCTAAATGGGCCCAAAGGAGACAAAACAAGAAAATGTGATATTGGCTTCAAGACTTCCATAACTGTGCAAAGGGATAGTGGAAATAACTAGTAAGGGGAGGATTGACTAGGTTCTATTTACAATTGAAATAGAGAGGAATAGTTTGATGTGTTTCAGAAAAACTTAAATGTAAATGAACTTGCAATGAATAAGTTGCATGAACTCCTTAACATTGCTTTCAATTTGGTGTGTATTTCAGCATGCACTGTTTCCGCTCCCCTCTCAAGATATGTGGTTCACTTGTGCTTTTTAAAGTTCCTGTTCCTTACAAGAGGAAACCTAGTGAAGAAATGAAGCAGATCAAAGTCTCTCTTTATAGATACTGATTAAAGAGCTCTGGAGATCTTTTGTAACAGTAAATAAAATATTTCTCTTAAGGGCTGTTCTTAACTTTAGCCTTCTGCTGTGATCTTCTAAAGGCTTAAAACAAAACACCCCCCCCCCCCCCAAAAAAAACCTTTAAACTGTCCTCCTGGACTTTACATTTTGATTTTCTTTGAAATATTTGATAAACTGTGTTCCTGAAATTTCAGGATCTAAGCTGATTTTACTGATTACACTAGAGAACAGATTTTTTTAAAAATTATTATTATTATTACTAACTCTCCTTATCTCATCATTTGCAAACACCACTCCCCAGTGGAAGGTAAACAAACCTCAGGTACTTTATAATTAACATGATGGCACAGAATACAAATACTCTGTCTTATCTTCCTGTTATTGTATCCTGCACAAGTGAAATGATTTGTTTAATATGCTGCATTTTGTCATCCAGCAGGGGCTGAGTGCATTTGGAAAAGGAAGGTAAGAGTCAAGGGAGTTGATTATTACTAAATCCTCTAACAGAAGTTTTAAGTAAAGACTGCAGGAGCAATCCCCCCATACTCTTTTACTCTCTTGATGTTTATTAATTGTTCTCACATGCACCTATTCTTTATCAGTAGACAGAACAAGTGATAAGGGCCTAATTTTAGAGTTTCCAAGCTAGTTAAAATCAGTGGAAGCACACTTGAAAATTAGCCCTGAACAATTGAACTAAAGAGGACTGCTTTCAGGGATGCTTGATTAAACATTTAATTTAGGAACAGACTTGCAAGGGGATGCACATCTTTATTTACGTTAGACAGTCCTGCAACTGCAGAAAATTAACACAGCAGTGACAGGAACAAAGTGCCCATCAAAGCACCAAAAGGTTCTGGAAGAAAGATATTGGCTGGTTTTAGAATTTGCTGAGTCCTCAAGGGTCCAAACACTATGAGAGGTGGCCCTAGGTAGCCTGGAAGTAGGCAGAACCCTCCCACTCCCGTCGCTTTTTAAGGCACTTGTCCTGATGCCCTTTTGAAAGTGTTTGTTTTCAGCACAGCCTGCTTGGGTGGAGCAGGGATTTCCCTAACACCCACCCCAGTTGTCAGCCAGTAACAGTGTTATACCAAGTTACTGAGCATCCCCAGTACTTCCTGCACATCTGCTATACCCCTGAATTTCCCAACTCCCCAGTTGTCAGCTAGTAACATTGTTATACTAATTTATGAGCACCCCAATACTTTCCATGCATCCCCTACACCCCCTGAATTTCCCAGACCCTCCAGTTATCAGCTAGTAAGTGTTATAAGAAATTAGTGAGCACCCCCACACCTCCCCCACTGTCAACTTGTAAGTTAGACCAATTTAGTGAGCAGCTTACACCTGCCCTGAATTTCCCAACACCCTCCCCAGTTGTCAGCTAGTAATAGTGTTATACCAATTTAGTGAGCTCCCCAATGCCCCCTCTACCACCCCAAATTTCCCAACACCTCCACTTCTCAGCTAGTGTTATACCAATTTAGTGAGCACTCCCAATACCTCCCACAGGCCCCTGAATTCTCCCCCAGTTGTCAGCTTGTTATAGGAATTTAGTGAGCACCCCAATAACTCTCACACCTCTCCCAACACCCCGCAGTTGTCAACTAGCGTTATATCACTTTACAGAACACCCCTACACCCCCCCAGTTTGAAGTCCTGGGGAGACTACTGGTGTGGAGGGCGGGCAGTTGAGTTTAGGAAACAGATAGGACGCTGAGTTTCACCCGCAGCAATGCAAAGCAGCTCAGCAGCAGCCAGCTGGGTGAAGAGGAAATGAGTAATACCCGTCTTCTGGTTTACTACAGCAACACGTGCTGCAAACAGAAATGCAAAAAAACACTGCCTTGCTCGGGGGCGCTCGCAAATCCCCACGGCCCTAGCGACCCTGCCCTCCCTCGGCCGGGGGTTGCTGCTTCTCCAGCTCCGGGGCCCCCCGCGGCAGCCGCCGAGCGCCCGGCCGGTGGGTTGCTGCGGGCGTGGGGCGGGAGCGCGAGAAGCCGGAGCAAGGCGCGGCTGCAGAGGGCGCTGGAGCCGGGGGTGCAGCTAGTCGCTCATCCGCCAAAGCCGAGCCGCTCGCAGAGCAGCTGCTGGCGGGGTTTTCCTGCCCGCTCCGCTCCGCTCCGCTCACCTGGGGAGGACAAGGCGCCAAGCGCCCACCCGCAGCGCGAGCAGCTTTCTTTCCAGCCTGCCCTCGGGTGCGCCTCCCGGGCTCAGAGGTCCCTCCGGGGGCGGACTGAATCGCTCTTCACTGCGCTAGTTCCCAGGCGCGCCAGGGCAGTTGCAGCAGGGGCATGAGGGCGGACTTGCAAGTGCATCCGTCTTGCCGCGGGCAGCGGCGTGCAGCCGGCAGCGCCACGCGCCTGGACGGAGGGGGCAACCCGACGAGCCGCGGGGGGCTGCAAAGCGAGGCGGCTCCAGCCGCCGGCCCTCTCCCCTGCCCCTCCGGCGGCCGCTGAGACTTCAGTGGCCATTTCCCCGCGGGGTGCCTAACCTCCAGGAGCCGCCTGCCACCAGCTGCTGACTCCTTTCAGCGCGGCTGTCACCGCCGGGGCTCGCTGCTGCTGTTTACCACTGGCAAGCGGGCACCCTGGGGGAGCATTTTGTTTTCTTTCTCCCGGGGATGCGCAGCTGGAAGGAGAGCAGCCGCCGCCGCTGAGAGCCCAACGTGCTGGCCGGGAGCCGTCTATGCTCCTTCCCCAACCCACGCTGCCCCGGCTTGATTTTTTCCCGCCCTCCCACTAACTCAGGGGCTTTCTCGCCGCCCGGCCCTGGTTCCGGGGGCGCAGCCAGCCTCTTTGAAAGGCGGCTGAAGGGGCGGGCGAGCGGCTCGGGCGCCCCAGACCGCACGCGGGGCGCGCCGGCCGGCCTGCCAGCCGCCTTTGACGCCCAGAGGCCCCGCCGGCGCAACGTGGCCCGGCCGCCCCGCCCCGGCCCCCGTGGTGATGCCATGCCCCGCAAGCCCGGCGGGGGCGAGGCGGGCGGCTCGGCCGGGCTCTGGGTGAAGAGCGCACGGCCGGGGAGCCGCATGAAGGATGTGGAGGCCGGCCGCGGCCGGGTGCTCCTGAACGCGGGCCCCCGCGGGGACGGCTTGCTCCTGCTGGGCACCGGCAGCGCCGCGGGCGGCTCGCGGGCCAAGCAGGGGGGAGCCCGGATGAGCCTGCTGGGGAAGCCGCTCTCCTACAACAGCGCGCAGAGCTGCCGCAGGAACGTCAAGTACCGCCGGCTGCAAAACTATCTCTACAACGTGCTGGAGAGACCCCGCGGCTGGTCCTTCGTCTACCACGCCTTCGTGTGAGTACTGCCGTGCTCGGCGCTGCGCGGCCTTTGCCCAGGGCGCCGCGCGCCGCAAAAAGCGCGGCACGTGGGGAAGCTTCCCGCGCTGCGCGCGCTGCTCGGCGCTGGGGGAAGGGTCGCGTGCTGCCGGTGGCGGGTGTGCGAGGAGGGTCTGGGCTCGCGCGCCGCGCTGGGGGCAGAGCGGGAGGCTGGGCCTCAGCCTCGAGCAGCAAGTGGCCCGGGAGCAAATGACTGGAAGCGACGAAGTGTGTGCCTTGCCTCCCGCGAGCGCCTCAAATCTTTCCCGCTTCAAAGCTTTCGCTGCTGTTTTCCCACCGCTCCGGGAGCCAGGCTCTTGCTGCACTTGGGTGTCTTTGGCTCTTTTTATTCCCTCCCCCCCCCAAAGGAAATGAAAAGCAGAGCTAAGGGCGGGAAAGAAGGCACTGTGTTGAGCCACATCTTTTTCGCTCCGATTCAGGCTGGGCTGGAAACGCGAGGGGTGCAGGTGGTGGTTCATATGAAGGGAAAGGCCGCCGAGCATCCGCCCAGAGATGCGGGTGCATCTCTTGCTTGGGGATTGGGATTCTTGGCTGGAACAACTTTTTCAAAGGACAGTAGAGCGATTGTACCAGAACAGGATGCAGAGATGATGGTTCATGAGCTGTGCATGACCCAAGTCCTAGTGAATTCTCTTTCCGGTTGCCCCTATGCTTAAATTCTGGATTCTTGCAAACCAGGAATGACGTAGGTTGAGTTGTTAACTCAATTTGATTATAGCCTATTTCTTTTATTTGCATGCTGCAGTGTTTTTTCTAGGCGTTCTTTGTTGCCCTCATTATGAATTTTTTAGGTATTTTTAAGTAGTAGCTTTGATCATTATGAACTCACTTAGTATGCAAGTGGATTGCACATGTACTTCCAGTTGAATTCCATAGCACAGGGGTCTCAAACATGTGGCCTATGGGCCACATGCTGCCCCTAAGGCTATTTCCTGGGGCCAGCAATGACACTCTTGTTACAGATATTTGCAATATCATTGTATGAAAAGGTTTTGGTGGTGCGGCCCTTGGGCTAACACCCTCGTCCTCACGTAGCCCTGTACTAGTCATCGTGTGCCCCTTGTGGTGATTTCAGTTTGAGACCCCTGCCGTAACAGCCGTAGTTAATGAACACAGTACTGTTGTAATCATTTGCTGAAATGTTCAGTACTTAGGGTGGATTCTGAATGAATTCCTGTTAGTGATGATCAAGATAAATTCATTTGAGACTTTCAAGAAGCTTCTTCACTAGACTGGAGCACTGTTATCTTGCATCAACTAGAAAATACGTACAAAACTGATACCTTGTTATGTAGTCTTAATTTACCTCGCTCCTCTGATGATGATGTAATTTCCCTTTGCATCTAGTATTAGTAAATTACATTTCTGTTTTTGAATATGTGCACAGTGAGAATGGCTTTAGTAGAGAGGTGACTGAAAATGTTTCTTGTGATTCTGGGCATTGTCCTTCAAAGAGAAATCACTGGGTATGCTTTTAATTGGCTCCTTAATTGCCTCCTTTTTTTTATATGAGGCAGCTAACACCTTAACTTACCCAACCACTTTAAAGTATCCCCAGGATCTCCAAAACAAGTTAGTTCTATATTAGTTCTCCTCCACTGTTATATATTTTGGCTGCACCCAGATTACAGGGGCCCTGCATCAAAACTCATTTAGTTTAAAAACAGAGTTTGTCAGGAAGTCATTGTAATACATTGTATTTGTAAACTCGGAAAGTTGCAGTAAACCAGATGAAGCATGACTGAAGTCAAGAACAGCAGAAGAAATGTTGCTTTTACATTTGTAAAAGTACAGAAAATTGAACTTTGATATTATGAATTGTGTATGAGTCACTTGCATTTAGTCATGGAAAGCTAACATACAGCTGAGTTTAGAGCAGGTGCAATGTTACTACATTTTGAATGGTAGCTCTAGTAATAGCATTGGGAAGATGATTATGTACAGTTAGCAAATGTCACTTGTAACACTTTTAGAAATAAAACCGTGATTTAAAAAAAAATCTCTTTGGAAAGGTATGATAAATAATGCTTTGTCTCACACTAGCATGGGAATTCCCAACTCCTACTTCAGTAACAGTTTTATAGCCATATAGAATATCTTGCCAAGAATCGCTGCACTGTGATGAATGAGGTACTTCAGGGATGGATTTACTTAGAAGAGCAAAATTGCTATAGACAAAAACCAACAGGTTTGAAATGACGTTTCATTTAGAGAAAGACTGCTGTCAACTAAGTAGAAATGACTTAATCCTCGCTAAATGATTCATTATGAAAATCTGCTGTTGCGAACTGAACTTTATTTTTGGTTACTTACTGGGTATACTTTGCTATTTGTGTTCTAATAGGAATTTCTTACCCAGCTTATATTTTGACTTAGACAATACTTTATCAACACTCTGAAAATCACTTAAATATTTATTATTAGTATTATTTATCACTTAAGTATTTATTAGAACACTTGTTATTGCAGTCATATAAATGCCAAGAAATCATCCTCTATTATTTTCATCTTGGATCTTATTTGCTTAATAAAGTCAATGGTATAAAACTTACAAAATGCACATTTCCAGAGTGAAGTCATGATACAGCAACATCATAAATAAGAAGGATTGCCAGTTGCCGTTTAGATAATTGCCTGCATAGAATAAGTGCCAGTTTTAGTTCTTAATTGCAAATGGCAGTTTTGGCAACTGCAGTGCCAACCTAATATCTTTTTACCTGATCAAAATTGTGCGAAGCAGCCTAAAACACTACTGTAATATAGAAGCAGCTAGTAGAACTGCTTGTTTAAGGATTTGTCAGCTTTTCTGTTACAAGTCCAATTTTAGTGAGCTTTAACTTAGTCATTTGACACTCCATTTGGTGAAAATTGGGCAAATGGCTTTGATTTTAGATGCAATTTTTCTGTATAAATTATTTAAATATATTCAAGTGGTTCTGATAATATATACAACTCTCGGTGTTTCAGAAACATCTCATGTTTGATTAAATTGTTGAACAACTTCCTCTTGGCAAACTTTCTGCATAGATATTATAATGTTAAAAAAATAAATCTGGCAAAAATGTGTATGCATCAAGTTACTTATCTTTTGAGATGCTTATTTTGAGTTAATGCATATATACTTAACAGCTGAGTCTACTATTGTTACAGTTAGGGACTAGAATTGTGAAAACTTGTTTTCAGGTCAATATAACTATATAAAAATCTGCAAGCTGTCATAACTACAAATTGTATTTGTTTTCAATCCTTCAGTTTTCTTACTGTTTAGAATTAAAGGTTGGGTAGGTTCTGGGGGCTATTATTGTAAGTGTGTTAGCAGTTGGAAACCAGTCCCACGGTGAAACTCTCATGCAGTTTCTCCATGGAGAAGGACTTTTGATCAGGGTTTAATCAGCAATACTATCAAATTGTTTCCTTTTACCCTTTTTCCAGCCTTTTAAATAAAGGAATAATGAGATCTAGCCATTTGAAGAACAGATATAGTAAGTTTTATATTAATCAACAAGTTCTGTTACTTATGTTTCATTCCTAGAGCTTGGTAATTTTCCACAGAAGGGATACCATTTTATGACCTTCTACTACTAGGTTCAGTGTTCACCACTGGGCAGAGACACTTTCACTTAAATAGAACTATCTTGGGTAATACAGGTTTGCCAGATCAGACCCATAAAGTACGCTTCTTTGTTCACATATTACTTGTATGTAGAGCCCTGCAAATCCACGGATATCTGCATTATATCTTCATCCGTGGATACAACATGGATATCCACAGACCATTTCTTGTGGATGTAGATTGGATACAGCTCCACATATTTTTATTTGCACAGGTCAGATACGGATCCACGTATTTGTATCTGTGCAGGGCTCTACTTGTGTGTATAGTACTTCATGACATAGAGGTCTTCAGTAAACTCTAAAACCTGAATTGTAAGTATAGGGAAAATTACCTTTCAAATGACAGAGTCTTCAATTCTTAATTGTTTAGGAATAGTTAACATAGGAGCACTTATAACATCAGAGTGTCCGCTAGCAATTATGAGTATTGAGGCAAGCCTTGGTAACTCATTCTGGTAAAATCTTCGTATCACATCATATAGTCACTTGTATATGTGGTAATATTTTACATACATTAAAAATCCTCTTAATTTTTGTGAAAAGGTGTTTTCTCAAGGAGCCCCTACAATACTGATTCTCAGGGGCGTCACTGCCCCGGGGAATGACCCCGGGCACGGGCTCAGTCCCTGCCCCCTGCCCACAGGCCATGTCCCTGGCCGGGGACAGGGCGGGGAGCCATGGCCGCGGGGTCACCCGGCCTTTGAAGGGGCCAGAAGTGGCTGCCGCTGCCGCAGGCGCCTGGGCCCTAGATCCCCAGCTGGGGACAGGGCTGGGAGTGGCAGCCGCAGCCACGGGTGGCTGGGCCTCAGATCTCCGGCCCAATCTGGCCGGAGACTGGGAGAGGTGGGGCCCCGCCAGGACCCGGGTCGCGGGCCCTGTGTGCCAGGTGCCAGCAACGTCCCTGCTGATTGTTTTTTTAATCAGCTTGTACAGAAATGTAGTGAGCTGTTTGCCAGTTGGTTGACTACTCCAAGTGTTTCCAACAGTAAAGTTGAATATTGCTCAAAAGTGTCTTCGTAACATATTATTTGCTTATTTTTATTAAGGTAATTATTGTGTACTGACAATGATTGAGTGACAGACACATGAAGTCACTGTGGGTGAGATTTTTAAAATCACGTGACTCTCACTGAATGTAAATCAGAGTGCATAAATGCCATTTGGTTGTTTTAAAAAGTGCTGCTCCCCCACCCCCATCCCCACTTTTGCATGGCTGAATGTCTTTACCAGAAACATTTACAACTCTCTCCTTTTTCCATGAATTTCAGAAGTTTAAGGACATGTGTCATGTTTGTCTTTCTGACAAGCCAATGGAGTTAGAGATCCAGAAAAAAAAATCATTGTCCTTTTGATTGAGTTGTGGGTCGGATGCAATTTGTATATATTTTCCAATTTGTCAGAAAATTGCTTTATCTTTTTAGGTAAAAACATTGCTTAATCTGATAGATGAAAATCTTCTCTCTCTTACCAAAATCCTTGTCATATGGCAGGTACAAAAATATTTCTCTTTTGGTTTTGGTTTTGGTTTTGGGTGATGTTAGACTTATTTTTTGTCTTATTCATATGTCAGGGCAAAAGCCTGGAATCCGTTTATCTGAAAACCTAAACTGAAACCAATGATAATTTAACCAGGAAATTCTGGTCTTCCAGATTTGTTCTCAGAACATGTTTGTTTACTGAATATTTATTTTTTTAGAAGTCTATTGAATAATGATTTTTAGCTGTCTGCACTAATGATATTGGTCAAATGCCAGATACCATGCCATTGATATTTAGGCAGAACTCCTCATTTTGATTATACACCAGTGGGATAATATGGCTTAATATGTTTTAGGATTAGACGCAGTGTGTTTCTCCAACTTTTTAGTGCTATTTCTATGATGAATTAGACACAATAATGTGGTAAAGAGCACTTTATTTCTATTTCCCACTTTTCATTGCTGTTTTACTGGTTCATAGTCTTCTCTCTCTTTTTCTTTTTTTTCTGATTCTGATGGGTCAGGGGAGGGACAGTGTTCAGATTAACAGTGGTGCTGTTTTATGTTGGAGCGATACAGATATTGTATCATTGTAACATCAATAAACTTGATGTTAGAATTCTGGCTTTTCTGTAGTTTAGGGCATACAGTATGGCAGTCCCCTGTGGGGTCCTGTGCAGGTAAAGGGCTCTGCTTGTTCCAGGATCAGGGTCTGCATTTGTAAAGCAATGCAATTTTGTACGCTCTTGACATTTCTACATATAATTAATATAACAACATATATTGTTTCAAACTCAATTTTATTGAGACCTGAGGAGGAAAGCAATGGAATCTTTATGATCTGTCATGTAACTTTCAGCAAAATACAGGACAGACTTTTCTTCTTCTACATAAAAAATAAAAATGGAAAGGCATTTTAGCATGAGTTGTGCTGTGCATATTTTGTGCTGGGAGCAAGCTGTATAAATATGAATGTACATACCTAGCATGAGTTGTTTTTGCTATGGAGATTAAAAGTGCAGTTATATGATAAATATTCACCTCATTTAATCAGTGGCACACCAACAATAATTTGGTTGCCTTTATATTATTTATTGCCTGTGATGGTGGAAGAGAGAGAGCAGATAGCTCCTTCATTCCACTTCTTCCTTATGGTGTTTTGTGGACATTTGCTGGAGAGCCACTTCAGGATATTTTATGATAAATGTTCATATTACTTACACAGCTGAAAAATAGAAGTAACTTTCACTTACCTTATCAAAATATTATTTTTCATTTCAGTCTCTTGGCCTTGATTGAACTCAATATGGGCTTAAGCCCATCCCATACGTTACATATGTTTATATGTGAGCTGTGTAAGCGTCATAAGACTGCAGATGCTGGCTCTACAGCAAATGATCTGTCCAGAGGAAACATTGGGTTGCCACAAAAAGCAGAACTGCTCTCCACCCCATGGGGGAAAAAAGAACAAAAAACATTTCTCACGAAAGAGTTATAAGAGTCCTGGACCTGAAAGACTGCATAGATGAGATGCTTCCTGCTGTTTACTATATCCTGTTAATTCCCTCACATTGGGTGTGTAGCCTGGCGGAGTTATGAACCCTGCATGACCCTGAAAGAAAAGACAGTGTTTTAGGTCATTGGCTGGAATGGAATTCTAAAGTGAAGGTAATGCCATGAAGGGTAGTACACCTCCTGTGAACTATGTCCATTTACTGAGAAGTGGGTCAGGGGTTTGTCTTATGATGATTATTTTCCTGTGGGGAGGCCTTTTCCCCTTTCACTCCCTGGTCAACACTAGGCCCACATTTCTTAATATGTGAATCTTGAGCGTGATGTGCCCTCTTTTTCCTCTACCAGTTGATGAAAGAATCTGGGCTTTTAAAAATTTCTCTGACTGACATCCAATAAGACAGAGAAAAGCCTCAACCTGCTGCAAGGGGTCATTTATATCAAGAATGCTCCAAGCCTAATATTCCAAATACTCTATTAGTGAAAAAGCAGGGTGAAATAAATGATATAATTCATCAGAGAGGGCAGTCATGGGATGCTGTTTATGTCTTGGAAGAACGAACAGTTGTGAAGGCTGCAGACAGAAAGGTTTTGGCTCTCTTATTGGACAGCATCTGTGTGACACATTTTGGCTGATCAGGTTCTGTAATTCTTAGTGAGCTAAAAAGATTTTTTTTAAAAAAAACAGTATAAACATAGCAGAAACTTAAATTCTCTTATTTGAACAGGTTTCTGTTGTACTTCAACCTATGAGTGGAAAAGATGTGACTAATTTATTAATAAGCATCAGTGATAATTATTGCTGCTGTTTTGTGTCTGAGTTAAGTATTATGAGTATTATTTTTCAAGTAGCAAATTAATGTGAATTACACCTAACATTAATCAAATTGATGACATTTTACATTCAGTCAGTATTGCACTCAATATCTGCTGCAATAATATTGATCGTAATCGTTCTAGCATAAATAAACATGCTGTAAGTTTTTCCACATGAATTCCATTGAAATGGAATGATACATAATATAGTAAGAAATACAACTTGTTTTAATATAAATAATCGCATGGAAAAAAAGTAGAATAATGTCTTTTTAACAATTGTAAGCCACCTAGGCTATGTCTACAATGACAATTTAGTTCAAATTAGGGACGCTTAATTAGAACTAAATTAGTCCCTGTCTACACTGGACTTTCATTAAGTTGAATTAAGAAATTCCTTAATTTGACTTAATGAAACCTTAGTTCAAATTAATAAGAACCGCCTGTTAGTTCGAACAAAGCCTTAATTCAGCTCCTTAGTTCAAGCTAAGGGCAGCATAGACCTGGATTAACCCTTAATTTGATTTTATTACCTTCAAATTAAGGGCAGTTAGGTCAAATTAACAAAGTGGACTGAGTCGATTTAGCTTTAAGTCAACTTAGTCCACTTTGTTAATTTCATTTAATAAGGTCAAGTTTAGTTCAACTGAAAGTTGAACCTGTTAGCTCAAATTAACAAAGTCGACCTATCTTTTTCTAGTGTAGACAAAGCCTGAAGTGTCACAATAAAACTTGAAATATTAACTCTCAGTACTTTAATGTGTAGTGTGTTGCTACATTGTAGTGACCCTTAACTAAGCTGGGAGATGTACTAGATGCTTAAAGTTTAATCATTCCCTCATTGTATTCAGGTTCATGTTTCATTACTCTGGGTTTGGGGCCTGATTTTGCTCCCACAGAAATTAAGGGAGCTTTCCCGTTAACAGAAACAGAACTGTCATGTGGGTAAAAGAGCGGAGCTGAACAAACGAAGTATCATCTAATGGCAAACTAGTGCCATGTAAATATAGCAGGCCTAGCTTTGATACCACATTTTTCTAAACGAGATAGACACTCTCTTTATAATATCAAATCTTTAGATGAAATCTTTCTCTTGCAAAGACAATTAGAAGCAGCACAAAGTGATTCTCTCCCATATTACCTTCTTGAGTACTAGTGCTGGTATATCTGTCTAGTAATCTGTCTGACAATATAGATCACATTGGCTTACCACCACACTTCAGTTGAGAAAAAAATTCAGCACCTAAACCAGAGTTGCTTCATAAATTTCAAAATGATCATAAAGTAGATTCCTTGCTAATCTCAGAACAAACTTCTTAACTCCCTCAAAGCTCAGTCCTTCAGAGTCCAAAGGTTCTCTCACAGGTTGGGTGTATTTTTAAGCAATTTTGTCTGTTTTCTGATTAGGGTTTGACCATTTGCTGATACTGAGTTACAATATACTGCTGTTTTTGGGGGCTGCTCATTTTGATAGCTGAACCACACATTACCAAGCACAGTGTTTTGTCTATAAGTAGGTATATTGTTTATAGCTAAGTACAGTATGGCCAACCTTTCAAAGTTGGTGCCTACCTTCATATTTGGAGACTTGTAAGCACTTGTTTAATTGTCTGAATGTTTTCTTGACTGGTGACAGAATTGTCACAGGTGCTAAGAACTTGCAGCTTCTGCTGAATTAAGTTGTGTTGTGAATTTACACGCTAATTAGCTATGAAGAATAATAATGAGAGCCTTCCCTGTGTGAAATAAATATTAACAACTGAATCAGGCTCTTCATCATGTTAGAAAGATTCTGTGCCTGCCCACCTTTTTCATTCAGACATGATTCTCCTGTTTCCTTTGACATCCATTGTCTGCCTGATCCAGCATATCATTTTGTGCTGAGAGTGTCCAGTTTAAAATGTGAAGACATGAAGCGGCTGGATTTCAAGGCTTTCTTTGACTTTTTTACTGACTGTATTGTAACTATACTTGATGTCATGTGGTATCAACACATCAAAGCTAAGTCTTGCATGCAGTGAAAACAGAGGAGGTGTGAAAGCAGCTTTCCTGGTCCAAGAGAATGAGGAAAAACAACCAACCCCCCCCCCCCCAGCAATTGTACAATTCATCTTCTTCAACTAGTGTACTAATGGGTGAGATGAGACAGTTTGGTAAGTGCCCTTCCTAGGTCAGCTAGTCACAACTACTAGTTCCAATCTTAATCCTCCTAGTACTTTCTAGTACTTTTAATCTTTCTGTGGCTTTCTGTAAAGTAACTGATCATTGATGCGAAATAAATACACACCTCTCTCACTTCTGGTAGGACTTGAAGAAGCCTTTAAACTTACAAGAGGGGGAAATACTGGAAAGGAAAATCCCCCCCCTCCCCCGGCTTCTTTTCTTTGTCCAAGGACTGCACTTTGTGTGTGATCAGTTTCACCATTTTATTAATGGTCATTTGAATGATTTATTACTGTCACATGTTCTGCTCTGGGAAAGCTCTCATTCATGTTCTTCACCAGCTTCTGCAAGAAGATACTTGAAAAAACAACAAGGAGTTGTGTGGCACTTTAAGACTAACAGATTTATTTTTTGCATGAGCTTTCGTGGGAGAAGATCCCACTTCCTCAGGCATCCTTCTGAAAACATATGAAAAGCCCTGTAAATCCATGGATATTCACATTATATGCACAGATATCTGCATCCAAGGATCATTTTTGCAGATCATCTATTAGACGTGGATACAAATTTCTTATCCATGTAAGACTCTACACATATGTGCTTCATTTTGATTTCACTGGGACTTCTCATGTTCTTAAACATATGCATAATTGTTAGCATGGCTGGGGCCTTATTCACAAGCAGTAATATTGTGAAATACTCTATTGAAATGAACAGGGATGTGTGTGAATAAGAGTCTGTCCAACTGTTAGAAAACTGAGCATTTTAGTTTGTAAATATAGATAGGAAAAAGCTAATGGAGGTGGGGGCAGAATAGAGACATAAATAGAAAAGAGCTTAAAGGAGCGTGGGTGTGCATGGGTGGGTGCATCAGTGTGGGTGGGTGTGAGTGAGGGAAAAATACCATTTTCAGGCATTGCACATTTTGCCTACATCTTTACAGGTACCAGATAGATCATATTTCTTACTGACGCTTCTGTAGTATCAAGGTAGGTGCAATGCAGTATTGAAATACCTTTCTGGCTTCACAGCTAACGGAATCAAAGTGAGGAATTTATGAAAAGGATCTGTTAGACTGCTTGAATTAATTGTAGCTTTTAAATATTACCAATTAAATGTTTCTCTTGCTGTGTGAATAAAGACGGAGAAAACTTGGGTTCCTATGTGAATCAATTAGTTAGATTTCACTTAAAAGAAAACACAATATTGATTTTATTTTAATTTTTAATCAACACCTTGAGCATATTTTAGACTTGAGGAAATGACAGGCAACACTTCTAATTTTATATGAAAATCATATTCACAAGCTGTGTGTTGCACTTGCTCTTTCACTAAACATTCCTATACTAGAAGTGTGTGCTCTATGAGCTAATCAGATTGCTGCATTCTCATAAGTTCTGAATTGAATTATACATAGGTTTGTCTTTGGACTTTAACTGATAATGTTGCGTTTTCCAGTAAGAAACTTTGGTTTGCAATAAGATGGATATTTATTTATTCATTTAATTTTATTTCACATTAGAACAAATAATAATATGCCACTCATTCACATGATCTGAGTGGCCTGCTGATTATTTGAAATTACAAAACCAAAATGAGACACAGTATGCAATAGGAGCAGCAGCCTGTAACCAAATACCAAAGCTCCTATATATCTGCACTTCAGCCTCCCCAGATTTTCATCAAAGTCTAGATGAAACAAACTCTACAGATTGTCCCTGGAATGTGCGGTTGGTGTTGGCTCCCTGCTTTACCAAACGGTGGCTGCCTTCTGCTCCAGTTCCAGCTTTCAAATCAATTCAAGATGTAGCACCATGTGGAATGTATTGAAATAATCTCACCTTGAAGAAACAAAGGTATGGGGGATAGTAGCAAGACCCTAAAGCTAAAGCACCCTAAAGCTAAAGCTGTCTGGATGGGCCTAGGTGGTAAAATGACCTTTTTACAGCTGCTGTCATCTGATGTTCTGAGGCTGGAACCCTGCAGATCAAGGGGATGGGGAATGTTGTCAGGAAGTTGTTTATGGGGAGAGCAGACTGATGAGGATTCAGACATAGGTCTTGCAAGAGTTTCTGAAACAATTTTTCCAGCTTCCATGGGGTAGTAAGCCTCAAGGACGCTAGTCATCCATAGTCTGTTAATTATTTAAAAAAAAAAAAGTCGTGTGGCACTTAAAGACTAACAGATTTATTTTTCGCACGACATTTCATGTGAGAAGATCCCAGTTCGTCAGATACTTCGAAGATGGGGGAACCTACAGAATGGAATGAAAAAGGCTCATGCGAAAAAGAAATCTGTTAGTCTTTAAGTGCCACATAACTCCTTGTGCTTTTTTTTTTTTTTTCTTTTTTTGCTGGACTAGGCTAACAAGGCTGCCGCTTTGAAAAATTTATTTTTAACCCTTTTTCTTGCTTTAGTGCTAAATAAATACTTTGGTTTAAGGAAGTTTGTTTGGTCACAGGGTATCACTGGTTATTTTCTTGGAGGAAAGTGAAATGCACATGCTGAACCTAATGTTGGACCTTCTGAGGTATTTGTGTTTAGTATTAGGCCCTGGTTTTGATAATGGGGGAATCACTTCGTTCCACCCCAAGAGAGTGCATGGTTTGAGGTCTGGAGCAAGCAGAGACCATGGGGAAGTCAGGTGTGCAGTTTGCTCATTGACATTTATGAAAGTGAAGGATTAAAGCAACAACGTACTGTTAGCCACATTGACTACATACTGTGCAATATCTTCCCACATAGAGCTGCGAAGGCATATCAGTTCTGAGTTACTACGTTGTTGTGATTAAAGCCTTAGTCCTCTCTGAGGCAGACTGCCAATTTTTCAAAGCTGCATAGTAGGTCTGTGGCAGTGAGAAATAGACTAAGAAGAGAGGGGGTTTTTTGTTACTCGTGATCTAGGACAGGATTGGAACTCTGTTCTCCGTAAGTGAAAGATTGTATTTTACCTACTTTCCCAACTGGCCTAGAGCTGAGAAGGAATTCTTACCAAAAAACAAACAAACAAAACACCACACAAACAAACACATCTCTATATTTTTGTAGTCCAGGCTTTTTTGGTCTAATTCTTCATTCCAACACTCGGTATGTTCTCCTTATTAAAATAGACTATAGAATATCTGTTTTGCACACCATTTGTTTGCTTTATTTGAATTTCATGTAATTGTTATGTTTCCATTGCGATTTTAGTGCACCATGGACTAATGGGGGAGAGACAGAGAAGTGTGTGGACATTCAGCAGAAGGAATTGTGGCAAATCAAGAGAAAAAATTCTTTTTGGGGCTTAAACTGTCCAGTCTCAAGGTTCCTCTCTCCTTGGTCAAGGCAAATGAAAGTCTCAACTCCCTTCTTTCAGGAAAAAAAAAACAGCCTGGAGTCTCGGTTCTTCCTTTTCTTTTGGAAATATAAAACATATTTTTGATGTCTCCTCTTTTTCTGTTTGAAACAATCGGATGGATGCCTTCCTTCGTGAAAGTGAAATAGAAAAATTTCAACAATTCTTAAGACTTCAGATGAAGTCTGTGGTCTCAGCTCAGGTTTTTACGTAGTCATCTGTGGATATCTGATTTCCTTGAGCTAGTACGGCTAGTTTGCCATCAGCAACAAAGTTCTTTTTCCTTTTTTATCTGTCCCATGTTGGACAGCTAAGAAGCTAAGGCTAGCAAGTGCAATCTACTTTTATGCCCTGCTAGTCAACCCTTGTCCCTTTTCCACAGATACACAGCTTGGAACCTCAGGGCTTCCTGATAGGGCCACCTTCATGACTTTTAAGTGTCCCAAATGGACAGTATGCCCTATCATACGGTAGGGGTGATGAGTAGACCTCTTGTTACAGTACTTTATTTCTTGGAAGGTTGCAATATCATCAGAATAGTGGAGTTTGCATTATTTGTTGTCTGCAGCACTCAGGTATATCTAGGTTTACCTGAATATTGAGCTATTTGAGCATCTGAAGAAAAAGAATATGCAGCCCTGTTTAGTACTAGCATAAAAGAATGCTGTGTCTGCTGAATCACCGGCATCTTTCCACAGCACTTAGAAAAGGAAGAAATCTTCTACAGAAGGAGTAACAGAAAGAGCAGAATGGTAAAATAATAGTGATTTGCATGATACAGTCAGTGTGCAGCTTTTGAGCAGGAGGCAGCCATCACAGCTGACCATAGCTCTGGGAGAAGAATATGGAATGCCAATGAATTAATGCATATGCATTTTTATTATGGATACTGCAGCATATTTCAACAGAAAGAATCAAACAAATTATATTCAGGTATTAACATTAAATATGTTTTTGGATGAAAAGATGTTTACTGTGCTGTGTACTAGCAGGAGGCCAAACCTCAAGGACATTTATTGGCCTTTGGTATTGGAATAAATCCTGAAGTCCTGACTCAGGATACAACTCTTTTTTTTTTTTTTTTTTTTTTTTAAATTCTGGGATTTACTGAAGGTTCTGAGTATATGCAGAAATAATTTAAAATAAATTCTGATTGGATTTTGCCTGTCATGTATCATCCATTGCTGCCTATTTAAGTTCTACTTGTGTTGCATAAACTTCAGATCCTGAGGATTTTTAAAAAAGGCTATTAAAGATCCCAGAATACACTTTAGACTATATCTTTAGGCTTTTACTTCAGTAGGCAATGAATAAAATTGATTATGAATAGTGAAATTATTTTAAAGAAAAACAATTATAAAACTTAAGTTACTGTTATATACTGTTACAAAATACCGTGGTAGTAAATATCTTACTAATAATTTACAATGT
The DNA here is from genome assembly GCA_007922195.1 of Podocnemis expansa. Classification (NCBI taxonomy): domain Eukaryota; kingdom Metazoa; phylum Chordata; order Testudines; family Podocnemididae; genus Podocnemis; species Podocnemis expansa. The sequence goes on from ML681979.1 coordinate 25,928,551, forward strand.
TTTATCCATAAATGAAACAAAACAGATCGTTCTAAAGCATGTAAATTTGTGTATGTTCTTAATCTAAAGCCAATTGTAAATTATTCAGTTTTTCAAGCAACTCTTATATTTGTTTTAATTTTAAAGCTGGCTATGTATTATGTTTACAGCACTAGTATGATTGTGTCTGGTAGCATAGTTTTTCATGATAGATTCACTTTCAGTATTTAACATTCAAACATTTCATTTTTTTTATGTTTATTTCTAATGCAATGAATGTCAGGCAGTTGGATTGCTAGTGGTTTGTGCTTAGCTACTGATTAAATTAATACCTTATTTAACTGCCTCCTCCTCCAAAATCAGACCATCAACAAATGAGCAAATTAGCAAGAATACAGTAAATATTTTATGAAAGTGTGGCTTTTGAAGAAAATTACTATGCACATAGGTCTACTGCTCTTCAGGAAGGGACCTGTCAACTTGATTTTTCTTTTCATGTCATGTATAGCCAATAATATCAATTATATTTGTGACTAAAATTTTGATAACAATTGCTCATATCATTGTCAATACCCATACTTGTCAAACTTATTCTCTAAATAAACTCTAAATTCTCTGAACTTGTTCTTTCTGAATGTCATTAGTGACTGGTTGCGCACATGCTACAGCTCATCTAAAATGTAGACTGTAAACTCTCTGGGGGAGGGAATGTCTTTCTCTTTGTGTGTTGTATGTCACTAATTAATATTGACTAAGCTCTTGCTAAGAAAATAAATATTTCAGCATTGTCATGATTAAATGTGTTGTCTATGGGTACTTTTGGGCTAAAGTCAGCTCACATAATCTGCATGTTTTTATAGACCTGAAAGGAAGTAGCCAAGAAGTGTAATTGAGCTCCTTCAAATGCCGCCATCAAAGGCTGAGGAGGCATTTTTGGGGCAAGATGTCTTGGACACCATATTTCTGCTTTGGAGAATTGCTTTTTTAATCAAGTATTCCACATCTGATGCAAAACACTTTTGTTCCAACAAGAATAATCTATTTAGGAATATGTGACCAAATTTGAGTACGATTTAATGTGTACACTACTTCTGCATCACTCATATGCTTGTCTGAGCCCAAAAATTATATAGGACCTATCCTCTATGAAGTTATATAATTTTTTTAAGCCTCCCACTAATATTTTTGGCCTTTACAACATCCTGTGGCAACAAGTTCCACACATGTGTGTTATGTGATGTACTTCTTTTTGTTTGTTTTCAAGCCTGCTCTCAGTTTCATTGGGTAATCTCTGGTTCTTTTGTCCATGTGACTGGGTAAATAGCACTTCCCAGTGGTTAAGGTATAATTTGCTGGGCCCCGGAAACCTCCTAATTAGTGGGCCTCCTTCCTGCATGTGCAGGCCCTGGCCCAGGAAGGATGAGGACATGGGATGTGGAGGAATGGAGCAGGAGGTGGGGGTGTTGAAGGGGTAGCTGGGGGCAGGGGCAGGAGATGGGGGCAGTGAAGGGGAAGGCATGAGGCGTCAGGGTGGTGAAGGGGGCTGTGGGCAGCAGATGAGATCAGAGAAGGGGTAGGTGGTGGCAAGAGGTGGGGGCAGTGAAGGGGGAAGGGGCAGGAGGTGGGACAGAGAAGGGGTGGATGGGGGCAGGGTCGGTGGAGGGGTGCTAAGGGGGGCAGGGGCAGGAAATGGGGGCAGAGAAGGGGTGGGAGGTGGCAGGGGCAGGGAGCTTTTCCCAGGCTGGGGGCTTTTAAAATTTTGCAGGGGTAATAAGCTGGAACACACTGGAACACTGCATTCTGGGTGCTGTTCCTTACTTTTAGGGGGCCCAGAATGCTGACCCCCTAAAAATGGTGGGCACCAGAATGGCGTTTTGGCTTACTTTAGCCCCTGGACTTCCTTATACCTTTTCTTTCTACTAATCATGGTTTTATAGACCTCTATCATACTGTCCTTAAGGTGTCTCATTCTTTTCTAAGATCGTCAATCCCAGTCTTTCTAATCTCATGTCATATGGATGCTGTTCCATATCCTTAATCATTTTTGTTGCTCTTCTTAGTTTCCTTCTTTCCCATAAAGCTACATTTCACCATGAAAATTGAACTTATTCAAGAGTCAGGCTAGGCAATGTTGAGTTCTGACCCTTGAGATATTTGTTTTCCACTTTATTGAAAAATCAGGGCTCAAAACACTATTTTTCCCTTTTGAAGAGCTGGTAATCCAGGATATCTAATGTTGGTAAGTATTTGTGCTTTGCTTTGGCAGTTTGGGAGGTATCTAGTCTCTGACACTTTAAGTTTGTGAGATCATTTTTAGACTTCCTATACTACAGTGACTGCAAGACTTGACAAAAATAATTAAACAACTTGGTTGTACAGGTGGGCAGATGTGATATAGCACTGATAAAGCAAACATAGTTTTCAAAAATATTCAGGGCCATCACCTACGCTTATTTGAATCTCTTGCAACCCTTATAAAAATCTGAGTTGCACTTAATAGAATTAGCATGGAATTTGTCTCTCTTTATGTAGCATAAAAATAAGCTCTTGAACCATATCATAATATATCAGCAGTAGTTTGGAATAAACTGCATTATTAATTTTATGGCTTTGCTTCTCATGACAAACAATCTTCTCAAACTCATGTTAATACCACCTTTAAATTACCATATTCTATTCCCCCAGCTGCCCTTCTCTGTAACTGTGTTGTACACAGAGAATCAGATTGTTTGTTTGAAAAACTTTAACTGTAGTTTATAGTTATAGTCTCATTCTCAACTGGTATTTTGTCAAAATGACGTATTTATACAGTTAAAAATGTGATAGATTATACCCCCATATAGTTGGTATCTCCCGTTAACTTCCATTGCTACCAATATTTGTTAAGGTGATGAAACCCTTTAGCTTCACTTTATGCTTCCTCCATTATTATAAAGCGTGGCTGTGAGAACCTCATTTCTGAGTGAATAAAATGAATCTCAGTTCATAATCTGTGAAGAGACTCATAACAACACTAATAAATGGAACTGCTATTGTTCTGGCCCTCTTCCCTCCTTGGTGATGTGCTGATAAATGTTACAACTAGTGTCTTTTTGCTTAATTTAATTGTAGCTATTGTCAGTCTTATGCTCTGATTGGCTGGTTAAGTGAACAAACTCTCTGAGTCATGCATGCCTATTTCTGGACATGCAACATAATTAGATGCAGCCTCACAGATTTACATACTAACAACTCTTCAGCTAAATTCAAGAAATGCAATTGAAATTTTTCTAGTCTAAAATAACTTCAGAGAAGATGCAGTCATATTTGCCTATCAGTTGTGTAGTGTAGCTATGATGAACCTGTTGATAAAGTTAACTAGAGATTAATGCGTTTGCCTGAAGCTCACTGAATTATTTGAGAAGATTCTTACTCTTTTTTTTAGGCTGTTTTTAAATCATGCATTTAGTTCCCGTGAAATGTCCTGTGGACATTCCTGGAAACCTGTGTACTGTGTAACTACAGTTCAAATGTATATACGGTATTGTTGCATACATTGTAAATTTCGTAAATTGATCTACAGCTGTTCTTCAGTATGCTTCATAGGCATCACTCTGTAGATAAAATGAACAAAACTGTGTAGTGTGCGCTAATCAGTGATAATTATATTAGGTTTGTGAAGTCTATTGGAAACAGATTTGAAGGCATCAATTTATGTTCCACGAGCCATCGTGCTAACAGAAAATGGTAACCATTTTCTGTCTCTATTGACTGGATTTGAACCCATTACCTAGATAAGGTAATCAATTTATTCAGCTATAAATATTTGAATAAAATATTCAGCACAGATTAGGATTATATGATTTTTACATTTTCCCTTCTTGACAAAGAATGTATTGTGTACATAGATACGTGCATTGAACTCTTTTAAGAACTCAATAACTTTTGCATAAATAATGAACTGAATTAATTTTGGGTTGTAATCAAGGGAATGACTGAATAACCAGGGACTGATTAAATATTGATGTTTGTTATAATACTTTGTTCCTTCAAAATGGAAAAAAATTTAGAATCGTTTAATTTTCCACATGAAATTACATGCTTGTATATACACTAAAACTCCTTCCTATTTGTCTGTTGGAAAACTAGGAAGATAAAGAACTTAGAATTGTTGACCAAAATATTTAGTTATGCAATGTGATGAACATTTAGTTATGCAAATTTGTGTTGTTATAAGCCCAGAAGTCTCTTTTTAATACTTTCAGAATTGTTTTGTGAGATCTCCTTTTATTTTCCCTTTCCCCTACTTTTGGAACTGATGCATTGCAGGGACTTAACTTTGAATGAAAAAAGCTGGGCATGTTTCCCACCAGCGTCTGTCAATGCTACTCAGAACATTAGTGAGTGAGGACTATGGAGCTCAGTCTTAAATTCTTATCCCTTGCTTGGCCTCCTAATGTGCTGCCATTAAACTTGACCTTTTAGTAAGAATTCATTACTAATTTGTATAGTCTATTCTGCTGTTTATGGTGGTGTAAATATTATGTTTGATTAGATTTTTTTAATTTCTCTGTTGGCCCTTTCTGCTACGTCATTCCTTTTTCCCTCTATTCTGAGAAACAACATACTTTAAAATTGGGGTGGTGTGTGAATCTTGTGTCTTTAAATTTGGTGGATATTCTTTTTTCCCTGTTAAAACTTGTCTGCATGTGAAATTGTCAATATAAATTCTTGTCTACATTAGAATTGCATAATACTGCAACATAAATAGTAAATGCCAAATGTATTTCCCTTGTGGATGAAAATGAATTACAGTAGCTAGCTAAATAAGAACTTTATAAAAGTAAAAAGCATTGGTATTTTTGCTAAATACCAAGGATTATATCCTTAAATTGCATAGAAAAGAAATTAAAATAATACTGTAGACACAAGGGAATGCAAGCATACAGCTGGGAGCTGGAATTCTGGGACATATCCATGGTAGTTTTGTTGTTTTTAAAAGGGAGAAAAACTTTCTATTAAATTTTATTATAAAAAATAATATCCAAAAACCAAATAAATTTTGTTAATCTTGCTGACGTAAGAAAGGAAGATTTATCCCTTGCATTCTGTTCTGAAACTTTAATATTAGTCTTTTCTTTTAACCTTGCCTTTTATTTCTCTAATAGTGGTCCTTGCTTTTCGTAGTGCACACAAGCATAGTGCTCGTTAAGTGAATGTAGTCAGTGCAGTGTGGACCTGTTGGGGGGGAAAAACTGTCACCAACCTTCCATAACTCTTGTTCTTTGAGGTATGTTGTTTATGTCAATTCAAAATAAGCGTTCACACTGCATGCACAGATGCTAGAAGGTTTTTCTCTGGTGGTATCTATGAGGTTGGGTCTTGAGTCACCCCTTCAAGATGCTGCATGTAGGGCCCTGCCAATCTCCCCACCTCTTCCATTCCAGCTTATGGCTGGGTTTGGAATGGACATGAGGAACACATCTTGAAGAATAAGTTATAGAAGGTTAGTAACTATTTTTCTTCTTTGAGTGCTTGATCATGTCAACTTCAAGTAGGTGACTCCCAAGAAAAGCCATTGGAGGAAGGGTTGGAGTTCAATGACCTGTGGATTGCAGTACCATGCTACTAAATACAGCATTGTCTCTGGCTTGCTGTCTAATAACATGGTGCATTGCAAAGGTGTGAACAGATGACCATGTCATGGCTCTACAAACATCCTGGATTGGGATCTGAGCCAGGAAAATTGCCAAGGATGTCTGTGCCCTTGTGGAGTGAGCTGTCAGTGCTGGGGCTGGTATTTTTGCCAGGCTATAACATGTCCCAATACATGATATTATCCATGAAGAGAATCTTTGTGATGATACTGGAAGGCCTTTCATTCTGTCTGCAATTGCTATGAAGAGTTGCATTGTTTTTCTAAAGAGTTTAGTCCTCTCATTATAAACAGTCAAAACCTGTCTGATGTCTAGTGTATGCAGACTCTGCCCTTGGCTATTGATGTGTGGCTTTGTGTAGAAAACCAAAAGGAACATGCCCAGCTTAGAGTGGAGTTGTAACACCAGCTTTGGAAGGAAAGCTGGGTGAGGGCACAGTTGAACCTTGTCTTCAAAGAAAACCATATAGGGAGACTCAGACAAGAGCCCTGAGTTCTGAGACTCTTCTGGCTCACACTATGGCTGTAAGAAAGGCAGCTTTCCAGGATAGACAGACATGCAAGCAAGATGCTAGATGTTTGAATGGAGAACCCATCAGTCTTGACAGTATGAGGTTGAGATTCAAACGACGGATTGGCTGACATGTTTGAGGGTATACCCTGTGTAGACCCTTAAGATAATGCCCCACTGTGGGGTTGGCGAAGACCAAGTAGCCTGCAACACAGAGATGACATGCTGATTGCAGCCTGGTGGACCTTAATTGGCAACACTGTTTGAGATGAAAATAGATATTCCTAGATGAAAGGTATTGGTGACATGCAGACGGAATATTCTTTTTTTTGTGTTGACCAAATGCAGAAACTTTTCCACTTAGCTAGGTAAGTGGCCCTGATGAAAGGTTTTTTGCTGTCAAGGAGGACTCCTCTAACTGATTCTGAGCACTCTAGTTCCAGAACGTTCAGCCATGGAGCTTCCACCCAATGAGGTGGGAGGTACTCTAGGTTGGGGTGATGAAGGCGGTTGTGCTTCTGAGAGATCAGGTCCAGAACCAATGGCAGACTGAAGGGAGTTTCCACTGGGTGGTTGAGGAGTGTGGTGTACCAGTGTTGGCATGGTCATACTGACGCTACCAAAATTAGAGAGGACCTTTCTTTCCTGACTTTCAGTAGTACCTTGTGAATCAGCAAGATGTTTGGAAATGCATAGAACAGGTGGTTTGTTCAAGGGATCAGTAATGCCTCCATGACTGATCCTAGTCTATGATTGTGGAAGGAGCAGAACTGTGTATGCAATTCCTGTTGCGTGTCATCACAACAAAGTCTATGTGGGGAAGTCAGTACTGTTAGAAGATGTCATTCACTAGATCTAGGTAGAGAGACCAAATGGAAGTACTGTGAATTGGTAATGAATCTGTTTGACTACGAACTAGAATAAACTTCTGTGACTTGGGATGGTTGACACATGGAAGTATGCATCCTTGAAGTCAAGGGTGGCATTCCAATCACCTGGAGCCAAGGAGGGAATAATCAAGGCCAAAGAGACCATGTAGAACTGCAATTTATTCATGACTGTTGAGGTTTCATTGGTCTAGAATGGGTCCGAGACTGCTTTTGGCTCTGTGGATTAGGAAGTGGCAAGAGTAAAATAATTCACCCCTTACCTCCTTCCCCTCTTGTATCTTTAGGAGTGCCTATGCTTCTTGGATTAGAAGCTGCTCATGAGAAGGGAACCTGAAGAGGAACAGGAAGGGCTGGAGGGAGGAGAGGAGATGAAGTGGAAGTGACTATTTCAGATCTATGATGCATAGTACCCAAGTATCTGATGTGATATGGGCCTACGCATGATAGATATGGGATACCTAATTTGAAAAGAACAGGGGTGAAGGATCAGAGTCTTGAACTGATGCACTTTTGGGGAACTCCCTCAAAAATTTTGTCTGGAACTGGAAGATTGTCCTCCTGGTCCAGGACCTCAGAGGTAGAAGGCTGAGAAGGTCTCCTCCTGTAATACCTGCCCCTCTTGCAGTTATATCCTGTCTGGATTGAGATTGATAGACACAAAGGAAAGTTTGAAGTTTGAAATGCCTGGCCTATGGTACTGGAGCATGGAGGCCCAAAGATTTTAAAGCAGTCTGAGGGTTCTTAAAAAGGTACAGCTTTGCATCTGTCTGCCCAGAGAACAGCACCAGATCTTCAGTGGAAAGGTCCTGGATCACTTGCTCGATCTCATGCAGGACGCCCAAGGCTAGTAGCCATGAGCTCTGATGCATTGCTACCACCAATAACATAGTGAGCGCCATGGCATTGGTCATGTCTCACACTTCTTAAAGCTAGGCCGTTGCAATAGTCTTGCCTGCCTTTAGTAGGACTGTGAACTCTGCCCTGTGGTCTGATGGCATAGACTCAGCGAGCTTTAAAATAGACCTCAAAGAATTAAAATGGAATCTGCTCAAAATCAACTACTGATTTCAGGGGTTAAAGTTAGATGGAATGCCCTGGAATGCCGTTCCGGGGCCCACTATTTTTAGGGGCTCAGTGTGCCGAGGCCCCTGAAAATAGAATGTGGAGCCAGAACGTGGCATTCTGGGGCCCACCATCGAAAAATAGTGGGTCCCAGAATGCAGCATTCTGCGTCCACGTTCTATTTTTAGCGGCCCGAATGTTGGGCCCCTAAAAATAGCAGGCCCTGGAGTGGTGTTCCCCTGCATTCCAGCAGGCAGGGGAGGGGAGCGGGGCCAAGGCTGTTCCTGGGAAGGACTCAAGCCCTGCCCCAAACACCTCCCGTTCCAGGTTCCACCCCATTCTGGGGCCTGCTGTCTTGGCTGCAGCTGCCGTGCTCAGGCCTATGGCCCCCAGCTCCCCAGATACGCTGCTGCCTGGTGACTTGGGGGCAGGGGTGGGGCAGTGGCACGGGGGGGAGGCAGGAGCTTGGGTCTGGGGGGGGCCACCGCTGTGGAAGGGGGGGGCTATTGGTGCAGGAGCCTTCTGGGGGCCCCCAAATTATACTTTAATGCCTGGCTGATTTATGGTATGGAGTTGGAACCCTCTGGTTTTAATACACCTTTCCACTGAAGGGGTCCAATTTTTTGGCATCCCATGTGTCATGCACGCTTAGCCTGGAAAGGGATGGCAGCGCTGTGTTCTCTGTTAGCTCCCTGGCTGCTTCAAAAGTCTCTAGTGTTGGGGGGAGCTGTAGGTCCTCCTTAACTATAAACTATGAACTACAAACTATTTGACTGTTTTCAGGTATCATTTCAAAACAACAACTAGGAAATGTTTGCAGAGCAAGAGAAAATCGATTTTTCCAGTGACCCTCATGGGCAATAAGAAGGAACTGAAGAGGCAGGGGGTCAGCAGTTTTCTATACATGGTGCCATGATGGCGCAACTCCAGGGGATTCCAGGGCTGATCCTACAGATACCAATGAGGGAATAATCTTCTAGCAACTGTGCACTCATCTACCTGGAATCGTCAAGTGCAACCACTCAAAGAACAATGATTAAGGTATACACAAGCTCAGACTTCTAATAAGCATTTGCTGAAAGTGGCTTTGATATTAAAGGTAAATAGTGTAAAAGAGGGTATTATTCACTAGCGCTAGGTAGATGATGTTCCTGTCCAGCTAAAATTGGAGATTTTTTCCTGTTGTTTGGAAAATTTCTCATTCTGAATCAGAGCAAAAGATCAGAATCTTAAAAATTTTTGCAAAGGTGAGGGGGGGGGGAATGGTCTAAGTCAGTCAAAATGTTTTGTTTCAATATTGAACATTAAACAAAGTTTTCTAATTAGCTTAAATTTCTGAATAAAAGTTGCTTCAAAATAGATTTTTATATTGTTGAAACTTTTTACATTGAGATTTTTCAATTCTGAAACATTTTTCAAAATGTTTTTGAGTTGAAAAATTTGTTGAAAATGACCATTTCCCACAAAAGAATCTCGAGTGAATTGCCATTTTCTAAAGAAAAAACATCTAGTTAAAAAAATTTGACCAGTTCTACTGTCAACCCATTTTTTTTATACTTGCTTTCTTTCACACATGATCAACATTAGAAAAAAAAACTGGTAATTTTGCTAGAAAACCTATGCCAAAGAGATTTCTAGCCCATTTCCATGCTGCATTCTTGTTCTAGCTTGCCATTTCAGAATAGAAGTCACAAAAGGAGTTGAATTCTCAGGATGCGGGTTGTCATATTACTCCCATTTCTGCAACAAGAGCAGAGCGAGTTAGCTTGAAAAGGGAGCCAGGCTGCAAAATCCTCATTAAGAATACTTTTAAAAATTCAAGAGAGAGGGGAAAGAAACAGACTGCAGCTATTTGTAAGCACCGCTTAAGAACAGCACAGGATATTAGAGGCACTTGAAACAGGTGCATTTATCCTGTACACATCCATTCGCTCCTAGAAGGGAAATTTTAATTGAGTAGGTTGGTTCTTCCCTGAGCACTAAATCCTGAGAAGTGTTGATCTCCTGCTCTCCACATTAAAGTCAACAGGAGTCTGAGATATTCAGCAGTCACTCTGCATCTGTCTGGACTTGGCTGTCTATTTTTGTTAGTAATGCTAAATTTCAGTATTTGCTCTTTTTCTCTGTTGGAAAGGGAAGGTTTGGATCAGACTGCCCTATATACTGTTCTTAATAATCAGCCTTCATGCCGGCAGCTGTTGTATGCAACACAGCTTTCACTGCACGCAAACCAGAAAAGGTTAGTTTTAGTTATGTTAGAAAAGGCTCAATTCTGATCTGTCATCCTCACAAACATAGCACCAAACCATGGAATAACATCATGCTATTGTGAACTTGTAAGAAGCTACCAGCAGCTTGCAGTACTGGCAGCTCCTTGATATTTCTTTCCTACTAAAGGTGGCTTAGAACAGCACAGTTTTGGATGCATAACAGGGAACTGGATATCTTTCATCCATATAGGCAAGTTTTTTTAACTTGGGTTTGATTCACCATGAAGCAATCAAGGAACAACTCAAAGTTGCTTTTTTGAATTAGAAATAGTCTTCAGTTTATTAAAACATGTGAGAACTCTGTGTTTCAAAGAACATAGACAAATGAGGCATGCTCCTCAGTGAGATGTTAATACTTTATGTTTTGTAAGGTTTTATTTCTGGTTTTGGTTTAAGGTATGAAAAAACAGCTAAATATCAAGCTTGTGATATGCTTTTCCCTTTGAGAGTTGGCATGGCTGTGGCTAAAATATTGTAAGATAAGACAAAATTTAACAAAACAAGTACCTTTGGCTCAAGTTGAAGTTGGATTTAGGAGCAGGACCAAAATAGCTCCAATTATTTGTTTTGTATGTGAACATAGGCAATGTATTAAGCATAGTTATTGAAATCTTTCCTAAAGGCAGAGTGGCACAAACAGGGCTAACACAAGATAATCAAATGTAGTAAGTTGTGTTACCCATTTTGCAGGCATTTTTCTGAGATTTTGCATAGCCATATTTTCATGTTACACAAACACTTCTGTGGCACCACTTTCTACATCACAAAATATTCATGTGAAAGACAAATACTCTTTAAAATGTGTTTTGGTGTTACTACATGCTTCTGACTCAGTAATGGTATATACGTATTCATAAAATCATAGAATTGTGGGACTTGAAGGGGCCTTGAGGTCATCTGGTCCAGTTTCATGCATTCCTGGCAGGACCAAGTATTAGACTATCCCTGACAGGTGTTTGTCTAACCTGCTCTTAAAAATGTGTTTGTTGGAGATTTTGCAGTCTCCCTAGGCAATGCTTAACTACTCTGGCAAAGTTTTTCTTGAAGTGCAGCTGAACCACTCATGCTGCAATTTAACTCCATTCCTACTTGGTTTATCTTTAGAGGTTACAAAGAAATATTTTTCTCCCTCCTTCTCCTAACAACCTTTTATGTACTTGAAAACTGTTATCAGGTCCCCCTTGACAAATCCATGTTCACTATTACTTATCAGTCATCTTATTACCTTCTAAATGCTTGCAGATTGGTAGCTTAATTATTTGGTCCATCATCCTTCCAGGTACTGAATTTAAGCTGAGTAATTTGTCATTGTCCTTAATTCCCCTTTTATAGATAGGCACCACTTTGACCTTTTCGACTTCTCTGGAAACTCTTCCATCTTCCATCAGTTTTAATAGATAACTGATAATGGCTCAGGTTGCTGAGTCAGATCCTTGCATATTCTAGGATGTATTTCATCGGGTGCTGGTGATTTGAAGACATCTAACTTGTCCAATTTTTTATTTGATTTTTCCCTATTTTAGCTTCATCTGACCTCATTTTTACTGGCATTCACTGTTAGATGTCCAATGACTACTAATCTTTTCCATGAAAACTGAAATAAGTCAGTTAGCCATATCCACATTTTGTTCTTATTTTTCACACTAGGACTGAGTAATGGGCCTAGTCTATCCTTGGTCTTTTTCTTGCTTCTATTGTATCTGTAGAATGTTTTCTTGTTACCCTTTTTGTCTCTAGCTAGTTTAGCCTTGTTTTGTGCCTTGGTCTTTCTAAGTTTGTCCTTACATACTTACTTTATATTCAGGCTTCGTAATTTGTCCCAGTTTCTATTTTTTGTAGGACCTTTTTTTTTTAATTTCTGATCATTGATTATCTCCTAGTTAAGCTAGGGTGGTCTCTTGCCATACTTCCTATCTTTCCTATGTAGTGGGATAATTTGCTCTTGTGCCCTTAGTAAGGTCTCTGAAAACTGCCAACTCTTTTGAACCATTTTTTTTCTGAGACTTGCTTCCCATGAGATTTGCAGATTCCCTGAGTTCACTAAAGTCTGCCTTCTTGAAATCTATTTTCTTCATTGTGTGGTTTCCCTCCTACTAGTCTTTAGAGTCATGAACTCTACTATTCCATGATAACTTTCACTCAAGCTGTCTTCTACTTTCAAATTCTCAACCAGTTCCTCTGTGTTTGTCAAAATCAAATCTAGAACAGCCTCTCCCCTACTAGCTTTCTCCATCTTTTGAAATAAATTGTTTCCAATACATTCCAGGAACTTGTTGGATAATCTGTTTCCTGCAACATTATTTTCCTAATAGATGGCTGGGCAGGAGTGCTGCCAGCCCAGGAAAAGACCTAGGACTCGGTCCGCTGCAACTTGGGGCTCGAGTGCTGTCATAGCCACCACCGCGGGCAGCCTGGTGGCAGGCTCAGGTGCTTGGACTTGAGGCTCAAGCCCTGTAAGCCCATCGCCAGCAATGCCCCCATGGATGGGTAGATGAAATCCCTCATCACCACCAAGTCCTGTGCTTTGGATGATTTTGTTAGTTGTTTTTTTCTAAAAACCTTATGCAACCTATTCTTTCTGGTTAGGTGGTTTGAGGTAGACCTGCCCCTCACCCTCACTCCCAAATATGACATCACCCTTATTTTTATTCTTCTTTTCCTTACCCATATACTTCCAACAAATCTGTCTCCATCTCAAGTGCAGTCCAAGTGTATGCATTTTTAATATGAGGCAACACGTTCTTCAATTTTTTTTATAGACTCATAGAATATTAGGGCTGGTAGGGACCTCATGAGGTCATCTAGTCTAACCCCCTGCTAAAAGCAGGACTACTCCCACTAAATCATCCTAGCCAGGATTCTGTCCAGCTGGGTCTTAAAAGTTTCCAAAGATGGAGATTCTACCACCTCCATATACAACCCATTCCAGTGCTTCACTACCCTCTTAATGAGAGAGCTTTTTTCTAGTATCCAACCTAGACCTCCTCAGCTGCAGCTTGAAACCACTGCTCCTTGTTCTCTCCTCTGTCATCACTGGGAATAGCCCAGCTCCCTCCTCTTTGGAGCACCCCTTCAAGTAGTTGAAGGTTGCTATCAAATCCCCCCTCTGTTTTCTCTTCTGCAGACTAAATAACTTTAGTTCTGTCAGTCTCTCCTTGTAAGTCATGTGCCCCAGTCCCCTAATAATTTTTGTTTCCCTCCACTGGACTTCTTCTAATTTGTCTACATCCTTTCTTTAATGGTAAGCCCCAAACTAGACACAATATTAAAGATGTAGCCTCAACAGTGCTGAGTAGAGGGGACTAATCGCCCTTGATCTGCTGGTAATGTTCCTACTGATGTAGCCCAATATGCCATTGGTCTTTTGGCAACAATGGCATACTCTTGACTCGTATCCAGCTTCCTGTCCACCATAACCCCCTGGTCCTTTTCTACAGAGCTGCTACTTAGCTGATTGGTCCCCAGCCTATAGCAGTACATGAGATTTTTCCATCCTAAGTGCAGGACTTTTGCACTTGTTCTTCCTGAACCTCATGAGATTTCTTTTGGCCTAATGCTCCAATTTGTCTAGGTCTCCCTGAATCCTAACCCTATTCTCCAGTGTATTTACCATTCCCACAGCTTGGTGTCATACACAAAATTACTGAGTGTGCAATCTATCCCATCATCCAGATCATTAATAAAGATGCTGAACAAAATCAATCCCAGGACTGACCCCTGAGGCACTCCACTTGTTATTGGTTGCCAACTAGACATTGAGCCATTGATCCCTACCCACTGAGCCTGATGATCTAGCCAGCTTTGTATCCACTTTATGATCCATTCATCCAAAACATATTCCTTAACTTGCCTACAAGAATGTGGTGGGAAATAGTACCAAAAGCTTTGCTAAAATCAGTGTATATCATGTCGACAGCTATTCCTGCATCCACAAAGCATGGCCTGTCCTTCCTGAACAAGCTATACCCTACTATACCAATATTTCAATAATATGTATTATCCTACCAAGTTTCTGTGATGCCAGCAATTTCATAGTTGTTTATCAATTACCATTTAAAGTTCTTCCTGCTTATTCCCCATATTTCTTGCGTTACTCTCCAGCATTTAAGATACTGATTTTGATTTCCCCATATGTTCTTTCTTGTCTCTTCCTTATCCCTGCTATAGTGGCCTATGCTCCCATCCTCCACCTCCCTTCTCCAGGTTCCAACCCTTCTCCGGGTCTCCATGTTTTTGACTTACCTGTGGGCTTTTGTTGCCTGCCCTCCTTGAACATAGTTTAAAATCCTCCTCACTAAGTTATCCACTCTGTATCCAAATATGCTCTTCACATTCATCAGTAGATGAACCCCTCTCTGCTTAGCAGTCCTTCTTCTCAGAAGACCATTCAGTGGTGAACAAAGCTGAAGCCCTTTTGCCACCATTATCCCTGCTACCACGGATTCACTTCCAGAATGAACCTGTCTCTGCATGGGCTTCTGCTCTTGACCAGAAAGAGTGAAGGGAGCATTGCTTGAACCTCCAGCTCCTTCACCCTTACTCCCAGAACCTTCTAGTCACTTCTGATTTTTTTTAGGGTCATATCTCACAGTATCATTAGTGCTCACATGGATGACTAGCATGGGGAGGAGTGGTCAGAGGGCCAGATGATCCTTGACAATCCCTCAGTAATGTCTTGGACACTGACTCCTAGCAGGCGGCATACCTCCTGGGATGCCATGTGAGACTTGATCATTCAGCACCTCTATCCCCTTCAGAAGGGAGTACACAGCCACCACATTCCTATGTTTCTTCCTGGAGGAATTACTTAGACTGGAGAATTTTTTTGCTTGCAGTTTATGGGTTGTCTATACTCTGGTGTAGTGTGGACAACAGAGGTTTGAATTGCAGAGCATATAAAAAAGTTGTATTCTGCCTGCCCTGTCTAGATGCTATGGGTATAAACTAAAAGATACCTAATTTGCCAAACTGTTTGAAAGAAGAGTACATTATTGCAGAATGGTGCACATTAACTCATGCCAGCAGTATCATTATGCGACAGCTAGAATGTAACTCATTGATGCATTCTATAGTTCATGTCCCTGCTGTCTGCACTATGGTGCAGTGTAAACAGAGCCTTAGGCTATGCCCACACACAAGGGGTTGTTTCGTAATAGGTTATTTCGAAACAAGTTGTTTCAAAATAATGCCCTTGTTTCGAAATAATGCCTGTGTTTCGAAACAACAAAAAAACATTTCGAAATAGGGAAAAAGCGGGAATCGAAATAGCATGTCCACACTGTGGACTTGCTATTTCGCTTCAGGGGCAGGGCACCATGGGAGGTGTGGCAACATGGCCGCCTCCTTGAGCTATACTGGTGGCCATGTTGGTAGCCAACCCTATAAAAGCTGGACTCGACCTCACTTCCCTGTGCACTCTGGCTAGCAGGACTCTGGCAAGCGATGGACACTGCCCGGCTGCCCAGACAGCACCGTGCGACACTGAGACCCTCTGCCTGGCTACAGAGTGTCCTGCTGATGTGGGACACTCTGCTTGCAGACCCAGATGGTGCCCAGCCGCTGCTCATGGCTGTCATCCACCTGGCCTGCAGAGCAGAGCTACTGCCCCTGCCCCCCTCCGTGCCTCGCCAGGTCTGGGCCCGGGAGACTAGCCCAGACTGGTGGGAGTGGGTAGTGCTGCGCCCCTGGGGGGACAACCAGTGGAGGAGGAACTTCCACATGACCAGGGCCAGCTTCAACCTCCTGGTCACAGAACTCGCCCCGCTGCTGTGCCGAAGGGACACCCCCATGAGGCCTGCCATCCCTATGGACAAAAGAGTGTCTATCACCCTCTGGAAGATGGCCACTCCGGAGTCACACAGGTCTGTGGTGCATCTCTTCGGCATTGGGAGGTCCACCACCGGCAACATCCTCATGGAGGTCACCAGGGCCATCAACCGGGTCCTGCTGCGACATTTGGTGACACAAGGGGAGCTGCAGGACACCATTCCCGCCATGGCCACCCTCGGCTTCCCCAACTGTGTGGGGATTGTGGACGCAACGCACATCCATTGCGAGCCCTGGATCGCAGAGCTGCAGAGTACCGAAACTGCAAGGGGTACCACTCGATCATTTTGCAGGCCCTTGTGGATCACCGTGGCCTGTTTCAAAACTGTTACGTGGGATGGCCAGGGAGGGCCCATGATGCCAGGGTCCTCCGTAACTCGGCCCTCTACCGGGGCATTGAGGCAGGCACCTTCTTCGCCCCACACAACATCAACGTTGGGGGAATAGAGGTGCCCGTCCTCATTGGGCGGACGCAGCCTATCCCCTGCGCCCCTGGCTCATGCGGCTGTATGCAGGGCCCCTCGATCCCAGGTGGCAGATCTTCAACTGCCGCCTGACCTGCTGCCACCAGGTGGTTGAGTAGGCATTCGGCCGCCTCAAGGCTCGCTGGAGGTGCCTCCTCACCCGCCTTGACCTTGCAGAGAAGACAATGTCGCAGGTGATCAGTGCGTGCGTGGCCCTCTACAACTACTGCGAGCAGCGGGGTGAGCCCATTACACCTGCATGGAAAGCTGAGGCATGACTTCTCACCAGGGACTATGAGGAACCTGTGCCCACACGGTAGCAGCTGTCCCAGAGAGCCTTGTCTGTGTGCGATGCACTCATGAACACTTTCGCCCAGGAGGAACTCTAAGGGCCAGGCCTGCCCTGTCCCACACCACCCTCTCCCCTGTTCGCTTACAGCCAGCCCCCACCCATCCACCCACACTGTGAATACCCCCAAATAAAACCACTCAACACCAAGAATGCATTTCTAACTATTTATTCAACAAAACGGGGGTTGGGGCAGGGAAGGGCTGGGGGGGATTACGGGATGGGGAAATGTGGGGGCAGTCTGGCGGAGGGGGCCAGCAACTTGGGAGGGGGACTTCAGGGAGGTTGGGGAGCGGGCCAGCAATTTGGGAGGGGAAGTTCGGGGGGTTCGGGGAGGAGGCCAGCAACTTGGGAGGGGGAAGGGCGTGAGAGAGTCCGGGTGGCAGAAGGGAAGTCAGGCAGGGCCTGTGGGAGGTCTGGAGGGGGGTGGTGTACCCCGCCCTTGCCCATGGCCGCCCTGGGTCCAGCGTCGCCTCCAGGGAGGGCCAGGCGGCAAACCCCCTGCAGGGCGTGGAGGGGCCGTCCGTTCTGCCAGCTCGCAGACGTTGGTGGCGATGGCCTTGACTGCTGCTGGCAGGCGCTCGCTCAGGCGCTCCAGGGCCGCGACCACCCTGTCGTTTGCCACTGCTGCCTACTGCAGGAGACGGAGGGTTGCATCCTGGTGCTGGGCCTGCTCCCGCCTCCAGGCCTGTTTGGATGCCTCCATTCGCTCCCCAAGGTCCTCCAGGCTCTTGAGGAGCTCTGCCCAAGACCAGGGGGCCCTCTTCCTCCTCCTCCGGGGTGCCCTTGGACTGAGGCGTTGGGCTGCTGGTGGTAGCTGGCGAGTGGCTGGGCAACCTGCTGGAGGGAAGCGGAAAACACAGTTGGCCCCTGCTGCCTGCTGGCCCTGTCTGTGTGCAGCCTGTCTGCAGCGCACACCTCTGCCCTGACTGTCAGCAGGACCCAGGATCCCTGGGACATTGCTCTGGGGTAGGGCTACCGGCTCCCAAAGCCTCGAAAGGAGGCCAGGAAAGTACCAAATGGAGGACATTGAAGGACACATGGGAGAAAATGTTGTCTGACTGTGGTAGTCATCGGTGTTTAGGGGGCCCTGGAACACATGCCTATACATATCTATGGCATTCCAAGATCCTTCAACCCCTGCAGTAAAAAGCCTGACAAACTCCTGTATTTTAAACTGCCTGCCAGGCAGAGAATGTGAGGATAAAAAGAAGAACAGGACAGTAAAAAGGCAACCATGTTCTCCTTTTGCTTGACATCTGGGAACCGTATCCTGGAGGCACACATGCTAGTGGTACCCACAATGGTGAGCAGGACTCACCCACGCCTTGCTCTAGGGGGTCTCCCAAGGCCACTTGCCAGTGGTGTGGCCTGCATGCTCTCCACCCCACCCAAGATGCGGCTGCATCTTTGACATCTTTGGCATCTGTGAACCACTCCCAGGCACACAGGGGCTTGTGACCCTGGTGCCACCTGTCTCTCTGGGACCCATGGCCAAGTGGGGAGCCTCTGCACCTGCCCACTCTATGCCCAACCTGCCCCGGTGCCCAGCCCTGTACCCCCTCGCTGCCCGTGACCTGCTGGACAGGCCCAGCCCTGCGTGCCTCAGTGGGAGGGGAATGCTTACCTACGGGGCCTCCAGAGGTCCAGTGAGGTGTCCTGGGCTCTGTGTCGGAGTCCCCAGGGGCCAGGATGGTATCTGGCCCCTGGTCCTCCATGCTGCTCTCTGCTGGGTCGGCAAACAGATCTGGGGTGCTCAGGGTAGCCTCCACCGCCAGTGGTGCTGTGGCTGGAGGCCCCCCGACAGAGACATCAGACCTGGTTCCTGCTGCCTTTGGGCCCGACGAGGGGCTCTGCTGCATTCCTGTGTCCAGAGCCTCAGGGTGGAGACTGCTGAGCTCTGGACCCAGGAATGCATGGAGTTCCTTGAAGTAGGGGCAGGTGGCTGTGCTCCCTGGCCCCTGGAGCTCCCGGGCCTCCCAGGTCTGAGCATGGTCCTGGTGCAAGGACTTTACCTTGCTTGAGACCTGCTCGGTTGTCCGGGGGTGCCCCTGCTCAGACATTGCAGCCGCAATGTCTGTGTAAATGTCCCGGTTCCGGTGAGTGGCCTGGAACTGGGGCGTGATGTCTGGCCACTGCCAGATCCCAAGGAGGCAGTGAACCTCATTGGGAGTCCACACAGGGGCCCTGCGTCACCCCCCTGTGCCACTGGTGCCTTGTGAGGCCATGCCTTTCAAAGCACCAGGGCACACTGCCTCACAGGCACGCCCTGACAGGAAGTTCCTGTTTCCCCAGGGTGCTGTCTGGATGACGGTTATTTCGAAACAAGTCGTTTTGAAATAACCATCGTTTCAAAACAGCATGTCCCAATGGGGTTATTTTGTAACAACTCATTTAGAAATAACCGTCGTTTCGAAACGGAAGGGGTTTAAGCTGTTTCGAAATGACAGCTCTCATTTCAAAACAACGGAACCCATTGTTTCGAAACGAGAGTACGTCGTTTGGACATGCCGCTTCTTATTTTGAAACAACCTCTGTTTCGAAATAAGAAGCCTGTGTGGACGTACCCTTAGAGTTCTCACTGAATTTGTCATGAAGTGGTGAACAAGTGTTATCAAGCTTCACTCTGAAGAGAGGAGCAGTTTTGATAGTGACTAAACTCCTTTGATATTTCTCTTTGCTACAAACACTCGTAATGTGGCTGAATATGCATTCTACTGGGTTAACTCGGGGAAATCTACTTGTAACAGCAACAAATCTTTATCAAGATGGTCATAAATTTTGGTTTGTTGGAATTAAAATTTTTCATGGGTCTATGTCAATTCTAAAACTTCCAGTGGAAAAGAGGCAGGCTTCCTTTCAGCTTTCCCATCTCCCTGTCTTTTCACCTGCTGAGCTACCCAGTTCCCCTTGTAGTGATTTGACATGCTGCTGAGTTGCTCAGTTCCCTGGGGTGCCTTCTTCATGTCCTTTTTTGTCCACCTACAAGGCTGCTCTGCTTGTTGAACACCCTGGGTTGCCCACCTGGTGGGCTCTCTGGCTTCCAGGCTGCCTGACTTTTTGGGATACTTGCCCTTCTCCAGGAAGCCAGGAACCAAGGTTGAACTTGAGCAGTGATGACCCAGTGAGCAAGGCCCACAGGCAGAGCCTTCTCTGGAGGCAATCTCTTTCTAGATTTATTGTGTGGAATGGCCTTGCTCCTTTGAACTCTTGTTGATGGTGATTAATTAGTTAATTAATTGGACTGCAGAGGCCATGCACCAAACTGTAGGAATCTACAGGTTACAAGTCGCATAGGGATGCATGTTAGACTCTTCAGGGAAGACCCTGTTGGTGTCATTTCCCCCATGGATATAGGTTGGAACCAGGTGGAAAGGGAGGGTCAAGGTCCCCCTACCAAGTCACCCTAAGGGCCTAAATTCAGATATGGGTGGAAAAATGAAGGCCTCTGGCTTAAGGTCAGGAACAAGTATCTTTACTGCCCTCGTGGGCAAGTGGACAGAAGTTGGGAGTACTAACCACTGGACTGGAGGGTCCTCAGAGCACCCTATCACAGTAGGGTTAAGATTTAGTCCACCCTTCCCCCTCAGTACAAAAAGCGTTAGATATGAGTTAGCAATGTGATTTTGCATTAAAAGGGGAATGAGATTCTAAATTTGTAGTGGAGGCACCATGTAATTGAGCATTGAGGTGATAGTCTGAGTCAGAGTGGCACTACTGAGAATTCAGTTAGTTTTGCCTGAGTAAGGAGTGTTGAATGAGGCCCTAAAAGGATGACAGAGATGGTGGTGTTTCTCTTGCACCATAATTGTGCATGAACTGTTGCAAAGAAAATATTATGAAATAACTTTAAAGAGTTTACAATCTGAAACACACTGCAAACTAGAGTATTTTAGAATCAGCTCATCATTTAGGTTTTATCCAAGTGTAATTTTGTTTTTTGTTCATGATATTGTTCCTCATATGGCTAATGTAAATGTAGAGCAACAACTGTAATTTCACATTCAGAGGTTTTAAGACAGATAATTACTTCTAGCCTATCAGAGTGTATTGCTGAGATGGTTCCTTTACATTGGTGAATTGGTCATTGAGTTATATGTCCCATAGTCTGCCCTAGGTGACCACAATCATACACTGAAGAGACTTGCGGCACATATGGAAGATTAAAGAATCTGCATGTGTCATGGTTTGTGTGGATGCATTTTAGGGTTGCCCATGAGCTTCAAGGGAGATTAAAGCTAGGGATCTTCTGTGTCAGGTCTTTTATGAGGTGTTTATTTGTAACTTCTTGTAAATACTATTTGACTTTCCAAGCTTCATCAGGATTGAAGTTGCATTGCTGAATGTTAAGTGAATGGATTGGAAGATTTACTGGATAGGATACAGCATTGTTCTCACCCCTCCCTGTCCTTCCCCCACCTCTCTCTTGTTCTACCCCACCAGTCAAAGGAGGACTGGGGAAAGAGAGATGAGAAATCACTTCCTCTTCCCAGCCTTGAGAGGTGCTGATGATAATGCGGTGTGCCTAGTTGTCAACATTTAGAAATGTTATCTAGGGAGAATTCTCTAAATAAACTGTGTGCCTGCTAGAATTAGAGTGAATGAACATAGGGAAGCAGCCAAGAATGCAGAGCACAGTGCACTCTGTGGCCTCTATTGGGTGAGCTCTGGCTTGTGGGATGATGGATGAGCTACAAGAACAGGGGGTCCTGTGCTGCCAAAAACCAGCATAGTAATGTCCCCGTTTCTGAGAGAGTCCATCATTTGAGATCTTTAAAATTACCTTCTGGTGCTTTGCTGAGTTTATGTGGTAAGAAACTATCTTGCATGGCATGTGCTAGATTAATTAATAGCTGTTTTCTAACACTACGTTGCTTTCTGCCATTGCACCTCCCCCAATATTAAATAAGAGGGAAAAAACAGTAAAACAAAGGTTGGGTGAGAATTTTCTTCTGAAACTCAAGAGCCCAGCATAATGAAAACAGAAGTTCCTTCAGTTTTTAAGTTTAAGTTTAAGATGTTTTCTGCCTTTGTTACTAAACTTTTTAAATGAAGTTTTATTTATTAATCTCTAATGTGCTCTCTGCCTTCTTGTAGTTCTGTATAGTATTCTTTAAATTATTAATATGCGCAAACTGGCTATGCTTTATATTGAGTGAAATTGTTTGGCTGGTGGATATTTTAAATTAATTTAATCTGCATATTTTATTGTAAAGTGTCAAGGGTGCTTTTGTAAACAGACCTCATAAAAAGAAAATTCATCATTCTTGGCGCAACAGTATGTAGTAATGTCTTTTCCTGAGATTTTCAGGATAGCTATACAAATTGTTTTAAGTAATAGTCTCCTGTATTATGAAACATTGGCAGCACAGAGGGACCAAACCAGTAGAGGTCTAGTTTTGAATTCTTGCCCTACAGGAAAATGAGGCAGATACAGTTCATTTTTAATGTCTGAGTGTCTCCTGCTCATTTGTGATTTTAATAACTTACAGAAAAGGGAATTCCTGTACCATTTACAGGACTACCAGATGGAAAAAAATCCGTAGTTATCCTTCAGAAATATACAGGAAAATATGTGCAAAGCCATCATTTAGTATTACAAAAATACATATAAATATTAGTAATTGGGGTAGAGGGGAATAGAAGGCAGGCCTTAATAGGTCAAAGCATCCAGATTAATAAATGGATGGAGCGTCCAGGGTGGCTGGGTGTTCCTGAGTACATTGTAATTAACAAGCTATCATTCCAAAAGATTAGCCATGTCAATCTAGTTTAGCAAAACAAACAAGGAATCTGGTGGCATTTTTAAAGACTAACAAATCTATTTATTGCATGAACTTTCATGGGAGAAAATTCCACTTCTTCAGATGCTTAAAGAGTTCCCCATCTTCAAACATCTGACTAAGTGGGGTTTTCTCCCATGGAAGTTCATGTGATAAATAAATTTGTTAGTCTTTGAGGCTATGTCTACATCTAAAATCTTAGTTTGGACTTGCATAGGCCAAACTAACAGCGTTTTTTGTAGTTCTAACTAACTTTTTGTGTTGAACTAACAAAGGGCTGCTAATCTGAACTAACTGCTAGTTCAAATTTATTTAGTTCAAACTAGCATGACTGCATCATGCTAGTTCAAACTAAATTTTGAAATAAGTTCAAACTAAGCAGTTTGAACTAACTAGTCAACCTAATTAGTTTGAACTGAGCTTTGCTTAGCTCGAACTAAAAAAATTTTTAGCTGGAACTAGGCAAGGCCTAGTGCAGACAGGGCTCAAATTAGTTTGAATTAAGGCTCCTTAATTAGAACTAATTTGCTAGTGTAGACACAGCCTAAAAGAGCCACCAGACTATTTTGTTTGTTAAGCTAGGTACATAGTCTGCTTGGCTTCCATGACTACAGTAGTTGAGTAGATGTGTGCAGAGTTAGTCTGCTGGTATATTAATGAAAGCTTTAGCCCAGCAGAGTATTTAAGAATGGTGATAGTTTCACTGACTTCTTCAGGATGGTTAATATGCTTAAAGCTAAGCAGAAGTTTAAATGTTTGCTTGATCATGCCCCAGTTGCATACATAACTGAAATTGTATGGGTGAAAGTCCTTGAATAGCTGAGGGAATTGTTGATGTGATTTGAGGAGGTTTCCACCTCTGGGCTTGGCTGCTTGCTAGTTTGCATACATCTTCCTCCTCCTTGTTAGAAGGGCCATAGTCTCCTGTAGAAAACAAGTCCTTTTGGAGTGTTAAAGTGAATAAAATAATAAGAAAGTAATTGACTTTTATTGAAGATATTAATTTTAAATATCAATAATTCCTTGGTGGATGTAAACATTCTTAAAAGCTAAAATGAGTGCCATTTCTGTATCAACTGTAAATGTGCAAGGCACTTTACCCCCTTTTTTATTTCTAAGAAAATTTGTAGAGTTGTAAACATTCTAGCATGATAGAAGAATGCCAAATGATTTCTATTAAAAATATTATTGTAAAGTTCTTTATAAAAACTTCTGTTCGTATTTATGTTTTTGCTGGCACTCAGTAGGATATGGTTCATAACCCAAGCATAATCAGTTACACTCTGAAATTAGAAATGGGAATACAGCCACTTTTCCACAGATTAGAGATCAGTGTGTAACTGCCAGCAAAAATGGAAATAATGGTTGTTTCTAAAGATACTAAGTAAAAGTGATAAAGTGGGTGAGGTAATACTTGCAGACTTCATTGGTATCTTGATTAGAGTATTTTAAGAAACATCCTTTACAAATATAGTATAAATTTATTATAAATAACTTCATTTCTGTAAGTTTGTAATGCTAGAAGTATTAGCTGTCTCCTTTAAATGTAACAAAGTTTTTTTAAATAGTAAAATCACATCAGGTATGACCTAAATGTTAACATTGTAAATATTGCTATTTCCTGCAGTATTTAATTTTATTTTTGTTGAATTCTAAAGTACATTAAGAACAAATGTTAATGGTAGCAGTCATGAAAAAATAGTTGATTATATTGTGACAGGATTCCCTCCCCACAGCATCACTTTCTCCTGGTCATCCTGTGGATCAGCTTTACCCTTCTCAGTGATCTGTTTACACATCATCATCTCTGTCTGCTGCATCTCCCCCACAGGGTGGTAGCTTCTGGTTTGTGGTTTGGCCTTTCAGTCAGGTTTCTGACTTCTTCCACTTGTGGAGAAAGCCCAGTTCTTACAGATTAGCTATGTCTGGCAGGCACTTTCAATATCCTGTGCCACTGTCCAGGGGCTGGTAGGGGAATCCAGGCCCCTGCTCTAAGCTGGGTTCCAGCACAGGAATCTGTAACATGCAGCCAAAACCTGTACTGTCATTTTTCTTGCTGCTGTTTTGCTGAGCTTCTTGGTACGTCATTGGCTTCCCTCTCTGTTGGGATTTACCAGTTCACTGTCCCTCCCCTGAAGGCTTTTGAGAGCTCCTCCCCTTAAGGCCATTTACAGGCCTCTCCTGTTCCTCCCCATCTGCACCTCCCTCTAATTAGTGGCTTCCTTGTAGCCTATGCACTACACTTGCCATACTTTTTGGCGGCAGTTGATAGGAGATATGCAAAGTATGTAAAATATCTTGCATATCTTCCAACCCCTTACTAATGACTACTTGCCTCCCTCTACACATCGCACTAAGGTGAACGGCACTGCCATCAGTTCACGTTAATGCTACGCCACTTTCAGGACTGGAGTTGTTATTGCAAACTCCAGAGTAATTGAGCGATCTTGACAGACTCAGTCACACCTGGAAGAGTACACCAACGACAGTGATTTTGTCGCTGTCAGTATAGATGTAGCCTATATCTCTCACCTACTGTTGCTTGCTTGTTCTATTAGGCTTACCTGACCTAATTTACCCTCTCAGGGGCCTACACCTCATCACACTGATGCACAATATAAGTCCATACTTTTTGCATTTTATTCAGAAAGAAAATTTGGGAGACAGGTGAGCTATTTAACAAGATGTTAAGGTGCATTCCCACATTGAACATACTTGGCCCTGACCCAGCAAATAAATGCACATGTACTTAACTTTCATTACTATGAGTAGTTGTATTCAGCTAGTACAATTGAATGTGCATTAATGTTTGCAGGATTGGGATTTCAGTACAGAGCATACATTCAGAAGAAAACATCCATTTTTGGTTTGTTTTTTTTTAATGGAGAAGCTATAAGAGAATTGTTACTGGGGATTTTAATTCTGACCAAAAGGATTCTGTTTTAGTTCTCATGCATGTTGAAAACGAGACTAAATAGATAAAGAATCTATTTCAGCATTGTGTTTAAAAAAAAAAAAAATCCCACACACACTTTACAAAAAATCACAGTTTAATGTAAAACTTATGAAAGATTATAGGAGAGCATTTGTATGACAAACATTATTGATTGATTTTTTTCCCATAGTTCATTTTATTCTAATATACATAGATTTCCCGTATTCCTGTCTGTTTTGAGATATAGGAATGCTCAAGGCACAGAATTCAGTGGTCAACCATGTAAATCTTTCTCATGTAATTAGTCCCACTGAAGCCTTTAAAAATAATTTAAAATGCAACGGTTACAGTCAGTTGGATTACTTCATTGAATAAGGCTTGTGGTCCTCAATCTAAAGCCCATTCAAGTCAAGGAAAAGGTTCCTATGTTTAGAAGATTGTGGCTTATATTCTTTATTCTGGGTGGAGATGATGCCATTTTTTTTAAAGGAACTATCATTATGTAACATTACTCTTTCCAATACTCAGGATTCATATTAAAATAATATTTTCTTTTAGTATATAAATAGTCTGTTAAGAAAACAAGCACTGGATAACTTAATTCTTCTTATCTCCAAAATACTCTCTTCCAAGTTACATTTTAGGCCTTCATAAATTATTGGTGTTTTTTTTTTTTAAAGTATTGTAGCTTTTGTAAGAGTCATTTCACAAATTTATATGCATTCAAAAAAATGAAATAACTTTGTTTTCATGGACTGGTGGAAATAGTAACAAGATATATCCTGCTATATATAGAAATCATCAAGAGAATTTCATACTGCACATCATTCTTAAAATCTGAGAAAGAAGAAAATATTTGTCAGTATTTTTACTGTAATAAAGATGCATGTACTGGCCAACAAACAGTCCACCTTGATTCCTTGAGTTCATCCCCTTCATTCTAAAAGTCATCTAATTGAACCTAATACGTATCTTAGATCTTTTGTCATTGAATGTAGGGCAGATATCCATCCACACTCCTCCTCCTCCACCTCTCTTTAGCATTCAACACTGTTGTCTATGAGATGCTGCTGTCCCACCTGAGTGGTGGTAAGTGTCCATAGGTATTTTTTAAAGTGGTTTGAGTCCTATAGAATATGGACTCAGTTTTTGTGCTCAATCGTATGGGCCCAGAATATCTGAATGATTACCAGGATCTTTTATGTATTCTCTTTTATCTGCTTTAGAAGGAAAGACTGTTTTCAACAGCTTCTCAGGTATACTGGAACTTTTTGCCACAAAGTAAACCTGAGCTGTATAAGACAAGAACGTTCTGGGGCAAAATAAAAGAATGTGAAACAAGGTCCTACAGGAAGTCAGAACCATAAGAAACCTCACTGTTTATTCCAAGTACAAGGTACATTTCTTCAATCTTCCCTTCTTTAAAATCAATCATAACATGTTGTACATTTAATTCATAGTCAAAAACAAACTAAAATCCAAAATAACTGCACACAAAACACTACCTACCCTGAATATATTATTTTCTCTCTCAGCAGAAGATGAAAGTCAGAAGGAATCACACATAATAGACATTAATCACATAGCTTAATGGGCAACAACTGGAAGGCACCCAGAGATACCATGTTGATGAAGACAATTTAAGAACCTGAACAGAATAGTTTTTTAAAAAATGCATATTGCTACAATTACTGTTTATCATAGGGTTCTTATAGTTTTGGAAACCAGTTGCTCTTCATTCTAATAGTTTATTTTGATTTTACTTTTGATGTGCAGCGCCACATGAAACTCTTGATGAAACAATGTTTGGCTCTCTCAAGTTTCCACTGACAGCGTGGCCAGTTGGAATATTTGCTGGCTCGGACTGCTACATAAGAGCCCAGAAAGAGATAATGCATAACTTCTTAGCACTCCATAACTCATTGGAGGATTCTGTTGTTCTGTGGTAAGGGGCAGTCAGCTGCCTTTGTTCAGTGCTGCTATCTTAAGTGAGGATAGCAATGCAGAAAGGAACCTGTCAGTGAGAGGTAGGAAAAGAGCAAGATGGTATCCAGCTGTGTGGGAACCACTGAACTTCTGTATTTAAGAATATGCCCAAGCCTAAATTAAAACATAAGACAAAAAGAAGATACATGAACCTCTCCTGAGGCCAGGAGCAGAGACGAGAAGTTAGTTTCTGTTGTGTAAGCCATAGCAGAAAATGTGTAGTATGCAGTCAGAATGAATCCAGGATTGTGTAGTTCTCCCAGTCCTTCTGCTCCTCTTTTCTTTCTCGTCTCAGTCATACCAGAAAGCTTGTCCTTGCTTTTGAGAATTTCCTGTAGTTCCTCTGGGTATCCAGATCTGTGGGTTAGGAGGAGGCAAAGGTGAAAAACTGGGCTGTTCTTCACAGTATGCTCTCCCCAAGCTCATAGATTGAACAATACAAACTAGTTCAGAACAAGTCTTCAGTAACTGGTATGATTGGATTTGTGTGTTTCCTTTTGATGCTCTGGAATTCCTTCCTTCCTGTGTCGAGAATGAGTCTAAAAGGATGCAGTTGTCGGTTTTTGTGGCTTCAGGGGGCCACAGAAAACCAAAAGGGTCTGGAAGAGCATTAGGCAATGGACTTCTATGTAGGTGGGGTCTCACCTCCTGGTAGAACTCAAGAGATCCATGTGAATAGCATGGAAACTATGGGTTTGGTGAACTCCTGCCTCCAACAGAAGAATGATGTTTCCTTGCATTGAAACTCAAGGGATTTCTAACCCCTTGCATAAGAATAAGTGCTACAGAGCTTTTGGGGAACCCAGTTTATCAAACATGAGAGTTAAAAGTCTGATTAATAGAATCATATATTTACTCTCAAATATATTAAAGTAAATTAGTTAAGAGAATGCTCCTGATTTGCACTAGATTATATATATGTATGAATTCTTGGAATACTTACCTGATGAATATCTGCAGAGCATAAACTGGCTAGAGAAACACTCTTTGGAGAGGAATCTTAAATTCTGGAATGTTCCTCAGCAGGGATTATGAATTAAAATTAGCACATTTGTTTGTAAGGCTTGAGTGTCTGAGAGTGCATTATGAATGGAGACTGTTGCAAAATATTGGGCTATAAACATTTTGTTTCCAGTGCATAGCTAGATATCAAATGCAAAGCATCCATTTAAAGATCCTTGGATATCCTATGATGATCTAATAAATATGTTTATAGAGAGCAGTGTTAGGGAGTTTGAGGAAAAATAAAACACTGTGATACCACTCACTGCATTTTATGATGTTGAAAATCTACTCATGTTGAATTTATAACAAATTTTCAGATTTATCTCTCTTGGCTGTATTGGTCTGCTGGCATGCTGGATAAAAGAAATTATTTCAGAACAGTCAGCAGACTCCCAGAAATTGGAATGGATTTCAGATCTTCACTAAGTGATGGCTAAAATCAGTTAAAGAAGTTTCGAACTGAGATCACAAATCTGACTCAAACCTCAAAATGTCAAAATATGAAAAATACCAGTAAGAAAGAGAACTAGTATGAATTAAATTATTACGCATAATATAAATATAGCAGCCAGAATTGGTACTAAATTATACAGTCTTTTTTTTTTCCCTTTCTTTTCCTTTTG
This sequence comes from Podocnemis expansa, assembly GCA_007922195.1. Classification (NCBI taxonomy): domain Eukaryota; kingdom Metazoa; phylum Chordata; order Testudines; family Podocnemididae; genus Podocnemis; species Podocnemis expansa. The sequence goes on from ML681979.1 coordinate 25,957,869, forward strand.
TTTTAAAGGTAGCAAATGTGTAGGTCATGGGCAGACTACATCTTGTATTTGGGAAGAATGTTTGCTAATGGCTGGCAAATAGTTTTAAAGAAACCCCACAAACTTCAGTAATTTTTAATGGTGATCAGCATTCCATAATACAGCTGTTCAGCATTCCACATTTGAACTTTTTTGCTTACTACTGTGGGCCTCTTCCTGTAACCTCACCCAAATATGCACATTTCATGATAAAAGATATTTCTTGATAGCTATAAACCCTCAGTGTCTAATATCTTTCTAATCCTAGTAATATTTGAGACTCTTTGAAATGTTTCTTGCATGTGTGTGTTGTACAAAATGTTTCATCTTCCATTTTATTCTATTCCAAAAGGAAAACCTTCATATATCGTGATTATGCTTTTAATATTGAAAGGCTGTGTAAAATTCTGCAGAAGAAAAGGAATAAAGGATACAGAAAAATGTGTGTAAACACAAAGTAACTATATTGTTAAAAAAAAATCTTCATCCAGAAGAGTCATTATGGTTACATCAATAATTCTGAAATCACGTTCTCTACGTTCAGGACCAGTGTTATACTACTTTGTCCCAAATGAAATGAGATAATGGTGTAAGTTGCACAAGAGGTCAGAGATAAGTGAATTTGCACTTGTGACTATTGCTAACTTGTTGCTGCTTAGTTTTTCCTAAGCAAACTGTGTGTGTTCTGCTGTTCACCATCTCCTGTTTTTGTCCTATCAAATGAGTCAATGTAATTGTTTGTTTTTTCAGAAACCACTCCTCATGACAATATTTTTTTCCTCTTCTCACCTCTGTGTTTCTGTATATCTGTGTCACTTTCGGCTATTTATTTCTGCATGGTTTCTCCCTCAACATCCCATTTTCTGTTGACTGTTTGCCCTTTTTCTTCCCTATTTCCTTTTTCTTGCCTGTAACTTAAGAGCTTTTCTCATGACTTTTCTTATTGTCTCTTTCCCCCTTCATTTGAGGCTCCTTGTAGTACAAGTAAACAGTGATTAGGGCTGTCTTATCTCAATTTTGTGCCATGAGCACAATAATTAAACATTTCTAACTGCCACAAAGAAGCTCACCTTATTTTATGCATGGATTGAATTCCTGGTACTTGCTGCAGAGGTACCTAATAACTGACTAGAGTAAGGAAATAATGAGAGGGATCCCAATGGGTAGTATGTCTACATTGCTCAGCAATCTCAAAAAACTTTTTTTTTTCAGGATAAGTATTTTGAAATAATTATCTTGAAAAAAACTTTTTTCAAAAATGCTATTTCAGGACAACAGTCCATTGTCCTGAAATACCATGCCCCCCCCCCCCGGAAAAAGTCTACACCAGACTTTCTTTTTTGGAAAAAAGCAAGGCAATGGATGAGATAGGGAGGGTTTTTTTTTTTTTTAAAAAAAGAAGCCTTTGCCATGCCTGGGGATGACTTTTTTTTCAAAAAAGCTACCTTGAGAAAAGTTTTTTATTTTGAAAAAGCTGGTGGGTTTAGCTTTTTTGAAAAAACACTCTGGTGCCTCAAAATACAGGAATGCTTTTTTGGGGATCGCTAAACCTCATATTTTGAAAACAAGCCTTTTTTGAGGTAGCTTTTTCAAAAAATGCCATCCCTGGACACGGCAAAGGCTGTTTTTCAAAAAAGCCTCCCTATCTCATCCATTGCCTTACTTTTGGTGGGGGGGGGGGCGGTGTAGACTTTTCTTTTTCAAAAAATAAAGAAAGCTGTGGTATTTTGGGACAATGAGTGGTCCCCAGTCTGTCGTCTTGACGTAGCATTTTTTAAAAAAGTTTTTTTCAAGATAATTATTTCAACATACTTATCCTGAAAAAAGTTTTTCTGAAAATGCAGAGCAAAGTAGACATGGCCCATATGTTTACTGTATTTGAACTACCTTGTTGGAGTCAGAATTTGCTAGCTAGATAGTTCTAATTTTTAAAACAGTATTGTTTGATCATCATAAAAATAATGTCCAAACTCCAAATTAGTTAGGTAGTGAGGATTTAAGAATCACCCAGTGCCTTACGGCAAGTGATAGAGTGCCAAAATATTTTCAAATACTGTAAATCACATTAGGATTTCCAGTAATGCTTCAGAGAAAACACACTTAGCAACTAGTTTTAAATCATTAATAAACAGATTATGTTTTGTCACTTAGAATGAGGAGGACAGCATAATGTGTACAGTTAACAGGTATTAGATAAAATTAGTGGGACTGGCCATGTTTTTCAAAACTCTTTCTTTATTTTTTCAGACAGCATTCTGTGCAGCTGTGCAAACATGCTACCAGAAGTAGAGCATTGCCAACTTCACAAAAGTAATGCTGACATCCTCCTTTATAACAACAACTGCTTCTAATTACTGTTAAACACTGTTAAACTTATTGAGTTACAGAGAAGTGCTAACCCAAGAATACTGTATAAATAATAAGACAGGAAAAAAGTGAAATAAGGTATCATGATCTTGCTAATGTAATCTCTTGTGATCACCACAAATACCCAGCAATGTGTCACTTACATCCGCATTCTGTTGTAAACACATGCTCATTTTTTACTTAACAGAAAATAATGTGGTTGCACTAAATAATATAAAAGCTGTATGTATTTAAAACAAAAGACCCACACATACACGGTAAGACACAGTACATACAATTCACCCCCTGGGGATGAATGAGGGAAAGATCAAACCATTCATTACAAATGCTAGCCTTAGCATTTAATGCACTGCTAAAAAGTACTCAGAGGAAGGCAGCCTCAGACCCCATATAGAATAGAGCAGAACTGATGAATGGCTACTCATAAAACTATCTATTCAGAAAAGACTTAAAAGCTTTGTTCATGGTGAGTAGAAACTTGCAAGGCTGATAATGCTTACACTGTACGAAAAAAGATTTTCACAATAGTAGTGAGACAGATGTCTTATTGTGCAGGATACAATTATTATTGTTTATTTTATTATTACAAATGTCCCTCCCACTAAGTGTCATGGTGAAACATATTGGCTTTTATCCTCATCTTTCTGCTATTTTTTTCAACAAGTTTACAAAAGAAGTAGTGAAATCAAGTTCAGATTTTTTTCTATTATTTTAACATATATAAATTAAGTTAAATGCAAACAATAATGTTAATGTAAGCTATGGCCAACACTTTTCATAAAGAAAAGTCAGGTACTTCCAGTTTGTGAAGGAAACCATAAATGTGAAACCACTACGCCTGATTCTGCTCAGGCTTGAACTCAACTAAATATGGAGTAGTGTATTTAAATGAATAGTGCAATACAGTTACACAATGCAATACAAGTGTAAGCAAGATTAGAATTGCTAAGTATTATCTCAGTTAGGAAGTTGCATCATTTTAGGATTAAATTGTAGCTTCAAGACCCACTTTGCAATAGCATGAGGCTTGCAGGTGCCCTGTCCTAGCAGTAGCTCGCAGTGTCATTGTGGTTGGAGAAGGATTGGAGTCTCCAGTAACAGGGGGAAGTCATTGATAAGTTCTCCGTCTTTAAGCATCTGATGAAGTGGGACTTTCTCCCATGAAAGCTCATGCAATAAATACATTTGTTAGTCTTTAAAAGTGCCACAGGACTCCTTGTTTGTTTCTCTGAACTAGACTAACATGTCTACCCCTTTAAAGACCTTAAAGTAGATGGTGATAACAGCAGCCAGTCAGCTGCTGAAATAGCGTATTGTAACATTTCTTACTGAACAAAACATTTTATACAGAAACGTTTGCAAACAGTATTAGGACTATTTCTGGAAAACTTTCTGTTCTTCATATATATGCTACTGTTCCATGCAATTCAGTGCAAGGGTTGACCAGATGCTCACACCTTATACTTTTGTTACACACATAGGCATATTCTCTTACAGTCTCTGAAAGAATTTCTGTCTCTGTTTGTGTACTCAGAATGCATGTATATGGTTCACCTCACTTTCCCCAGAGCATGAAAAGAATGGCAGTTTTCTGGTTTCCCTTCAGAATATTCTCAGCATGCAACAGTCCAAACATCCTCTCAGCCAATAATAGTTACGATGCCCAACCTAATTGATGACTTTCTCCTCAGTTTCCAGAGAGAGAGGAAATCTGCAGCTTTTGTTCCTTGGAGGGTCAGGTATTAGGAGACCTGTCTCTTTGTCCTGCCCGATTAATTGCTGGACTGCTTGTCTTCAATTCTTGTATTTGTAACATTTCCCCCTGACTCCAACCCGCACTCTGAGAGCCGACTGGCTCGGCTCTCAGATGATGATTTTTGTGGAACTACTCAACTTCCCACACCCTGTTTTTGGGCTCCTTTTAACTAAGCAGTCATGTCCTGAGAGAGGCAGAGGTTTTACCTAAAATCCATGTCTCCTCTCCTCTGTTTCTCTCCTTTTCTCAGGGTTTAAATAAACAAAGAAATAAATGCTGGAGTATAGAATGTGGCTTAGCAAACAATAGGATGATCTGCAAATAGAAGTGAATAATAAACAATGCCTTTAGTTGCAAATATAGTTTGCAATGAAGAGTATGGAAGTTAGATTAATTGCTAGGTTTTATTGCAAAGTGAATGACAGGTCTCAAGAGGAATTTAGCCACCTTATATGCAAAGTTTTGTAGTTTAAACATCTTCCCAAAAATGCTTACAATATAAAACTTGTTATTAGAGAAAAGCACCATGCCCTTGTGTAGGTTTTCCACAGAGTATACAGTGTCAATGTTATTTTGTATCCAAGGGGTAGCTGAAGTTTAGCACACATGGCAGATGGGTGCATGTATCAATGATACGAAAGGTTAGGGTGAAAAAAATCTTCAAATTGTGAGAATTGGGCAAATGCAGTCAATGATTTGAAAGTGCCTTTACTTCATTTTGTTTTTGTGTTTGCTTTCCACAAATATTATGGTGACTGAAGTTGCTGGGAGGATTATTCACAGAAACAGCAAGTAATAAATAATATTGAAACTAGTTGTAGAAAATACATTTTGAAATTATCATAAATTACTACCTGTATATGATGGGAGTGGGGCCTTTAGGATTAACAGGTTTCTTCTCCACAGCTCATGCCTTATGGTTGGCTATCGGAGCATGTTGTCGTCTAACCAGACACTGAGTTGTGAAAGCGAGTTAACAGTCAGACAAGAGTCACAGCGTCCTATGAAGCAAATGTGTTGACTTTACTTCATTACTTCCTGCATCAATGGGCAAAGCAAGGGCTTTGGGGTCTGATTTGTATGGGTTGCGTCTCAAATATAAATACGTGGTGGATGGGCTAGTAATGTTAATCACATTTGTGAGTAAAACTTGGGGTGGCAATATATGACAACTATTTCCAGCTATACTTTGTTACACTGAGCAAAAAAAAAATCATACACTTGCTAATGTCAATTTTTATAAAAGTCCACTGGGGTTCTGTTTCTACTGAGACCCAAATTATATACTCGGGAGTTTCTGATGCTCTGTGGCACTCTATAGATAAATTCTGCAACATGATACATATTCAAAGCGGGAAGTTCTGTGCAAACAATGTTTAGCTTCAGCATCAGTAAAGAAGGGTTCTCAGATAAATGGCGTATATAATATTTTACCTCTGTATATTATAATATTAAAATCTTGATTTGAAACTATACTTTTTAAATAAATATTGGAGAATAATAGCATATACAGTATTCAAATAATTTCCAATTGTAAACTTTTAGTGACAGGTAAACATGCATATTACAAAAGAATAATAAACTTATAAATTGAACAAATAATTTAGTACCATTCTAGTTAATTTACATGTGTATCAGATGTCCCATTTCAATTAATAAAGCAATCCAGGGCAAGGTATAGAGAACTGCAAGGAAGCAGTAGTAGACATGAATTATTAAAGGAGATTACTTGTTATCAACAGAAATCAAAAGTGAGCTCTCCTGGCATTAAGACCTTAATAAATTTTGGAAGATAAAGCATTTGTGGTAGACACTTTTGTGTTTGCATTGGTTATAATTTTTTTAACTGTAGGACATTTGTGTTTAATTTTCTTGGTGCAACCAAGATGAATATGTGTTTAATGTTCTAGTGTTTACAAGCCTGTTGTATCTCCTAGAATCAAAGTTGGAAGAGGCATTAACTTAAATAAAAGTAATAGTTTGCACTAAGAAGTGGCAAAAAACATTATTAAAATATAGTACAGTAAATCTCTGTCAAAGTAAAGATATTTTTGTTGGCCTAGAGGTTAAAAACAGTACTAAAACTGTTTAGATTGTTCCATTTAATTTTTTAGTAACACATAAGCATTACATAGTGATTTATATTTTCATTATGCAGTTTATAATACATATTTTTATTTTTAAAAGATTTTCCCCAACCTTTACTCTCACAAGTGGACTTTATTTAGAGAAGGAGGTGTACCATTCATGTCAATGAATTAATAACTAAGGACTAATGTGGGTGTGGATTTGCAGAATCTTGTTCAATCCTGCAATCTTGAATTTAGAGGAGTATTGCAAAAATTTCCTTTGGGATGGTTCTTTTACTTTATCTATAATAATGGATTTCCTTATGTTTCAGTGCCATAAGTGTCTTTAGTACTGAAATATACAGACATTCTAGTCTTTAGGGTCACCATGAATTTCTCTAATTATATGAGAATTTGTTTCAGAACTACATAAATATTTTGTAGTTAAATACAAGGATACAATTAACAATTGGGTTCTCAAATGGTCATTTATGTTATGAATGAGTTGAATTATATGCTTAGGCTAAAGGTAAATACAAACATGCTGGAAATCCTAGCTACATGAGGTCATGTAGGCATAGAATTTTAAAATTCCTTTATGATTGCCAGGTAAATAAAGCTAAAGCAGTTCTTTAAAGTGTAATTACTCTAAATGAAAGGAGTATTACTTGAAAAGCTCCATTGAGAGACAATATGTGGCAATAATTCGAAAGCTTAAGGAAAGCGTCATACCCTGTAAATGATGATATGGGAAAACAAGATTTGTGGGAGAACCTGTCTGAGCTGCACCTTGCTTTAATACTGATGACTAAAGGCTAGGCTTATACATCCAGTGATAAATCGATGAAAGAGGTTGTATCTTTGTTTTTTGTTTTGCTTTAGGATTACCCTCTGTCTTATGTATGAGCAAATATAGAGATCTACAGGAACAAAGAGACACAGATGTTACTCCTAAATTAATAATTGATTTATTTATTAAACTGTATGACCTCTATGCATAGTTCTGTATTAGGCTGTATGAACAGTGAGAATTTCTAAATGAGATACTTTCTCTCAACTTCCAGAGAGGTAGCTGTTTTAGTCTTTGTACAGCAAAACTGAACTTTGTGACTTTGTCCTGAGATTTGGGGGTGATCTATACCTTCAAGTCAGTGGCATAACTATGGGTACCCGCATGGCCCCACAATATGCCAACATCTTGATGTATAAGACTAGCCTTTAGTCATCAATATTGCAGCTGCCACAGGTTTTCCCATTTCATCACTGAGAGTGTGTGATCCTTCCCTTAAGCTTGAAATTTATTGTTACGTACTGTGGACTCCAAGTGGATTTCTTGCATAGACTGGTCCAGGCTAAGGTAGATGGTGGCATGGAAGTTGTTGAAGTCTCTGTGGAATTCTTCAAGGGACTCTTTCCCGTGAGTCCAGATGATGAAAATGTCATCATTGTAACACAGGTAAAGGAGAGGCAATTGTGGATGAGATTTGAGGAAGCAATGTTCTAGGTCGGCCATAATCAGACATCAGAAATGGTAACATCCATAAACCAGTAGGAGAACACTTCAGTCTCCCTATACACTCAGTAGCAGACTTGAAAGTTGCCATACTTAAGCAAAAAAAGTCAAAGACAGACTTCAGCAGAAACTGCAGATCTGGAGTTGATTTGCAAGCTTGACACAATTAGAGTGGGTCTGCACAGGGACTTGGAATGGTTAGCACATTACAAAAAGTCATTGTCCCTGTTCACACATTCTCTCCCTTTTAATCAGCTGGTGAATAGGCCCCATCTGCCCTCTGAATTGAGTTTTCTAACACTTGTTCTCCTCCATCCTGGCATATGTAGATGTACCTCTCAACTGTAGTTTCCACTTCATGCATCTGATGAAGTGGGTTGGAGCCCAAGAAAGCTTATGCCCAAAGAAATCTGTTAGTCTATCAGGTGCCATAGGACTCTCATTGTTTTTATTTTTTCTTTAAATGTTCATTTCTGTACATGCTAAATGCTTTAGTGTCAACTGTAACATCTTTGTTATGCATCAGATCCAATTCAAATGTCAATATGCAATATTAACTTCTTAACAAATTTGTCTAATTTCCTTTTTATTATAGATGGGCCTGTTGGCACTGCCTCATAAAGGTTGGCTCAGTTCTCAGTTTGCCTCTAACTTTGTGAAACGTTAACCATTTGAGTTGCAATTTTTCATGCTGGGTCTCTGCCTCAGGCTGAACATATTTGAGAAATGTCGGCCGAAATGGTTTAGCGTATTTCAAAAATGAGGCTATGGAAAAATATATTGTTTTGGTATGCTAAAAAAATTGATCTTTTCCTTGAAATGTTCTAGTGCCTCCTTGCTTTGGAGCAGACACTTAAAATTTGGTGAGGGGGTATATTTTTGTTTTAGGGTGCATCTTTTACTGCTCCTGTGAAAATTTGACCAGGTTTGGCCAAACTATAAGCCTTATGAAAAAATTTCAATTTATTCATGCTCTAAGACTTGCTAGTGCTTCATAGCTAAATTCCCCAAAGATTCTGTCTGCATTGGGGCTAAGCAGGCCTTTCCCTGAAACTGCAGCTCTGGACTGCGGGCAAGGGCCAGGGACCAGATCTAAGACCAAGGAACCTGTCTTACCTCTGTTCTTCTGTGGCAGAAGCAGTATGTGATCATATAATAATAGACTGCATTACAATGCACATGCACAGGGAGCCAAATGAAGATTTCCCAGGTATCCTTAGTTCTGGCATTTCCTGACTTTTTTTAGTTTTTGACTTTGCAACCTTAATGTTCTTATAACCTAGTTTTTCTGTGTGTAATTTTAAATATAATACAGAGCTGTTAGTAGCACTCTTCACCTGTAGATCTTCAAATGATTTCAAAAGGAAATAAGTATCACAATTTTTATTTTGCAGATGGGAAGATAAATAGAGGGAGGGGAAGTGACTAGCCCAAGGACACATAGTGGAGTCAATTCCCCGACTTCTATATCAGTGCCTGATCTGCTTTAGTATGGTCCTTCTCTTAGGAATTCTGCAAAATCCTCTTTCTTGTGGGCCTGAGTAGCTTAGAAAACCACCAGCTCCTTCTCTTGCTTTTCCATACTTGATCTTAGGGTCTCCAGTTATGGTCTCCTGCCATACATTTCTTTGAGGAGTTTGATGGTTACCATGGCCCAAACCCTCCTCATTTTATGAGCTCTGAGCAACTTTGAACTCTGCAGGTTTTTCAGCATACCTAGTGCTGCTTTTTGCATGGTATTTCACATGCTAATCAGCTCCCCTCCCTATTTATCTCCTACTTTTTATTGCACAGTTTAGAAACTCTTCTGGGTTCCTTCTCTCTCAAGTGTCTGTCTAGGAATATTCCACCTCCATCACCATCACTTGCCCTGTAAATATTAATTAATCCCCCAAAAATCCTTGTGAAGTAGAAAAATAGTAATATCAGCTGAGATCTGTGATCAAAGGAACTAAAGGTGTGGTGATGAATGGGGTTGCTCGGGCACTGTGGGTTGTGCACTTCAAACTTTGGCAGCAAGATTAAGCATGGCTCTCCCTCCTCCAAACTCCCAGTGCTGCAGTTTCCTGGGGTCTCTCCTTCTGGAGCTGGACTCCACCCCACAGGCCATGGGGCCCATGGCTCTTAGGCCCCTATGGGCGAGTTTGCCCTGAATGACTGTACCTTCTAGGTACTAACAGCAACAGCTATTAGTCAGCTTTATCTGGCTCTGCTTTGCTCCACCCACCATGCCCAACACACTCTACCTGCTGCCTATAGCAGAAGCCTTTTTAATCTGAATGTGGCCAATCACTCCAATTGGCATCAGGTGCTCTAATTGGCCTGGAGCAGCCTTGCCCTAGTTACCCTGGAAACAGGAAGCCTGGGACTAGACTAATATATCTACCTTCCGGCACTCTCCTGTAGCCCTCAGGCTTGACTCTGTCACAGTATGTCTACACTGTAATCAGAGGTGTGACTGCAGTACCTGTAGACACATTGAGCTAGTTTTGATCTAGCTAGCTCAAATAAGGATAACAGTGAACGTAAGGCAGCACAGACAACAGGATGGGCTGTGTAACCTCACCAAGGATCCTGGGGGTGAAATTTGACTAATTAGACAGCTATTAAATTTGAACTAGCTAGACCGAAGCTAGCTTGGCTATGTCTACATGTGCTGTAGCCAGAGCTGTAACTACAGTGAGGCAAATGGGGCTTTGCCCAGGGTGTGCTGAAGTGGCTCAATAGAGCCGCTCTATTAAAAGACGTGTCATGCAGTGCCGGCCCCAAGTGCTGCTAATTGCAAGGGACGCATTCTGATTGGAACATGCCCTGTGTGCTCAAATAGAGCATTATGGCTCTGGCTGCAGTTACACCTCTGATTACAGTGTAGACTTACTCCAAATTAGACGCAAGCAGTGAACATTGTGGGGCCTGGGTCTATAAAGAGATCTTTCCTACACATCCTCAGTCAGGAAAAACTCCTTTCTGTAGTTCTTTATTCTTTAGCAAAGTCCGGACTCTGCTTTCAAACTGTATTTATTCCACTGCCTTTAGCAGCTGAAGCTTTCTTTCAGGTTGATTTATTCCCAGAGTTTCCTCTCATTCCAGAGAGCAATTCAGTCTTTCATGTGGATAAAATTTGATGATTCCTGAAAAACATCATTATCAGAACAGCTTTGCATCTCCACAAATGATCCTAAAAGCTGCTGCTTTGTGTTGCTCACACACTCTCTGTAACCATTGTAATTATACACAAGTTATTAATAACTTTGTTTAGCTATGAATTTTTTCAAATATAGCCTGAGAAGTAATTTTTGATAGGTATAAGACTATAGAAATTTTGATGGAGTATTAGCAAATCTGTTTTTGAATCAGAGAAACCCAAAGAAACTTCTTAAACAGATGGCGCATTTTGGATTCACAGTGGCTTTAAACTGCATCTAACTAACAAGTAGTTTGTCCTGTGTTTTGCATACTATGCAGAAAATAGTTTTTCACCTTCAAAATTAATTAAGCAATGTTCAGGCCAAACCGCTTGCCTTAGTCTTCTTCTCAAGAGGCTAAAAATAAGTCAAATAATAATGTAACTTGGTTACACCTAGGTGAGCCCATCATGGCTCCCTAATAAGACTTAATATGGTGTTTCTGAAATGTTTGGAAACTGAGCCTCCCCTCAGGACTGTGTTCCCTTTGTAGCCCTCCATATGTTGTGTAAATTAAGATTTGTATCTTTTCTTTGCCCCTTTGGGAAGTACTGACATAGATCGTCATAGAAACATAGGGATGGAAGGACCTCAGGAAATCATCTGATTTATCCTCGCCCAATGCACTGAGACAGGACCAAGTATGCCTCAACCACAGTAGAAGGCTTCTCTAACTTTTTTCTTAAAAGCCTACAATTATGGGGATACCATAACTTCTCTTGGTAGCATAGGCTAGTACTTAACTATCCTTTATAGTTAAAGTTTTTCCTAATATCTAACCTAAATCTCCCTTCTTGCAAATTAAATTTACTACTTCTGTTGTCAGTATGTGTGGAGAACAATTAATTACCGTCCTCTTTAGAACAGAGCACATTTGAAGACTGTTATCAGATACCTCCTCAATGTTCTTTTCCCAACTAAACATGCCAAGATTTTTTAATCTTCTTTGTAGGTTAGATTTTTTGAATGTTTTATCATTTTTGTTGCTCTCCACAGCATCTCTCCAGTTTATCAATATCTTTCCTAAAGTGTGATGCCCAGAAGTGGGAATTACTCCATCTGAGGTCCCACCAGTGCCAAGTAGTGTGGAATTCCTGTTAACATTTCCTTGAACAATATCAGTCATTTTTTTGCAGCTGCACCATGTTGTTGACCAATTTGCAGTTTGTGATCCACTGTATCTCCGTAGACCCTTTTTAGCAGTACTTCCACCTAGTCCAAGAGTCATTCCCCATTTTTTCTTCTTTTTTTCTCCAAGTATAGTACTTTGCACTTCTTCTCTTTACTGAATTTAAATTTTGTTGATTTCAGACCTTTTCTCCAATTTGTCAAGGACATTTTGAATTCTAATCCTGTCCTCCAAAGTGTATGCAATTCCTCTCATTTGTCATCCACAAATTGGATAGGTATACTCTCTACTCGATTATTCAAGTTCTTAATGAAGATACTGAGTAGTAATGGACTTAGGGGGTATGTCTACACCTAAAATCTTAGTTCAGACTTCCTTAGTCTAAACTAAGTAGTTTGAAATTACTTCAAACTAAGTGCTTTTTTTTCAGTTTGAACTAGCCATGCTTTTTTTTTTCTTTTTTTTAGTTCAAACTAACTTTTTAGTTTGAACTGAAAAAGTGTGGCTAGTTTGAGCTAAAACTTAGGTTGAACTAAAAAAATGTGCTTAGTTTGAACTAGCCACTAGTTTGAACTTTAGTTCAAACTAGCACTACTAGATCATGCTAGTTCAAACTAAATTTCAAAATAAGTTCAAACTAAGCAGATAGTTTGGACTAACCAGCTGAAGTAACTAGTTTGAAATAAAACATTTTTAGTTCAAACTAGGCAAAACCTAGTGTAGACAGGGCTCCAATTAGTTTAAATTAAGGTTGCTTAGTTCAAACTAATTTTCTAGTGTAAATATAGTCAGGCAGACCCCTGCAGGACCTCATTAGAAACATCCATCTAGAAAACCATTGATAAATACTCTTTTTGAGTAACATCTTTAAACCAATCATTTCATATTCTCTGCAGATTCAGACCACCATGCATCAGTTACACGTGCTTCTCATTTTGATGGTTTTCCTTGCAACCCTAAGAGTTACGAAAACTGACCCTGGTGAATGACTGAGAAGTCTTTTCATGCTCTTGACAATCCATTGCTCACCCATCATGGCAGCACACCCAAGAATTTTGTTGATTCCATTTGCAAATTGCCTTTAAAAGCATAAGATTAATAGATTCCAGGGTAATGTGATCATCTGATCTGACCTTCAGGAAGTACTGGCTTAATGCAAATTTTGTTTTGTTTCATGTGTGTGTTGGGGGCCGAGGAGAAACTATATAAAAATGAAGCTGAGTGATTACGGATAAACAAACAATATGCAGAGAATATGCCACTTTAAAAATATTTTTAAATCTTTAAAAGTAAATATTTTTAGACCTTATTGATAAGCAATTCTTAAACTGAAAAATTCTCTGGAATTTGTGGCAAAGGTTGTATTTGTTACTGTTATAATGTTATACAGATCAGGGAAGAGAAGTTGCTCATAGCCCATATAGCTGTACTGAATTTATTTGTGTAGTATTAAAATGGGCCCATTTATTTATTCTCTAAAATCCAATGTTCTGGCAAATTTAGTGTGAAGTCCTGTGTTTTAACAACACAGGGGTTCATTATGCAGTTATATATTATATAGTTTTTGCTTCTAGCTCTTGTTAATATTTAGGGCAAACTTTTTAGCAATCTGTAGGAGCTTTAAAAGATTCTCACTGTTAAGTTGGATCATTCTCCCTCTGCAGATTTGTAGAGACTGTGTAAACTGAAGAAGAGGAATCTGGGACATTAGAATCCCCATCCTTAATCTCACTGGGCCAAATTCTACATTCCGGTCTTAGACTAAATTTGAATTGAAGTCAGTAGGAATTTTGACTGTGAGAAACTAAGTAAGGATAGTGGCTGAATGAAACCTAATATGGTTCATTCTGACGAAATGTTATCACACATAAGGGACCTATAATAGGTGTGCAACAAAGGGGGTGTGCAAAGAGTTAGCATCTAGCCCCTCTTGTAGGATGGATACATTGTGGTTCAACTGGCACTAGCCATAAGGCAAGGGTGAGGCTGTGGTCCCACCGCATTGGCTAACAGGCATTGGAGGGATGGAATTCCATGTCAAAGGACATTGCCCCAGAGATATGCGGCTCCTCAGAAAAATTTCAGATACAGTTCTCTTGCACCAAGGAAGCTGGATTCTGCCTTTCTTCTTCTTCTTTTTTTTTTTTTCCTCTCTCTCTCTGCCCTGAAGGTAACATCTTTCATTTCCATAGTTTAAAAAAAAAAACAAACCAAAAACCCATCAGCAATTTTATTTTAAAAATTTTTATTTCAAAAGGCCAGTTTCAGAGCTTTACTCCTTGGTTGTAAAATACTGCTCAGACTTAAAACAAAAATGGATTTGAATCAAAATATTTAACTATTTTTAAGGATGCTCACTCATTTTTAACCCTTTTGGAGGCAGCCATTACAGTGGTAAGTTATTAAATGGAATGCAAGGAGTTTCATTTCAGTTGCACTTGTCTATGTTGGCACATCTCCTAATAAACCTGATACGATGAAGTGTCACAGTTATGATGTTAACGGTGCTTGTGCTCTTTTTGGTCTCTCTGAATGTGCCTCAACAGATGAGAAGCTGTAACCCATGGGCTTAAAGGAGGAGTGTTTCTTTAAGAGTTTTGCTGGTGTCTGAGTTGCTCTTGCTGTGTCGCTGTTGCTGGGCAGATTTAGCTGCCTAGACCCAGAAGTTCCAGCATGTGCTGTGTAGTTTGGAGCCTGCTGAGCAAGGTCCCTGCCAGCGCAGTGGTCAGGGGTCTGAGATCAAGCAGCCAGGCCAGTTGCATGGAGGAGAGTGCTGGTGCTCTGTGCAAGGGGAGAAGCTGAGCCAGGAACAGATAGCAGGCTGTTTTTCCCCACTCTGAGGCATTTTGCTTCAGGTCAGTAGCCTTGTTAACCCTCCAGCAGGGAGGTCTGGAGGCAGGGGGTACAGAGAAGCAACTATTGGGAAAAGAAGGGTGGTTGCCTTCTAACTTTATACTCTGGGTTATGGGCTTAGCTACAGTTCTTTTGTGTAATAAGGGGAAAGAGATAATTATATTTTGTTATTGTCAGAGATGTATTTTTCCTTTGTAACAGGGTTTTTATATATGTGTGTACGTAAATGAGTGTGGACTGAGTAAGCTGTGTGGACAGCAGTGCTCCCAGCAGAGGAAGAAAGGTTTTCCAGGACTCATACAGAGGATTGCTGCTGCCAAAGAGGAGGGAGATGCTGGCTTCTAGCACAAGCCTTTGGACTTGGTGATTTGAGACCATAACAGACTCATGTGGATACTGCTAAATAGCCACTATGTATTATAGATCTGTATACTAATAATTTCTTCTGCTTTCATAGAAGGTTTATAAAGTTAATGTTTAATGTAGTATATTGCTTTTGTTTATTTTTTTTATGAATTCTGAACAGTCTTCACTGTGAGCCCCTTTACAGACTAGATCCTGGCTCTCCAGCTGCTTTTTGCAGGTCTCCGCTTTCTGTGAGGCACTGGAGAGGGGCAGATAAATGACTTTGAGCCCACCCTAGCAGGTTACAAAGCCTCTTGCCCTAACTCGTCTCAGTAGAGACTCTCATGATTATTCTACTTTTAGATCAGGACATGGATATACTACCTTATATATAACAGCCACCTATCACTCTACAGGTCTGACAAGATTTCAGACACCTGTGGCTCCTCATTTCAGCAGTCTCTGACTATCGAGATAGACTAGTGCCCTTCCTAACACAAAGTGTTTTTATTTAGCAGTTGGAATAAAGAATTTTAGAACAGGCAACGTGTATGTGTATTCTCTAATTTTAGAACAGGCAGCGTGTATGTGTATTCTCTAAAATGTGTATGTGTATTCTCCTCTAAAACGTGTATGTGTATTCTCCTCTAAATTTACACTACGTCAGATTAAATGGGCTTTCCTCTTTAGAGGAACAGGATTGAAATTAAATTATATGCTCCTATGTCCATGGGGACTCTGTCTGGTCTCAGTCTGACCCACCCTGTTCAGATTAGTTTCAGTGCTCCACACACAAGTGGGACACCCTTGATTTGTATGCAGTAGAAAACTATTAACAAGGGCTTCCTGCCTCTTTTCCCTGAGTGGATAGATTCTGCCATTCACAGAGATTGGTCAGGCGATATGGACGTTCTATGGAACATCACACTAGTTACGTCTCTAGATATTATACTAATAATTACTTAAAAAACACCACCACATTGGTTTAAAAAAATATACATGAAGATGCTTAGATATGCTAAATATAGAACAAAGTTTAAACTTAACCTGAATTTTCTTTGTTTTTGTGACTTTAAATCAAAATTTTAACATACCTTGAGTGTGCATTTTTGTTGTTTACTGGGAATGTAAATCTCTACTGGTCATAGGCAACCATTTTTCCCCAAAGGCTTATAGCCAGGGATTAAAGTTAGCTGGAACGGTTCAGAACGCAGTTCCTGGGCCCACAATTTTTAGGAGCTCAGCATTCTGGGCCCCCCAAAAATAGAAAATGGTGCCAGAACACTGTGTTCCGGGGCCCACCACTGAAAAACAGCAGGCCCCAGAATGCAGCGTTCCAGTACTTTTTTCTGTTTTTAGGGGCCTGAATGCTGCACCCCTAAAAATAGTGGGCCCTGGAACAGCATTTCCCTGTGTTCCAGCAGGGCAGGGGAGGGGGCGGGGGTGGGGGCATTCCAAGCCCTGCCCCAAACTTCACCCTAAATCCCTCCCCTTCAAGGCCCTGCCCCAACCTGGGGCCTGCCTCTACTCCCGTACCCCAGCCGGGCCCAGGTCACGCTGCTGGCCTGACCCAGGGCCTACTACTTCCTCCGCAGCCATGTCGCCCTGGTAAGTACTGGGGCAACTGGCTCATGCTGGTGGGTATTGGGGGCAAAGGGTAGGTATTGGGGGCTGGGGTAGATTTTGGGGACAGAGGAATGGATATTGGGTGCAGGAGTTGAAGTGGGGTGCTGGCATTTGGGGGACAGAAGCTGGGGTGTGGGAAGGAGGGGCCACCAAATTATACTTTAACCCCTGTTTAGAATTTAGTCAAACTTGGGCACATCCCTGTCACACAGGCTATCCAAAGTCAAATTTCAGTCCCTAATCCAAAGCACAGGGGAAGGGAGAGGGACACAGAGTTGTTCAAAGAAATGGTTGCCAGACTTTGACAAGAGCAAAATCAGGTGTTTTTTTTTTTTTCCCCTGAGCCTTTTTCTAAGAAATGTTTGAAATTTTCAAAATATTATGCATCATGAGGCTGACACCAGGTGTAGAAAATTTTGGCCTAGATTGGTTAAAGTTTGGTAAGTTGTAAGCAACTGAAACAGGGTCTTATAAAATAGTAAGTTATTGGCACCCTTAAAGAGATGATGTTACAAATACCACTTAAAATACAGATTTGTACTTAAAAATAAATTTGGAGAGTCAGAAGTAGGAAAGAAATAGGGCGTATCATTATATAAATACAATAACTGAATACTGGAAAGATTGTTTTGCAGATTTATAATAGTAAACTTGTGGATTGCACAGAGAAAGCAGAAGAATATTTAGTATTGCATAACAGAGACAATAAGGTAAAAGGGCAATCAAGAAAACAACACTAACAGCAACAAAACTCCTGAATATCTTGGGTCTGATGTGGGCAGAGAGAGAATATCTCACAAAAGATGTAATAACATGTAAAGAAGAAGCAGGCAGCCCTTCCAAATTAAGTGAGAGGGAAAACAGCCTCTCTCTTTTCTGTATCTCTTAGGGGATCAGCTGGTTGGCCACTGAGCCATCTCTTGTCCTGAAGCACATACCCAGTTGTACTATCCAGTGGAACTCAACTGGTAAGCTTGGAATCTAGTTGACCATGGGAGAGAGAGCTTTCCTTCTAAACCAGAAATAAATGGAAGATAATGAACCATCTTTTGTGTTTAGTTGCTTAGCATTTCCCCTCTCTAAAATAACTAACCTTGCTGCACACTTGCATATGTGACAGCAGTTATGACATAGTGGATAACGCTTGCAAATTTGCTGAGCTGTAATTTATCTCTTCTTTTCCCTTCCCTTCCCATAACTGCAAGCCTGTGCCCAAGCTTTAAGACTACCCTCCTTCCCAAATTATGGCTTGATTTTTAAACCATCCTTGGCCTACTCTCCCACACTGCACATAGTGGGAACTGAACTCTACTTACTAACAGAGAGAGCATAGAAGAGTTGAGTTGCTGAGATGGGTGTGAGTAATTGTAACTTGGGTCATGGCTGGTCCATTTGCATTTATTCAAGTACTTGAGAGATAAGGGTCAGGGCTTATCCACTTTTTAAAACACTGCAGCAGCACAGCAGTAGTGCTTCGCTGCAGGTGTTACCTGTATCAGTGGCAGGGGTTCCTACTGTCAGTGTAGGTAATCTGCCTCCTCAAATGATGGCATTGCCTAAGGTTAGGTCAGTTTAACTGTGTCATTCAGGGATATGGATTTCTCACATTCCTGAGTGACACAGTTATACTGACTTGATTTCCTAGTGTAGACAAGGCTTTAATCAGCAAGAATCTGTTGCTCCTAAACCTCGTGACTGAAACACGCTGATCCATGATTCACTACGCATATTCAAGTCTTTCTTTATTTTCTTCCCTGGACCTACCAGACTTTTTGACTTTGTCTGAACATAATACTAGCCATATTGGGTCAGACTAGCGGTTCATTCAGCCCAGTATCCTGTCTTCCTACAATGGCCAATACCAGGTGCTTCAGACAGACTGAATAGAACAGGTGATCATCAGGTGATCCATTCCCAGCCTCTGCAAATAGCAATCCCTGCCTATCCTGCTAATAGGTCTATCAGTAGTTGTCTTCCACAAACCTATCCAGGTTTATTCTGAACCTTGTTACAGTGTTGGCTTTCACAACATCCCCTGGCAATTGAGTTGTGTGAAGCACTTCTTTTTGTTTGTTTTTAAATATTCTGCCTATGATTTTCATTAATTTTTCTATGTGACCCCTAGGAAACTAGTACAGTTTTCTATGTAGTAAGCCCTTATCCTCTGCAAAAGGCTTCTCTTTGTTTCTTTTCTCTGCTGAAAGGAAACTCCCTGGCCATAAGCTAGGCATTCACCCCAGAATCCTTATTTAGGCACTATATTAAAGCTTTATCTTTGGACTGATAAACTGTAGGATCTCAGAATGAGACTATCATGCAGATATGACATGCAAATTTTAAGTTGCTGAAAGCTTCAACATGAACAGCTTGTACATTTTCACTTTAAAAAGCCATTTTCATCTGCAGAGTCTCCAAAAGAAATTAAAGACCTCAAACCAGGCAAATTCTCATGTTTACAGTTCTATAATTGAACTCTTAGATTAATAGTACAATTTTGTCATGGGAGCCTAAAAAATGTATATAGAGACTTTATGTTGCCTTAAGCTAGCTGCTAAATTTTGTGCCCACGTTCATTTGTACAAACAAATAAAAGAATTTGATAGGCAGTTGGGAGCTGTGTTTAGACCTAGTAGCAAATCCGGTTTGCAGATGTAAATTGTGTTTTTTCACTCTGAGATGATGTTTGCATACACAAAAGGTGATCTTTGGAATGTGGCACTGTGTGTTTACTGAATGTTGTCAATCCCTAAAGGGTTTGAAAGGTTCAAATTTAAGAGTATGTATGTGTGTACCTCAAAAATAAATAAAACACACTATAGAGTATAGCTTTAGTAGAGTAAAAATGTATCTGTAGCTTAGCTGAGGAGATGCATATTTGGAAGGCAGAATGCTTTGATTAGGCCTCTTCAATTTATCACGTTAAAACAATATTTTACTGAATGTTGTTGTTAGTGGCTCATATCACCAGGTGCCCTAGTTCTTGAACTCTTTATTGGTACAGTTATTTCTGGATTCTGATAAAACTGAATCAGTTAGAAAAACATTAATTACATTAAGAACCTGTCACCAGTGAATATAACAATGGTACAAAATCTGAATGCGTTGTAACTAGCAATTTGATATGATACATAGAGAAAATTAAGTATAAAATATATTTTAAAATGCATATTAATAGGCATGACAACTGTCTGTTTTATTTACATTTTCTACATCAAAGCATGTAAAATTCATTCATAGCTGCAGAAGATGGGGAAATACTGTATAAAAACATTTTCATGTTTTCCTGCAGTAGGAGGATAGATAGGGTAGAGATATGTCACCTAAAGTTCCCAGACTTTTCTTACTGTGTATCACCTTTCAGCTCTACTGGCTGCCAATGTACTCCTTTCCTTCTTATTCTTTGTGTATTCCTCTTAACATGACCTATCAATAGCTATCTGTATGCTGTTTCCCAGTGCTCGAATTGTTACAACTGTTTTGATTTGCTGTTACAGTGTGACCTGTTCCTATGACTTATATTTCCCTGCATTTATTCCCTCCAATTCTGTAAGTTCTTCCATCTTCAAAGCATCTGATGATGTGGGATTTTCTCCCATGAAAGCTCATGCAATAAATATATTTGTTAGTCTTTAAGTGTCACAGGACTCTTTGTTTGTATCTGTTTGTCGAATATATAAGGCACAGGGGCATTTCTTGCACATGATGGCATAAATCACATTGGTTGATGAGCAGGTGAATGAGCCTGTGATGAGTAGCTGGTTTTATTAGGTCCTGTAATAGTATCTCTAAGGACGCCTTGTTTGTTTTACTGAGCTAGACTAACACAGCTGCCCCTTTGGATCTTGTGTAGATACAGTTATAGCACATTGTATAACCAATTAAAAAAAATAAAAAACCTGACTATGTTCTGTGCTCAGACTGAACAGTTGCTGGTCAACTGAACCCATGTTCTGTGGTGATTTAAGGTGAGGATTCCTTGCATTGGTCGCTTTCTATCTGTTTTCTTACTGGTTCCTCTTGATTTAAATCAAGTCCTGTATTTTGTATAACAATTTTCCACACAGTTCTAAAGTTTTGTCTGAGTAGCCTATTATGAAAATGCAATCACTAAAATAATAAATAAAATCCACCACTACACAATTTCTTTCACAGTTTGAAAACAAATATCTGTCAATATCCATGATAATGCTCCTTTAGGGGTTACCAAACTGTGGCATACTGGAGGGTACGTAAGACATCTCGGGGCACTATGTGAAAGAAATTGTGTAGTGGTGGATTTTATTTATTATTTTAGTGATTGCATTTTCATAATAGGCTACTCAGACAAAACGTTAGAACTGTGTGGAAAATTGTTTCTGTTCTTTGAAAACAAATATCTGTCAATATCCATGATAATGCTCCTTTAGGGGTTACCAAAGAACAGAAACACTTTCTGATTCACAACGTTATAGCCAGTGTTTGAATTTCAAAAGCCATCTTTTTTCCTATACAATCTATATTAATCTATTTCATTAATTTGATACAGTGCATCAGTGTGTCTTCAGCTATATGAATTTGATCAGTAGAGAACTTTGAACCTGCTTGTCTTTTTATTTTTATATAAACTACAAGTTTTACATATTTTACTTTACAAAGGTGATTATAGTTTTCTGAGTCAGCACTAGAATGTTGACGCAGAACCAAAAAAAGTTGTGTTCTTCTACAGAGAATATGTCCTGCCTAGTTTGCATTGAATGCTTTGATTTTTAAAAAATAAATTTTTAAAATTCAAATTGACTTAAAATTTTGTTGGTGCTATGCTTTAAAATAATAATGCAAGTGATGAGCCTAATACCATAGTATTAGTTTTTTGGTAATGATAATACCAGAGGTGGTGTCACAAGTGCATCTGACAGAAAAAAGATTTTTAAAATGTTGATAGCAAACAAGTTTATTATATTAAATAATGAATTAAAGTTATTCACATGAATCAAAATGATTCAGCTGGTACTTAGCAAAGAGAGAACATCCGAGTGAATTCTATATTATAAAAATGTAAAAAGAAGGGCATTTCTAGTAGGCACACATGTTCTGGACATCAGAACAGAGCCCTAACATAAACTAGAAGTGCCTGTAACACTGATCTTATGAAATGATTCTTTCAGTCTTTCAGCTTGAGAAGCCTTTTGCCATTTTGGCACACTCTTTCTTTGCATAATAAATCTCTAGCACTGGTTGGCAGATTATCAAAAACTATGTCCTATGAGCTCAAGAAAACCTCATCAGATTATTCCTTTACTATGATGTGAAGTTTTTCCATTACTAACAAATTAAGTATTAAAATCAAAACAACTTGAGTAAGGAATACATTGTCCACATCTTAACTGTATGTTTCCTTCGGAGCCAGTAGTAAAAAGGGTATTGTCTTATTAATTTTTAGTTTTTTGCTTGGTTCAAATGAGAAAAATGATTATCATATAAAAAGAAAACTGGAAAACAAGAAATTGTTGTTTTCCATTGCAGTAACAAGAACAGCACGGATCTAGCAGAAAAAAATAGCTATGCCCGAAAACAGTTATTAGGAGATCCTAGTTATAGTATTAAAACCAGATTTAATTTTTGTGTGTGGTTTTATGTACGACAGGGAGAGACATTTATATTTTTTGTTTATGTACCAAGTTGTCTTAGTCAAATGCTGCCCATCAAAAGTTCCTCTTTACTGGTATAACTGTGGAAAGAATTTAGCCTTGTCTCTGTTCACACAGATCTCAAAAGATACCTTAAAACTGATTAAATAGTACTGATATACAAGTCATTTGTGTATTTATCTTCATTGTATGTTCTGATTAACTTTTTTTTTTGCAGTTATGGTTAGTTTTCTCTCTCTTAACTTGTGTCACAAAGTGATTTTGTACAGTACACAGCTCTAGCTGGGGTATTTAACATAATTTAAAAGTGGATTGCATATGTCAGGATTGTGAACATTGTAAACACTTTATTACTGTTTGTGATGACAGTCACTTGTTAAAATTGGAGAGGTCACAAGCGTAATCCTTTAGCCAAACCTTCCTTTTTACGTTGAATTTTGAAGGTGTGGAGAATACCTCTCTGCTATCCATCATCTTGAAATATGTTGTTCATTTTTATTCCAAAGCTTTCACCGTTTAATATAAATTTGGTGTTCCCTCACTTTTTATTGTGTAAAATTTTTTACAACAGAAAAATATTATGAAATTGACATTTCAAAGTTAGCCACATAAAAGACATGAGTTCCACAGCATTTTCAGATTCCTTTGAGTAATAGTTTTGCATTGTCCAGTACAGGTCTTTGTCAGACATTGTGTCCCTTGTTTGGGCCTTAGCAGGTTGAAAGCTATGGTAAACAGGAGCTGTAAACTGACTTTATCCAAAATAAAGCCTAGACCATAATTTGAACTTTTACATAAGAAAAATCACTTATTTTTTGTCCTTGTCCTGTTAACTGGAACTTCTTTTTAACTTTGAAATAGGCCAAATTGCTGAAAATTATCCCATTTCTCCAAATCCATTATTATTAATTATTTATATAACAGTAGTATCCAGAGGCCCCAGTCAGGGCTCCATTGTATGATGTGCTACACAAATATTAAAAAAAAAAAAAAAAAAGGCGGGGGGGGTAATATGCTATTATATTATTTTGCTTTCTTTTATTTCCCACAGATGCCTTATAAATTGTAGCTTGCACCATTGTAAATTATACAATTTCATATGTGTTTGTACAGTGCAAGAATGTGACTGAAATGGTTTGAATCTCCAGAAATGTCTCTTTATAGTTTATAGAATTATATAGATAGCTTATAGAATAAATTAGATCTTTAGATTTCAAGCCTCAAAGTGTCCCAAAGATAGTGAAATTTTGTAACCCACATAGTTCTCTAAACTGAAGTACTGTTCAGAGATTCTTTATGAGAATTGTTACCTTTCACAATTAAGTAACATACTGACCTCTGTGTGCAAACATGAGATTTGCCACATTACATCAAACTACTGATTCATCATGTCCAATTATCTTGTCTCAAGCATTATCCAAAATTTCTTGGGTAAAGAAAGCGCACTCTACTTTCAAAAATGTACTTACACTGTTGTGTAGTGTTCCAGGAAGGGTGAAGGACTATTTTATTTATCTATTTATTTATTTTTGCTTATTTGCTCTTTATTCATACTGTATTTCTAAAAATATTTGTCAGTTTTGTCAAATTAAGATAGATTTAGATCTGTAAAAAAAGTAGTAACAGTCTTGCAGAACTGAGTAAGTGTCCTGTTATCTTTAGATTTCTGCAGGCCTGATTGGTACTATATGTCTTCTGAATTACATTTCTGAGGAAGGGGATAATTACTGCCATAGCTGTCAGGATGTAACAGTGCTTTGAGACATAGTATTCTGCTTACAATCAAATGAGTAAGATGTTATTTTTGGCTTTGTTTATGGAAAAAAGACATTTTTGTGAAATTGTGGTCAGAGTCTGTCTAGCAAAAAGATGAATAGTTTCTTGGAATTGTAACTTTGATCCTAGAGAAAAATAGGCAGAGGGAATACCTCTGCAGTCTAAAGACAGCCTGTGAAACTGCTGCCAGAGTTTGAAAAATCAGGCTGCCCTGCACTGTCTCTTAGAACTCGCTACTTGGTGATAAATGAATGAAGAGGGAAGAGTGCCTGGTAATGCCAGGGGGCCAAATGGACGCTTCAGGTTATTTATTGGTCTCCCTCTGAGGCTTTAAATTCTGTGCCTTTATCTGTTGTTATTGATAGAAGGGATAATTTTAAGCAGAATTATGACTTAATACTTTCTCACCCATGAAAATGCTTCTGGTGTCAAGGAGAAACAGTTCCGACATAGGTTTGAGTAGTTCTCTGCAACTAAGTAGCAGAATGTAAGTAAATAAATGAATAAGGTTCAGCCAGGAACTTCACAAAAGCCTTCCTGAGCAAATCCTTATTAGTGAGCTACCACTAAAATCTTTATTAGTGATCTATCAATTAGGCATCAATAAAATGAATTTAAAAAAAATCTGCCAGTTTACAGGTCAGATCATGCGAGTGGACACAATTCTAGGGGAAAAGCAGAGCTGGTCACTTGGGCAGACGTAGGGGAAAAACCTATTATCAGAAACAGAGGTGTCCCTGAATTAGTAGTCAAGAGGAGCATGCTTGTTTCTGTACAATCAGTGTCCTGTTGGCATGCTGACAATACTTTTATCCAAATAGCAAATAATACATGGCAAAGAGCTAGTACTCCTGTTTAGAATTTTCTGAAGTGTTGATCTTTTTCAAAAATGGTATTTTTTCCAGCACTTTCAACAAATTTTGAATAAAAAATATTAGCCTGCTTGCAGTGGTTCATTTGGTCTGCTTTCTAATGCATATCTCTGGGACAGTGCTCCTGATCCCCTTAGGCAGAATCTTCATTGGACAGAGCCTAGAGGGAAGTCACTGAACTCATTTTTCACTGTCCTTTATGGTGTTGGCTTTACTCCCTGTCAGATCACCTCTCCTCCTGCAAAGGTGACCTCATAGAACCACTTCCTTACACGGGGAAGGTAATGCTATAAAAAGAGGGAGAACTCTTAATTCTGATAAATAGATCTTTCACAGGAGCCAGGCCAGTACTGCGGAACTCAATGCCAAATGAAACAGGAATAATGACCATGCTCACAACAACCTGAATTAAATGAAAACCTTGTCTCCTTCACTTAGTTTACCCAAAGTGACCCTCTAAAACAAGTCAGCAGCATTCACGTATATATTTTTATTTAAAAAAAGAAACCTAACAATAATTTTAAGCTTGTTCCTGCCAGCAGGAAGATTTTGGTTTTATTTCTTGTGGAAGATATTTAGATACTGCGGTGATGGGCAACCTTATAAAAACCAGGACAGATGGAACACATAGCATTTGCACAGTGCTTTACAGCATTGAAATGTGGACAAATGTTAATTTTAGAACTTTGCATTATAGAAAATTGGCAACTAGGAAAGCCTTTTAGTAAAAGCTGTGGGCAGTGAACATGGTATCAAACCACTAAGGTAGCTGTTCCAAAAATGTTAGAAACCAAAATCTGTTTGTTATGCCTTAGTATAAGTCTAGCTGTTGGCAGCTTGTATTCTTTGAATTTGAGCTCCAGACTTCTTTTGAAAAATGATAAATCCTAGCAAAAGGATAGGAATAATTTCCATTCTCCATGTTCTCATTCTGTTCACAATACAAATGACAAAGGTAACAGATGTTGCCCTTTCTGTTACACAGTTGTAATATATGCATGGAGATGGGGTTGATTTCCTTATGATGAGGAAGCGAAGATCGCAATGGCTCAGATACAATTTACTTGCTCAAGGACAAATCCTTACTTTAACAATGCTGGTGGGTCAATGGTAATTCACTTGGATTTTATGAACACAGTTTAAAGCAGTGACAATACAGAATCTATTGAACAGCATATAACATAGTTTTAAAAGTTTAAGCAACAGGTCATTATGTAACACTGGGGTGGGCTAGAGTTTACCTCATTGTCCTTCTTCAGAGCCTTGAAAGAAATAAACCCCAACTCCTATGGAGAAGCAAATGGAGACCCAGGATTCAGTTTTGAAGGACTCCCACCGAAGACTGTTCAGTTACTCTCCCCACATTAAAGTGCTATTAAGAATAGAAGTAATTAACTTTATTAAGTATTAATTTTATAAATCTTTTAAAGAAATAATTTAAGAACTACTATATTCATAACAATGTGGCTATTTGGTAAATCCACATACACTATTTTCACAGCTTTCTGATCCACAACATGCAAACAAGAAAAACAAAATGAATTTAAACAGAGCAGTCCCCACTGAAATGCTGTGAAATGCAACTTACAAGTTTCTAAAGTTTAAGTGGAGTTTACCTGAATCCCTGTTACAGTCGCTGTTGACCAAGTCCAAAGGCTCAAGTTCAAAGCAGCAGCTATCCTTTTCTTTGGCTGCAGGAATCTTAGGTAGAAATCCGTGTAGGCTCCTTTTCTTCCTCTGCTGGAACCACTGATTAACCAGCACTCAGTCACATACACATGTGAAGAAACTCTGTTGCAAAATGTTTCACAATAGAGAGAGAAACATCTTGCTGTCCGCTCCTGGCTCTGCTTCTTCCCATCACACATTTGAGTACATGGGCTCTTCCCAATACAGCTGCCCTGGATGCAGCTGCTCTCATGGCATCTGACCACAACACCAGAAGGAAAACTGTGTTCTTGGTTGTGGAGCATGTCAAAGCTATCACAGCCAATTTTCAGAAGCTTCTGCCTCTAGGCAGCTAAATCTGCCTAGTAACAGTAACCCAGCCCCAGTAGGCCTCTTAAAGAGATAACCCATAAGCCTAATTAAAGGCTACAGTTACACAGAAATGAAATGCATGTGTCTGATGCTTATAGAAACTGACTTAATAGAACAGATCAGAAAGAGCAGTGTACTCTTTTAATAATAAAATTCTCAGGGTCAAACTTCAACTTCACATGTTGTTCTCCACTTGATTTTAATAGGAGTCCCATCTGTGGATCTGTAGCCAGAATTTGGATGTTCTGTACATTCCCTAAAAATATTTGTGTAACTTATTCAGAATGAAGTAACTTAGTTACCTGTTACTGCTTTCAGCAACTCTGACAATGACACAAGCTAATGACCTTTAGATATGTCTCGCAAGGAAGCGTTGACGTAGTGAGGACTGAGGACCTTAAGTATGGTTTATGAAAATTGCTTTAGATTTACGATACAGGTTTTAAAGTGTCAGCTTTGGATCTTTCCTGGCATCTGTAGACTTACAAATAGATTTGTAAGTCTATCTGTGTCATTTCATTATGATGAAATGGTTGATTAGGTAAATTTGATTGGCACAAAACAAATAAACCACCACCCAAGTTATGCAGATGCTTACAGTTTACATAAAAAAAATGGAAATATTAACATGAAATATGAAATGGATTATAAATGCTTTTTGGGGGAGTGTTCATTTTTGTGAGGGTATTATCGTGTTAAAATAATGTATCTAAAATATTCTTGTTCTCTTTAACAAATTTTATTTTAGCTTGTATTTGAAAATGAATAATGAATAGAAAAATAATAGGGTTCAAAGGGTTCAAAATAAATGAACAGGTTTATCATCAAGAATTTATTTATTAACTCTGACACTGTATGTAGCTGTGCAGCAGCAAGTAGTTCAAGCAGCTGAAGAGCAGAAAGTAGTCCAAGCAGAGTCAGAAGGAGGGCATCATGACCTTATGAAATTAGGATGGAAAGCGGTGGGAAAGTTTTCAAAGCAGCCATGCAAAGGGCAGAGTATAAAACCTCATTGTGTATACAGCCTAATGGTGTCTCTAGCCATATTCTGTTATGCTTTTTTCACTCTGCTTTTTGTGCAGTCTGCACTTTCTGTGCACACATAGCAGATTTGCGGGGCATTCAGCTCTGAACCTCAGGAAAGCAACTTGTTCCTTTTTCGACCTTCTGTCTGACACAAAAAATCTGGGAAAATAAGATCAATGTTTATTATGGTGTTTATTCTGCTTCAAATCAGAATAATTTTGTCTATGCAAAATATTTAGAATGTATCCAAAAAATACTTCAGCTATTACTTGGACTCTATAATAAGTAACATTGAGCCATATGTTATACGGACAGTTCTTAAAGACTAATGCATCTTAATTTTCAGACACTGGAATAGAATGTGTGATTCTACTATATACCTGCAAAACAAACAAGGAGTCCTGTGGCAGGTTTAAAAACTAACAAATTTATGGGCATAATCCCACTTCCTCAGATGTATGAAATGGAAACTGCAGTGTTAGGTATGTATACACATGCAGAAAAGGATGAGTCACAAGGTGAATTCAAACAGTTCTAGAGGGTATCTTGTTAGTCTATTTCAGCAAAACAAACAACTTATTTTAATTCAAACAGTGTAGATGTGGGCCCTTACCAACAACTGAAAGGAATGTTAAAAGGGTGGAAATTACCTTTTGTAGTGAGTAAGCCATTTTAAGTCCCTATTCAGACCTAGTGTTAAGTTTGCATATGAATTCCATCTCTGCAGTTTCATACTGAAGTCTATTTATGAAGTTTTTTTGCCGAAGTACTTTAACTTTTGTGTTTGTTACAGAATGTCCAGGTAGACTAAAGAGCTCTCCTACTGTTTTTTTTTTTAATGTTACCATTGTTAATGTCTGATTCATGTCCATTTATTCTTTTGTGGAGAGGCAGTCTGGTTTGGCTAATGTATATGGCAGGGGGGCATTGCTGGCACATGATGGCATGTTTCACATTGGTAGATGTGCAGGTGAATGAGTCCCTGATTCAGTGACTGATTTGGTTAGGTCCTATGATGGTGACACTTGAGTTAGATATGTGGGCAGAGTTGGAAATAGGGTTTGTTGCAGGGATAGTTAGCTGTTTTTGTTGTATGGTATGTAGTTGCTGGTTAGTATTTGCTTCAGGTTTGGGGCTATTTACAACAGAAACACTAAGCTAGCCTGCTTAGTCAGAACAGAGATGGGTTTGTTCCCCATAGCAAGGGACCAGTGCCATTGGGACATGGTGGAGGTCAGCCACCGGAGCAAGGGGCTGGGACATAGAGGAGTTGGTCCTGGTAGCAAGGCCAGGGTCAGGCCAGTTGGGGCAGAGGTGTTGATGGACAGGATGCCCTCCCTAGTCAGAGACACTGATTCCTACTTCTTGTAGCCTGTGTGGAAGGCAGTCACTGCTCTCCGCTCAGCAGCTGATCAGAGAGCAATATCTTCAGGAAGCTCTGGCAGCAGTTGCTGCTTTTCCAGCCCCTCTGTGGCAGAGACTGGTTACTGCAAGTAAATGAATTTTTTGTGTCTGATCGGCATACTGCCAGATTCCCTTTTTGATGGAATTTTCTGGTAAAAAATGGAGCACTTGTCAGCCCTATTTCATAAACCTTTTGCATACTTCAGATTAGGACATGTTCTGTAAATGATCATGTACTTTTGTTTGGAAAGAGAGATTTTCAGTCATATAACATAAAAAGTATTTTAAAAAACAAATCTTGCTTTGTCAGTTGAATTGTAAAAATGAAAGCAAGTCATGCATTGAACATTTTCCAGGCTTAAGACCTGCCTTTTGCTGCTGTTTTGCAGTTGACCATTCAGGCCTATTTTGGTTACCAAAGGAAAATAAGGTTTCCCCTCAAGTGGTGGTTGCCAATGGCAACTAGCACTGACGCTAAAGATGAATACTCTACCTACTTAGTATAATGCCTACTTTGTGAGCTAAATAAAGAGCTAAATTGCAGAGAAGGAAGTTGGATAAATGTGAAATATCAAGGGAGCAAAACCCAAGATTATTAAGGACCCAGAATTCAGAAAGGATTATTGTCAGTATATGGATAGTAACTGGCTGGCATACAGATTCTAGGCACAGATCTGTTGCTAAGCACTTTGCTATCTTGGCCCTACTGTTCAAGACCTGCTCCAGTGAGTAGTGCTGACACATTTTCTCTATCTGGATACTAAACAAGGCTGTGGAAGTTTGGGGGGAGAAAAGAAACCTTCCAGCAGTATTTCTTTTGGCTTTTATAGTAGAAAAGAGTGTTGATGGTTACAAGAAGTTTAGCTTCAGTGAGCTTGTAGTTGATAGGGTCAAATGTCCATGACAGGCATTATTGCGCTTATTGAGAATTATTAGGCTGAATTTATGAATAGTTTGTGTAAATGACAGGAAAGATTCTGTCTAAAATTATGCCACAGAAAATCTCATAATTTCAGTGAGTGAAAAAATGTGAAAAGTTTCATCATTTTTTGAAGAGAATAGCTTATACATATCTTCTCTTTGAAAAGGAAAATAGCTTGCTTTCACATTTTTATACACATATATTTGCAGGAAAGCTGTTAATTGTGGTTCAGTGATGAAATGATTAATGTTCACAGAACTGGATTTCTCTTATTATTGTCATATGTTTGGGCAACAGGAGAGGGATCATGAGACAAACATAAGGTAATATCAAAAGAGAAAAAAAGATGCTGGTTTATTCTAAATTAGCTTGGCATGTTTAAAATTCTCTTCAGTTAACCAAAAATAAACATCAGTGGATGCCATACACATGCCATACCTACAGTTAGAAATGTATGCGGTCCAAGAACTGTGTCTTTAAGATGTTCCACGGGAGTAGGTGATGGCTTTCCTTTAGAAAATATACCTAGAACTACGTTACATTTCTCTGGCCGTGACTCACCATATTGGGCAATCAGCATTGTTCAATGTAAAGTTGATTCAAAGCCCACTGAAGTCGGCAGGCATTTTTCATCAACTTCATTAAGCTTTCAAGCAAGGAGTTCTGTAGCACTTTTAAAGACATGAGCTTTGGTGGGAGAAGATCTAGCTTTGTCAGATGCTTTGAAGAAGGGGAACTTATAGAATGGGAGGAAAATAAATACAGGGAAGTGTGAGTCATAGGATCAGGTTCTATTTTAAAAGCAGATCAAAGCAGTTGTTTAAATTCAAATGCTGGGGGCCAGCATATAGAGCAAGGTGAGGTCAAATAACCTTTTGTAATGAGAAAAGAATCCATAGTCCTTATTTAACCCTAAGGCAATGCTCTCAAATCTGCATATGAATTCCAGTTCTGTAATTTCTCTTTGAAACTTCAGTTTGTTATCCATTTGTCTGAGCACAGCTATTAACAAGTCATTGCTGGAGTGATCAGGAAGATTGAAGTGTTCTCCTATTGGTTTTTGAAAGTCGTGTGTCCATTTATTATTTTGCTCAGAGACTGTCTTGTTTGTCCAATATTTAAGGTAGGGGGGCATTTCTGGCACATGAAGGCAAGGGCGTCACTGCCCCAGAAAAAGGGTCCTATCGTGCTGGGCCCAATCGGGCCTTGGGTCCTCACCGGGCCTGATCCGGTCTTGGGATGCTGGCTGGGGTCAGATCCCACAGCTTCCAGCAGTCCTGCACTGTAGTGTCCAGAAAGTGGATCTTCTGTGTGGAGTGTTCCATTTCCAAAGGGATAGCCGTGTTAGTCTAGTCCAGCAAAAAAAACCCAAGGAGTCGTGTGGCACTTTAAGACTAACAGATTTATTTTTCGCATGAGCTTTCATGGGAGAAAATCCCACTTTGTCAGATTTTCTCCCACGAAAGCTCATGCGAAAAATAAATCTGTTAGTCTTAAAGTGCCACACGACTTCTTGTTGTGGGGTTTTTTTGGTGGTTAGGGTTTTTTTTTTTTGTTTTTTTGTTTTGTTTTTTTTTCCCTGGAGTGTTCCGGACTGTTTGATTGTGGAGTGGAAATTGTTGAAATCTTTGTGAAAATCTTCAAGGGCATCCTTACTGTGGGTCCAGATGATGATGATGTCATTAGTATAGTGTAAGCAGAGGAGAGGTGCTTAGGGATGAAACTCGAGGAAGAGTTCTAAATTGCCCATAAAAATGTTGGCATATTGTGTGGCCATGCGAGTACCCATAGCAGAGCTGCTGACTTGAAGGTATAAATTATCTTCAAATCTGAAATGGTTGTGGGTGAGTACAAAATCACAAAGTTCAGCAACAAGATGTGTTGTGGTATCATCTGGCATAGTTCTTCTAATGGCTTGTAATCAGTCTTTGTTTGGGATGTTGGTGTAAACAGCTTCTGTGTCCATAGTGGCCAGGATGGTGTTTTCTGGAAGTTCACCAATGGCAGCAACCACACTGGGAATACATGGAAGTACTGCTTGTTAGGGGCAGTGCTTCTTATCATGATGTAATTCAAAATGGTGATGCAGGTTTGCCTATAATTGTATATTGCCTAACATTTTCTTAAATATGGTAGGCATGTTTATGGTAAATTTTTTGTTTGTTTGACTGTTAGAGTGGTTTTCTATGATGGGGACAGTTTATTAGTCCTTGGCCACTCTCTGAGGCTGTGAAATTCATAAATTTTCTGGGGGAAAAAAAAAGGAGAAGAATGTTGATAAATGGGACAGGGTTCAGAGAGCCACAAAAATTATTAAAGAGTTGGAAAGGATGTATTGTAATGAGGAGCTCAATCTATTTAGCTTAACAAAGAGAGGGTTAAGGGGTGACTTGATTGCAGTCTGTAAATATCTACCTGGTGAACAAAATATTAATTGGTTCTTCAGTCCACCAGGGAAAGGTATAACAAGATTCAATGCCTGGAAGTTAAAGCCTAACAAAATCAGTCTAGAAATGAGATGTAAATTTTTAATAGTCAGGGTAATTATCCATTGAAACACCTTGCCAAGATTTTCCACCCCTGATGAATTTTAAATCAAGATAGGACGTTTTTCTAAAATATAATCTTTCATTCAAAAATAATTAAGTTCAGCTATGTTATGCTGGAAGCAGGGGTTAAAGTAAGCCCAAGCGCACCAGAATGGCATTCTGGGATCCACTGTTTTTAGGTGGTCAGCGTTTCAGGCCCCCTAAAAATAGAAAATGGAGCTGGAACACTGTGTTCCAGGGCCCACCATTTAAAAATAGGGGGCCCTGGAACACAGCATTCTGGCTTCATTTTCTATTTTCAGGGGCCTGCCGAACACTGAGCCCCTAAAAATAGTTCTGGCGTGTTCTGGCAGGGCAGGGAGCTGCATTGGGCTGGGAGGTTTTAAATCTCCTGTCCTGAGCCTGCTTTGACTGAGCATGCTCAGAGCCTCAGAACAAGGCAAGTCAGAGCAGGCTCTGAGTGGGAGCCTCAGCCTGGACCAGGGCGCTACATATGGTGGCCAGGTAAAAGGGCCCTGGGGAGGGGGAGGGTTCAGGGACAGTCGAGCTGGCCTAGCAGGGAAAGAGTGTGGGGAAGGAGGTTGGCCCGGGCCAGTGGGGAAAGAGAGCATGCCACAGTAGGGGCTTGGGGAAGGGTTGGGGGACCAGCGATGAGATGAGGGGGTTGGGGAAAGGTTTTGGGGACCAGTGGTTAGAGGGGGGCCAGAGGCAGTAGCTGGGGTGGAGGGGTAGTCATGTGGGGAGCACTAACTGGGTTGGGTGAAGGGAGCCCAGACCTGCAGTAAGGGGGCCTGGAAATTTAGGAGGGTTCCAGGGCCTGCCAAATTATACTTTAACCCCTGGGTGGAAGTCAGACTAGATGATCAGAGTGGACCGTTCTGGCCTTGATCTATAAAAACTGATAGAATATCAAAATGTTCAGCCAGTTCTTTAGTGCTTATGATACATTAAAAAACATAACACGCAATCATTAAAACTGGTCAGCTGGTAGGTCATTTCTATTAGCAAGGTAACAACCCGAAGAAAAAGACTTGTGTGATATGTCATCCCTGGAGTAAAATAACATATAAGAGCCTGGTAAAAATGAAAGCACTATCATAAGCTTCTACGCTTAAAGCAGTATGGAAGGGCATCCCTTCCATGAAATTAAAGGTAACATGCAAGTTGTTTGCACAGGATTTCTTTCACTATAATGCTGTGGACTGAATTAACCCAGCTGGTTAAGAGGGGGAATAAAATGTGCTTTTTAATGTTCTTCAGGGGTTCTGTGACCTCCAGCCATGCTTCAGGAGTCTGCTCATGCTATGAAATAAAAGCCCCAGCATGCAGCCTGTGCTCTATAATGGCAATAACACATCAGCCATAGAAATCCACTAGTGTCTTGAGCCAGATGCCAGGAGTGTGGGTCAGTTCTATTTTTAGTGTATTGGGGTCTTTCACAAAGTTCTTAATATTACTTTATCCCAAAGAGAAAAATAACTTTGTAAAACAGTATAATATACCAAACAAAAAACTCTTACTCAGACACTCCTATACCTCCGATAGGTTGACTGCATTCTCCAGTAAACTTTTGTGATGTTGGGAAATCACCAGCATGGTGTATGCAATCTATAAAAGATACCTGTGTGAATTACGGTATGAGCACTGCTCAAAAGCAAGAGTCTGATATGCATATACTGTGACCTAGTTCTGTGAATTTTACTTTCTAACCATTTGCTTTAGAATAGAATTCAAAATTCTCATCTGAATCTATAAAACTCATAAAAGACTGAAATCCCACCTCATCTCTGCTATGCTCCATGTGTAGAGAGCAACTAGAGACAACCAGGTTCAGGTTATCTGGGCAAAGCATTCTCAGAGGCAGGACTCCAGCTCAGAACTCCTTGCTAGAAGAGATCAGACTGAGCGCAGGACCAACGGTGTTTAGATCTGAGTACAACATCACTTCTTCAATGGAAAGCAAGCAAGGAGTCAGTGGAGCCTTTCTACAGGATTGACATCTGTTAATATATATATTTTTTAAATCCACTGATGTTTTAAAGTATCCTGGAACAAACACATCCAACCAGGTGAAAACATCATTTGCAGTGATTAAACAAAAAATTTTAATGAATAGAACGTGTCTGATCCTTGATAGTTGTGTGTAAGTAATGACTGTTCTGGGCTTGGTGTAGAATACTTGCTGAGCAGAACAATCTAAAATTGTTGCAACCATTCAGAATTCATTAGTTTGTGTAATCCAGATGTAACTAATGTATTTGGAATTTTAAATACTTCAGAAATTTTTTTCTATATACTAGAAATGCAATTTATTTTTGTGTTAATTAAAAGCATTTCTCCAGAACACATTTGTAACAATAAGGTGCCTTTTCCAATTCCAGACTTCGAAGTTCAGTCTTTACCTTCTTGAATTCTTTGTCAGATTGTTAATTATTTTCAGAAGTCCCTACTCTTCCACTTTCTCCTTTAATTTTGA
Source organism: Podocnemis expansa (assembly GCA_007922195.1). NCBI lineage: Eukaryota > Metazoa > Chordata > Testudines > Podocnemididae > Podocnemis > Podocnemis expansa. The sequence continues at coordinate 25,993,422 of ML681979.1, forward strand.
TCTTACCTTGGAAAGCAGTGATTAAAAAAAAAAATCCAAATATGTGGACAACTCTTAGAATACAATAGAATATTAGGGCTGGTAGGAACCTCATGAGATCATCTAGTCCAACCCTGCTAAATAATCTGCCAAAATATGCATTTAAAAATGAGAGACAAAATAGTGTCTTTCTGCAATGAGATATTTTTAACATAGTGTTATTCTAATACTCATTAAGTAAACTCTTGACCTATACAAGATTTGACAGGATTCTCCTGTATGGTGGGACTGTTCTTTTTCTAATGAGATTGTCAAGAGTTTTATGGTTATGTTAAATTGCAAAGTCTTTAACATAGTTATAATTCAGTACACAGCTGGTGAAAATTATAACTAGAAGGCTTTTTGCCTTACTAATTTTGGTACTGTGGTTTGGCTGGCAGGATTACTAGACTTTAATTTGCTGTATAGAAGCTAATTTACCAAATAAAAATACTGATTTTTAATATGGATCCAGTGATGAAATGAGGACAGACACGTACATGGAAGGAAGCAGTAGGCGACAACTTTTATTAAACTCAAATGCAGAGGAGGGGCACTACTGTCACCTCCTTTGCCAGGTGTCAGTTGGTTCCAGTGTGGGGACTCCTTACCATGTAACTCAGGATAGGCTCTCCTCAGCCAACCCCCCTTGTACTCAGCTCTTGCTAACTCCTGGCACCTTCTCCCTCCACGTCTCTTGAGGTAAGCAGAAGGTACAAAAGGGAGGGGACTTCAGCTTGTGAGGGCCACAGAGTCTAACTTCAGCTCCAAAGTTTACAAAGTCTCACACTATTTCATGGGTTCAAGACCCAGCCCCAAAATCCCAAGTCTTTTACCTCTGGGAATCATTCATTTTATCCTTTTCAACTGCACTGGAAACCAGATGGAAGTTGCAATGAATTAACTGCTAAACCCAAGTACCTCAGTTAGATGCATTAAAGTGCATTCCTACTTAATGCAATGTAGCTTGAAGGGCAGTGAGGAAAGCAAAAAAACTCTGTGGTTCTCCACCAGTAGGCCCATGGGAGACAAAATTTCTTGATCCTCAAATGCACAATTTACTAGACTCGAAGCCTCTCTCAAACCCAATTCTCATTCAGGATGTGTAGGGTGGGGATGCTGGAATGGAGCTGAAAGAAGTTCCACATCTTCCCGCCGCCGCCTGCTCCCCCTTCCAGGTTAAATCTGGGGAAATGGGAAATACTAATCAGTCAGCAGCTCTCCCCTTCTGCTGGCCATAGGGAACCAAAGACTCCCAGGGGAAGGGAGCAGCTGCTATCCTTCAGTAAGTGTATCCCTCCCTTGCTTCTGGAACTGCACACCTTCACTGCTGCCCTATAAAATTCCTCTGCCCACTGTTGCAGGTGGGTGGCACTTCTGTCTTTTATTTTGTTTGACATTTTATCTTTGTTATGTGGGTGTTTTCCCTAACATCAGTAACCACTTTCATGCTATTTCCTATCTTCCTTTTCAGCCACCACAGAACTACCCCCTTCAGGCGAGGTAGAATATGGCTATTAAGCATAGCTCAGGAACTCTGCACAAGCATTTTAAGATAATCTTCTTCTCTTCCCTAAGAACACTGAAAACTAAAAGCCGTGTGATCTAATTAAGCATAGGACATGAAGCAAAGACCTCTATTCTTAGCTTCTCTACTGACTTCTTATATAGATTTTGAAGGGCAAAAAGAGACCACACTGATTATATAGTTTCTCCTGCATAGAATTTCACATAGTGAATTCCTGTATCAAACTCTGGGTTGATTTAAGGCATGGCTTTTACGAAGACAGTCACTTTCCTTGGTAAACTACATGAGGTTGTGCAAGTCACTTACTCTCTTGGTGCATTAGTTTCTCCATTTATCAAATAAGATTAATACTCAGCTACTTCACTAGGGTAAAGTTCATTTAATACTATACAGCACTTCAAGATGCTTAACTGAAGGTGCCATAAAAATAAAAAAGTATTTTAATGAATTAAAATAAACACATTTGAACATTTGCATCGCCAACATATAGAATGCACAGTTTTGCTCACTGAAAATATTTGAGCACATTGTGGATACAGTTGGACTTTACTTCTTATTCCCACAAATACTATTTTAAGAAATTACCATTTTTGGAATTATATTATGGTATCAAAATATTTCTAAACTGTTATTGGCACTTTATTCCTGGGAGTAATAATTTCCATTGTTAATGGTTGGTATTCATACAAATGACATCACTTTCAGATTAGTGATTCAGGGCATTAGCAGATACTTAGGTGCAGTAGATACACCATGCTTAGATTAATTAGTGAAGAGTAAAGTAAGTGCTCCTGTTTGCCTACCAATTACCTGCTCCAACACACGATTGACCCCCCCCCCCCAAAGATTCACCAGTGGTAAATCTTGGAGAACTACATTGTGTTAAGTGGAGTAAATGTAAGAGTTCCATTGATGTAAGTGAAGTTTTTGCAGATTTCCACTGGTGTGAGAACAGTTTGACCTGTAGCCCTCAACTGTTTAATACTAAAAGCATGTGGGCAATGCCTGAGGACAAAAGATTTCCAAACTTCATCTGCCATTCTTGCTGCATTCCTGTTGCAATCTGAGTCTTCATTTTTTCATTTCTCTCAAATGACTCCTACATAAAATGTGTTTTGTTACCTGCGTGTCTGCACACTAGATTATCATCAGCATAAAGTTAACTGGCACTGATTGTAAAGATATAGATTCCAGCTATAGTCTTACCTGAATAAAAGGCATATTCTAATCTTTATTAAACAATGTAACACGTGACTGTGGTAGGTGTCCTCAGTGCAACTTTGACAGGAAGAAATCTTAATGTAGCTACTGTTTCTGTTTTATATTGGAATGTGACTTCAGTAGATGATTTTTTTTTCATTTTGATAATCTAAAAGATCATATTGAGACTATTGGTGTGGACATACACATGCATGCAAACATTTTAGACACTTGAAAATCTTGATAGGCAAGCACCACTTGACTTTTAACTCCTCTTACAAAGGATTATTATGTAAGGCTGTCACATACATAAAAGATTGGCTTTATTCATCTACATACTGAAAAAATTCAAGCAAAGTAACATTTATTGGAATGAGACAATAAAAAGCATATTTTTTAAAAAAATATGGCATGTTTCATAGAATAAGTAGTGATATTTCAGCAACATGCCAGTTTGTGGAAAAATATGCCCTTAATATTTATCAATGTTTCCTTACTCCAGATGTTTCTTCCTCATATAGCAAAAAAATGTTATTTGGGATACAGAATTTCTTTAACTATTTCTCCCCCAATGGTTAGCAAAATGTGACTATCAAAAATTCAGAACAAAAAGGCAATAACTTACCTTAACAGATATATGGAGTAGAATTTTGTAAGAGTATGACAAATTAAAAGAAGACGCTACATTTAATAAATTACTTCTGAGTTATACCTGATAGGTGAATTTCATCCTGTCATAGCAAATTTGGGTGCAGTACCCAAAAATACATTTGAGAACTGTTATACCCATAGTTAACTATGCATTAAGGGAGGAAAGGCTTCATTGTAGCTGTGCTATTACCAACATTTTTTCTCATTGCCCATTTTTGGACTTGTTTTCAAAATGCTACATTTCCATCAAACACTGTAGGTCACGTGATTTAATGTTGATCAACAGATTATTTGGGTTTGTCTATGTAGGGAAACTTACTGGCATACTTATACTGGAATAATTATATCACTATCATTATATAACACTCTTTAATGATAGTAAGAGTGCCTTTTGCCAGTTTGGCTTATATGGTTATGCCAGTACATTTCCCCATGTTGACAAGCCTTGTGACTACAGCTACACTAGAGACTTCTGCTAGCATAGCTATATGGGTCAGGAATGTGAAGCAGTATGGTCCCTGGTCACAATGGCTGTGCAAACAGAAATTCCATGTGTAGATGCAGTTTTTACAGTATTGCTAGTTTGGTTCATGTGAAGTGTTTTTTCTATATCTGTGAAAAGGACAGGTTTGATGCGACAGCTGAACATATGTTACAAGTGCTTTGTTACTATAGTATAAATATTCTTATACCAGAAACACATGCCTACCATGGTTGTAGACTGTGTGTGTGTCTGACATGCTTCAAAGAAGACCAGCAGCAGCTCCAGAGTATACAGTACTTAAGTGTACATTAAATTTCAGAATATCAGTGAAACGCAGGGCTCAAAGGGACCTCAGGAGGTCATTAAGTTCAGCTTCCTGCAGCTCTAAAGAAACAGAACATCCATGACAGAATCATAGAAGATTAAGGTGGAAGGGACCTCATGAGGTCATGTAGTCCCAACCCCCTGTTCAAAGCAGGACCAATCTCAACTGAATCATTCCAGGCAGTGTTTTGTTAAGCTGGGCCTTAAAAATTTCTAGGGATGGAGATTCCATCATCTCTTTAGGTAACCCATTCCAAGGTTTCATCACCCTCCTAGTGAAATTTTGTTTCTAATGTCCAATCTAGACCTTCCCACTAAAACTTGAGACTATTGCTTCTTATTCTGCCATCTGTCACCCCAAAAACAGTATAATTCCATCCTCTCTGGAACTTCCCTTCAGGTAGTTGAACGATATTATCAAATGCCCATCTCCAATTCTCTTCAGCAGTCTAAGCAATTCCAGTTCCCTAAGCCTCTCATCAAAAGTCATGTGCTCCAACCCCCAGTCATTTTCATTGCTCTTCACTAGATATTCTCCAATATGTCAATGTTTTCTGAGTGTGGGGGTGGGGGGAACTGAAGACAGCATTCCAAATCTGGGTTCACTGGTGCCAAATAGAGCAAAATAATCACTTTCCTTGATCTGCTGGCCATGAGCCTACTAATGCAGCCCAATATGCTATTAGCTTTCTTTGCAACAAGGCACACTGTTGATTCATCTCCAGCTTCCTGTCCACTGTAACCTGTACGTCCTTTTCTGTGGAACAATTGCCTAGCTAGTCTGTCACCAGTCTGCAGCGGTATGTGAGATTCTTCCATCCTGTGTGCAGGCTGTGCACTTGTCCTTGTTGAACCTTATCACATTTATTGCCCAGTTATTCTAGCCTATCCCTACCCTCCAGTGTATCTACCACTCCCCCCAGTCTAGTGTCCTCTGCAGACTTGCTGAAGGTGGAAGATCACTAATGAATATGATCTTCCAGATCATTACTAAAAATGTTGAACAAAACAGGCCCCAGGACTGATCCCTGGAGCACTCTGCTTATTACCGACTGCAAACTAAATATCAAGTTGTTGATCAGTACTCACTGAGCTCAGTTTTACATCCAACTTACAGCCCATTCATTCTGTAACCTTATCACAACAATACTGTGGGCGACTATCAAAATCTTTGCTAAAGTCAAGATATTTCATGTCCACTGCTTTAGAGCAGGTATTTGTCTAACCTGTTCTAAAAAACCTTCAATGACAGAAATTCCACAACCTCCCTTGGTAACCTATTCTAGTGCTTAAATATCCTTATAGCTAGAAAGCTTTTCCTAATATTGAATCTAAATCTCTCTTACTCTAGAATGAGCCAATTAATTCTTGTCGTCCTGTCATACCACCCTTCACTATATATGGAGACCAATTGATTTTTGTCCCTTTAACAGCAATCCTTAATGTGTTTGAAGACTGTTATCAGTTTCTCCCTTCAATCTTCTTTTCTCAAAACAGAGATTTTTTAACCTTTCCTCATAGGATAGGTTTTCTAAACCATTTTCATTTTTACAGCTCTTCTCTAGACTGTCCAGTTTGTTCATGTATTTTGTAAAGTGCCATGCCCAGAATGGGAAACTGTACTCTAGTTAAGACCTCAACAGTGTCAGGTAGAGTGGCATAATTGCCTCCTGTGTCTTACATGTGATATTGCTGTTAAGTTTTCACCCCAGAATTATTGTGCTCTATTCTATAACTGCATCACACTGTTGACTCATTCATACTCAAGTCATGATCCACTATAATCCCAGATTATTTTCACCCACATTACTGCCTACTCAGTTATTCCCATTTGGTGTCATTCATTGGATTGTTCCATCTGGAGGGTAGTACTTCGCATTTGTGTGTGTTAAATTCCATCTTATTGATTTTAGATCTGTTCTTCAGTTTGTCAAGATTATTTTGAATTCTGATCCTATCCTCCAAAGAACTCACTACACTGCACAGATTGTTGTTGTCCACAATTTTTTTAAAAAATGCTCTCAATTCTGTTATCAAACATGACTGAAAATACTCAAAAACAGAGGACTGAGGACTGCTCATGCAGTATCAAACTACATATGCCCTTCCAGTTTGACAGAGGACCATCAAACTCCTTGAGTATGATCTTTTAACCATTTGTGCACCATATTTCCATAGATTGTTTAGAAGAATATCATGTGAGACTGTGCCAGAAGCTTAACTAAACTCAAGATACATCACATCTACTGCTTCCCTTCCATCAGGGGTTAAAGTAAACCGGAATGTGGAGAAATGCCATTCCTGGGCTCGCTAGTTTTAGGGGCTCAGCATTCCGGGCCCATTAAAAATAGACAATGGTGCTGGAATGCTGCGTTCCGGACCCCACCATTTAAAAGTAGCAGCATTCTGGTTTCATTTTCTATTTTTAGGGGCCCGAATGCTGGGCCCCCAAAAGTAGCATGCCCCAGAATGGCGTTCTGCTGTGTTCTGGCAAGCAGAGGGCAGGGGTGTTAATGGGTAGGGCCCTGTCTCCGGCTCAAGCCCTGCCCCAAACCCTTCCCCTTCCAGGCCCCACCCCAACCTGGAGCCTGAGCCTGCCCCCATTCCCTCCCCAGCTGATCCCAGGTCGTGCGGCTGCCCTGACCTGGGACCTACCACCCCCACCTGCCCAGCCATGCTGCCGCCCTTACCCAGGGCCTGCTGTGTTGCCACCAACAAGTACTGGGGCAGCCCAGTTCATGCTGAGGGGGGTACTGGGGGAAGGGGGTGGATTTTGAGGGTGGGTGTTGGGGCTGTGGGTGGAATTTGGGGATGGATATGGGGGTGGGTATTGGGGGCTGGGGTGGATTTTGAGGACAGGGGAATAGCTATTGGGGGCAGTAACTGGGGTGCTTGAAGGGGGCCCGGATATTTGGGAAGGGGGCCCACATGATTAGGAGGGTTCTGGGGCCTCCCAAATTATACTTTAACCTCTGCCTTCCACATTTCTGCCCCTCTCCCCTTGTAATCCACTAGGCCACTAAACTGTCTAGGAAAGAAATTAGGTTGATTTGTTGTGATTTGCTTTTAACAAATCCATGGTGTCAGTTCCTTTTGGCCATATTGTCCTCTAGGTGCATACAAATTGGTTGTTTACTCATCTGTTCTCTTTTCAGCTATTGATGTTAGGCTAACTGGTCTATAATTGGCCATGTGCTCTTTGTTCTCTTTTTGAAAGACATCTACTATGTTTGCCTTTCTCCAGTCTCTTGGGACCTCAGCATCCTCCATGATTTCTTGAAGATAATTGCAAATGTTCTGAGATTGCTTCAGCTAGTTTCTTAAGACCTTAGGATGAATTTCATCAGGTCTTGCCAGCTTAAAAACATGTAAGTCACCTAAATATTCTTTAACCTGTTCTTTCTCTACATTGGCTTGCATTCCTTTTGCCTTGTTGTTATTAATTGTGTTGAGTATTGTGTCTCTATTAACCATTTTTAATGAAGACTGATGCAAAATAGGCATTAAACACCTCAGCCTTTTAATGTCATCAGTTGTTAACTCTCCTTTCACAGTAAGTAAAGGATCTACACTTTCCTTCATCTTTTTCTTGCTCCTAAAGTATTTAAAGAATCTCTCCTTATTGCCTTTTATGTCCCCTGCTAGATGAACCTCATTGTGTGCTTTAACTTTCTGATTTTATCCCTTCATGCTTGTGATGTACTTTTTCCATATTAATTCATCCATGTTTCTACTTTTTCAGGATTCCTTTCTGACTTTCAGGTCATTAAAGAGCTCCTGATGGAGCCATATTAGCTTCTAACTATTCTTCTTATGCTTCCTTTGCATCAATATAGTTCACAGTTATGCCTTTAATTTTGTTCAGTTGTGAAACTGTGAGTTCTCTTGAACTCCTGTATTCCTTAGATTTTCTTCCAATAGAACCTTACCTACCAGCTCTGTGAATTTAACGTTGTCCTTGTTCTCTTTCGTCCTCTGGTGCTGCAGTATCCATCTGTATTTGGCTGGCATTCCGTCTCCCAGAATTTTCCACATGTGCCCTGCTGATTAAGTCCATGTGCAATATAGATGAACCACATCTTCATGTAGTTCTCTTACCTGCTTCCTCAGGGGCTCAACCAGTAAACACCTCTGAAATTGAGTGGTTCCCCCTCTCTGGCTTTCAACACTGGGGACATGCGTGTTGCATTCCCAGCAAAGGAACGGGTGGAAGTCTCCAGGGTCAGGATACCCACAAGTGCAGGCAGAGGAAGAGCTAGCAGTGGTGTTGGCTACATTCTGCTTTCTTTCCATTGTCGGCTCTTCTTTGTAGAGTACTTGCAAAGAGAAGACAAAAGGCACTCAGTCCTGCCTTGCTGCCTTCCTTTGCTGGGGAACTTAGCTGATTTAACTCCCTTAATCTCTAGCTGCCTTCAAATCACCAACCACGTGGCCTTTAATATTAATTTTTTATAACATTATAACAAGGACATTTTAGTTTATCTGAAACAAACTCTTTCAACCATAGCATCTTTCTTTAGTCACCCATCACTTTCTGCAAAACAAGTCTATGCATAGAGAAAGTGTAACTGAGCTATATAATGCGCTCTCTTCATTTGTATGCTTTTGGCAGAAGCATAATCTGCATAGAAAAAGCAGTACCATCTGTTCACTGAGATTTGCCTGGTTGCAATATGAAGGTTACATAGTGTTTTTTTTTTTACTTTCACATCAGGTTGCTAACTATCAAGTTACAAGGCTGTTGGTTTATGGCACGGCTAAAGAGAAGAGAATCTGCATGTGTGTCTAATGCTACAGAAGGCGGAAGAAGTCACCCACACAGGCTGTAATAACTAAATTGTTATTTGTAACACTTTGCCATGTCCTAATGTATGAATTAACAGGCATGATGATCCCAACCGTAAGATCTTGCATGAGGCTAATAATATTTAGGCCCTGGTCCTTCATGTGCTAATTAACTTGTTTAATTTTAGGCATGCAAGTATTTTCATTGTGCATGAATATTTTTGGGGTCAGACCTCAAAAATCATGAGACTGAACCAAAAGATAACAAGACTTTGAGTTTTCTGATCTGCCTTCTGATTTTGAGCTGCCTCTACCTATCCCCCGCATATGTGGCAGTTAATGTTGGTCACTCTCCCAAACATGTTGAATGAGGTGATTTTGGCTCTCCTGCAGGAACTCACCCCCCCCCCCCCGCACATCTACTTTTCTCCTACCCAGCAATTAATTCTTCTCCCAACCCCCAAATCAATCAGCCTTCACCACCCCCTCAGTTCTACTGCAGCCTCCACTCAACTTTTTGTGGGGTGGTTCTCCTTCTGCCTGTTCCCACTGCTGTCCAGGCCATTTTTCCAGGCTGTCCCCTTGCTCAAAGGAGGGATTAGGGTGGGGGGGAGGAGAACCACCCTGAGCTTCAGGGCTTTTCGGCTCCTTTGCCTCATTGTATTCCTATAGGAATAACTTTGGGTTGCTGAGGTGTGGGAGGAGGAACAGGAGTGAGCTCTTCCTGTAGCAGCTCTGATTGCAGGCAGCAGTCGGTTGGAATTCCCCGAGGCAGGGTCAAATTTGTTGAAGGACTAAGGTTTCTCAGTTGTTGCCAGATGGGTTACAGTCTGGTCCAAAATCCCATCACTAGTGAATAAATCACAGAGTTTAACATTGAATTTAATTGCTGACTATAGAACATAGAGCGTGCTGGAGATGTGTGAGAAACAGACGATAGTAGCTGCTTTACTTCTAATCCCTATTTAATATTAAGAAGAGCAGGAGCAATAGTGGTAATGTCCTGGAAAAAAATATTGGAACCCATTATTAAATGTTAGTACCAAAGTGAAGGAAGAGTGGAGTTTGGTTCCTTTGCATCTGATGGAGTTTTCCCTATCTGCATGCAGTATAATCATTCCAGTAAAAAATAATTTATCCTTTAACTTTTGGATGAGCAATATTTTTGCCTTTGGAATGCACTAGATTGCATCTTGAAATGGGTATTTTCAAAGCAATGTCCCAGCAGGAGAAGATACCCAGTAATCCCTTTAATCTCTTTTATATGTTCACCCCATGTTTCAAATGTCAATTCAGATGGAACATTTGTCCGATATTATCAAAACATTCTATATTTTCCAGGAATAAAATATAGAAAATTCTAGCAAATAGTCTTAATATAAGTTTCTTTGCCAGTTGATGTTGCCCTTATTTTTTGATATATTTGTAAGCATGCATTTGTGACTTGACAAGAGGTGGGCTGTTGTTGTGCCTGCCACATTGATCAATATTATCTGATTGTTTAGTTGAACTCTTGTTCTGTCTGCTTCCATCTGTTGTCACTTGTCTTATACCTATATTGTAAGCCACTGAATGCAAAGACCATCTTTTCTTTCTGGTTTGTACAGTGCCTAGCACAATGGGGTCCTGGTCTATGATTAAAGCCACTTTGTGCCATGGTAATACTAATAATAAAAAATTATAATATCTGATATAAATAATAGATTTCTATCACCCTCTTGTCTGCAACATATACACATCTGGTGCATAAGATTTTCACAGACTTTTTGTTCATTTATTGATGACACCGTTGGACTAACATGGAAAAACAGATACCCTAAATTCTTGAATCTGGCTATGATCTAAAGCCCTAACACTTCCCATTGATTTCAGTGGGCTTTGAATTTAGTTCTTAAAGCTGAGGCTATGTCTACCCTGAAACACTACAGCAGTACAGCAAAAAGGAGTCTGGTGGCAGTTTTAAAGAGTAACATTTATTTATCCCATGAGCTTTTGTGGTGCTTCACTGTAGACATTACAGCTACAGGATGGGGTCTTCCTGCTGCTGTAAGTAATCCACCTCCCCAGAAGGCAGTAGTTAGGTAAGAATTCTTCCATCAGTTCAGTGCCATCTACAATTGGGGGTTAATTTCTCTTAAATCAGGGCCGAAACTACTGTGGGGCGAACGGGGCAAGGCCCCGCGTGCTGATGTGAAAGGGTGCCAGGACCTTCCTGGCACTGAAGAGAACTCCCACCTGGCTCTGGCTGCAGTGGGGGAAGGGAACTCCCGTCCGGCTCTGGCCATGCGGCCTGGCAAGCACAGTCAGCGCTGGGCCAGAGTGTGCCTCTCCCCACCACCTGGCAAACACAGCCAGTGAAGGCACGCTCCTGCTTGGCACTGGCTGTGCTTGCCAGGCAGTGGGGAAAGGCATCCTCCCCTCCAGCATTGACTGTGCTTGCCAGGCAGCAGGGGACCCCAGAGTCTGTGCCAGCAGCAGGGAAAGTCCCCCTTGGGGGTCCCTGCTGGGGGACTCCTGGCAGCTGAGTCCAGTTTGGGCTCCTTGCCCTGGGTGCCTTCTTTGCTAGTTATGGCTCTGTCTTAAATGTGTATCTCACGTGTGTGGATTTTTCACACACCTGACAGACAAAGCTATGTAGACAGAATTTTTCAAGGTAGAACAACCTTGAGACTTGCACACCTTCACTTGTCTATACATGTAAGGAAATAAATTGCAGGTTTGACGTTTTAGCAGGCTCCACCTTCCATGGTAATGAAAATGCTCTGGAGGAAAGGAAGAAATAAGTTCTTACTACCTATTTGATTTCTAAGAAAAATATATAATATGGATTTGTGTTCCAACAGTCAAAACAGGTCCTGGCTGAAAAATGATCTGTGTGTAACAGAGCTAACCATAATACAAGCAAAGAAGACAATAATTATGCAAACAGTATATTTATTAAATTATGAATGAAAGCAAGAGGTGAGCCAGACAGGACTCTGGAAGAAAACTGCTTGACCAGACCTGAACTGCACCAATCTCCAGCACATGTATTAGGAATTTAGATCACAATAAAAACACACACACACACACATGCATATGGCACAGCTAAATATAAGCAATACAAAATGCAGGTGAGAGGAAATCACATATCTACATGCAGGGACAAGATAACATAACTTGTGTCCAAGAGAAGGTGTCAAACAATATGGGGTGGGGCAACCCCTCCCCACCAACAACCAACATAATACTTCACAGCCTCTTGTAGATCTAAGCTACAAAGTGACACAAAGAAAGGAAAAAGCATTGGCCAAACATATGTAGACAGCAAGATCAAACAAGTGATGGTGAAGAAGCATGCGTGTTCACTCTCAGCATTCATTTAGAGAGGTATCCTTACAGCAGGCCTGATCTGAGTAGCTAAATTGGACAGAGGTTTGGGCCAGGCCTTGTAAGTGTAAACAGCTGTAGCCTGTGTGGTCTTCTGCTGTGGACAGTGAGGATAGGAGCATCCTAATAGAAATAGAGTCTTTGGCATCACATGTTGATATGAAGGGAGACTGCATGGAGGTGAAATTTGTATTGTGTCAGCATTATGTACACCACAGTGAGCCCCCTCTTCCAATCCCTGCCCCACCCTTAAACAGCTGAACTGTATTGTTCTGCTGACCTGCCATGGAATCAAGGCAGGATTTGACCTTATGTGAAGCTAAAGCTATTAAGGAAGTAATTTGTAATGCATGAGTTTTATTGGTTATACAAAACTAAGAAGCTATGCCATGGATACTTAAGTGCCAGCTGCTGACATCTTATCTCTTAATTATTTACGTGTACAGTAGAACCTCAGAGTTACGAACAGCAGAGCTATGAGCTGATCAGTCAGCCATATACCTTGTTTGGAACCAGACATACAAGATTGGGCAACAGACTGATCAAAAAAAAAAAGAGGCAGCAGCAGCAAATTTAGTGCAGTGCTGTGTTTAAAACTAGAGTAATAAAAAAATAAAGGGAAAGTCTAATAAAAAATTGACAATGTAAAGAATGGTGAAAGTTGCTAACAACTAGTAATGAGATGCCATCCGAAACCTAATATAAAAGGACCTCCTGGTTCAGGGTGTGGGGGACAACTGGAATCTAAAGAATGTAACTTGCCCTAGCAATTTTAGTTCTGAGTTGGCTACAAATCAGAGATTTTCCTGACCAGTTGAGATGCAGACATGATGATAGAAATCTAATGAGAATAGATATTACTCTACTTCCACTTTTTGGAAGACAGTATTTTGGAAACATCAAACTCTGTTCTATCCATAGTTCAGCCTCAAGATTCAAAATTGAAATCCTACCCTAAACCTAATCCAGATCTCCTCTTGGATCCAAACACTGCCATTTTGATTCATCTGTACTAACGGCCTTATGACCATCATAGCAAATTTTTGTGGCAGTGATATTTGAAGCATATTATCTGAGTAAGTTTCATCAGCTTTGAGAACAGTGTAAAGATCTTTGTATATAGTTCTTCAGGCAACCTATGCTGTGTTCTTCTGATAAAACATCATGACATTATTTGCATCTTGTAAATTTGCTGATTTCAGTCCTTTGCTCCACAAGCTCAATTTGTTTCCATTGTTTAAAATTAACTATAGAGGGCACAATATTTCTGGCAGCCTGTAGTTCTGCAATAACCTACAGCAAATGCAAGTATGTTTTAAATAACTACTTAATCTGCTGCTTAACATATTTTTCTTTTGCATCTCCTGCATCATACAATGCAGATGTAGTGTGCAGCTGTATTAACCTATCTTACTGACCTCCGTCACCTTACAAACTGTTTTTGTGGGAAAATATTGTTCTCCTAATTTCTCTTTTAAGACTTGCTTTCATGGGATAATTTCCCTTATGGTTGGAAACAAGGCTGTGTAGCTAAAGGACTTTGCTGCTTCAAAGTAAATTGGATTCATACTGCAAAATGTTTTTCTTTCTGCTTTCTGTGTGTGTAATGCCATTAAGATGTTTGCATAAGCTTTTTGGTTTAGTAATTCATTTTATACTAAAGCACTATGCTGTTCTGTGCACGTGCGTGTGGTAAATGACAGACTTGCGGTACCATCATCTCTATTTTAGAAGTTCCAAGGGGGCAGCCATGTTAGTCTAGTTCAGTAAAACAAACAAGGAGTCCTGTGGGACTTAAAGACTAACAAATCTATTTATCGTATGAGCTTTTGTGGGAGAAAATCCCACTTTGTCAGATGCTTTGAAGATGGGGGGACTTACAGAACAGGAGGAAATGTAGGCAGGGGTGTGTAAGTCATGGGCACAGATCACACTTTAACAGCAAATCAAAACAGTTTTAAAGATTCAAACACTGGGGAACAGCATACAGTGGAAGACGAGGTCAAATCACCTGTTGTAATGAAATTAAACTCCGATGTCTTTATTAAGTCCTGAGCAAATCAACCAAATTTGCAAATAAATTCAATCTCAGCAGCTTCTCTTTGAAATCTTGATCTGGTATTCATTGGTCTGAGCACAGCAATTAACAAATCATTAATGAGTGATCAAGAAGATTGAAATTGTGACCCACCGGTTTTAGAGTGTTGAGATTTCTAATGTCAGTTTTGTGCCCATTTATTCTTTTGTGCAAGGATTGTTCTGTTTGTCCAATATATAAGGCAGAGGGGCATCTCTGACACATAATGGCATAAATCATATTGTTGGATGAGCAAGTGAATGAGCCTTTGATGGAGTAGTTGGTTTTATTAGGTCCTATAACAGTATCTTTTGGGCAGATATGTGGGCAAAGTTCGCAGCGTGGCTTGTTGCAGGGATATGTGCTTGCTTTAAAGGTTCTGTTGTTAGGTTCATAGTTGCTGGTTAGTATCTGTTTAAAGTTGGGCAGCTGTCTGTAAGTGAGGAGAGGTCTGAATTCTAAGGCTTCAAAGTGTGAGGGATCATCTTGTAGAATAGGCTGTAGATCCCTGAGGATGTGCTGTAGAGGTCTGACTTGGGGGTTGTAGGTAATGCCTAGAGGTGTCCTGTTGTTTTCTTTCTTTGGCTTCTCATGTAGTAGTTGACTTCGGGGTACCTGCCTGGCTCTGTCAATCTGTTTCTTCACTTCCGCAGCTGGGTACTATAGTTTTAAGAATGCTTGATAGACATACTGAAGATGTCTGTCTCTGTCTGAGGGAATCAGAGCAAAATGCGGTTATATCTTAGGGCTTGGCTGTTGACAGTTGATTGTGTGGTGTGTTTTGGTGGTGCTTACATGTCCATCCCTAATTTATATTTTAGTATCCAGAAAGTGGATCTCCCATGTACAGTGTTCCAGGCCAAGTTTAATAGTGGGGCAGGTATTGTTGAAATTTCTGTGGAAATCTTCAAGGGCATCCTTACTAGACGATGAAGATGTCATCAGTGTAGCTTAAGTAGAGATGTGCTTTGGGATGAGACTTGAGGAAATGTTGTTCTAAGCTGGCCATAAAAAATATTGGCATATTGTGGGGCCATGTGGGTACCCAGAGCGGTGCCACTGACTTGGAGGTATAAATTATCTCCAAATCTGAAAAGGTTGTGGGTGAGCACAAAGTCACAAAGTTCAGCCACAAGGTGTACTGTGGCATCATCTTCTAATATGGGATGTTGGTGTAAAGAGCTTCTACATCCATAGTGGGCAGGATCATGTTTTCTGGAAGCTCACCAATGGATTAGATTTTTCTCAGAAAGTCAGTGGTGTCTCGAAGATAGCTAGGAGTGTTGATAGCATAGGATCTGAGGAGACAGTCCACATACATAGCCCGATAAGCCTGCTGTAAGAGTGCCAACATCTGAGATGATAGGGCATCCAGGGTTTCCTTTTTTATGGATTTTAGGCAGTAGGTAGACTATCCCAGGTCAGGGTTCTGGTAGTGTGTCTGTCTTTATTTGTTCCTGTGCTGCCTTGGGGAGTTTCTTGAGAAGGTGAGGTAGTTCCTTTTGGTATTCCTCAGTAGGGTCAGAGAAAAGTGGTTTGTAGATTGTTTTGTTGGAGAGTTGTTTATAAGCCTCTTGATCATAATCTAATTTATTCAGGATGATGACAGCACCTCCTTTGTCAGCCTCCTTAACAATAATGTCAGAATTGTTTCTGAGGCTATGGAAGGTATCGAGTTCTGCATGGCTGAGGTTATGTTGTAAGAGCTGTTGTTTGTCCATGATTTCAGCCTTTTCATAGTGGTGGAAACAATCAGTGTAGAAATCTAGTCTGTTGTTCTGATTGTCAGGAGGAGACCATGAAGAATGTTTCTTTTTGTAGTGTTGGAAGGAAGGTATCTCTAGGTCACTGTGTAGATTGTTGGTGTGGTGGAAATATTCCTTGAGTCTGAGATGGCAAAAATAGTCCTCCAGGTCACTGCAGAATTCTCTTTTAGGAGATATTTATTTTAAAAGGAGCAACATCCTGTAGCCTCCAGCCATTACTACTTTGTGCTGTGTTACCCTCAAGTCCTACAAATTCATTATGTTTGACTCTGCTTAGTACTGTGATTGGAGACTGATGAGAAACCAAAGAGCAAACTAGATGCTTCAGGACATAACACTGGTGAACCTGGAGTTGGCTCTGTTAATTAGTAATGCTTTATAAATGCTAAATGTTCGTGGATGTAAGATCTGATCATTATTAGCTAGCTGTCTTCTTCTCCAAAAGAAAACCAGTTAGGCATATTATACTCTGTTAACCTGGTATAAATTTCACATAGCTCTATCAGAAGGAATGGTATTAATCTAGGCATATGCTTATATGTCTGGAAGTTGAATTTGGCCCAGCTAACTTTACTGCTTGGTCCTCCTATGAGTTCAGGGAATTGGAGTATGATGGCTTCTTTCAGTCCTACACTTCCATGATTCTATGACTGTATAGTAAGCAGAAGAAAAACAGACTTCATGCTGTGCAGAGGTTCTTCAGCACACATGGAGCATACTCCTATTTAACAGTGGGATAAGCATTCTTTTTTCAGCTAGCCTTACTGTATAGCTTGCTACAAGTACAGGATAGCTCTTTTTCTGTTCTGAAGAGACCAAACTTGCATCAGGAGTACCTGCTAGGCTGGGTTAAAAAGGACGTATAATGTAGCAACCATTGCTCTCCATGGAAAAAACTACCCAGACACCTAAAGAAAGCACCTGAGCTCTGCTAACTAAGTGAACAGAACACTTTTAACTGCTTCTATTCCAGGTCTCTGGATCACAGGCCACAATGATATTGCCAAATTCTAGAGCATGTAAAACTGTCTGCTTTACCTATGCCAGAATTCAAACCATCTTGTGATATGGTGAGACCACACAAGCTAACTAAACAAAGTCAGTGTAGGAGGGCTTCACAGAAAAATCATGTGGTGCAAAACTCACAAGTGCGGTGCTATTGGTTATTCAATAAGTGGGTGTCTTCATTATGAGTCAATACTGAGACATGTGCCTGACTACTTGTTGTACTTCTCGCAAGTGTAGGTCAAGTTTTGTGGTTTAGATTCCAATTTGGTTAATTGCATTTTGTAAACTCATAGCTTGAGCTCAAAACTAGGAACCAAGAATCCTTGAGGTCCAGTCCAGTCTGGAACATGGATATCTCTTGTGCTTTTGGGCAAATTAGCTTTCTCATCTACGTTTCAGAAACTTCCTTTTACCAAGGGGAAAGTTCCTGCTTTACCGCCATTCACAAAATTCTGCCCTCCATTTTCCCTGTCTGCCTCCTAATTGCCTTCTTAAGAATCCTTCATGTCTCCTGGTGCACCCTTCTTCCTCTGATTGCCTCTCAACTATTGCTACCAATCCAACACCTTTTCATTCCTGTTTCAAAGGGGTAGCCATGTTAGTCTAGTTCAGCAAAATAAAACAAGGAGTCTGGTGGCAGTTAAAAGACTAACAAATTTATTTTTGCATAAGCTTTCATGGTAGAAAATCCCACTTCAAATGCTTGAAGATGGGAAATTTAGTTTCTTCAAGTAAGTTCCCATCTTCAAGCATCTGATGAAGTGAGATTTTTTTCCCACTACAGCTCATGCTATACATTTGTTAGTCTTTTAAGAGTGACCAGACATTTCTTTTTTTCTTCCCTTCTGAAATTAATTTTTACACTTGAATAATTTATATCTGAATAATTTTTACACCTGAAAATAATAACTAATCAGGAATTGAAGGAGCAAAATCTTAATAGCTTTCCCTCAAACATGAAGAAGTAAACAAACACATTTTACCATCTGTTCTCATCCTCTAATTAAAGAAGGCTTCTAGAAGTGTGCATGTTGTACCAAAAGAATGAGACATTCCTGAGGCAAAAGAATAAGGTCCGGATACCTTCCATAAAGAAATCTTTCCTGTCCTTTACTGATGTTACATGAACTCTGCCTCCTTTGGCTCCTCTCTGGCTCTAGCTGTTGTGGGAGATGGAGTTGATGGTTTTCTGGTCCTCTTCAGATCCTGATTAAAAGAGTAGCAGCTACTTGCTGAGCCTTAGGAGACCACCAGTTCTTCACGCCCTGGGGATATGTTAAGTCAGCAGTGTATAGCAGACATTTCTGGGCATTTCAGTGCTGGCCCGTGTCAGCTGATTTGAGCTGGTGGAATTTGGATTACGTTTAATTGTGACATACAGAGAGCGTTACCAAGCAAGTTTTGGGGACAAAACTGCAACACACCAGAGTGACTCATTTAATCTGCTGTAAATGTAAACACTTGCACTGTGAAGTTCTTTGCTGTATATTTGTAGGCACTTTGCTACTTATTGGCCTATGCACACTTATTTATCTTCAGAATTACAGTGCTGCAAGTTCTCATAGGATTTCCTGGATATTATCTATTTAAACTAAATAACACATAATAGTGACTATTCTTTGGTATTCTACAAGCACCAGAAAAGTGGACTTAACACATCACTAATAATGTGGCAGGAACTTTTTTTGGACAAATAAGATTCTTCCTTGTATCTTCCTGCCTCACATATAGATGGGTGAAATACATGATATTGTGGAATTTCTCTATGAAATGTAGTTCTGCTTATTTGTCACAGGATGATCTATGTGGGATACTACACTGCTTTAGGAGGCTTTAAATTGTCAAGTATATCAGAAACTCTTTTCCAATATGTGATTTTTGTTGTTATTGTTGTTATTTTAACATCATGTGCACCAGGTAGACATGAATTACATACTGACAGCAAAGTAAAGTTTAATGGAGTTGAATCCCTAGTCTAATGGTTTTCCAACTTGTCTGTGCTAAATTGTGTATTTTAATGATAGACAAATCATGGACTATGTAGTAATAATTTAGTAGCTGTAGAATATTATTTTAAGTGTCTGCTCCCCATATTACTACTTTACTGAAAATACATACCGGTAATATAAGAGGATTGTTGGAAATTTTTTTGGTAAAAAGCATAGACAGAAAAGGAATTTCAGAATCTGAACAGCACTAATTTTAAAACTTAAATATTTTTTGTCCTTTAGAGTTTACTTTGTAAACCAGTTTAATACTTTTATAATGCTACCAATGTTGCACATATTGGAGATTTCCTGAAACTGATAAATTTACAATGAAAACAAAATTATAAAATAAATAAAAATACACAATCTTTGAGCAATCATGTGATACCACAATTCATGGGAATTCATTACTAAACTTGGATCAGGGCTCCCAAAATAAGGAGTTGGGAATACTATGGAGACTACATGCTGAGCTCTGATAGACTGTGGTGACAGATTATTCCAGCAGAAACAAGGAATGCAACTGTCAGATTTTAGGAGAGAGATACAGCACTGGGATAATTTCTCTGATATTAATGTTTGAGAAAAGCGGCTATGAGAAAACAGGAGATCCAATTAGGAAATGAGTAATAAAATTGTGTTGTTAGTTAAATTTTTCCTAAAGCAACATTTAGAATCTGAGAATTGCCTGTACATATTGTATGTTGTTAATAATATTCACATATTGGAAGGCGACATTCACTGAGTCATTTAGTAATAGGACCAAAACATGGAAACAGCTTGATTTTACATGGAAAATATTCTTTCAGAATGAGGTTTAATTCTGATCCCTGTTTTTCTCAGTGGCCTGGCTTTTGATGGTGTTCATCCATGTACTATATACAGGTATTTTCTGCAACATGACCTGCACTTGCAACAGTCTTCAGATAGTCCTTTGGTGGGGTTAGATAGGCATGCATGCCTTACCCTTCTCAGTTAACATTGGATAGAATATGTTGTCAAATCAGGGAAGAAAGGGTGTTATATCTGGCAAGCAGGAATGAGAAGAAAATTACTTTTAACTGTCATGGCTAAACATTTTCAAAACATCCTGCAGTTTTACAGAAAATGAGATTAAGGAATTTTTTCAGATACAAATCAGCAGAATACCAGTGATAGTTTGCTCAATACTTTAAGGCAAGGGTTCCCAACCTGTGGCCTGGGGACCAAAAGTGGCCCATGGGAGTTTTCAAAGTGACCCACAGCTCCCTTTCTGCTAACTGAAGAAGGGAGCCACTGCCTAAGGACCCCGGCAGAGTGTGTTTCCATGGGTCTAAAAGACTGGCACAGGCTCCTTGCTGCAAACAAGGGGATGGGAGATCAGTGCTCCCCTCTCCCTGGCTTTATCAGGAAACACAACAAAGCACTCTGCTTAGGTCCGTAGATGCTGGGGTCCCTGCTGGAACCAGAAGGAAGGGAGTACTGATCTTCTGTCGCCCTGGATGCAAAAAGAAGCCACTGTCTAGGAATCCAGGTGGAGCGCACAGGGCTACAGGACACATGCAGTTTCCCTGCTGTAGCAAGGGAGATGAGCAAGGAAGTAATCTCCTCACTGAATTCCTTCCATTTGACTGCAGTGCAGGCAGACTGCTAGCAGACATTGGTGGCCCTTTGGGATTGTAAAATGATAAGAGTGGCCCTTGAACTGAAAAGATTGGAAAACACCATTTTGAAGTATTACAAAGTATTTCAAATTGAATGTAAGATCATTTTATTTGCCTCTGTCTCTGAGAAAAACAGCTGAAGTATGGACAAATGTTTAAAGCACGAGAGAAAGCTAATAAACAGCTGGCTATTGTCCCATTCCTCCTGAGATTTAAGCATATGTTTAGCTATATACAGAGAGCAGTCCTAGCAGTTTCGATGGGATTGCTTCCTGTGTGTGAAGTTATGCGCACACAGGTCTTTGCAAGACTGAAGCCTAAAGTAAATCATAAAGCAATACAGTCAAATTCTGTGGGGAGTTAACTATGTAGTCACTAGACATGTATGAAATTCTAGTCAATACAAATAGAGAGGTAGAGAGCCATACTACTAGGTAGCCAGATCTCTTCAGAGATTCATGGGTGATGTCAGGCTGTATTAGGATTTATTTTTTATCATATAAAGTGTATTTTACAATTGTTTAGGTTATTAAAGAGATTAGGAGACTTGGAATATTCAGTTTTAACAAATAAATAATCCTGGAGTTCATATTCACAATGGAATTTTTTATTCAGTTTAGCAGGGATAGAGGGAGCTATTGCAATCTTTCTGGAGCTTTTGCTAGTTGCCTTGTATTATAATTGAAATTCAGAATTTGTTTTAGATATTCAGTTTTACTTCCAGGCAAGTGATTTCTTTAGTCATGAAATGGAAGTTATTGGTCATGTGAATGGTCTGTATTTTTTGAGCCATCCTTTGACAGTTCGTCTCATTACATGACATCCTGACAACATACCAAATCTGTCAATCAGCCATAGAAGCAAAGGTAGAAGGTTTTGTTTTGTTTTGTTTGTTTGTTTGTTTGTTTGTGTATAATGAGAGAGCCATCAGCATACATACTCCATTTATATATTTTTCTGCCATGCTTCTGTTTTAAAAAAATCTTTAGATGGTTGTTTCTCTTTTAAACACTTAATTATAATTGAGCTTGATTTCTGAATGCAAACTTAGGATGTACTGGGTAATCTATTTTCAGTTCACTCCAGTAATAAATATAATTAGTTGTAATGAAACAATGCTGTTATTTTGCCACATATAGTATTTTAATTTGCAGTGTAAAGGTGTAGTATTTTGCCACCAACAATGAAAAAGTTTTAAAAATACTTAATATATTAATAGATATTTCTCATTATTCATGTGGTGCATTGTTACATTTTTTAGAGTGCAATATTATTTATTTTCCAAAGGGATAGCTGTGTTAGTCTAGTCCAGCAAAAAAAAACAAGGAGTCATGTGGCACTTTAAGACTAACAGATTTATTTTTTGCATGAGCTTTCGTGGGAGAAAATCCAACTTCCTCAAATGCTTCGAAGATGAGTGAATTTACAGAATGGAATGAAAATAAATGCAAGGGGGTGTAAAACATAGGATCAGCTCATACAGTAACAGCAAATCAGAGCAGTTGTTAGGTTCAAACCATGGGAAGCCTGAAGTCAAATTAGCTTTTGTAATGGGATTAAGTCTTGCTTTCCCAGAATTTAGCTTGCATATTAATCTGAGTTCAGCTGTTTCTCTTTGAAGTCTTCATGTCCCAGGCACATCTCTGACGACGGCCATTAACAAATCATTTACTGAGTGATTAGAAAGATGGAAGTGCTCAGAAACTGGTTTCTTTGTTTTGTGATTTCTGATATCAGCTCTATGTTCATTTATTCTTTTGCGCAGCAATCGTCATGTTTGTCCAATGTATAAGGTGCTGGGGCATTTCTGGCACATGATGGCATAGATCACATTAGTAGATAAGCAGGTAAATGAGCCTTTGATGGAGTAGCAGGCTTGATTAGGACCTATGATGGTATCTATTGTGCAGATATGTGGGCAGACTTGGCAGCGTGGTTTATTGCAGGGGTGTGTGCCTGCTTCAATGTTTCTGTTGTTAGATCTGTAGTTGCTGGTGAGGATCTGTTTAAGATTGGGGGGCTGTCTGTAGGCAAGGACAGGTCTGTCTCCCAAGACTTGAGAGAGAGAGGGATCATCTTTTAGAATAGGCTGTAGGTCCTTAATGATCTGTTGCAGAGGTCTGACTGAGGGTTGTATGTGGTGACTAGTGGTGTTCTGTTGTTTTCTTTCTTGGGCCTCTCCTGTAGTAGATGACTTCGGGGAACCCGTCTAGCTCTGTCAATTTGTTTTCTTACTTCCCCAGGTGGGTACTGTAGTTTCAAGAATGCTTGATAGAGATCCTCAAGATGTCTGTCTCTGTCTGAGGGATCAGAGCAGATGTGGTTATATCTTAGGGCTTGGCTGTAGACAATGGATCGTGTGGTGTGTTTAGGATGGAAGCTCGAAGGATGTAGGTAACTAGACTGATCAGTAGGTTTTCAGTACAGTGTGGTGGTGATGTGTCTATCCCTGATTTGTACTGTAGTGTCGAGAAAGTGGATCTTCTGTGTGGAGTGTTCCAGGCTCAATTTGATGGTGGAGTGGAAAGTGTTGAAATCTGTGAAAATCTTCAAGAGCATCTCTGCCATGGGTCCAGACGATGAAGATGTCATCAATGTAGTTTATACACTGGACAAACACAACGATTGTTGTGCAAAAGAATAAATTAACACAGAGCTGATATCAGAAATCACAAAACAAAGAAACCAGTTGCTGAGCACTTCCATCTTTCTAATCACTCGATAAATGATTTGTTAACGGCCGTTGTCAGAGATGTGGCTGGGACATGAAGACTTCAAAGAGACACAGCTGAACTCAGATTAATATGCAAGCTAAATTCTGGGAAAGCAAGACTTAATCCCATTACAAAAGCTAATTTGACTTCAGGCTTCCCATGGTTTGAACCTAACAACTGCTCTGATTTGCTGTTACTGTATGAGCTGATCCTATGTTTTACACCCCCTTGCATTTATTTTCATTCCATTCTGTAAGTTCACCCATCTTCGAAGCATCTGAGGAAGTTGGATTTTCTCCCACGAAAGCTCATGCAAAAAATAAATCTGTTAGTCTTAAAGTGCCACATGACTCCTAATATTATTTATGTTTGTGATAACTCATGTTTCTTCATATTAAATACAATTTGAGCTAAAATTGACTCAGATAACTTACATGAACATCATGAATTGACAAGGAAGGATCACAGCTAGAAGCCCTGAACCTGAAGATCTTACAATGACCATCAGAAGCATGGAAATTCCATATGAACTCAGTGAAAAGCTGAGTACAGAGGGTTTAAGAGGATTAGTAAAATAAACAATTCAAAGTTGGCACAATGACTTGTATAGTGTATAGCATTTCAACTTGGTAATCAGGAACTAATGATAGGACCGCAGTACGAGGAATACTGACCAGATTAAGTCCTCTGATCAATCTTTTTTGAGCTATTCTAATTTACGCCTACAAGTGTATAAAGTTACTGGACTCAAGAATGGGAGAGTTGTGGCCCTGCCTCAAGTAAATGGGGCATTTCTGCCAGTCTTCTGTGAAATACACGGAGGGAGAAAAGAGAGCCGCAGCATGGGTTTTGGAATCAGGAGTGTAAATGTGTGGCAGCTCCTGAGAAAAGACTATTGCCATTTCTTTTTAGACTTTCTGTTAGTAGGATCTACAGAGATTTTTTACCAGTGGGTTTTTCAACACCTTATCAAGAACCTCCCAATCTCAATATGGTTGCACCCTGCTTTGTTGCGAGAGGTGGACCTTTAAAAGGGAGCCATGTTCCTGGTGCGTTCAAGTTGACTCCTCTTTTCTGGAGCACCGACTATCATTGGTTTCAGTCTTCCTGGAGCTGTATCCTTCCCAGCTGTTCAGTGGCTTCCACCTATGTGGCCAGGCTGTTTCTGGGCCATTGCCTGAGCTGCCCTTCCTCCCAAAGATCAGTGTAGCAGTTGTGCTTTTGTGAAGGTAGGCCATTGCCAAGTCAGCGCTCTCTCTTCATATGCTAGTGGCAGGTGAGGCAGCTTGCTCTCCAGCTTTTTCATGTACAAAAGGCCAAGCAAATGGGGCTCTCTTCAGAAAAAAAACTCCTTCTTTTCTAGACCAGCTGGCCTATATGAGGCAAGGTTAAGAAACTCTGTTAGCTCTCCAGGGGTTCAGTTTTTTCAGAAATGTGAGTGAGTATCTGATGTATATAAGTGTGATTGGGTGCTGTAATTCTCACATCAATGGATCCTGGTGTGTACTAAGGCCACTATTTGGATTATTGCTCTGTCTGTTCCTTCACCAATATCATGGTAACATTCAAATTCATTGGGAATATCACCTAGATCAGGAGTCATGTTAGGCTGTTGTTGAGGTATAGCAGAGTTGAGCTCTTTGTGTATACACTCAGAGCCTACCATTTTTCAGCAGCCTGCATTTTAACTGGATCACTGAAAGCCATGTCTTGATTAGGAGGTCAGCCCTTGGCCGCCAGCTTGGACATAAAGAAATTTATTTTGACTGGCTGTTTTCCATTGCTCAGACTAGAATCTTTGCTCAGTCTCTCAACAGCTAGCCAGGTTTTGTGACTGGAATACATGGAACTGAATTCAGAAACAGTTTCTTTCCATCATTCTTGTATGATTTGATGAAGAAGGTGAAAAAAGGTCTCACATGGGCAAGTCACTAAAAGCTGTATGCTTCAATTTTTTAATCCGTATACCTAGGACCGCAGCATCCCAAAAGCCATAGCTGTTCCCACGCCAGGGAAACCATTGACGGAGCCAAAGAGCTACCAACCGGTTTCTCTGCAGTATGTTACTTATAAATTGATGAAAAGACTAATCCTGATGTGAACTAATGAGGTAATCACATCATGTTGAGGCTAGATTCCAGAAGGATGATGCATCCGAGATCAAGTACTTTATCTTATTGAAGGCGCGGAAGTCATGTTTGAGTCTGGAAAGCTGGCACAGTCCTTACTGATCTTATGACAGCCTATGTTACTGCATGTCATACTGGGCTGACTGCCAGGCTGCTGCAAGTCATTTTCTGTAGGTCAATGATGTGGTTCATCCAAAACATAATTAACAAGCGAAGCTTCCTTCAGCGAGTTGGAGAAACCATTGTTCACCTTAAATGTCTCCATGATGGCCTTCTACAAGGGTCTGTTATTCAATATGCATAGATAGGACCTTACTGAAATGCAGGCCAAGAAGTATGTGTATGCTGATGACATCTATATTGCTGACATTGGAAATGACTTCCACAGGAGTAAAGGGAATCTCAGACAAGGCATGGGTATGTTGATCGCTCATTTCCAATAATGGAGACTAAATTTCAATGAAATCAAGTAAGTGGCAGCTGATTTACCATCTAAAAGATAGTCATGCTATTCAACCCATCTTGATTTGTGCCAGTGATATCTACTGCCAGAGTGGTCACATACTTGGAAATAAAACTGAACTGTAGTCTGACCTACTGGCATCACTTGGAACACCTGAAGTTGAAGATCTTTGTGTATTTTTTTGAAACAGGAACTATGAGGACCCTCCTGTGGTGCAGACCCCTCGATCCTTCATACAACTGTATTGGCCCTGGCATTTGCTCTAGGTGAATACAGCTTTGGGGTACAGGGGCACAATGGCCACGCTCAGCTACCTGATGTGGAACTGAATTTGCTCACTCATGTTATTAATTGCTGTTTGAATATTTACCTAGTTCCAGTTTTTATGTGCTAGTAACCATAGCTCCACTAGACCTTTGACATGATACCATTACTGTTAAGTCTGGTTAGAGAGCTGCAATAGATGAAGCCAACCTATCACTTCTCTAGTTGACTGATGCCCAGTTCTCATAGAGGGAACATCAGGCAGCATGGAAAAGGGTGGGTGTTTATAGCACTATCACTGCAGAAGGTGTGCCACTTCAAGCTTTCAGATTTTCAAAGACATAACATTTCTTTTGGTGCCTCATTGGCATAGGGAGATATTGCAAGCTGCTGGAAGGAAACCTGCAATGTTTCTGACACTGACATATGTGAACATATAGTGAAACTTGCAGTGTTTCTGTAACTGACAGCACATTTATGAGTGGAGTGGATTAGTCAGTTATACAGCTATATATAACGTGCCCTTCCCTGCAGTGTGACTGACAATCTGAAGTTCCTGCTTCAGGAAAAGTTTGAATCTGTCAGCAGCCAGGACTGGGTTAGAATCCCTGAGGGAACTGACATGATGCTATGTTAGCTCACGTATGGCTTTCCCTTTTATTGCTGCATGCAAACTTGCTGCAATCTGCAGCTTTACTCCACAGCTGCATGGATTACATCTAAGTAAAATGGATGAATTTTGGAAACACAATTCTATTTCCCAACCAGACACACTCAGTTCATTGTTTATGGGCAGCAGCATGGACCTAGGAAGAATGATTACAGAGTGGCAAATTTATAATTACTGAAACGAAAACAAGAATGGCCGTAGCAAACCTCTGTGACATAACAATTAAAATAACCTTTTCAGCTGTGTATGAATGTTTAAAATTCCAAGTCACCATTCTGAACTCCACATGGTATGGGAGGAGGGGAAGACATCAAGACACTGATACAATCTGCCATTAGTGGCCAAATAGCAGCTAGCAATTTTGCATCACTTCTTACAGCTGAAATCCCTCCCATTATTGTAATATAAACTTTTAATAGGAATCATCCTCTTATCAGGCTCTGGGGTGACTTTTGTCTCCTCCTGGTTCTTAGCCGGTTCATCAGCTTGCTGTTCCTGAGTGGGATGAGGGAGAGCATGGTTCAAACTCCTCTGCCAAGTAGAGGCCAAGAATTTGCTGTTGATCCTGATTCACAACGTGCTCTGGGACTGGTTTCATAAAGACTGACTTCATGCTCCTGACTGGGAGCATGCTGCTGCTTCCTATCAGCCCCCAGACTAGATTCCAGAGCCAAAAGGGCACCATCTTGGCTGACCAGGTCATCATAAAGCACAGTTACTTATGTGCTGGGCACAGTGCAAACCAGACAAAGTTGTTATAAAATGGGCAAGTCATTGGCAAGTTGCCTGGCATCTGGTTCTTGTCCCTGGTGTTTCTTTACTCATTGTTTAGACTCTTAACATGTTTCCGGCACTGATCACCTGTCTGGAAAATGTGCAGAGCTGCCAGCTTTTTAGCTGATACACATTGTCATTTTTGATACTTTTCCTGATATGTGCTGATACATGAAGTAATTCTTGATACTTTTGCTGAAATCCACAAGTTTCCTGGCCTCACACTAAAGATCATCAAAATCTGGATGTGTTCTCATGACCAGCTGAACGGTTTGTTCTGTATTGCAAAGCTAGGAGGGCCTCTGATAGTTTGTGCTTGCCAAGCAGTGATCAGAAGGTAATGAGTTAACACTGACCTGAGATGGTGTCGTTCACAAAGGGAGAGTGGCTTTTATTTTCAGTCTGGTGAGGGGAACTGGGTCAGGGTACCTGCTGCAAGGTCCCCTAGAGGGGCAGAACCAGGAGTGGGCCCCCAACAGGATCTTTCCATGGTGTGGGATAGCCACCTCCAAGCACCCCTTTTTGGCATGGGATGCCTGGAGCCAAAAGTAGACCACTTGTAGGTTCCACTGGTGGTGGGGAGGAGGGGCAGAGCTCAGAGGCACAAGGGGGATAGCCAAAGAGCTGCATGCGGCTCCAGAGCCTCAGGTTGCAGATCCCTGGTCTAGGCATACCCTAAGATGTTCCTGAAATCTGACCTTCAGATGACAACACATTTTCATTCACACGCCTGCCGAAAATGTGCCGTTTTGCACTGTGGTATGCTGCTATGTATTCTAGTGAAGCTACACAAACAGCATTACTTCTTGAAAGCTACTAAGAGTAACTTAACAGTTGGTGAAAACAAGAGAAAAAATCTTCCTGGGACACATTTTATATTTGCAAGACAGGTATTTTTCCTCTTTTGCCAATTGTCAGAATTTTGCCATACCATATTAAAGCCTGGGGAAAATTGGGAGAACTTTGGGCTTTGTTCCACCATTTTCTCTTTTTCTTTTCTTTTTTTTTTTAATAGGATGCAAGGAGTCTTCCGCCCCTCCCCCCAATAGCCAAAAGCAATCCATACTTATCAGCATCTATGACCTCTCAAAAGCTACTGACAGAACCACAGTGTTTGTTTCTATGGTCTTGATGGTTATTTTCTAGTATCCTTAAACATGGAGAATGATGTATACAGTCCTATAAATATACTTCTGTGGATGGTATCTCTTGAGGGTGAGATGAGCATGGTTCACCAATAGTTACTTAGTTCCTTGCGCTCATTGATATATTTTGTATATTTTTCAGTTTACTAGTACAGAATTAGTAGGAAATACATTCTTAACAAAGTTGCCCGATTTTTTTTTCAAAAATGGCAGAATTTTGAAATTAATCTTTGAAAAATCCTACATTTTTGACCTATCACAGAGTTAGTGGAATTTTTTAAATATTCAAAATATCAAATTTTTCAGTTGAGGAAAAGAATTCAGTGACATTCCATGACTCTTTGTATTTATTTTATTTTATCAGCTCTAATGCTTACAAACACCAGTACAACATCTTTCTCTAATTACTTGCTTCAGGCTTTCTGGAAGATAAGAGTTCTGAACCACATTTAACCATCTTACAGTTTTTAGCTGGGAGCAGAAATGTTTTTTTAGCTACCACAATTAATCTCATTACCGTACTTTTGATGAATAAGTACAGTAATGAGATTAATTGTGGTAGCTAAAAAAACATGTCATTGAGAGAGGAGGGTGATAGACAAGACTTAGAGAATTCAAGGCTTGTTCGAAGTTTTCTTCTGTTTCCCCTGATGTCAGTGGTTAGCCTCCCTGCACAGTGGACACAGAATAAGTATTGCTTGCCCTGGTACAGCTGCTCCTAGTGAAGTTTAATCTACTTTGGCATTTAAAAATGTCCTTTTTGTTGTGCAAGAGCTGTATATAAATTCCACTAGAATAAGGTGCCCTGTGTGAATTTGTATAGTACAGTTGTAAACCAAGATCTAATACTGTAATACATTTCTTTCAGAACCTTCTAAATAGTTTACAGGAATAGATTTTTAAGAAAGCTTTATTTTTCAATTCATTTTAATACTACCAGTAAAATATATTCTTTGGCCATTCTTCAAAATTACAGTAGTTAATAAATTGTTCAAATATTCTTGTCAGTTATGATAATTACATCTGATACGCAGCTGATCAAAATATTTATACTAAAGCATCTTAACAACTGTCTTCATTGAACAAACTTAAAGCTAATTAATCTAAACACCTTAATTTATAATATAACATTTTAAAGGTCATAGAGTCAGATACCAGTAACCTTCACCAAAGAGTATTCTGAAACTTGTATAACACTCCTCGGACAGGAGGACAGGAATCAGTCCTCTGACAAACAGTTGTTCAACAATCTGCTTGCAATCTCTTGGGAAAATTATGATATCATAGACTGCTTGGCAGAGGAGGGTCCAGCAGCCTGGGGCTGATGGCCCTTTCCCTAACTCCCCTCCTCCACAGCCGTCATTGCAGCCAAATGTTGCCTGTGTGAGAGGGCGGAGAGAAACTTGGCACCCCTGCTCAAAAGGCTGCCAATACCTTATGCTCTGCTGTAGGGGCAGTCTTGGCAATTCTGGGGCCATGTGGGGGCCCCCATCTTTGACTTTTGCCTCCCTGCCTTGCTGTGGCCCTACCAGGCCCCCTGAGGTGTCCCATCAGGGTCCAACTGATGCCACAGGGCCCCCTGCTGGACCTGCCACTGGGTTCCCTGGCCCCTACCAGTCCCCCAAACCCCAAGCCAGTCTCATAGGGACCCCCTGCTGCTGGGCTCCCCACCCTGCCATGGCCACAGCCAGGCTCTGTGGTCCCACTAGTCCCCCACCTGCCAGCCCCACCGGCCTCCTGTCACCTGCCCCCCCCACCATGGGACCCTACCAGCCACACTGCTGGCCCCCTGGCTGGCACCCTGCCAGAGCAGCGCAGGGCCCTGGGTAGCTGCCCTCACCGTCCACTGGCTAAGACTGCCTGTGCTCTGCTCTTATGTATATACAATATGCTGGTGAGACATGGTTTCATGCATCTTGTGCTGTGAAGACAGTGTCATCTCAGAGAGATTTCAGTGCACAGAGAACAGCTGTTTCAAATTTGATTTTAGGAAACAGTGAAGTGATGTTAACTGAAAAAGGAAAAGGCTTTGAGAAATTACGAAATCAGCCATTACTTTCTGTTAAGGTCATCTTCCATCTTGTGCTTAAAATTTATGGCTTTGAAAGCACAATGGATTCATTTCTGTTCCTGAACACTGTATTAAAAGTAGTGCCTTCTTTGTCCTATGAGCAAGAGAACTCAAATAAAAATGATTGCACAATTGACAAATAAAATCCTAATGGCTGCAACTTTTAAAGCTTGGTAGCTGAGAGCTATATTCATAGTTCTGCACCTAAAAGACTGGGCAGATTGCTGATGCTAAGCACCCAAGTTCCCACAGGAATTAACAAAGTTGTGACTTTTCTGAAAATCAGGCCCTCAGTTTAAATTTTTAGTTAGTATATTTCACAACTAAATTCTGGCTAATTCCTCTTTCCTTCACTAATGGACACTTCGTTGGAGACTGCTGACCCTAAACCTTGTAAAGCTTCACACAACATTCTCTTCCTCATTCATCTCAAAATCCAAACTCCCAGCAGTTTGGATGTCTTCACTGCTCTCAGACAGGGTTCCTAACCTCATCTCACAGTGTTTTACTGGCAGAAATTAGGCCAGCAATTTTTTCTTCTGCAGGAGGAAAAATGGCCTGACCAATTTTCCATAATCTTGTTCTTGTAATGCCAAGTCTTTTGTTCCTGGCTAATGGGAGATTCATAGATTTCCAAGCTGGAAGGGACCATTATGATGATCTAATCTGACCTGCAGAGGAAAAAATTGTGGGTTTTTTTAAGAGTTAAACTTTTTTTCACAGCACACTAATCTGCAAATAAATTGGAAACTGTAAATGGTTTAGCCATGAAGCTTAGATAAGTAGAATTTGACACTCACTACTTCTTTCAATCTTTAATCAAATCCATTACCATTTAGAACAATAGCAGATTATTGTGAATGGTCATAAAAATTATTTTAGTACAAACGAGATGAAGCTAGCTACTTTTTTTTGCCCTGAACTACTGTGAACATACACTTGGAAATGCCACTTTTTTGTAATTAGCTGGCCTCTTAAAGAAACAATGCTTTCACTCCATAGGCAATAATTTTCAGTATGCATATTTGCATGAACAAACTTGAAGATTCCCATAGCAAAGTAATTGGTATAGCTCTGTTATGCATAGAATATACTTGTTCCATGGATTAATAATGATTAAGACCAGAAAGTTTTCTTTGATATCTTGTATGATCTTTCTTATATCATAGGCTATTAAAACTCACCCAGTTATGTCTTTGCTGATCCTGATCACTTGTGTTTGACTGAAGTGTATCTTCCAGAAAGGTATCTGGTATTGATCTGAAGATGTCAAGAGATGGAGAATTCATCGCTTCCATTAGTAGAGAGTTCCCTCACTGTTAAAAGAAAAAAAAAAGGCTTATTTCAAATTTAAATTAGTTTGTCTTCTGATTCCAGCCAATGGTTCTTATTATGCTGTTCCACTGGATTAAAGAGCTCTTTAGTACTTGTTTAACCCCTGTGAATGCACTGGTACACCATTATCTTTTTGCTAAACTATAAAACAGATCAGATTTTTCAAATCTCTCATTGTAAGGACTTTTCTCCATCTCTCAAATAACATTTATGACTTTTTTTCTATACTCTTCCCAATTTTTCAACATCTTTTAAATGATATGGACATCAGAACTAGAAATAGTATTCTAGCATCGGGCTCATCAACGTCATATACTGAGATAAGATCACCTCCCTACTCTTACACATAATCAATTGTTTATACATTCAGCTACTGCATTGGCCCTTTTTGCCATGGCATTTCACTGGTGGTTTATATTCAGTTTATTTTCCTCCTATAACCCCTAAATCTTTTTCAATATCACCGCTTCCCAGGATACCATGCTGGTATGACCTGTGTTTCTTGTTCCTAGATGTAAGCTATGTTCCCTCTAAGCTGTGCACGTGTGTGCACGCACACAGGTTGTGAAACCCATGCACACAACAAAATAAAGCGTGCACAAAAAAAATCAACAGTGCTAATATTTTATGCTACATTAAGAAGACAATTTCAAGTAACATGTTTCAAATAAGGTTTTTTAATTTATAAAATCATTTCCACCACCAGAGCAAAATAAAATTTAGATATCATTTGCATCATACTCACTTCACTGCACTCACAAGTTTAACCACACTCACTGGAGTGCACACAAATTTGGACCCTGGCTCCAAAACTTTGCACAAAAGAAATATTTGGTGCACATAGCCTATGAAAAATTAGAGGGAACATTGGATGTATGACTTTACATTTGCTGTATTAATACACATTTTGTTTGAATGTGCCCAATTACCAAGCAGTCTAAATCAGTCTGCATGGTTCTTTTCCACCTTACCATTATTTGTGTCATTTTAAAGCATTTTAACCTCTTATGACATCACATACATTTTTTTCATTTGTGGCTTTAACTCCATCTGATTTTACAAAACAGGGTTTCCTCCTCCCACTTGTGACAAAGTAGCAAAGAAGCCCAGAACTGATACACTATCAGTGCATTTAATACCTTCTTCAGAAACTCAAGGATTGCACCCACATCATGCAAGGACTATTCTCTGCATGTAACATTGGCCTGTGCTAGTATTTGATGTGCCTTCACGAGTGATCTTTATATTACTGTAAGGAAACATAGGAGTGAGACAATAAATGGAAAGATTCCAGGTACCTTTCTCCTGTTAATTCCAAGTTTCAACAGACTTTTTTTTTTAAGTGATCAGTATCCTAAATTTGTAATCAGAAAGTTGTAGTATTTTTTAATATATATATATATATATATATATTGGATTTCTGGCTTTAATGGGGAAGAAATGTTAGCTCTCCAAGAACATGAGAAAAGAAGTTTGGGTCATAAAAAATGTATAGAACCACTCGAGACACAGTAAAAATTCCAGATTACTTTCTAAATAAACTATGGTTAAAATATATTATTTGAAGATGGTAATATTCCTTCTGTAACCCTGAATCTGCTTGAATTAAATTATGTATTAATCTCACAGTATATGTTACATAAAACAGGATACACTGGGCATCAATTAGAACTAAAGAGTTCATTGAGATTATTTAGCAGCTTTGATGCATGCTTTTATATAGCACTGGGAGAGTCAGCTGAATCAGCTAAGGTTTCATGTCAGTTCTGCTCACTTAATGACCAACTTTTTAATATCCTGAGTTTTTTATACAGTAATTTTGTTACAGATTAAATTGGAGGTCTCATTAAAACTATGATACTGTTAATGTTGGGGTAACTTCATTAAACTGATAGGTAAACAGTAAAAGCTTTGCTGATGAATCACTTACAGTATAGACATCTTTTTATAGCTTTCTTTTGACCACACTTTGTTTTTTGAGCTACTGCCTGAACTGATCATACATTTATTCATGCAAAATGAACCATAAAGAGATGGATTATGTGGAAGTAAAATAGAATGTAATATGCTGTGATGTGTAACAACTGTTTATTTTTATTATTTTAAAAAACAGAAATAGCTGTCTGTGGAGTTGTAGAAATTTACAAGAAGTACACATGGACAATTTTTAATTTTCCAGCAATACACTAACTTTGTGGAGAAAAGAAAAAACATTAACTAGAAGAAACTGCTTCCATTTATGATATGGAATAAGTGAAGGGTTTTTTTTTCCACCTCCCTTTAGTTATAGAGGAATTTTGCTGGCAAGGTGAATATAGTAACAATTGGGATAGCTGTCACTTTTGCACAGGTGGCTTTTACCAAGTAATCTGTATCCTACTGGGACCCGTTCGAGGAGAAAGAATACTGTCTAAACTAGAGAGCCTTTACTGGCATTACATTGATTATTCCTTATTAATGTGAACGCCTACTTTTTGAGAAAGTTCCAATCCAATAAACCACAAACAGACTTTATAGTAGATTTTTTCTATTCTTTCTTGGTCCTTTTCTATATAAATAAAACAGGCATTGAGCACAGATCCAACAGTTTTAAATTACTTGTTTTGGACAGGAGAGCTATTCTGAGACTGTCGTTTATTGCACCAGATGGTTTGTTTCCTAAGTCCTTTTACTTCCAGTCATATACAGAGATACAAGAGACACAAACACCCTGTCTCCTGAGTCCTGGGCACAAACACTTTTCACAGAATCATCACTCCATATCTGATTTCTCAATCGTTGTCCTCAAAAGAAACCTGCACATCTTCAAAAGATGAGCCTGGGAACTAAAATTTGTAACGCTGCTCTCCACCAAAAATCAAGGAATCGATAAGGGCACTGGTTTAAGTCTCATTACAACAATTTGTAAACAACTAATGCCTTGTCTACAGCACTGAGTTTTGTCAATACAAGTTATACCAACAATCAGAAAGCTCTATAATTACAGTTGGTGCTCTAGCATTGATAGTGAGAACATGGCACTGTGGGTAGCTATGCCACTGTGCAACTCCCCAGTTTCTTCCACTAGGAATTGTGGGGTGGCAAAGAGAATCACAGTGAATTATGGGTGTGGGCTCAATGTCCATGATGCATTCTTCTGTTCCATCATTTCATGGGTTTCCAACTGCATTTTTCAGCATTTTTTTTCAGAGGCCCCTGCCACAGCAGTCTCCCATTTCTGTTTGAAAGGATAGATCCTGCATTGCTCTCCACTGTTATGATTGGTGTTCTGAACACATTGTAGATGGCCATGCAGTATATCATGAACTCCCAGTCTGAACAGGAACCCAAGACTGACCTGCCCTGTGCCATGAAAGATATAACACTGGATGACTTTTGGCATTCACAGAGTATCTCCACCTGGTGGACTGATGCATTTTGGGTGCCTGAAATAAAGAGTGAAATAAATAGTGGTAGGATCGGATCATTATGCATGTCTGGGATCACAAGTAACGGGTGCAGAATTTTTCAATGCAGAAAGCCACCCTCCTGGAACTG
The DNA here is from genome assembly GCA_007922195.1 of Podocnemis expansa. Lineage (NCBI taxonomy): Eukaryota > Metazoa > Chordata > Testudines > Podocnemididae > Podocnemis > Podocnemis expansa. The sequence goes on from ML681979.1 coordinate 26,029,365, forward strand.
CATGGAGCTCACCCTAGCACTGTGGCACAATGGCACCAAAGTGTGAGCTGCTCTCCTGGTGAAAAAGTGCCTGGCAATCACTATGTGGAAACTGGCAACTCCAAACTGCTACCAGTCAGTCACAAAACAGTTCAGAGTTGGAAGGTCCACCTCTGAGGCTGCATTATGTCAAGTGTGCATGGCTGTTAATTGCTTTCTGATATGAAGGACCCTTGAGAGATGTTGAAATGCCCATAGTGATCCTGGGATACCCAGCATATCTTATGCTCATGGATCATGAAGCTTTATATGGGCACCCCGGACAGCAGCAAGGAGTGCTTCAATAACAGGCTGAACAGATGCTGAATGATTGTAGAAGGTGCATTTGGCAGGATGAGACATGCTGACACTGTCTTTATTGCAAGTTAGATCGAAATAAGACAAATGTTCCCATGGTTGCTGCTGCCTGCTGTGTGTTCCATAATATTTGTGAAGCTAATGATGAAAAGTTCCCCACTGAGTGGAGTGCAGAGGCAGATCATCTGGCGCAGTAGTTCTCAACCTTTTGCGAGTCATAGAATCATAGAATCATAGGGTTGGAAGGGACCCCACAAGG